>CM057226.1:59192314-59800751 GCA_029891385.1 Erythroxylum novogranatense | reverse complement strand
AACAAGCAAGAATCTCAATTCTCTCTTGAAGAATGCTTTCTAATTTTATTGATCTCTAAAAACTCGTGTTCATGTCTAAAGCAAGGGTTTAAATATCCTTTGCAATGTAAACCCTAACAAAGATAACCTAAAAATCCTAAAGAAAGCCCAAAATATCAAAAAGGCCTTCTTGAAACAAAATTGCCCAAGAACAAATCCCATATGGATTTGGGCTTCAAAACTAATTAAAATTGACTAGTCCTAGTCCAAATAGGATAATAAAACCACAAAATAGAAGACTAACTTAAGAGGGGCGAATTGGGCTTTTAAACTAGGCCCACAAGCTTGGTTCCTTAAAATAAAACATGCACATGACTTTTTTAATGAAGCACATGCACACTTAATGCAAATCAGCCCATGAAAAAGCCTAAAAGAAGTCCACATGCCCTTTATAAGATAAAATAAGCCCAAGCCCATTGATTAGACTTGTGCTTGTGAAAATTGGCTAAGTGTTAGTCCTCTTGGTTTGATGCCTCCAATGTGCACACACACTTAGGTGTCTTCCTAAGCTCTTCCCCAAGCTTGATCAACAAAACTTCTTGAAGTTCTTGTGAAACAAAAGCTTGTACATAAATCTGAAGTTGTGCTTTGAGCTTGTTGGAGCGTGACCTTGTAATTGGCCCCATTGGCATCCTCAAGTCTCCATTGCCTTGGTGAGTTGTATCAATATGCACCATGTATGTGTAACTATGCATAACTATTACACATACACTATACTATAGTAGCACTAACATATATGGTGCACATACACCAATGTAGTCATATGTATCATTAGCATACACAATGCATGTGTGCATATGGTATAGTGTATTATGGTAATAGCATATTAGGTACCATATGTGTACATTATAACATGGACTAATGTATATCATACTAATATGATGGGATTGATATACACTATAATGTAGCATAGTGTATGATACCATAGTGTACCATAGTATATACATGCCAATGGTATACTAGTAATGTATACTATAGCATATGGTACCATATTGTACCATACTATATGCATAAACAATACACATATGTGGTATATGCAATGACACGTAAACTTACCATAGTTAGACTATACACTAATATGTGGGTACCACTATGTATAATGTGTATAATGGTATGATATACTAGTACATAGTATTATATGTGTACCATGCATATGGTGTATAACATACTATTCTACTACAATGTGTACCATATGCAGTAACCATAATCGTACAAGGTACGTAATAGGGTTACACTATGCATGGCATGCATGTAATATACCACACTAATTACATGATGTAGTATGCAATACTAATGCATGGTGCATATACTATACCACTAATAGTATACACATTGTGTACCCTATGTGTGCACATGGTATATATAGCAGACATATATGCATAATTACATAACTATAGTATATACCATGCATGCATTGTGCACACTATGTACCCACATGCAATAGTGCACATGCATAGGGTGTATACATAGGTATTATGCATACTACTATGCACATGCATAACTGAATGCTAGTACACGGTTATACTCTTATATTCATCAGATTGTGTCATAACTAGTATTGGTATATACCATGTGTGGAATGCACATGTGTATTCTACTATGTACATGCATGTGTATATATGCACATGCATATTATACTATGTACATGCATGTGTATATGCATGGTAATTAAATTATGCATCATGCATGTATGTAAGTACTAGTATAATACTTACAAAATTGTATAAATTGTATTACATTGTGATAATGTATACCATAAATGTGATTTGTACATATTCACTATAGTTATATGCATATGTAATAGTTATTTCATACATGCATGTTCTATGTGTATGGTACTATCCATAGTATAGTGTAGTAGTTATGTATACATATACAGCTTATAATGTATATGTATACACAACTACTACACTATGTCAGATAACCATGTAAATTGATTATGGTGAGTACATTATGCACCATTGCTATTTATGCTATGTACATACGTATAGCAAAATACAACTGTATACTATGTATACACTAACTATTCTAACCATGTGCATATATACATGCACCATATATTAAACATGCATATAGTATAATGCCATGCATGATGCATACAATAGATATGGCACATAGTTAATATACCATTGAGTGCATAGACATAGTTATGCACCATATGCATATACACTATCTTGTTAGTATGTGTACCCTATTGTATACCATATATTATTAAAACATACATGCACCATAGTAGTATGTACACTATGCACATACAGTTAACATGCATACCATTAGTATATTATGCATGTATACATGGTATCATGTGCATACAAATTAGTGTACTAATTTGTATGCACATGATACCATGTATACATATATCTATGGTGCAAGTATTGGTGCAATGGTATGCACTAGTATGCATGGTATGTATGTACACAGTATACACATGGTGTCATGTATGCATACCATGATATACATGTAGTAGTGTGCTACAATGCATAGTATATGTATGGTAAAATTACTATACATACGTATGTACATGTATGTATGGTAATTTTACCATACATATACTATGCAATGTGGTATGTGTACTATGTATACATGGCAAACATTTACTATGTGTGCATTGTAACATACACATTGACATCAATAAATAAATTACATACTATGCATGTGATAACGGTATAGTGTACTATGCATACATATGTAATACGTATATGGTATACACATACACATATGTACATACACAAATATCATGAATAACTATAGTGTTTATGTGCCATTATAATTGTGCATATAGAAGACATGTACTATATTACCATTTGTTATACATGTACATGCATGCCATGATGGTAATAATGACATACTGTACTATCCATGCTATATATGGTACACTATGCGTAACACATACATATTGTATGCACATGTGATGGTATATACATGTACTAATAAGTTGATAAAGTTATGCATGTACCATTGTACCTGTGATACATGTACTATTATGCATATGTGTTTGTTACATTGTTATATCAAGTATAGTTATGTGTATGTTATCATACTATATGGCATATATAGTATGCATATGTTAAACTAGTAACTGTAATACTTGACATATACTATGCACACACATGCTTATAGTGTACATGGTATATATACCACATGCTTATAGTACTATCATACACACATGTTATGTTATACCACTATGTATAATGTGTATAATGGTAGTGTCCCATATGTACACATGTATAATTATGCTTCATAATTACACTAGTCATTGACAAATTAGAACTCTAGTTAACATGAGTATGCATGTACATAGTATACATAAGGTACACACGTATACCATGGTAATTAGACTATGTATAGTGTGCACAACCATGGTACATAATGGTTGGTATGTACCATTACTACTAATTAGACTAATATATGTACATGTATGGTACATCACATGTGTACTATATGCATGTGCACACTATGGTAACTACTATGCACTATACACGTATGTACTACGTTATGTTTACATACATGTGAGTTATGTGTACATACTACATGTACTATACACATTAGTAGTGGGTATAATGCCATTGGTACCACATGTGAGCATATGTGTACTGATATGTGGTCACACATGTACATATGGTAACTAGTATATGCCGTGTGATGTATGCATAATACCATGTATTATCAATCCATACACATGCATTGGCACATATCAGTACTATGCATTGTGCCATAGGGTATATATTAATACATAGCTCAAGTAATAATATCTATGCATAATACCATTCAAACTGAATGGTATGCATATGTATACACCCTTTATCTATAAATGCTATGCATACTATTAGTACATGTAATATATGCATGTGTATAATGGTACATATGTACAATATAGTATACATCATAATACTATACTTGTCTACATGCATGTGTACACATACATATGTATGTACCACACTATACATGTGTATAACTATATATGGTATCTGACATAGTATGTATGTTTGGTAATAACTATACATATGCACTAGATTGGTATAGTGTATACCCATGTATAGCATTATGAGTGTACATACTATGGTTATATGTACTAATTACTAGTGTTATACATGCACATATGTTATATGGTACACTTGCATGGCACCCATATTATATGGCATAATAATATGCTATAATATGGTATATGCAAACTATTACCATAGCTCAACTAGTACACTACCTTAGTATGTTATTATATATGTATAGTGACCTATTATACATATAACTATTATGCATATGCATAGTGTTACACTACCATTGCAACGTACCAAAATTACTATACATACTATGGTACACTAATTAATGAGTCATGTAACGTTACATGCACATAAATAGTGGCCAATGCATATAGTGTACTATTCAAGCATATACCCATATATGATAGTAACAATGGTACCATTAGTGTGTATATGGCATATGTATAGTGTTCATATGCCATATATGTACTACCATACTAAATAGCATGGTACATATGTGCTAGCATACTATGGTATTGTACATATGTGAATGATTATGTTATGCATAACATATGCTACTATAATGCATGCATATATAGTATAGTATGCATGCATTATAGTAGCATATGTTATGTAGTATAGTACTATAGTAAATATGCTCATTATAGTGACATATGTATTAGTAGTATGCAATACATGCATAATGCATGTGAGCTATGTGTATGTAACTGTACTATACATATGGTCATATGGTACATGCATGCATATATACCACTAATAATGTACACATGTACACTTGCATATGCTATGTACATGTATACACAAATACCATACCATTGTATATGTATTACTTACCATATATGATATATGGTACATATCATTTGTATGCATAATTAGTAAGGTGCCATTGTATACCTATGCACTATGTTACATGAATCCCATTATTTGTAACTAGTATAAAAAATGCATAGTTATGTACCATGTATGTGTAGGAAAATCCCGGTGTGAGCATCACATGCCCACGGTGCGGAAAACAAAATTTTTTGTTTCGGGACCTTCCCGAAAGCCAGGATCCATGTGTCTATACAACAAACTCAAACCATAACGATCAAAGGAGACCGTCTCTAACGGTATCCACGCAGAGATCGAAAAACCTAACCGGGACAAACCCTTTGACCCGGGAATAGTTAGAACAAATTAAAGAGTGCTAGCTCTTACCTTTGTCCTTGGAGAGCTATGAAAATGACGATGGAGAATGCTTGGAGAGGAGAAAAAGATGATGCTCGTATGCTTTAGAGAAAGAAACTCTTTCTTCTTCTTCAAAAAACCAACGAACTTCTCTTCTTTTCTCACCCTTTTTCATTTGTCTTTAACATCATTAAAGACATTTAATGCTTATGGTGACAAGGCTTGTCCACGTTAGCCTTTAGATATATATATCTATATATATAAAGTTAAGATGACAAGCTTCCTCCTCCTCCATCCACATGACATTCATATATATATATATATATATATATATATAACTGCTGAAGTGGTCCAGTCACACTGGGGTCGGTCCTACCGGCCTATCGGGTTCCGGTATGGGAAAAACCCCCGGAGACCTGTCTCAGCAATATCAATGTCGCGATCTCATCGGGACATATCTCGATCTCATCGGGATCCATCTAGTCCGATTGCTCTCCATATATTGGAACTCTGTCCAAAACTATTTTACGAATTCTCCGAGACACTCTTATGCGTGTGACCCATTAGGTTCCCGGTTATATTGGCCACTTAGATTAACACTTAATCTGAGCAAGTCATGAGCGGTATCTAGCAACACATCATGACCCCCAATTGATCGGAAAGTAATTGGTTTGACGAATGAACATGTATTCATCATGAACCATATCACGAACCTTTCCATAGATAATTACCGTGCAATTCGTCCTTTCACCATGCTATACCCCACTTGGTTATGAGTATGGGCAAAGTGTCAACTATTACTAGACTGAGTAAGTCAAATCTAGTCCAAGTGATATCAGTTCTTGTCCTGGGACTCATTATTTAATATGTCAATGAAGACATTCTTCATGACATATATGCTCCGGCCAGAGACTTCTAAGTAATGACCCTGACAAGAGGCCATGGGTATCATCTTCTGCTATCACAGAAGTGGTGAATCCTCTATTGGCTACTCAATTACCTTCGAATACCTCAAGCTGTACCCAATCACCACCCTAGGAGCGACCTCTGTAAGGCAACAAGGAATGGAGTCAAAGCACAGAATCAGTATCCAAGATATCCTTGAGCACCTCAAGTCTAAGGATACTTGCACCATTGCTATGATGAGATTATCACTGACATTATAATAGGACATCCATGTGATGATCTCATAGCAGGTCATCCAATGTACTTACTACCTCTAGTAAGCATCCACATCTCAACCCCAAATATCGCATATTTACAGTTTTTGAGATCCACTGCTTGATCAAATCAAGGAGCTTGAGATGTGCTAGTCTTTCCAGATTACCAATGTCCAGTCTCAGCAATCCTATGACTAGGGATAATTTAGATACTGACATAATTGCACATGATAGGAATCTCAATAGTATGATCACATCACAATTTCCTTCATGCTATGTCATATATCATAGACTTCATTAATTTGCTTATAGATCAATATCCATTCATAAATAATGAACATCAAATTAATGAAATATGCCTTTCTTTATTTATTGATAAAGTATGTACACAACTTTGTACAAAATGCGCTAAAGGCGATTGCCTTCAGGGCACTACTCTAACAATCTCCCACTTGACCTAAAGCCAATCGCCTTGATATCTAATACCATAGGCGAGTACGTGGGAGTCAAAACTCTTTTGTGATAATGGCTTTGTCAACGGATCAGCAATATTTTGCTCGGTGGGAATTCTCTCGATCTGGACATCACCTCGTCCTATGATCTCCCTAATCAGATGATATCTGCGGAGTACATGTTTGGATCGTTGATGAGACCTTGGTTCTTTCGCTCACATGAATAGCCCCATTGTTGTCACAATACAAGCGCATGGGCCCATCATCGCTAGGAACCACACCAAGTTCAAGAATGAACTTTTGATCCAAACCGCCTTCTTTCTTACTTAAGCGGCAATGTACTCTCGCCTCGATCGTTGAATCGGCAATCGTCTCTTGTTTGGAACTCTTCCAACTAAGCGCCCGCCATTCGGTGTGAATCGTAACTGATTGGGATTTGGAATCATCCTTATCAGTTGAAAATTGGCATCTCAGATACCACTCACTTTGAGATCTCCATCTCCATATATCAAGAAAACATCCTTAGTCCTTCACAAGTACTTGAGGATATTCTTGACACCACTCGATGACCCTCACCAGATTCGATTGGTATCGCTGCGTAACACTTAGAGCATATGATACATCGAGTCTCGTACATAGCATTGCATACATGATAGATCCTACCGCAGATGCATCACGGGATCATACTCATCGCATCCTCTCATCTTGTGTCTTAGGACACATAGATTTCGAGTGTTATCTCATGAGTCACGGGAAGGTACCCTCTCTTGGATTGCTCCATGCTAAACCTTTTTAGCATCTTGTCTATGTACGTTGATTGTGAAAGACCAAGCAATCTTTTTGATCTATCTCTATAGATCTTTATCCCAAGGATATAAGTTGTTTCACCAAGGTCTTTCATGGCAAATTGTTTGGACAACCAAATTTTCACTGATTGTAGCATAGAGACATCGTTTCCTAGCAATAATATGTCATCTACATACAACACAAGGAATACGATTGCAGTCCCATTAACCTTCTTATACACACAGTGTTCATCCGGATTTTGTGAGAAACCAAACTCTTTGATTACCTCATCAAAACGGATATTCCAACTCCTGGTTGCTTGTTTCAATCCATAAATGGATTTCTGAAGCTTGCATACCTTTTCGCCATCATAGCACGTGAAGCCCTCAGGTTATGTCATATACACATCCTCAGCTAGATTTCCATTTAGGAAAGTTGTCTTCACATCCATTTGCCATATCTCATAATCATAATGAGTGGCAATGGCTAGGAATATTCTAATGGATTTAAGCATTGCTACTGGGCTGAAGGTCTCGTCGTAGTTAACTTCTTGTCTTTGACGAAAACCTTTAGCCACAAGCCTTGCTTTATAGGTAATCACATTACCATCCATGTCGGTTTTTTTTTTGAAAAACCATTTACACCCTATGGGTTTGATTCCTTCGGGTGCCTCAACCAAAGTCCATACTTGGTTTTCATACATGGAATCCATTTCAGCTTGCATGGCATGAAGCCATTTCTCGACTCAACTCTTCGTAACCTCTTCATAGGTGGTAGGCTCATTATCTTCTATGAGCAATCGTCATTCTGTTCATTCACGAGAATCCATATCTCTAGGAATAGAGCATATCCTACGTGACTTCGAACTTCGTGTGTTGTAGAATGTTGAATCTGTTACTTCATCCGTATGAGTGATGCTTTGAGTTCGAGCAGCTTGATCTGCGTCTGTTGAGCATCTTGAACTTCTTCAAGTTCAATTTTGCTCCCACTTGCCTTCTTGTAAAAGAAACTCTTTCTCTAAAAGACAGCATGCTTCTAAACAAACACCTTTTGTTCCTCAAAGAAGGTAGAATTGATATCCCATTGTTTCTTTAGGATATCCTACTTAACAAACATTTGTCGACTTTGCATCAAGTTTATCTGATTGTGTCCGTTTCACATAAGCGGACAACCCCAAACTTTCAAATGAGTAAGATAGGGTCTTTTGTTAGTCCACATCTCATATGGAGTAACATCAATGTCTTTGATGGAACTCGCTTAGTAAGTAAATGTGTTGTCTCGATTGCATACCCCAAAAGGATTTTGATAACTTCAAAGCCCATCATTGATCGTACCATGTCTAACAAGGTTCGATTTCTCCTTTCTCGCCACACCATTATCTTTGTGGTGTGTAAGGAGGAGTCCATTGAGATAAAATCCCATTATCTCGAGATAATCCAAAAGCTGTTGGTCTAAGTATTCCCCACCACGATTTGATCGTAATGTCTTGATACTTTTCCCAAGTTGGTTTTCTACTTCATTTCAATTGTTTGAACTTTTCAAATGCTTGATTTGTATCTCATCGAATCTGGTACCCATATCGAGAATAATCATCGATAAAGGTAATGAAGTAAAGACAACCACTTCGCATGGATGGACATCGGACCACATACATCCGAATGTATTAGGTCTAATACTCCGATCGCTTGCTCACCCTTTCCTTAAAGGGTAATTTAGTCATCTTGCCTAATAAACAAGATCCGCATGTGTCATATAATTCATAATCAAATGACCCTAAACTACCACTCATGTGGAGCTTAGCTATCGTCTCTCATTTATATGGCCAAGCGATAATGCCATAAGTAAGTTGATTTTAAATTATCTCGTTTATGTCTTTTCGTGTCATTGACATTCATAATTGGATGTGACATATCTAATATGTAAATTTCATTGCATAATGTACCAGTACCATAAAGCATTCCATTCAAACTAATAGAACAACCATTGTTACTAAAAGTCAAATGGAAACCAAATTTATTTAAACAAGAAATGCATAATATGTTCTTTGTTAATACAGGTACAAAATAACATTCATCCAATTTAATTACAAGCCCACTGGGGAGTGATAAGAAATAAGTGCCTACGGCTAATGCAACAACTCTTGCTCCATTTCCTACACGCAGGTCTAGTTCTCCCTTCACGAGTATCTCATCGTCCCCGAGGCCCTGCGTATATCATTGCATATGTAAGCCACAACCGGTATCTAATACCCATATGTTATGGTCGAAAGCAGATATTAACCTCAATGACAAACATACCGAAGAAGTCGAGGCATCGATGCCTTCTTCGCTTCAATTCTTCCAGATAGACTTTACAGCCCGCTTCAAAGGGCGGTCTTGCCACAATGGAAGCAAGTTCCTTTTGGTGCAGTTTCTTTGATTTTCTTCTTGGCTACACTTCCTTTGGGTTTCTTAGACCTTTTCTTCTTTAGTTTCTTTTTCTTGGAACCAGAAGAAGAGTCCACCATGAGCACTTGCTTGCTATCCTTCTTGATAGCTTGCTCTACTGTCTTGATCAGATTGATCAACTCAGGGATTGTCGTGGATATTTGGTTCATCCGATAGTTTAACATAAACTGTGAATAACTATCAGACAATCCAACCAGAATTAAGTAACACTTAATTTATAATCCATAACAAAACCTAAGACAACCAACCTCTCAATATACCCATTCATCTTCAGTACATACTGCACTGCAGATGAACCTGGAGTCATCTTAGTAGTGAAGAGTAGCCTCGAGGTCTCGAACCTTTCAGACTGAGCTTGCTCATCAAACAGCTCCCTAAGATGAAACACTATGGTATTAGCATCCATAGACTCATGCTGCTTCTGCAGCTCTGGTGACATAGATGCGAGCATAATGCAGGTAGCCATGTCACTGTCTTTAAGATGCTTACGATATGCTTTCGATCCTCATCGAAGCATCGATGTAGTGGATCAGGAAGTGGAACATCTAGGACATATCCCAGTTCCTCAGACCTGAGAACAATTCTCAGATTTCTCATCCAATCTAGAAAGTTGGGTCCAGTTAATTTGTTCGAGTCCATAAGCGAGCACAAGTTCACACTTGAAGTCATCTTCAATAACCTATAGGGAAAAGAGAGAAAGAATGTTAGAATAGAATTACATGCATGATCATAAGGACTTGCATGACATGCATATGGCTCCCACTAGTTTCAAAGAATCCATAACCCTCAGTACAAATCCAAGAAACATTATGACAAAATGTCCTAGTGGGTCGATATCCGATATTACTAAAATGACCTTGGGTTTACCCAACAAGCCACCTTAGGTCAATCGGTAGGTATCGGTCATACCAATTGTATCATAGATATCCGACATTACTAAAATGACCTTGGGTTTATCCAACAAGCCACCTTAGATCTATCGGCAGGTATCGGTCATACCAATTGCATCATAGATGCAACTATCGACTAGTGCTATCAACTCGTGATGTATGCACACACATTGGGTTATCAACTCTTGATGCGCGTACATCTGATGTACACTACCCAATTTCTCCTCTGTCCACGTTGACCTTGAGTTTACTCAACAAATCAACGCTTTTAGTGAAAACCGACCAATTAATCTGAAAATCTTATTTTCATGGCTCGAACATATCCGTATAGAGTGAGCTTGGGTTTACCCAACAACCCAACTCTATAAGAACTCTGGTTCTCCCCATATTAATGGAAGGCGTTAGTTTTCATATGAAGTGTGAGGGTTTTGTGGTCTCATCTTCTTCTTCTCCAAGCTGTAGAATTATAGTCACCATGACTATATGGAATGATTTAGGGCAATTCATCAATCACATTGAATCTATACCTAAAATCATCCATCATCCCTCCTTTGCATGTTGTAAGTCGACTTGTGTATGTGTAAGTCGACTTATGCTAGTGTGTAAGTCGACTTATGCATGTGTAAGTCGACTTATGCTACCGTGCACGTACAAGTCGACTTATACCGTTGTGCAAGTTGACTTACGTGTCTACAGTACACGGACAAGTCGACTTGTGCATGTGTAAATCGACTTATTCGAGCACACAAGTCGACTTATGAATGTATTAGTCGACTTGTCCATATGGAATTACTATCTAATAGGCTAATTTCTCAATCCGTGCAGTTCAAATTCTCAATACCAAGTGTAATACACTTTACCTTGATGTACCAATGAAACACTTTCATTATTGCTTACCATATATAGTCAAACTATACATGAAAAACTTGAAATTGATGAATACACTCTTATTCATTTAGATTTCCAAATAATTTGAGAATATCAAACTATCACCCTAATTATCTCTAGCTAGTCTACATTTTATCAAGATTACTTCGGCACTGGTCACAAAATTGTGACGACCAAAACAATCAGGACAACGAAATACACTAACGAGACGCTAATGTGACATATTTGACATCTGAAAATTTTTGGAAACTCAATTTCAAGAAATTCAATTTGGAAAGCATACAACATCAATATAACACATTTTTAATCACATTAAAAATGATCCAAGGCATTGGAACTGAAAACTACACAATCATACATTTCAAACAAAACAGCTCCAGCAACTTTCTCAAAACTGCCAAGCTCTGTGTTTTGCTTGAAAAACTCATTGAAAAAATTTCAATAAATTCTGAGAAAATTACAGAGGTTACAAAATGTTCACAACATGCTCCATGAATGTTTTTAGGATTTATTTCCATCAAAAACTCAACCAACCTCAGCAACAAATCCAATGTTGAATCTGTGTTCCTCAACACAGTTATTCCCAGCAGCACACAATAAATTCTC
Source organism: Erythroxylum novogranatense (assembly GCA_029891385.1). Taxonomy (NCBI): domain Eukaryota; kingdom Viridiplantae; phylum Streptophyta; class Magnoliopsida; order Malpighiales; family Erythroxylaceae; genus Erythroxylum; species Erythroxylum novogranatense. Next base: position 59,788,318 of record CM057226.1, on the reverse strand, counting down.
AAATAAATAGTAAATCACCTCAAAAACATTTTTCCATTCTCATAGACATTCATAAACATCTTAGAGACATGTCGGTGAAAGAAAATCAGAAAAAAAAATTTCGACAATTTATTCTCGAATTTACAAGTATGCCTGTTCATTGAATGTGCACAAACACAGCAACCAGAACATTAGGGAATAAATTAGCAAAACCATATCAAATCACATTGATAAATTCCAAGCTTCCACAGACATATGCAACAACATCTTGTGAACATATCTGGACAAGAAAATTTTGAAAAAAAATATTTCTACACTAAATTCGAAATTAACATTTACAACATGCATCATCGTCACAAGCAATAGGCAACTCCGACCTAGTCATGATTTCTTCGTTATATACGACACATGTGGCTTTGATACCACTGTAGGAAAATCCCGGTGTGAGCATCACATTCCCACGGTGCGGAAAACAAAAATTTTTATTCCGGGACCTTCCCGAAAGCCAGGATCCATGTGTCTATACAACAAACTCAAACCATAACGGCCAAAGGAGACCATCTCTAACGGTATCCACGCAGAGATCGAAAAACCTAACCGGGACAAACCCTTTGACCCGGGAATAGCTAGAACAAATTAAAGAGTGCTAGCTCTTACCTTTGTCCTTGGAGAGCTATGAAAATGACGATGGAGAATGCTTGGAGAGGAGAAAAAGATGATGCTCGTATGCTTTAGAGAAAGAAACTCTTTCTTCTTCTTCAAAAAACCAACGAACCTCTCTTCTTTTCTCACCCTTTTTCATTTGTCTTTAACATCATTAAAGACATTTAATGCTTATGGTGACAAGGCTTGTCCACGTTAGCCTTTAGATATATATATCTATATATATAAAGTTAAGATGACAAGCTTCCTCCTCCTCCATCCACGTGACATTCATATATATATATATATATATATATATATGTATATAATTGTTGAAGTGGTCCAGTCACACTAGGATCGGTCCTATCCGCCTACCGGGTTCCGGTATGGGAAAAATCCCCGGAGACCTGTCTCAGCAATATCAATGTCGCGATCTCATCGGGACATATCTCGATCTCATCGGGATCCATCTAGTCCGATTGCTCTCCATATATTGGAACTCTGTCCAAAACTATTTTACGAATTCTCCGAGACACTCTTATGCATGTGACCCATTAGGTTCCCGGTTATGTTGGCCACTTAGATTAACACTTAATCTGAGCAAGTCATGAGCGGTATCTAGCAACACATCATGACCCCCAATTGACCGGAAAGTAATTGGTTTGACGAATGAACATGTATTCATCATGATCATGAGCGGTATCTAGCAACACATCATGACCCCCAATTGACCGGAAAGTAATTGGTTTGACGAATGAACATGTATTCATCACGAACCATATCACGAACCTTTCCATAAATAATTACCGTGCAATTCGTCCTTTCACCATGCTATACCCCACTTGGTTATGAGTATGGGCAAAGTGTCAACTCTTACTAGACTGAGTAAGTCAAATCTAGTCCAAGTGATATCAGTTCTTGTCCTGGGACTCATTACTTAATATGTCAATGAAGACATTCTTCATGACATATATGCTCCGGCCAGAGACTTCTAAGTAATGACCCTGACAAGAGGTCATGGGTATCATCTTCTACTATCACAGAAGTGGTGAATCCTCTATTGAATACTCAATTACCTTCGAATACCTCAAGCTGTACCAAATCACCACCCTATGAGCGACCTCTGTAAGGCAACAAGGAATGGAGTCAAAGCACAGAATCAGTATCCAAGATATCCTTGAGCACCTCAAGTCTAAGGATACTTGCACTATTGCTATGATGAGATTATCACTGACATTATAATAGGACATCCATGTGATGATCTCATAGCAGGTCATCCAATGTACTTACTACCTCTAGTAAGCATCCACATCTCAACCCTAAATATCGCATATTTACAGTTTCTGAGATCCACTGCTTGATCAAATCAAGGAGCTTGAGATGTGCTAGTCTTTCTGGATTACCAATGTCCAGTCTCAGTAATCCTATGACTAGGGATAATTTAGATACTGACATAATTGCACATGATAGGAATCTCAATAGTATGATCACATCACAATTTCCTTCATGCTATGTCATATATCATGGACTTCATTAATTTGCTTATAGATCAATATCCATTCATAAATAATGAACATCAAATTAATGAAATATGCCTTTCTTTATTTATTGATAAAGTATGTACACAACTTTGTACAAAATGCGCTAAAGGCGATTGCCTTCAGGGCACAACTCTAACAGTATGTACTATATGCACTATGGCATATATACCATGTACACAGTGGTATGTGTACTATAACTATGGTGCATATCCATGGTACACTATGTAGTGTCATGATCAAAATGTGACTATACATTGGTATGTATAGTACATGCTATACATAGTACACATCATACTATACATAACAATGAGCTACTCAATATGCATACTATGATTGGTATAGTGAAATTGTGACATTTTCACAATTTCACTATACCAATCATAGTATGTGTATTTGTGTCAGTACATACGTATACAACTATAGCCATACTATTACATAATTATGCATATATATGGTACTAGTTACATTGTGTATGGTAACTATATGTGCATATATTATAGTATACATATGTGTATAGTACTTGCACATTCATGTATTCAATCTGCATTATGTTAGAGAGTCGTAGCACCATTATCACCATTAGTGTACTAGCTGAGTGCATACAATCAAAATTGGTACATGCATAATAGTTAACATGCACTATATGGTGTAATACCATTACTATGTCTATATACTATACATGTGTATAGTATATTATACCATCACATTGGCACATATAGTGCATGTTATATATAGTATGCCAAATTGTACGCGTACAATTACAAGGTACACCATATATTGCCATATGCATTTGTAACAAATAATTAGTACATGCATGGTAACTTTTGCCATATACACTTGTAACAAATACTTAATGGTACATATGTGTATAATATTACTAGTATAGTATTGTACATATGTACCATACACTAATAAACTATGTAATGGTTACACACTATGTGCATATACATGCATGGTACATACATCATGTACATTAATGTACACATATGGTACATATGCTGCATGGTATACATTTACCTACATACTACTATGTTATGGGTACACATATATGGTGCGCAATGGCACCATAGGGCACATATATGAGATGCATACATATTCACAACCATGAATACCATGGTATGTACTAGTATGTATAAATAACCATGGTATTATACCAATACTACCATGGTTATTTATACATACTAGTAACTAGAATGCATATGTATGTTAACGTATTATTATACCTACATATACATTATGTGTGTACTCATAGTGTACTCTATTATGCATGTACTCTATATATGGCATAGTGTATTACACGTGCTAGTTACTGATACATGCATGGAACATGTATAATAAGTGCACATATAATTGCATGTACACCATGTAGACATCATGTACTACATGTGTACTAACTCATATACATGCTCATTGTGCCATATGTACTATCTCCAATGGTAAACTTAGTATGTACCAACTAATACCAACTAATGGCCACTACTATTATACATGTATAACAAGTATATGCATACTAGTTATTGTTGCAATAATGTACATGGTATTATGGTACATTAGTGGTTATACTAATGCATACATGTCTATGCATACATACTAGCTAGTACAATATGGTATACTATATATTACATACATAGTATTGTGTTACATGCATATACTAGTTACATATTATAATGTACATTGCATAACTAGGGTATAGTACCATAGTTTATAATGCATACGCATTGTACTATTATAATATAGTTACCATGTACATAGCATGGTAGTACATATATGTACATGCAATCACCTTATTAGTGGTGCATTGGTAAACCATAGTTTCGTACTAGATGACTTAGTTCACTATGTCATGTGTAATAATAGTACAAATGTATATGTACCATTATGTACATAAATTATTGCACTAGTATAACATGTATAGTAAAAATGTTCATACAAAAATAATATTGGTACATATAGCATATAATGTAAGTACATAATGGTACATATGCACATGACGCTATGTACTAGTTAAATACACATACTATATAGTGTGTGTACTATGCACACATATATGCATATGTACATTATCAAGCATGTACAACATATTGCATATGTACAATACATGCATAATGCATCTGTACGTGCATAGTGTATGGTAAACTATAGTAGTGGCCATTAGTTGGTATTACCATGCCAACTAATGGCCACTACTATAGTTTACCCATTGATGGTAATGGGTAACATCATGCATGTGTACACATAGTATACACTAACTAGTACATAACATTGCACATGCACAAGTGAGTAGTGATGGTGAGTGCATACTAGTATATTATACATGTATTGTGCACACTTTACATGGTACATGCTACATTGCATAATATGTATAATCTAACTACATGGTATATAGCTCATATGTATGTACATCATATGTACATAAATATACCATGCATACTAGTGCACTACCATTGTCAATACATATGTTGTAACTAACATAGTGGTTACTAATAGTATGTATGTTTATGGTACATTATACACTAATTGTACTATACATGCATTATGTTAACACTACTAATAGCATGGTACATGTATAGCTACACTATAATATATGCTATTAGTATGTGTACATAGTATACTAATTATACTAGTACACATTGCTAATATATCCTTACACGTGTACTATAGTATTATTCTAGTTATGTATGCGATAGTGGTATAGTGTACATGTACCATACTATGCATGTGTATTATTATGCATGGTATGTGTATACATGTGTATGGTATGTACACTATGTGTTACCATGGTACATACTATATGCATATGCATGTACTATACCTACACTATGGTTGTACCCATTCATAATGTCAATGCATGTACCCATATACATATGTACCATTATACCATTAAATGTCGCACAATGCATATAGTACACAAGTGAGTAGTGATGGTGAGTGCATACTAGTATATTATACATGTATTGTTCACACTATACATCATAATATACCACAACAATATGTCAATGCATATAGTACACAAGTGAGTAGTGATGGTGAGTGCATACTATATTAAAATTATATAGGTGTTAATTACCCTAAAAAAGAACATGCACGTCGTAACCGTGCATGGTAGTCACGCCTGTGAATATTAAGTAACAGGCGTGACTACTTACCCACATATATACATCAATTATTTAATAATATATTAATCATTATTAATTATAACTGAATTAAGTTAACAGTTAATGATTAATAATTAATTTATAAATAAATTATTATTTAATAAAATTATTTAATTTATTAATTTCTAATTACCATTATTAATCAAGCATCACTTTTCATTAATTAATTATATTTTAACTAATTGATAATATTTTAATTAGATGAAATTATATTTTAATATACTAAATAATTATAATTAAATTAATTAATGATATTTTGAACATGTAATAAAAAGGGGAAAATATTTCAAACATATTAATAATAATATAAGTAATAAATACGTGTTAACAATTAATAATTAATAATTAATAAATTTATTAATAAGATTTCAATAAATCAATTATTTATTGATTATTATGGATTATATTTTAATTAAATTTATATAATATTATATATTATATTTAATAAAAAGAAAATATAAGAACTAACTCTATTTAATTAATTAATAAATTCATTAACTATACCTTAATAAATCAATACTTAATTATTTATTTATTTTTAAAAATGTTATAGAATTGTAGAGCTGTTAATTGCCCTAAAAAGAAAAGAACATGCACGTCGCAACCTTGCGTGACAGTCACGCATGTGAATATTAAATCACAGGCGTGACTACTTACCTACATATATACATCAATTAATTAATAATATATTAATCATTATTAATTATAATTGAATTAGTTGAACAGTTAATGATTAATAATTAACTTACTAATAAAGTATGATTTTATTTTAAATAAATAATCAATTAATTATTTGTTTTAACCAATAATATACTTAAGTCACTTTGTGACTCCTATAATAATAGAATTTTATTTTGTTTTAAGCAATTAATCAATTAATTATTATGTTATTAATCAATAATATACTATAATTATTCAATTAATTATATATATTATATTTAAAAATGAAAAATAAGCGCTAATTCTACTTTAATTAATGAATTAATTAATTATATTATAATAAATCAATACTTAATTATTTAATTATTTGATAAAATGTTGTAAAATTATACGGACTTAGTTACTCGTAAAAAGAAAAAGCATGCACGTCACAATCGTGTATGGCGTTGGCCAATGAATATTAAGTCACAGGCACTACTACTTATCTAAATATATACATCATTTAATTAATATTATATTAATCATTATTAATTATAACTGAATTGGATGAATAGTTAATGATTACTAATTAATTTATAAATAAAGTGTAATTCAATAAATATTTTAATTTATTATATTCTAATTACCATTGTTAATCAAGTATCACATATTCATAAATCAATTAATTAATTATATTTTAAGTAACTGATAATATTTTTATTACATGAAATTATTTTTAGTTTACTAAATAGTTATAATTAAACTAATTAAAGATATTTTAAAAATATGTAATTAAGAAAGGAAAAACTATTGTAGACACATTGATAATAACATGAGTTATAATTACTTATTAATAATAAATAAATAAATAATTAATTAAAAGATTTCAATAAATCAATTATTCAATTATATACTGATTATTATGAATTATATTTTAATTAATTTTATTTAATTAAAGAATTAAAATAGATCTTTTCACACGTTACTAATAATAAACTTTCTTTTTATTTTAAGTAAATAATTAATTAACTTTTTTGTTATTAATCAATAATATATTATAATTAGTCAATTAATTATATATATTATATTTAATAAAAGATTAAAATATAAACACTGATTCTATTTAATTAATTGTATTTTAATAAATCAATACTTAATTAATTAATAATTAATTAAAAAAGGTTATAAAATTATGTAGGTGTTAATTGCCTATAAAAAGATAAGACATGCATGTCGCAACCGTGCTTGGCAGTCACGCCTGTGAATATTAAGTCACGGGCGAGACTACTTACCTTTATATATGCATCCATTAATTAATAATATATTTATCATTATTAGTTACAACTGAATAAGATTAAATGTTAATGATTAACAATTTATTTTTAAAGAAAGTATAATTTAATAAATTATTTAATTTATTATATTCTAATTACCAAGATTAATCAAGTATTACATTTTGTAAATAAATAAATAAATAATAAGATTTCAATAAATAAATAAATAAATTATATATTGATTATTATGAAATATATTTTAATAATTTTATTTAATTAAGGAATTAAAACAGATCTTTTCACAGCGACAATAATATGCTTAACTCACTCATGTGACTCCTATAATAATATAATTTTATTTTGTTTTAAGCGTTAATCAATTAATTATTTTTATTAATCAATAATATATTATAATTATTCAATTACTTATACATATTATATTTAATAAAAAATGAAAAACATAAGTGCTAATTCTACTTTAATTAATTAATGAATTAATTATATTTTAATAAATCAATACTTAATTATTTAATTATTTGATAAAAATGTTGTAAAATTATACAGGAGTTAGTTGCTCGTAAGAAGAAAAAAGCATGCACGTCACAATCGTGTATGGCAGTCGCCTTTGAATAATAAGTTACAGGCATGACTACTTATCTACATATATACATCAATTATTTAACAATATATTATTCATTAGTAATTATAATTGAATTAGATTAACAGTTAAAGATTAATAATTAATTTATAAATAAATTATAATTTAATAAATCATTTAATTTGTTGTATTCTAATTACTATTATTAATCTAGTATCACATTTTCATAAATAAATAAATAAATTATATTTTAACTAATTGATAATATATTAATTATATGAAATTATATTTAACATACAAAATAGTTATAATTAATTTAATTAATGATATTTTAAGAACATGTAATTAGAAAAGGAAAAATTTCAGACGCATCAATAATAATATAAGTAATAAATACATGTTAATAATTAATAATTAATTAATTAATTAAATTTTAATAAATAAATTATTTAATTATATATTGATTATTCTGATTATATTTTAATTAAATTTATTTAATATTTAATATTATATTTAATAAAAGAAAATATAAGAACTAAATCTATTTAATTAATTAATGAATTGATTAACTATATTTTAATAAATTAATAATTAATTATTTATTTATTAATTAAAAATTTTACAAAGTTACTGAGGTATAAATTGCCCGTAAAAAGAAAAGAACATGCACGTCGCAATTGTGCATGGTAGTCACGCCTATGAATATTAAGTCACATGTGTGACTACTTATCTACATATATATATCAATTAATTAATAATATATTAATCATTATTAATTATAACTGAATTAGATGAACATTTAATTTAATGATTAATAATTAACTTATTAACAAAGTATCATTTTATTTTAAATAAATAATCAATTAATTACTTCGTTATTAACCAATAATATACTTAAATCGTGTAATCGACTCCTATAATAATGAAATTTTATTTTGTTTTAAGCAATTAATCAATTAATTATTTTGTTATTAATCAATAATATATTATAATTATTCAATTAATTATATATATATTATATTAATAAAAATGAAAATATAAGTGCTAATTCTACTTTAATGAATGAATTAATTAATTACATTTTAATAAATCAATACTTAATTAATTATTTATTTAATAAAATGTTGTAAAATTATCTGAGTTAGTTACCCATAAAAGAAAAAAGCATGTCGTGTATGGCGGTCACCTTTGAATATTAAGTCACGACATGACTACTTATCTACATATATATATATCATTTAATTAATTAATATTATATTATTCATGATTAATTATAACTAAATTGGATGAACAGTTAATGATTAATAATTAATTTATAAATAAACTATAATTCAATAAATCTTTTAAATTGTTATATTTTAATTACCATTATTAATCGGTATCACATTTTCATAAATCAATTAATTAATTATATTTTAAGTAATCGACAATATTTTAATTAAATGAAATTATATTTTAGTTTACTAAATAGTTATAATTAAATTAATTAAAGATATTCTTAAAATATGTAATTAAAAGGGAAAAATTATTTCGACGCATTGATAATAACATGAAGAATAGTTACATCTTAATAATAAATAAATAATTAATAAGATTTCAATAAATCAATTATTCAATTATATATTGAATATTATGAATTATATTTTAATTAATTTTATTTAATTGAAGAATTAAAATAGATATTTTCACAAGAATCGCTAATAATAAACTTTCTTTTTATTTTAAGTCACTAATTAATTAACTTTTTTGTTATTAATCAATAATATATTATAAATTTTCAATTAATTATATATATATATATTATTCAATAAAAGATGAAAATAGAAGCATTAATTCAATTTAATTAATTAACGAATAGACTAAATATATTTTAATAAATCAGTACTTAATTAATTAATGAATAGATTAATTATATTTTAAAATCAATTCTTAATTAATTATTTATTTATTAAAAAAGTTTATAAAATTATGCAGGTGTTAATTGCCCGTAAAAAGAAAAGAACATGCTCGTCACAACCATGTTTAGAAGTCACGCATGTGAATATTACAGGCTTGACCACTTACCTACATATATGCATTCATTAATTAATAATATATTAATCATTATTAGTTACAATGACTAAGATTAAATGTTACTTGATTAACAATTTATTTTCAAATAAAGTATAATTTAATAAATCATTTAATTTATTATATTTTAATTACCATTATTAATCGAGTATTATAATTTCATAAATAAATAATTAATAAGATTTTAATAAATCAATAAATTAATTATATATTTATTATTATGAAATAAATTTTAATAAATTTTATTTAATTAATGAATTAAAATAGATCCTTTCACTTTAGACAATAATATCCTTAAGTCACTCTTATGACTCCTACAATAATAATATTTTATATTATTATGAGTAATGAATTACTTAATTTCTTATTAATCAATAGTACATTGTAATTAGTCAATTAATTATATATATTATATTTAATAAAAATGATAAAAATATAAGAACTAATTATATTTAATTATTAATGAAGAAATTAATTATAGGTATTAATTGCCCATAAAAGAAAAGAACATACACGTCAAATTGTGCATGGTAGTCACGCCTATGAATATTAAGTTACATGCGTGACTACTTATCTACATATATACATCAATTAATTAAAATATATTAATCATTATTAATTATAACTGAATTAGATGAACATTTAATGATTAATAATTAACTTATTAATAAAGTATCATTTTATTTTAAATAAATAATCAATTAATTACTTTGTTATTAACCAATAATATAATTAAATCATGCAAGTGACTCCTATAATAATAAATTTTATTTTGTTTTAAGAAATTAATCAATTAATTATTTTGTTATTAATCAATAATATATTATAATTATTCAATTAATTATATATATTATATTTAATAAAAATGAAAATATAAGTGCTAATTCTACTTTAATTAATGAATTAATTAATTACATTTTAATATATCAATACTTAATTATTTATTTATTTAATAAAATCTTGTAAAATTATACAGAGTTAGTTACCCGTAAAAAGAAAAAAAACATGCACTTCACAACCGTGTATGGCAGTCGCCTTTGAATATTAAGTCACAGACATGACTACTTACCTACATATATATATATATATATATATCATTTAATTAATATTATATTAATCATTATTAATTATAACTAAATTGGACGAATAGTTAATGATTAATAATTAATTTATAAATAAACTATAATTCAATAAATCTTTTAAATTGTCATATTCTAATTATCATTATTAATCAAGTATTACATTTTCATAAATCAATTAATTAATTATATTTTAAGTAACTGACAATATTTTAATTAAATGAAATTATATTTTATTTTATTAAATAGTTATAATTAAATTAATTAAATATATTCTTAAAATATGTAATTAAAAAGGAAAAACTATTTAGATTTATTGATAATAACATGAAGAATAGTTACGTCTTAATAATAAATAAATAAATAATTAATTAATTACTTAATAAGATTTCAATAAATCAATTATTCAATTATATATTGAATATTATGAATTATATTTTAATTAATTTTATTTAATTAAACAATTAAAATAGATATTTTCACAGAATCGCTAATAATAAACTTTCTTTTATTTTAAGTCACTAATTAATTAAATTTTTGTTATTAATCAATAATATATTATAATTAGTCAATTAATTAATTATATATATATATTATATTTAATAAAAGATGAAAATAGAAGCATTAATTCAATTTAATTAATTAACGAATAGATTAAATATATTTTAATAAATCAATATTTAATTAATTAATGAATATATTAATTATATTTTAACAAATCAATACTTAATTAACTATTTATTTATTAAAAAGTTATAAAATTATGCAAGTGTTAATTGCCCGTAAAAAGAAAAGAACATGCTTGCCACAACCATGCTTAGCAGTCATGCATGTGAATATTAAGTCATAGGCGTGACTATTTACCTACACATATACATTCATTAATTAATAATATATTAATCATTATTAGTTACAACTGAATAAGATTAAATGTTAATGATTAACAATTTATTTTTAAATAAAGTATAATTTAATAAATCATTTAATTTATTATATTTTAATTACCATTATTAATAGAGTATTATAATTTCATAAATAAATAAATAAATAATTAATAAGATTTCAATAAATTAATTATATATTTATTATTATGAAATATATTTTAATAAATTTTATTTAATTAAGGAATTAAAAACAAATCCTTTCACAGTGACAATAATATACTTAAGTCACTCTTGTGACTCCTACAATAATAATATTTTATATTATTATGAGTAATTATTTAATTAATTTCTTATAATCAATAGTACATTGTAATTAGTCAATTGATTATATATTATATTTAATAAAATGACAAAAATATAAGAACTAATTATATTTATTTATTTAATTAAAAATTAATTATATTTTAATCAATCAATACTTAATTAATGATTTTTAATAAAAATGTTAAAAATTATACAGTTGGTAATTGCTCGTAAAAAAATCCACATCACAACCGTACATGGCAGTGATAAGAAGATCCCTTCATAGAATTCCTTCCTTGAACGAAACTAGATCTTGTGGAATCATATTGAATATTTGATGATATATTCCTAAAAAATCGATCCTTGTTTACCAACCACACATTGTCTAACCAAATCCAATTATCTCTCGATATGTTCGTCAAAAAATTCGATTCGTGCGGATTATTCCCCCAACTAAATATTTCTATATTTCTATTTCTTTTTATTTATACATTTATGTTCATTTATATATATATATATATATTCGTTTATATATTATATAGATAATATATATTTCTACCATTATATATAATATATATTTCTATTATTATTATTATTTATCTAAAAATATATCTAATATATCTAAAATTTATAAATTTATCTAAAATATAGCTATTAAAATATATTAATATTATATATATATATTACTATTATATATATATTCTATATATAATATTATATATATATATATTCGTATATATATTTTCTATTCTATAGATTTTAATATTAGATTTGAATATTCTATTTTCTATTTTAAATTCTATATATTCTATATATTTTATCCTTGTATTTTCTTTCTACTAGTTTTATTTATTTGATGCATTGTTGTCAATATGAATGTGTTAAGAATATACACAATGACAAAAATAAAGAAAAGAATCCATTCAATTTAAATAACAAACTCACCATCACTAATACCTAACTATGTACTACAATACTATAAACAATAATATATAATAATATAAACTACAATATTATAAGCAATAATATAAACAATAATAATATAAACAATAATAATAATAAAATATATAATGATAAAATATAATCAAAAAGGAATATGTATATAATAGAAGAAACTAATAAGTTTAAATAAGAAGCAATATAAAATAAACCAAATTTGATACACTAATATTAGGTTTGCCACTAATTCTTCTTCTCCATCTGGTAAACCTACATATATACATCAATTAATTAATAATATATTAATCAATATTATTTATAACTGAATTAGATTAACGTTATTGATTAATAATTAATTTATGAATAAAGTAAAATTTAATAAATCATTTAATTTATCATATTCCAATTACCATTATTAATCAAGTTTCACATTTTCACAAACAAATAAATTAATTAATTTTAAATAATTGATAATATTTTAATTACATGAAATTACATTTTAATTTACTTTATAATTAAACTAATTAAAGATATTTTAAGAAACATAATTAAAAGGAAAATATTTCAGATGCATTAATAATAACATATGTAATAATCAATAATTAATTAATAAGATTTCAATAAATCAATTATTTAATCATATGTCGATTATTATGATTATATTTTAATTGATTATATTTAATGAAGAAATTAAAATAGATCTTTTCACAGACGTGACACATATGTCGCTTTGTGACTCTTATGATAATAAAATTTCAATTAATTTTAAGAAGCTAATTAATTAATTATTTGGTTATTAATAAATAATATGTTATAATCAGTCAATTAATTATGTATATTATATTTAACAAAAGGAACATATAAGCTGATTCTTTTAATTAATTAATGAGTAAATTAATTACATTTTGTAAATCAATACTAAATTAATTAATTATATATTAAAAGTTTATAAAATTATATAGGTGTTAATCGCTTGTAAAAAGGAAAGAACATGGACGTGGTAACCGTGTATAGCAGTCATGCCTCTAAATAATAAGTCATAGGCATGGCTACTTACTTACATATATGCATCAATAGTTAATATTAACTTACTTACATATATACATTAATAGTTAATATTATATTAATCAATATTAATTACAATGAAATTAGATTAACTGCTAATGATTAATAATTAATTTATAAATAAAGTACAGTTTAATAAATCATTCAATTTATTATATTCTAATTACCATTATTAATCAAGTGTCACATTTTCATAAAAATTAAATTAATTATTTTAACTAATTGATAATATTTTAATTACATGAAATTATATTTAATTATAATGATAATTGAATTAATTAAAGATATTTTAATAATACATAATTTAAAAATGTAAAATATTTTAGATGCGTTAATAATAACATAAGTAATAATTACATGTTAATAATCAATAATTAATTAATTAATTAATTAATTTTCAATAACTCAATTATTTAATTACATGTTGATTATTATGAACTATATTTAAATAGTTGTTATTTAATTAAGAAATTAAAAGGTTTTTCACAGGGCATGACACTTAATTAGTGCTCGTGACTCTTATAGTAATAAATTTTCATTTTATTTTAAATAACTAATTAATTAATTATTTTGTCATTAATAAATAATATATTATAATAATCAAATTAATTATATGTATACATTATATTTAATAAGAAAAGAAAATATAAGCACTAATTCTATTTAATTAATTAATGAATAGATTAATTATATTTTAGTAAATCAATGCTTAATTAATTATGTTTTAAAAATTTATAAAATTATATAGGTGTTAATTGCTTGTAAAAGGAAAGAATATGTATGTCGCAATTGTGCATGGTAGTCATGCCTCTAAATATTGAGTCATAGGCGTGACTACTTACTTACATATATACATCAATTAAATAATAATAAATTAATCAATATTAATTATAACTGAATTAGATTAATAGTTAATGATCAATAATTAACTTAAAAATAAAGTATAATTTAATAAATCATTTAATTTATTATATTCTAATTACCATTATTAATCAAGTATCATATTTTCACAAATTAATTAATTAACTATTTTAGCTAATTGATAATATTTTAATTACATGAAATTATATTTTAATTTACTTTCTAATTAAATTAATTAAATATATTTTAAGAATACATAATTAAAAGAGAAAATATTTCAGATGCATTAATAATAACATATGTAATAATTAATTAATAAGATTTCAATAAATCAACTATTTAATCATACGTTGATTATTAATGAGTCATAGCGTGACTACTTACCTACATATATAAATCATTTAGTTATTAGCATATTAATCAATATTAATTGTAACTAAATTATATTAATAGTTAATGATCAACAATTAACTTAAAAATAAAGAATAATTTAATAAATCATTTAATTTATTGTATTTTAATTACCATTATTAATCAAGTATCACATTTTAACAAACTAATTAATTAATTATTTTTAACTAATTGATAATATTTTAATTAATTAATTGGTAATGCATGCACAAGTGTAGTCTTATCAAGATATGAAGCAAGTTCTAGAGATACAAAGCATTGAATGAAATCACACACCAAAGAGACATGTTGAAGGCTCAAAAGCTCACATGGGACGATAGTCTATTAAGTCAACATGTGTAGTTTCAATGTTACTCCAAATACCATCTTGCTCAGAACTTACATAAAAACACATTCATCAAATTTATGATTCAAGAATCACAGATTAATTCTTATCTATAACATTCATATTCTTCTTAATCATTGGGAGGTAAAAAGAAAAAAACCAAACACTTAAGGTGCAAAACATGCAAAAATAGAGATTTTTTAAGATTTTTGAATCATTTTTTAATGTTTATGGTTTTTTTAATAAAGCATGCAAGTACCAGTGAAAACCTTCAAGTTCAAGCAAGAGCAAAGGTGCGGTGCATTAAAGCATGAAAGTAAAGAAAATATCCAAACCAATAACCAGCTAAAACCTAAAAATTTAATGTTAAAAAACTAACCTAAATCCTCCCCACACTTAAACACAACATTGTCCTCAATGTTGAAATCAAAGCCGAAGAGAAGATAAAACATACCAAAAGAAAGAAATTACGATATGAAGAAGAAGATGATGAAAACGTTAAGAGAAAAGGAAAGGAAGAGAAATCAAATTTGGTTTTTGTATGATGGGTTGCCTCCCATTCAGCGCTTTTGTTTAACATCGTTGGCTCGACATCATGTTAATGCTCATCACCTCATGAGCGTGCTCGACCAAGTGCATCTCCTCTAAGTTAGATTAAAACCTTCAAGGAAAGGCTTCAACCTATGGCCATTGACTATAAACCTCTTGCTTGTATCCATGCTCTCAACCTCAATCGCACTATAATCAAAAACACGTGTAACAATAAAGGTCCAAGTCAACGAGATCAAGTTTACAGGGAAGAGGTGAAGGCGAGATTGGTAGAGGAGAACTTTCTGACCTACATGAAACTCCTTCCTACTAATCATCTTGTCATGGACTGCCTTTAACTTCTCCTTGTAAATCCTCATGTTCTCGTAGGCGTCATTTCGTATCTCCTCCAACTCTTGCAATTGTAACTTCCTAAAAGTTCCAGCCTCATCATAGTTCAAGTTATATTGCTTAATGGCCCAAAATGCTTTATGCTCAAGTTCTACTGGAAGGTGACAAGCTTTCCCATAAACCATCCTAAAGGGGTCTTGTAAGCTGTTCTATAAGCCCACAATGCATCTCCTAATCTAAGACTCCATTCCTTTCGATTAGGTTGCACTGTTTTTTCCAAGATAGACTTGATCTCACGGTTAGAAACTTCAGCTTGGCCACTTGTTTGAGGATGGTATGCCGTGCTAGTTCTGTGAAAAACGTGGTACTTCTTCAATATAGCCTCAAAGGATCGATTGCAAAAGTGGGTCCCCCTATCACTGATTATTGCTTTGGGAATGCCAAACCTATCAAAGATGTTAGCCTTAACAAATCTGACAACAACCTTAGCATCATCAGTTCTAGTAGGAATTGCCTCAATCCATTTAGATACATAATCCACAGCAAGCAAGATATAAAGATATCCATAAGAAGAGGGAAAAGGACCCATGAAATCAATACCCTAAACATCAAATATCTCACTAAAAATCAAAGTGGTTTGTGGCATCTGGTCTCTCTGAGTTATGCTACCAGTTCTTTGACATCTATCACATGATTTACAAAAGTGGAATGCATCTTTAAACAATGAAGGCCAAAAGAATCCACATTCAAGCACTTTATGAGTTGTGCGCTTAGCACCAAAATGACCACCACAAGAATAAGTATGACAGAAAGTAAGTATGGAATTAAACTCATCTTGTGACACACATCTCCTTATAACTTGATCAGCACAAAACTTCCACAAATATGGATTATCCCAATAATAATACTTAGCATCAACACGAAATTTATCTCTTTGGGATTTAGACATACCTGAGGGTAGCTCATTAGTAACTAAAAAGTTAACTAAATCAGCATACCATGGACGGGGTGTAGCACGGAGGACAACATACAACTGTTCATCAGGAAAGGTCTCCTTGATAGGAACGACATCAACTCCCTTAGCATTAAGTCGGCTCAAGTGATCAGCAACAAGGTTCTCAGCTCCCTTCTTGTCCTTAATCTTAAGGTCAAACTCTTGTAGGAGCAAAACTCATCTGATAAGGCGCGGCTTGGACTCCTTTTTCTTCAAGAGATACCTAAGAGCTGCATGATCAGTGAAAATAACAACTTTTATGCCAAGTAAGTATGACCTAAACTTTTCAAGAGCAAACACAACAGTAAATAATTCCTTCTCAGTTGTATGGTAATTGCACTGAGCTTCATCCAATGTCCTAGAAGCATAAGCAATCACATGCAAATACTTCCTTATACGCTGCCCAGAACAAGCTCCAACTGCATAGTCACTGGCATCACACATAATCTCAAAAGGAAGCTCCCAATTAGGTGGTTGGATGATGGGTGATGTTGTCAACTTATTTTTCAACAAGTCAAATGCATCTTTGCATTTTTGGGAGAAGATGAACTCAGCATCTTTGGCTAGCAACTTGCATAGAGGGGCGGCTAACTTGCTAAAATCCTTGATAAATCTGCGATAGAAACCTGCATGTCCAAGAAAAGATCGAACATCCCTCACAGAGGAGGGGTAAGGCAAGGACAAGATAATATCTATCTTAGCTTTATCAACCTCTAAACCACGTTTAGAAACCACATGCCCTAAAACTATCCCTTTCTACCATAAAATGACATTTTCATAGTTCAAAACAAGGTTAGTATCCATGCATCTTTTCAAGATCGAGACAAATTTCCTAAACAATGATCAAAGGAATCACCATAGATAGTAAAATCATCCATAAAACTTCAATTATCCTTTCAACATAATCGAAAATATGCTCATCATGCATCTTTGAAAAGTAGCAGTGCATTGCATAAACCAAAGGGCATTCTCCTATAAGCATATGTACCAAATGGACAGGTAAAGGTAGTCTTTCTTGATCCTCAGGGCAATAACAATTTGATTATATCCACTATAGCCATCAAGGAAACAATAGAAAGACTTACCACTAGGCGCCAAGCATTTGGTCCATGAAAGGCAAAGGATAATGGTCTTTTTTTGTCGCCAAGTTCAACTTCCTATAATCAATACACATTCGTCAGCCACTTTGAACACGTGTGGGCACCAACTCATTCTGAACATTTTTCACCACAAGAATGCCCGTCTTTTAGGAACCACATGGATAGGACTTACCCACTTGCTATCGAAATATGGTATATGACACCGCATCCAAAAGCTTCAAAATTTCGCCTTCACCACCTCCATCATGGGTGGATTGAGTCGCTCTGCATCTCCTCAAGGCTTCAATTATCCTCTAAGAGTATGCGATGCATACACATAGAAGGACTAATCCCTTTGATGTCAGCTAAAGTCCATCTAATGGCGGTCTTATGGTCCTTTAAGACACGCAACAATCTTTCTTCCTGCATAGCTGTTATATTCTTTGCAATAATCACTGGAAGAGTATCATTAGATCTAAGAAAAACATACTTCAAATGATCAGGCAAAGGTTTCAATTCTAACTCAGGAGCATGCAACACAAAAGGTAAGACTTTCTTGTGCGAAAGAGGTAGATCAGCAAACACATCCAATTTTGGCACCATATAAGAAGATTGCAATGCCATAATAGCATCAATCACATAAGGTTCAAATATCATGGCACCATTGGCATTAACATCAAAAGATGAGAAGAAGGAACGAATAAGAGCAATATTAACACCATCATTACTACTATAAGCACAAAATTGGTCCACCAATAGATCAATGATATCCAAGTTTTGTAATTCATGCACATCATCATTATATTTCATTGCCTCATTAAAATTAAATAAGACATGTTCATCATCAATCCTCATAGACAAAGTGCAATCATCACAATTAATTACAGTCTTAGCAGTCCTCAAAAATGGTCTCCCAAGTAGAAGAGGTGAACGTGTGTGAGGGTGATCATCGCATGTCTCAATGATATAGAAATCACAAGGGAAAATCAAGCTACCAACTTTCACTAACAAATCTTCCAACAAACCCAAAGGATAGACAAAAGATCTATCAGCAAGTTGAATGATAACAGAAGTGCTTTTCAAAGAACCAACATTAAGAGAATCAAAGATGGATTTTGGCATCACACTAATTGAAGCTCCTAAGTCACACATAGCCTTATCAAAGCACATCTTACCAATCACACAAGGAATAGAAAATGCACCTGGGTCTCCTTGCTTAATAGGTAATTTCTTTTGAAGAATAGCACTTACACTCTCTCCTAAACCAACTAAGTCACCATTTCTGACCTTGTTGGTTCTCTTGGTGGTACACATCTCCTTGAGAAATTTAGCATACTTAGGCACATGTCTTATTGCTTACAGCAAAGGAATGTTGTTTTCCACCTTTTTAAACAATTCCAATATTTCTTTCTCCTTATCTTCCTTATTTTGCCTGTTAGAACTCAAAGGGAAAGGTGGAGTTAGCTTATAAGTGGAATCCACAAGATTAGGAGATACATTAGATGCATGAGATGGTTTCTTGGGTTAAGAAGAAGATTTGGCACCCTTCAGGTCAGAGGGTAGTGTTGCTAGTTCTCGGTTGTTATTTTCAGCCTCCAACTCATCCTCTTCATCCAAAATAATCACTTTGTCTCCAATTTCCTTACCACTCCTTAGCTTAAGTGCAAAAGCACTTTCCTTGCCTTGCATCCCTTGGGATGGCAATTTTTCAGAATTTTGGGCCACCACTTTTCCAAGGTTAGATGCCAACTGTCCTATTTGCCTCTCAAGGTTTTGGATACCCGACCTTGTCTCTTGCTGAAAAGATTTATAATCTTACTGAAAAGACATGAAATTTTGCTGCATAGACAAGGTGTTAGATGCCATAGTTTTCATTATATCCGTAATCTCATTCAAACAAGGATTAGAAGAAGAAGAAGGGTTAGAAGGTGACGGCATAGTTCTGGGAATGTTCAGTTGTAGTTGAAATCCAGTGGGGTTGGGTGCTCTTGATCCATTATGCATAGGTGGTTGCTGAGGATTCCCATAGCGAAGGTTGGGGTGATCCCTCCATCCCAGATTGTAGGTTTGAGAGTAGGGATCATACTTTCTCTGTGGGTTAGCATTAAAACACCACCAACCGCATTCACATGGTCGAGAGAATCATCTTGCATAGTAGGACATGTATTAGCATTATGACGATGCATGGAACAAATAGAACAGACAATAGCTTGCATATCACCTCTCATGAAGGATTGCATCATAGAAGTAAGCTCATTAACCTTATTCTCTAAGTTAGAGATAATTACCTAATTCACGCGTCTATGATCAGCTCGGGTGCTAAATTGCTTGGAATTTGTAGCCATATCAGAGATTAAATGCTTTACCGCCTCATGTGTTTTGTTCACCAAAGCTCCACCACTAGCTGCATCAATAATACTCCTATCTTGGGGAGTTAACCCCTCATAGACATATTGAATAAGGAGTTGGTCAGAAATTTGGTGGTGGGGACATTGGTTGCAGAGCTTCTTGAACCTCTCCCAATACTCCGATAATGATTCACCATGAGCTTGTCTTATCCCACATATCTCCTTCCTAATATTGGCAGCTCTTGAGGCTGGGAAGTACTTTTCTAAGAAAATTCTCTTAAGGTCATTCCACGTCCTTATGGAACTAGATGGGATTGAGAACAACCACTCCTCAGCTGTCCCCTTCAAAGAGAAAGGAAAAGCTTTCAGCTTAACTTGCTCATCCTCCACACCATTCGGCTTCATGCCATTGCAAATCATGTGGAACTTCTTAAGAAGAGCATGTGGATCTTCACCTGCAAGGCCGTTAAAACAAGGAAGCAAATGGATAAAACCAGGTTTTAGCTCAAAGTTAGCATTCTCAACATTAATACAAAGAGGATGGTTCTCCAAGTCAGGAGCAGCAAGCTCCTTCAAAGTTCTTTGTTGTGCAACTGCCATGTCTTCAGGAACAGGATCAACATAGATGTTTTTGGATGGTGATGAGTCGACAGGTTGTGCACGTGTGAAAGATAACTCCTTCTCAAAGTTTGGTCGGAAGAGTGGATGGCATTGCTCAAGGATGATAGGATCGTGCAAAGGTGTATGGGTTGGTGTTTGTGTGGAGTTGATCAAGAAATCTTTGTAGAATTGATCTAAGTTGGCTTATTCTTGATCTGAAAGTTGCTCTCCAGATGATTGGGACATATAACCTTCAAAACAAAAGGTTAAATGCACCAAATCACAAAAAGAAAAAAAAAAGCACGCAAACTATAGAAGAAAGATAAAAATCAACACTTTGATCCCCGGCAACGGTGCCAAAAATTTGATAGGTTGTCGTTAGCCTACAAATTTAATCCCCTACTTAAATTGATTTGTAGTATAACGAAGCAAGGGTATCGTCCCACAGAGATCAAAACACAAGGAAGATTTTCTTACTTTCAAGTAAAGTATGCGTGAATGTCAAAGGGGAAAACAAAAAATCGAATGCTCTTAAGACCAGATTGGGGGATTTGTTTGTTTATGTTAAAAGTAAGTAAGAAAAGAAAGAAGAAGACATGACTTAAGTTTAGAAAATTAAAACAAAGCTAAAAGTTTTCAAGAGAGAAATTGCTAAGAAAATTTGAGTAAAAAGTTCAGATTAATTAAAGACCAATTGCAAAGGTTTTCACTAAATCCTTAGGTTGTTTTTAATAATTAAAAACGAATTATATCTTAGATTGGAAAATAAGGGTTCATCAAGCAAAGATAGATGCATTCAAAACAAGCATGACATGCAACAACTTCTTGTTAATCTATTAATCCAAAACTAGCATGAACAACACAATAACAAGAGCATTAAGATTAAAATCAAGTTTGCTAAACCTAAGTTAACTTTCAACAAAGCTAGCATGCATAAAATTAACCTATGTCTTGATCCAACTAATTAAAACCTACATACAAGCTTCAATTTTAATTAGTTGATTCTACTTAACCTAATCAATTTATTGTCTAGCAATTAAATTAATCAGATAGCATACAAATTATTCATGCAAAATTCGAATTCATGACTTCAAATCCACATGCATAATTCGGCAATCATGTCCAGATCAAGAGCACAAATTTCCAATCATAGATTCATCAATTATATGCACAAGCTTCTCATAAAAACAACCATGAATTTAGCTAATAGCCTCAACAATTGGAAAAGAGAATTTAGTTCATAATTCTAACTAAAACAAAGCTAAATATCATAATAAAAAACATAGTGCAGAATTTGGGTATAAGAAGAAGAATAGAAAGAAATAAAACTAGGGTTCTACCTAGGGAGAAAGAAAAAACGTAAAAGAGAAAGAAGAGAAGAGAAATTCTCATCCAAAGAAGATAGAAAACGTGAATATCCCCAAACTAATGCTAAAGGACCCTATTTATATTAGAGGAGGTCTTGTAAGAGAGGATTTCTTTTCCAAGTAAAGGTAGGTATTTCTTTCCTTGTAGACATGAGATCTTTACAAGGAGAAGACTTCTTTTCCAAGTAGAAGTGGGTCTTTCTTTCTTTGTAGAATTAGGATCTTTATAAGGAGATGACTTCTTTTCCAAGTAGAAGTAGGTTTTTGACGACTTCTTTTCCAAGTAGAAGTAGGTTTTCTTCTTTCCTTGCCAAATTAAGACCTTTACAGGGTAGGACTTTTAAAAAAAATCTTCATTTCTCCCAATCTACATGCCCCTTGACCGTCTAGATTGTTCCTGGATCCGTTTCTTGCAATGCCGAACAAGAATCTTCTGAAATGTAGAAATCCTAGTTGAAGTAGGATTCCTTATAGGATTAGGATTTCTGCAACTTTGGTCACCTTAGGGTATTTTGACCTCCTCACTTTGAAAATGATATCCAAAAGTCCTAAATCTCCCTCCTTAGCATGATTTTCTTCATTTGACACCTAAAACACTTGAAATGATAAAATCAATGTAAGCTAAGTGATTTAGACATCAAATGAGAATAAAAACTAAGTGTAAAAGTATAAAAAGATAAGAAAATATGAGTGCATCAATGCTACATACACTTTTATAATTAGAGTATGCACTCAAGTATATACTAACAATTATGCATATGGTGTACTTGAGTGTACCAATACTATGTCACACTATTGGGTATACCAACCTGCTCATAAAATACATGTAAAGTTACATACACTTTTAGTTATAATAGCTACTATTAACTAGTATTAACTACACATATGCATTACATGTATTAGTATAGTTCATATGCAAGTAACCATAGTACTATAATATTACACATCATGTACACTAAAGTACTATGACTTTATTATTACCATATAATATGTATGGTAATAATAGTTATATTATACACATGTATACTACTATGTATTACACTTATACTAATAGTATGGCAACATGCATGTGTACATACTATAATAATTATAACTGCATCTATGTATGCATATGTACCCAATATGCATCCTATGCATGTTATAATGTATAGTATAGTATAACATGTATACCATATGCATGGTATATATAACTATATATATACTATGTACTATTATGGCAATAGTTAATCGCATAATAGTACACATTATGTACAGTTAACTATTGCCATAGTAGTACATAGTATATATATAGTTATATGTATATACATGTACATTCTTATTATACCATATGTTCATACACGAATGCATGTATACATACTCACATAATACATGGTACAATTGTGTGTACATTATATGCAACTATGCCATAATGCATGCGCTACTATTGTGATACTATGGTACATATGTAGTGTATACCATAGTATGTATTACTTAGTGGTATGCTTAGTTATATGCATAACTATGTACATAACAATGGGCTATATTACCATAGGTAACTTGTATGCATATTCACATACAAACTGTAGTGATCATAGTCACTATGGTATGTAATATAATAGCATTTATGTACACATATAAATACATTATGGATGTATTGCATAGTTATTACCAAACACATAATTGGTAACATAGTCTTGGTACATGTGTGAATGACTATGTTACCAATTAGTACCATGCTATTAAGGTTGTACTAGACATTGTATATTTGCATGTACATTATCAGAATGCATCCCATTACCATACACATTGTGTACAATAAACTACTAGTATAATACTATAGTACACTACGTATGTAATGGTACTAATACATTACATATTTACATAAATACTATAATGCCATGTGTATTATGTGTACAATAATGCATGTACTACACAATACCATGTATTATACATAGTGGTGCACACATACTAATACATGTTTTGGAATGGTGACTGTGTACCATACTACTAATTATGTACATGTTATACTACGATGTAATATACATGTGTAATATATGCTACTTTACTATAGTTATACCAATACGTGCATGTGTGTATGTGTATACCATATATATGCATGGTACGTACATGTATGAGCACACGTATGCATTACATAGTGTGCATAACCATGTACACATAATGTTAGTACCATTATGAGCCATATGCATCCCATAGTGGTGAGTGGGTACCAATTTGTATATACACATCGTAATAATACATGCATACTATATACACATAATTGTATAGCACATAAACACTATATAATACTACATATGTACCACAATTGCATATGTTACTATGCTACACACTATGGTATCTATGTACATATATGCATAACAAAGATATTACAGACACATTATCATTGCTATGTACACATGCATATATAGGTATTGTAGCACGCAACAATACTATAGAGTTACCACTAACATAACTAGTACATACAAATGTAGATAGATGACACATGCATGGTTATACCACTAGTGTGTACATATGTACATTACATGATAATGTACACATGTAAAGAATCTAACTAATAATATACAAGGTATAATATGTATACATGTATACATATGTACACACTAGCATATAAAGTACAAATATGCATGTAATATCAGTATTATTATAATGGTACAAGCATATGTATATACTAGTAACATAGACATGTGATTAGAACATGTACCATAGTACATAAATATACTATTACTCATTGCATAAGTAACATAGTAAGGTAATAGTATATATATGTGCATGCACATATTAATATGTATAGTGCATGTGCTATATTATGTGTGGTATAGTAACATACCGTATGCATGTACTACCATGTGCACACATAGGGTATACAATGTACATGCATTCACTATGGTAACTACTATAGTTAACATAATGCATGTATAGTATATAATGCATTATGTTTATGGCTATGTTAGTACCAACCCCACCAGTTAACTAACATGCTCATATACAATATGTAAATACAAAGTATACAATATATGCACTAACCATAGTATGGTACAAAAATAACATAATGCATAGTATATGCGTACTATTACATGATGTACTAGTATTGGTACATACAGTAATGAGCTACCACTACAATAGTGTACTATGCTACAGTATATGTGAATACATACATGGTAATACTATGCCAATAACTACTATTGCTACACTATAGTGTACATATACCATACATGTATATAGCAATTATGATACATGTATATGTATATACTATACATCATATGTATGTATGTAAAGTATACATAGTATACATACACTATTGCACTATATATGTGTACTGTTGCACTCACCATAGCTGTGTACATGTATGGTATCATCACATGGCAATGTACACATGGTAAGTGCATATGTTTAATATGCTAAACAGTTTTCATGTGTATATGCAATGTAAGTATATGCATATGCATGCACCATGTAATAGTCACCACTATGGTTATGGTTACCATACTATGCATATTTGTACTTGAGTTATAGTGTACGTGCACCATGTATGCATAGTATATGCACTAATTGTACCAATACAGAGTGTAATTATATATACTATACCATGTATATGCATATGCATAGTTATGTGTATTACATATACTGAGTGCATACTATGTTACATATAGTATACCAATGTTACGTGCATAGTGTACCTAGCAATATTTAGTATGGTAGTACATATATGTACATGCAATTCATACTATACCTACACTACTAGTACCATTAGTGTGTATATGGCATATGTATATCCATTTATAATTAGCATGCATTGTAAAATGTCATACACACTAATGGTGCCATATAAAATTACATGTGTATAACCTTTTACGCATACTAGTTATGCATAATGTATACATGTATACATATTATTATAGTATACCATAATAACTATACACATGTAATCCTAGTGGTACCAATAATATGGAATGATACCATATAATGGTAATAGCTATGCAATAATACAAATACCATTAGTATATACATACATTATGCAAACTATAGTATATACATGTACTATAGCTCATATGTACATATGCATGTTTATACATGCATATGTATATACCATAAAGTAGCATATGGTATATACATATGCATATATATAGTAGTAAATATATGCATCTATTCACTACATCAGTATACATTACTATAATAGCTCATCATGAGCCATGTACTATCTGTGCTCATTGTGGCTATAGTGCATATACACTAATGGTATTTGTATTATTGCATAACTAGTGGTATTTGTATTATGACTAACTTTTCACAACACTCAAAGATTTTTAAATCATTAATTGATATTTGATATATTGTTAATATTTGTGAAATATTAATTTATTTTAATATTTGGTATTGAATTTACTCATATAGGAAAAAATTTGTTTGAGCATAAAGAAGTGATGTATTGAATGTTTGTTGTTAAATTGTGAATATGTTGTAGACTTGTACTTGTAAATTTTAATTATTTATACTTACATTTATTATTAAAATTGTTAAAGCAACATATATATTTAAGAATGAAATATGAAATGGTGTATATAATATTATGGTTTGTTAAAAATGAAAAGAAGATCAAAGGTTTAAAAAGGAAAAATTTTCAAAAATTTATATCATTCACTGATGTCATGTTATGAATAAATCTTTTAACTTGATGATTGCGTTATGAATATATGTGTATGAACAATTGTATAACATATTTCATTCATTATTTGCCAATTATGGAAATTCAATTGATATTATGAATGAAAATGGAAGTAGAATTATGATTGTTTTGAGATTGTTAGAATTGATAATTGTTGTAAATGGAAGGAAATGAAAATAAAATTATGAAAGTTTTTGTGATTGTTGTAAATGTTTGTAAATAGAAATAAAATTATGATTGTTTTGTGATTGTTGGAATTGGGATTGAAAATTGTTGGTTATTATTGGAATGGAAATGGAATTATGAATGGAAATGGAAATAGAATTATGGTTGTTTTGTGATTGTTGGAATTGGCAATTGTTACAAATGAATGGGAATGTAAATGAAAGGAAATGGAAATAGAATTATGATTATTTTGTGATTGTTGTAATTTAGAATTGTTGTATTATAAATGGAAATGGAATTATGATTGTGATTGTTGGAATTAAAAATTGTTGAAAATGGAAGGAATTGTAAATGAAATTATGATTGCTTTGTGATTGTTAGAATTGGAAATTGTTGTAAATGGAAGGAAATGATTGTTAGAAACTTAGAATTGGAAATTGTTGTAAATGGAAATGGAATTATGATTGTTTTGTGATTGTTGGTATTGGAAATTGTTGGTTATTGTTAGAATGGAAATGGAATTATGAATGGAAATGGAAATAGAATCATGGTTGTTTTGTGATTGCTGAAATTGGGAATTGTTGTAAATGGATGGGAATGTAAATGGAAGGAAATGGAAATAGAATTATGATTATTTTGTGATTGTTATAATTTAGAATTGTTGTATTGTAAATGGAAATGGAATTATGATTGTGATTGTTGGAATTAGAAATTGTTATAAATGGAATGACTATTACATAATGAGTTATATTATATAAGATGGATAAGCATATTGTCATTGTGTACTGAAATTATGTGTTATTTATTTTTGTGTATAGAACTACAGATAAATGGAAGGAAGTTCAAAACTCCCGATCAACCTAGTTCAGGAAGATACAGTGATCCAGTTTGGGCTCACGCTGTGTGGTTCCTAGTCAAAAGAATCATACCATATGCTTGTTTTGTAATAAGCATTTGAAAGGTGGAGGAATCACCTGATTGAAAAAGCATTTAGCTGGGGTTAAAGGAGATATAGAAGAATGTAAAAGAGTAAGTCATGATGTGAAGTGGCAAATGAAAACATTGCTTGATGAACATCAATTTGAGAAAGATAGAAGGGGAAGATTGGATTTTGCAATTGGTAGTGGAAGTTCGTTTTCTGATTTTCCGTGGTGAATATGGAAATGTTGAAGGTGGAAGTGGTACTGGTAGTGTTCCATCTCAGCCTCAGGACCTTGAAGAATCTGATGTGAGAAAGAGAAAAAGGCAAGCTCATAGTTTCTTTGCACCATGAACAACTCCTGGAGCTTAAGCTTCAATTTGTAGTACAATGCAATCAAGAGATGCGACTCACAATGTCGATATGGCAGTAACCAGATGGTGGTATAATACAGGTTCGTCATTCAATGCCTCTCAGTCTTATTATTACCAACCTATGATAGATGCAATAACCTCTTATGGTCCAGGATACAAAGGGTCATCAATTAATGACTTAAGAGGTAAACTTTTAAGTTCTGCTGTTTCTGAAATTAGAACTTATTTGGCTAAAAGAAGAGTGAGTTGGGCTACTTATGGTTGTTCAATTATGTGTGATGGTTGGAAAAATAGGAGACGAGCCTATTATAAAATTTTTGGTTTATTCTAAAAATGGCTCTATGTTTTTTAAATCTATTAATGCATCTGGCCTTATTAGAAATGCTGAGACTTTGTTTGGGATATTTGATGAAGTTGTGAATGAAGTAGGGCCAGAAATTTGAATTTGAATTTGATGAGAAGGGAATTTACCAATAGTAGAAATTTGTGTCACCCTACTGTGACAAGATTTGCAACAAATTTCTTATCACTTCAGTCTTTTGTTTTGCTGAAGAAGGAGTTAAGGCAAATGTTTACAAGTGATAAGTGGGTTACATCTCAGCATGCTAGGTCTAATTGTAGAATAGAGGTTTGTAGTATTATACTGGAAGATAGAGAATTTTGGTCGCAATGTGAATTTGTTATCCGAGTTTGTGAGCCTTTGGTGAGTGTGCTTCGGTTGGCTGATAGTGAAGAAAAGCAAACAATGGGTTACATTTTTTATGCTTTAGAGAGAGCGACGGAAGCAATCCAAGCTAATATGAAGAATAGGTCTTTTTTATACATACCATTTCTTTCAATCATTAATGAGAGAAGCGAAAGACAACTTTCTTCTCCATTGTTTGTAGCTAGGGCATTTTTGAATCCTAGTGTGTATTTTAGGCTAGATCTTGCAAAACAAGCTGAAGTTAATAGAGGAATGCTTTTCACAATTATAACAACTGTTCCATATGACGCAATGCAAGATCTTTTAAACTCACAAATATTGATACGAAGACCCCGAGAAAACATGGTTCTAGAAACCCCCTAATCCTATTGAATCAAAACCCCAATCTTTCGATTATAAGAACATGCTAGTTCAAACCCCAATTATACGAAATTGAGACCCAAACTCAAAGAAAACTGAAGAATTGAACACGCCACAAGTGATTACCTTGATAAGTGATGCAATCCGTGAAGTAACAATAAGAAGAACACACATTACTTGAAGAGAATATCTCTCAATTTCGTTCATCAACCAAATCTATTGTTTACAAGGATAAAATAAGGTATTTATACCCTTGCCCATGACCTAAACCTAAAGGAAATAGGTTACAAGACCTTTTACTACTAAAACAAGCCTAATCCTAACTAGTTTAGGAGTTTATAGCCCAATAATGCAATCTGATCCTAATTCAATTAGGATTGGGCTAAACTAACTTAAATAATACCAAAATAACTTAAATAAACCGAAAGCAATTACTAATAAACACCTAGCCCATAACAAGTCTCTTTGGGCCTAAGAAACAAAGGATAAATAACAAACCCAATGTATTAAAATAAGTTCATAAAAATAATTGAACTTGTCTTGAAATTTGGCTAAGTATTAGCCCTTCCATATGCCCTCTCTAGAAGAATCACAAGCTTGACTACTCCACTTGAATTCTCTATAGATGGTTCGGTTTTGTCATCAAGGTGAGATGTAATGTGACTTTGAACAAACCCTTGAAGTCCTTGTTTAAGCTTTGCTGCACGTTGCATTGTAATAGGTCCACTTGGCAAAATAAGCTTGTCTTGGCGTTTTGCACCTTTATCTCCATTGCCATGGCTTCTTGCATCATTTCCTCCCTCCTCAAAAGGATTTGATGAAGAACCATAGGCATGTGAAAGACAAGAAGAGAAGCATCCATGGCGTGATTCGCCTCAAGGAAGCCTAGGACGTGACTTGCATGGACATGAGCTTGTAAAAGGAGGCTTAGGAGCTGAAATTGGATCAGATTTGAAGTCTAAATATTCAAGGCAAGGGGATGAATGAAATTCCCATATCAAAGGCCCAACATTCAAGTCTAATGTTCCTAAAGATCCATTACAAGATGTTGGAGGCCCAATGACAAGAGCTAGGGCCAAAACAATGAAGCAAGCATTGAATTGTTTAATCCAAGACCTTCAAGAGATAGAGCCCATATTGTTGAGTCAGATTTTATCTCATAAAGGTCCAAGAGGCATTGTCTTACTCCTTGAAGTCCAACATAAAATGTCCAAAGGCCCACATGGAGTCCAATTGGGAGAACTCACTTAAAGTACTATGTGACAAGCATGTGCCACTTAAAAATAAGGATATGGACGTGATCCCTATGGTCCAACATGTTGAGATCACATTTTATTTAGTTTCCTTTCTTGTTTCCTCTAAATAAGGTGATCTAGTCAACACCTTTATAAGTTTATTTTGTTTCCTTTTAGGGATTGATTTGTTTCCTTTTATTTAGTATCTTCTTTAGGACATTAAGTTAGGAAGTTTTCCCTATAAATAGGCACCCTCTATGTACTTTGAAAGGGGTCTTTGATTCAGAAATAATATTGAGAGCTTTCTTGCTTTCTTTGTATTCTTTGAGAATACTTGACTTATCAAAGGAGTGGTTTTCCTTTGTGGCATCCTAAGGTTAGAGTTCTAAGAGACAAGTTCTCTTAGGGTTCTTTTCATCGATCAACATTCTTCTCACCTCCCATTTTCTTTGTGCTCGGTTTCTATCTTTTCAACTTTGTTTCTTGTGATTCCGTGTGTTTGCTTGATTCTATCTACTTCCGGGCATAGTTCTATCTTGTTGAAGGTTCTCTAGGACAAGTTCCTATTGGGTCTGCCATCAATAATATCAGTAATATGCATGTCTATAGCATGGCATTGTGTTCATTACATACCTTATTATGACATTATGTACCATGGTTGGCACAGTATATGTATAGTGCACAAGGTGTATATATACTATGCATGTGCACATATAGTTATATACTATTATATAACATATGGTAGTTGCCAGTTGACATGTATTACATACCATATGCACCATAGTGCACACTATACATAAACATATGGGATTGCCAGTGGTGAGTGTATAATGGTACATATGTACAATATAGTATACATCATAATACTATACTTGTCTACAAGCATGTGTACACATACATGTGTATGTACATGTGCTATGTATACTACATGGTGCAACAATAATGTATGCAACACTACTATGTACCATCAATGGGTAACATCATGCATGTTACCATACTAGTAGTTGCATAGTGTAGGTATACCATGCAGTGTACATAACATAATACATGGTACATAGTCACATATGTAATGTTCATGTCTACAAGCATGCACACATTTGGTACCATACTACTAGTACCATACATTATACACCATGTATATAGTGGTACTAGTATATATACCCCAAGTAATGTAGTATGTACACTATGGTATATATACCATGTACATAGTGTGCACATGGAAATAATACATGCATGGTATTGTATGTGACATAGTTAGTCCACATATATACATTAATATATGGTACAATTGTGCATATATTACACTATATGCATGGGGTACTATAATGCTACTATAGCACATATAGGGTACATTATGTAACACATATATTACAATGGTACTATAGCACACATATACACACACAAGTACTACTATAGTAATATGGCACATCTATATGAGCTAATGTATAGTATACATAATAAATAGTTATGTGTACACATGCATAATAAAGTGATGTACTAGTATACAATGGTATTGTTTTACTAACAGTTATGCTATGGTACATAATGCTATGTGTACATAACAGGGTTATACATAGATAGTTTAGCATTATAGAATACTAATTATTACAATAGACATGTATTCTATTCACATGAACTTATAGATATCCTATGTAAATGCATGTATAGCCATTTTATGTCATTGGCACAATGAGCTATATTATACTTCAAGGATTACATTACTTTCCATGTAATGTATTCAATCTGCATGTGTACTATGCATGTGTACATAGCTGATACAAGAAACCATGGCAATGGAGATCAAGGTGCAACACGTCAAGACAAACTTACTTTGCCAAGTGGACCTATTACAAGACAACGTGCAGCAAGGCTTAAACAAGAATGATACAAGAAACCATGGCAATGGAGATCAAGGTGCAACACGTCAAGACAAACTTACTTTGCCAAGTGGACCTATTACAAGACAACGTGCAGCAAGGCTTAAACAAGCACTTCAAGAGTTTATTCAAAGTCACATTACATCTCACCTTAATGACAAGACCGAACCATCCGTGGAGAATTCAATTGGAGTAGTCAAGCTTGTGATTCTTCTAGAGAGGGCATGTGGAGGGGCTAATACTTAGCCATGTTTCAAGACAAGTTCAATTATTCTTATGGACTTATTTTAGTACATTGGGCTTGTTATTTATCCTTTGTTTATTAGGCCCAAAGTGTTGGACCCCGAACCTTGAAGCATGAAAATGAAATTAATGAGTGTTTTGTATGTGATTTGTGTTATAGATGAGGAAATGTGATTTGTGTAAGATGAAGGGCTGAGAAGCCTTAAGCATGAATCATGATTAGCTATGTAAGGTATTATAGAAAAGCAAGAGATTTTAAATGACAAGATGATATGGAATGTAAGAAATCATATGAATTGAGGTTGAGATTTGGATAAATTCAAAATGATAGTTGAATTATTATAAATGTTGTGCAATTATGTTGAGTTTTTACATGTAGATAAAAATATGTATGCTGATTTAAGGGAAATTAGGGAATGATTGAAATAAAATTGGCCAAAGTTGCCTTCTTTGAAGTTGCTTGCTCTTTTATCTTTCCAATGAGATCAAGTGTGCAAGTTTTCGAGATCGGAGTTAAGAGTTATAGTTGATACAAGTTATAATGTTGTATAAGATTGATGTTAGTGATAGCTTTGATGAATGTTTGAAATTTGAGGTTTTGATGAACCAATTTAGTTGAGATTTGAGAATTTCATGAATTGAATTTGTTGCTTGAATTGTTATGAAGTATTTAGGCTTTTAAATAAGTAAATATGTGGAGATTATAAGTGTTTATGAAGTTAGTTTTGATAGAGGAAGCTTTGGAAAAATGGTTGAAGGGGTTTTGGAAAAATGCATGTCCATTAAACGGACCTTTACGGGTCAAAAGGACCCCTTGCTATGTGTATGTCTGTTAGACGGACATAGGTGTCCGTTAAACGGGCTTTCTCGGATGATTTGGAACTTTTTTGGCCGTATGTGTCCGTTAAACGGACAACTACGGGTCACCTTGGGAAAAACGTGATTTTAACCAGTTTGGAGGCCGAATCTCATTTTGAGGCCTCTAATA
This sequence comes from Erythroxylum novogranatense, assembly GCA_029891385.1. NCBI lineage: Eukaryota > Viridiplantae > Streptophyta > Magnoliopsida > Malpighiales > Erythroxylaceae > Erythroxylum > Erythroxylum novogranatense. The sequence goes on along the minus strand of CM057226.1, from coordinate 59,753,759 downwards.
CAAGTTGTAGATCTCGATGTTATCTTTCCAATGGCATAAGAACGAAGGAATTTGGATATTTGTATAAAAATTCATGACATTTGCGCCAAAAGAGTTTCAAATCGATTTAGGGTTTGAACATGTTGAGTTGTTTTGATCATAACTCACTCATCCGACCTTGGATTGAGGCGATTCTTGAAGCATTGAATTCCTAACACATGTATCTTTCTCTCCATGAAAGTTTGCATCAATTGGAGTCAAATTGAAAAAGTTTGATTGAATCTTATGATAATCAGAATGATTTGTTCCATTCTGATCTTACTAATTTCCTTCATCATCTGACCTTATCAAATCTTTTGCTTATATCTTTTTCGTCCGACATCCGAATGACTTAGTTCTCGAAGCGTTGGATTCCTAAGATTATGAATTTCATGTTATGTGAAATTTATGAATTTTTAGAGTTTTAATTGAGCAAGATTATTTGAATCAAAGTGAGACAGGAAAGTTTCTGAACATAGTTCAGTATTTTGTGAAATTTCGGAACCAGTAGAGACCCGATTGAAGCGATGTTTGAGGCATTATAACATTAAGACATAGGGCTACAAGTCATATGAAGAAATGAAAATTCATTTTAGCCTTTAAGAACGTCTATTTGTGGAAGGAAGTGAATTATTAGAAAATGTGTTAGCAAATGACGTGTCCGACATGTTTGGACTATAACTTTTGATGTAGTGCTCCGAATTGGATGATTCTTCAGGCATTATGAAATTAAGACATAGAGGAACATTTCTCTAGAAGAAAATTTGGACAAATTCCTGCAAATGGATAGTGCGAAACATGTCCGCAAGTGAGCATGACTTAAAAAAATATTCAGGGGCAAATTAGGAAGTTAACTTAAAGATTTGAGTATAAGGCTTATAAGAAAGGGGCAAAAGGGTCTTTTATACTCTAATTAATGACTTGGCATATATAGAAGATGGGAGTGTCGTTTTTGTTTAAAGGGGCCAACGAAATTTCTAGAAGAAGAAAGAAGAAAGAAAAAGAAGGAAGAGAGAAGAGGAGAAATCGTGGAGGAGAAGGAGAAGGAGGAAGAAGAGGTAGGGTTTCTGAACTTTCAAGCTTGATCTTTCCATGGATTCATGAAGGAAAAGAGGGAAGGAGAAGAGATCTACCCTCCAAGCCAAAAAGAATTTCAAAAATAGAAAGAGAAAGAGGTAAGAGAATCTTCAAGTTTGAGTTTTTAGTGATTTTGTTAGTTTAGAAATATGGAAAAGGTGATGGGTTTGTGATTTCCTTGATTAGTTTTGAAAGATTTCATGATGAATTGATTTATTGTTGGATTTATGTGAGTTAAGGTTTGGGTAAAGCTTGAGAAATTGAGATTGTAGAAATTCTTGTTTTGGAAAGGTTGAAATATGATGAGTTCAAATTTTCCTATAGTTAATTTGAGAAGTATGATGTTTATGACATTGGAATTGGTTGATTATGGCTTAGGTGATTTTAAGTTGGAAGAGAGAGAGAAGTAAAGATCAAAATGAGGATTGGAACAAGCTTATGGCATGGATAAGAGGTGGGTAATGTGGTTATTTTGCAAATTATAAGCTAATTATAAATGTTGGTTTGTTAAGCTATTGTTTTAAATGATTTGAATAAATTGTCTTTTGGGATGATTTATGAAAGATTGGATTCATTGTTTTCTGAATGAATTAAGAGCTGTTTCGGATTTTCAAACGAAAAGGATTAAATTAACTGTTCCCAAAGTATTTGAAGGATTTTGATGAAATGAGCATGATTGTTGACTTTTTATGTTGATTGTTTGAGTTTCAATAAGTGAATTGTGGTTATTGATGAAAATTTCATATTGCCCGAAGGCACATTTCGGAAATTCAACTTTTCATATAATGTCGTATTCAACACATTTACATCTACAAACTTGCATACATGCATATAAAATTACAAACATATTCTCAAACGAAAAGATTGGATTCATTGTTTTCCGAATGAATTAAGAGCTGTTTCAGATTTTCAAACGGAAAGGATTAAATTAACTGTTCCCAAAGTATTTGAAGGATTTTGATGAAATGAGCATGATTGTTGACTTTCTATGTTGATTGTTTGAGTTTCAATAAGTGAATTGTGGTTATTGATGAAATTGATTGATAGTTTGAGAATATGTTTGTATTTTTATATGCATGTATGCAAGTTTGTAGATGTAAATGTGTTGAATACGACATTATATGAAAAGTTGAATTTCCGAAATGTGCCTTCGGGCAATATGAAATTTTCAAGCATGAATACGTGTTACATGGGTTTGGTTAGGTCCCTCATGTGGAGTCAGTGCACTGGTCTCGTTTTTAAAACCTTCTCTCGGCTGCCCGCTAGCGGCATAGGAGTTCCTTTTTCGGACTCCCCATATGTGTTTCACGACTGCACAGGACCGCTTTGCGGGAATGTGCAGTACGTCATGTGTTTTTGGACCGACCCAAACCGTTGATGTGTTTAATGTTTTAAGTGCTTTTGCTTTGTTTGAAATGTGCTGCATTTATATGTGATGCATTTCATGTTTTTCAATGGTCTGAAATTTTGACAAATGAGACATGGGATTTTCAACTATGAGATTTTGAAAAAAAAACTGTTTGTAAATGGTCATGAAATGTTGAAAATTGAGAAGTTTTTGAGAAGTAAGCCTTCGCTGTTTTCGGTCAATGGAAATTAAGGTTTGAAAATATTTTTGCTTATCATTTGTTTAATAAACATGTTATCCACGAGCTTCCGAGCTCACCCCCCCTTCATCCCCATCTCCAGGTATTCGAGCAGGAGATTGGGTGAAAGACATCAAGATATCAGCATTTGTATATGTTTTATACTTTGTGTTATTAGTTTAAGATTATTGGAAATGGTCTATGGCTTGAAATGCCATAGAGTATTGTAAGTATTTGGTTCATTATGTATTTTGGATTATGATTTTTGTATAAGAACCTGATATATGGAATTAACGATGTATTGGATTTGGATTGTGCAAATTGGTGTTGTATATAAAGTGTTTGAGTAATGAATGTAATTGAGAAATATTTATATGGATATAGATGAATGTGATGATTGATGAATGCAATTGGGTATGACAATTGACTGGAAAAAGGATTAGAAATAGGATTGCATTATGCTGAGATCCCGGACGGAGGGTCCGGTGAATTATGATGCATGTGAAATTGGCTGGAATTTGTAGAAGTGAGTTTTACTATTTGCAGGTTTGGGTTTTGTTTTTGTGCAGTCGTTATGCTGCCGGATTTTTATATGATTTATAGGGATAAGTGAAGATGTATATAGATTTATGGATTTATTGACATGAGTATGAGATGGTTATGATAAGGAACGCGAATACGATGAATAAGAAGAATAAAGCAGCTTGCGATTAATATAAGTTTAAGGCTAAGTCCAAGTATGACAGATGTAAAGCATGCTTAAGAAAGCAAGAAAGAAAAGAAAAAAAATTCATACCATTTGGGACAGGTCTAGTCTAAGGTATTCCAACGCAACGTTTCTTTAAGATAAACTATTCCTGGATGTCGGACACTTGTCATGCTATCCGATTTGACTTCATATGTATGTTTCGATTCCAAGTTTGAATCCGATCCGTTTCTTTTTCGCATGCGTATTCAATTTCCATTTGTATTCAATTCGACTTATTTGTTATTTCGATTTCATTTCCGATTACGTTTGTTTTGAACCAGTTTCAACCCACTTGTCACATATGTTTCGACTTTTCGTTATCTGCTTTTCATTTCCGATTCATTGTTTTCGTTCCGTTTCGGATTCGATAGCAGTGGAGTTATAGTGGTAAGTGTAAGAAGTTGGGTTCCGGAAACGGGATCCAACACAAAGAGACTTGTTATGGGCTAGGTATTTATTAGTACTTGCTTTAGTTTATTTAAAGCTAGTTTTGGACAACCAAGTGTGTGGGCCTAAGTAGAGTAATCCATTAGGCCCATCCACCTCCCTTAGGTTTATTTAAGTTATTTTGGTCTTATTTAAGTTAGTTTAGCCCAATTCTAAGTGGATTAGGATCAGATTGCATTATTGGGCTATAAACTCCTAAACTAGTTAGGATTAGGCTTCTTTTAGCATTAAAGGGGTCTTGTAACATATTCCTTTTAGGTTTAGGTCGTGGGCAAGGGTATAAATACCTTATTTTATCCTTGTAAACATTAGATTTGGTTGATTAACGAAATTGAGAGATATTCTCTTCAAGTAAGGTGTGTTCTTCTTATTGTTACTTCAATGATTGCATCACTTATCAAGGTAATCACTTGTGGCGTGTTCAATTCTTCAATTTTCTTTGGATTTGGGTCTCAATTTCGTATAATTGGGGTTTGAACTAGCATGTTCTTAGAATAGAAAGATTGGGGTTTTGATTCAATAGGATTAGGGGGTTTCAAGAACCTTGTTTTCTTGGAGTTTCCGTATCAGTTGGTATCAGAGCTTTGGCTTAATTCTATTGAACTCATACGTATCTTTCATTGTTTTCTTTGTTGAATTCCTTAGAAAAGTAAAAAAAAAAAGGTTTAAATTGCTTGGAACGAATTTTCCATTATTGGTTGTTTATGTTCTTGTTTCCTTAATTGATTCTTTATTTTCTTGATCAACAATTAAAAAAAATAGAAAAAAAAACAAAAAAGTGAAAAAAAGCAAAAAAAAAAGTGAAAAATAACCCCAAAAAAAGTGAACAGTAGAAAGAAAAGAAAAAAATTTCAAGATTGATCAAGAAACATCCAAGATTGTGATTCTTTGAATCTTTGTTTGATCTTTCATTCAAGATTCATTAAGATTGTCCTTCTTTCATTCAAGAACATATCAAGAAACGATTTCTTTGAATCTTTTGTTCAATTCTTATAACTCTGGGTTGATTGGGATATTAAAATAAAAAAAATAAAAAAAAATTGGTCTTGGGATTCGGTGAGTTTTGTCATAGTTTTGTGTGTCTTTCTTTGTTTCCTATTTTATTTCTTGTTTTGGTACCTATCTTTGCTTCTCTACATTGATTTGAACAATTGTTGCACTCATAATTGTTCAATTGACACAAGAATCGTTGCCTGCACTATTCTTCATCCGTGTATTGGCACTTTGATTTATTTTATGTCCGTACAATATTTTGCTTCTAGATTTGTTTCATCTATTCGTTTTTTCTTTGTTAGGCTTGTTTTCTTTGTGTTTCCTTCTTGAACTTGTTGTTTGTTGATTTCCTTGATCTTGTTGAAGTGATCTTGAAAAGTAACATAAAGGAGGCACTTGAGTGGAAAAATGCAAGAGTGTGAGATTATATAGTGAAAAGCCATTTTATTGTGTGAAACACGAGTGGAAAATTTTGTTCTAGAGAGAAACACGTGAGGGAGTGTTGTGAGGTTTCTAACGTTTTCTTGTAGGAATTGATCATGTCTCATAATAGCAATAAAGATGGAAAGAGTGATGGGAGTGAAGAGGACCAACGAAATACATTCTTTACTCTTGAAGCAATGCAAAATCAGTTCAAGAGAATAGAGACTATGTTCGTTGAAGTCAAAGACAAGTTTGAATAGCAAGATAGAAACTTTGAAAGACAAGATAGACTTCTTAGAACTATTCAAGCTGAATCTTTAGGGAATAATGGGGCAAGAAGAAGAGAGAACCCTCCACTTCATAATCATTATCACTATGAGGAGGAGCAAGATGAAGATGGATTTGATGAGGAAGAGTGGTATAGAGGCCGAAACAATGCAAGAGGTGGTAGAGGAGATAGAGGCCGAAATAGAGGTGGTTATAGAGGAAGAGCTGAAAGAGGCAGAGAGGAGGAAGATACTGAAAGAGTAGATAGAAACATTGGCAGCATCAAAATGAAGATGCCACCATTTCAAGAAAGGAATGATGCTAATGCCTACTTGGAGTGGGAAAGGAAAGTAGAGATGATATTTGCCTGCCATAATTATTCTGAGGAGAAGAAGGTGAATTTAGCGGCAGTTGAGTTCTCTGATTATGCTGCTGTTTGGTGGGATCAATTGATGGTTAGTAGAAGACGAACTGGAGAAAGACCGATTGAAACCTGGGATGAGATGAAACGCATCATGAAAAAGAGATTCGTGCCAAGTTACTACTATAGGGAGTTGCATCAAAAACTCCAAACATTGAGGCAAGGCACAAAGAGTGTGGAAGATTACCACAAGGAGAAGGAGATAGCTATGATAAGAGCTAACATAGAGGAGGATAGAGAGGCTACAGTGGCTCGATTCCTTGCTGGTCTAAATAAAGAGATAGCCAATGTGTTAGAGCTTCATCAGTACTTAGAGTTGGAGGATATGGTAAGCATAGCTATGAAGATTGAAAAGCAATTGAAGGGAAAAAGTTTCAGCAAGGGCAATACCTCAGGATCTTCAAATTTTTGGGGTCCTAAATGACCAAAGAAGGAGGAAAAAAGCAAGGATAAGTCCTATGACAATAAGGACAAGTCGAAGGAAAAGTGGACAGCCTCTAAAGGTGCGCCTACATCTAATGATCAAAATGCTATCACTAAGCAAAGAGACATCAAATGCGTCAAGTGTTTGGGTTCGGGTCATAGGGCAAACCAATGTCCCAATAGGAAGATCATGTATTTGCGAGATGGGGTAATTGAATCAAAAGATAGTGATGGAAGTGATATGCCTGAGTTGGAGGATTACATTGATGAAGAAGTTGAGCAACCAGTCCAAGCCAACGCATTAGTAGTGAGGCGAGCTCTCAATGTACAAGAAAAGATAGAGCTCGAGGAACAAAGGGAGAATATATTCCACACTAGATGTTTAATTAAGGGTAAGATGTGCAGTTTAATAATTGATGGAGGTAGTTGCACCAATGTTGCAAGCACAATTTTAGTTGAGAAATTGGGGCTGCCTCTCATTAAACACTCTAGTCCTTATAAGTTGCAATGGCTTAATGAGTGTGGAGAGGTTAGGGTGAACAAGCAAGTGCTAGTGGCGTTCTCAATTGGGAGATATTCTGATGAAGTGTTGTGTGATGTAGTTCCTATGTATGCTGGTCATTTACTATTGGGGAGACCATGGCAATATGATAGGCGTGTACTACATGATGGATTCAAAAATAGATATTCATTCAAGATGGGGGAGAAACACTTCACATTGGCACCCCTTTCACCAAAAGAAGTTAATGAGGATCAGTTGAGACTTACAAAAGCCATGGAAGAACAAAAACTTGGAGAGACTGAGAGTTTAAAAAGAAAAAAAGAAAAAAAGGCCATTCAAGAAAATAAGAACAAAGGCCCAACTGAGAGTAATTGCATTAGTGAGCAAAAGAAAGAGAGTGGTGCAGTTGAAAAAGGAGAGAAGGTTGAAAAGAAGAGTGGAACAAAAAAAAGTACTTTCTTTGCAACAAGAAAAAGTACGTTCTTTGCAAAAGAAAAACAGTTGAAGAAGATCATAGTTGTGAGACTTGTTTTGCAGGAATACTCTGATGTCTTTCCAGATGAGCTGCCCAAGGGACTACCATCATTGAGGGGCATTGAAAATCAAATTGATTTGCCAGGTGAGTATCAAGTATCTGCTACATTTAATGTTGCTGGTCTCTCTCCATTTGATAATGCAGGGGCTGATTCGAGGACGAATCCTTTTTGAGGAGGGAGGGAATGATACAAGAAACCATGGCAATGGAGATCAAGGTGCAACACGTCTAGGCAAACTTACTTTGCCAAGTGGACCTATTACAAGACAACGTGCAGCAAGGCTTAAACAGGCACTTCAAGGGTTTGTTCAAAGTCACATTACATCTCACCTTAATGACAAGACCGAACCATCCGTGGAGAATTCAAGTGGAGTAGTCAAGCTTGTGATTCTTCTAGAGAGGGCATGTGGAGGGGCTAATACTTAGCCAAATTTCAAGACAAGTTCAATTATTCTTATGGACTTATTTTAGTACATTGGGCTTGTTATTTATCCTTTGTTTATTAGGCCTAAAGAGACTTGTTATGGGCTAGGTATTTATTAGTACTTGCCTTAGTTTATTTAAAGCTAGTTTTGGACAACCAAGTGTGTGGGCCTAAGTAGAGTAATCCATTAGGCCCATCCACCTCCCTTAATTTTATTTAAGTTATTTTGGTCTTATTTAAGTTATTTTAGCCCAATTCTAAGTGGATTAGGATCAGATTGCATTATTAGGCTATAAACTCCTAAACTAGTTAGGATTAGGCTTGTTTTAGCATTAAAGGGGTCTTGTAACCTATTCCTTTTAGGTTTAGGTCGTGGGCAAGGGTATAAATACCTTATTTTATCCTTGTAATCATTAGATTTGGTTGATTAACGAAATTGAGAGATATTCTCTTCAAGTAAGGTGTGTTCTTCTTATTGTTACTTCAAGGATTGCATCACTTATTAAGGTAATCACTTGTGGCGTGTTCAATTCTTCATTTTTCTTTGAGTTTGGGTCTCAATTTCGTATAATTGGGGTTTGAACTAGCATGTTCTTAGAATAGAAAGATTGGAGTTTTGATTCAATAGGATTAGGGGGTTTCAAGAACCTTGTTTTCTTGGGATTTCCGTATCAATAGCTCATTGGCATAAATAATATTTGTCTAATTCTATTCACATATTTCAGGTAAACTCAAAATAGGAATCAAAATTGACATTATTTATGTACTATGCATGTGTAATACAATTTGGGATGCATAATACATATTCCCTAAAATATTAGTATGTGTACATCGGCAAGCACACTAATACAATGTATATGTAACTAACTATGCATGTACCCATAATTATCAACAATGCATGTGTACTAAAACATTAACATGTATAACTATTGTACAATAATGTACTATTAAACGTGGCCACTATGGTAAGTATATATGCATACATTGGCATGTATGGTACTATATACATTATGCATACTATGGTGCCATAGCTATGCACTATGTAACCATTACATAGTTATATACTATATGCAAGTGTATAGTACTGATAATACATATGTAGTATATGTATTATGTATACATATACTATAGTACAATATAGTGTTACATATACTATATAGTACATAGTACTTGGTACTTACATAATATGGGACTTACATTATGTACTATCTGCTCCATTACTGGTACATAGTTCCATACACATAATGTGTAACATATGGATACCATACCATGTAATGGTACACCATATACATTTATATAGTGTATACCATACATGTATACCATTGTACTATACCATGTGTGCATATAGTATACCATTATATGCACATGGTATATTAACTAATTATAGTGTGATACAATTGGGTGCATGTGTGCATATACCAGTACACATACCATATAGTGTATACACTATGTATGTGCCTTACATAGTGACTATTACATAAATTAGTGTAACATGTATAAATATTGCTAGGTACACACTATATGCATGTGTACTATACTATGCATGGTATAGTGTATTATGTTACAATGCATGCTACATGTAACTATAGGCATAATGTGTATACACTTGTGTGCATCCATGTGCACACATATGGTACCATACTACTATAATGTACATATGTGTATGCACTAATGTAATAACCATTATTACATGAGTTATAGGGTACATATGTGTATGATACATATGTACAATATAAGTATGTATTACTATGGTACCATGTGTAGCATATGTGTACCATATAGTATGATAGTGTGTAATGCAATAATTACACACTATTGGTACCATACATTATACACCATGTACATAGTGGTACTAGTATACATACCCCAGTAATGTAGTATGTACACTATGGTATATATACCATATACGTAGTGTGCACATGGAAATAATGTGCTATGGTACTATACTATACCATATGCATATGTATGATGTATAGTATAACCACTATGGTATGCATGCTACATAGCGTATAACACACTATATGCATATATTTACTACTATATATATGCATATGTATATACCATATGCTACTTTATGGTATATACATATGCATGTATATACATGCATATGTACATATGAGCTATAGTACATGTATATACTATAGTTTGCATAATGTATGTATATACTAATGGTATTTGTATTATTGCATAACTATAATATGTGTACACATTATATACGCACCATATGCACCCATATATGGTACATATACGTATAAGTCTTCATTATGCATATTGGCATAGTTAAGACTATATTACATTACATAGTCTATTAACATACATTATGTACATAACTTTTATAGCCAATATCCATATTTAATATATGTACAATACTAGTGGTTACATTGTGTTATATGGTTATACTAACTATGTTACCGTATTATTATGCATGGTACATTGCATAGTGTACCACTCAATCTTGTAGGCATTATCATTAATCTTTTCAAGGACTTGGAAAGGCCCATCGCCTCTAGGGTCCAACTTAGATTTCCTTTGCTTAGGAAATCTCTCTTTCCTGAAATGTAACCAAACCCAATCACCAGGCTCAAATTGTATCAACTTTTGCCCTTGATTAGCTCTTTGTGCATATGCTTCATTCCACTTCTCTATGTGCTGTCTCGCCTTCTCATGAATGTTACGCACCAAATATGCCTTCTTTTGTCCATCTATACTAGTTATCTCACTTAAAGGTAAAGGACACAAAATCTAAAGGTGTTAATGGATTAAAACCATAAATAATCTCAAAAGGTGAATAACTAGTAGTAGAATGTATGCTCCTATTGTATGCAAATTCAACTAATGGCAAACATTCTTCCCATGTTTTAAGATTTTTACCAACCACAGCACGTAAAAGAGAACCTAAAGTTCTATTCACCACTTCAGTTTGTCTGTCAGTTTGAGGATGGCAAGTAGTAGAAAACAAAAGTTTGGTATCTAGCTTACCCCAAAGAACACGCCAAAAGTAGCTCAAAAACTTCACATCACGATCAGAAACAATAATCTTAGGAACACCATGCAAACGCACAATATCCCTAAAAAACAACTTAACAATATTAGTAGAATCATCAGTTTTATGACATGAAATGAAATTTGCCATCTTACGAAACCGATCTACTACTACAAATATACTATCCCTACCCTTTTTTGTCCTAGGCAATCCTAAAACAAAGTCCATAGATATGTCAGTCCACTGATGCTGAGGCACAGGCAAAGGTGTATACAAACCATATGGATGAGTCTTAGATTTCGCTTGTCTATATGCAACATACTTAGAACAAATTTTCTCATGTTATGCCAATAAAAATGTTCACAAAGTATGTCATATGTCTTTTGAACTCCAAAATGACCCATCAAACCCCCACAATGTGATTCACGCACAAGGAATTCCCGCATAGAACATTTAGGTACACATAACTTGTTCTCCCTAAATAGAAAGCCATCATGTCTATAAAATCTTTGGAATGCAGCATGCTCACTGATATGGCAACAACCTAGAATCAATGTCTAGATCACCTCCGTTTCAATGATTGTTCCCAAACCTAAATTCAATCAATCTAACAAGACCCTTCACCCCCAAAACAACAAGGATTTGGTAACAAAGAGTATAAAGATTGTAGGAATTGAATTAACGCTACAAGTTAGAACTTACTTGATAAGTTGAATCAATCCTTAAGATAAAACAAGCAAGAATCTGAATTCTCTCTTGAAGAATGCTTTCTAATTTTATTCATGTCTCAAAAACTCGTGTTCATGCCTAAAGCAAGGGTTTAAATACCCTTTGCAATGTAAATCCTAACAAAGATAACCTAAAAACCCTAAAGAAAGCCCAAAATATCAAAAAGGCCTTCTTGAAACAAATCTACCCAAGAACAAATCCTCAAATCCACAAACATCCGCCAATTCCCACCCTTCTTTGGAACCAATATCACTAGCACGGCATAAGGACTAAGACTCTCCCTGATGTGTCCCTTTTGCAGCAATTCTTCCACTTGCTTTTGGAGTTCCTTAATTTCTTCAAGATTAGCCCTATAAGCATGTCTTTTTGGAATCTGCGGCCCAGGCATAAAGTCAATCTGATGTTCTATTCCTCCAATAGGTGGCAATTCCTTAAGCAACTCCTTAGGGAAAACATCTCTATACTCCTGCAAAAGAGAAACAACACTGCTAGGCAAACAAGGGTCAAGGTCAAATTCATTAAAATAAGCTTGCTTGTACAAAAGTACAAACAAACATCTCCTTTCCACACAAGCAACCCTTACATCTCTCATTTTTGCATAGAAGTTTTGTTTCTTTCTACGCTCTCTCTCATTTGGGCCTTTTAATTGAATTTCTTTTGAGGTCTCTTTTCCCACTTTTATTCTCTCACTCTCGGCCTCACTTTCTTTTTTTTTTCTTTTGATTTAAATTTTTGTTCCCCTTTTGCAAGGTTCTCAACCTTCCCCTCAATTTTTGTATTATCATGCTTTTCTTGAAATTTTTGTCCTTTCTTTGTTGCATTGCCTCCATACTCTTTTTTAATTGCATTTGGTCCTCATATACCTCTTTCGGTGCCAATGGAGCAAGAACAAATTTCTGATCTCCTATAGTAAATGAACACCTATTCTTAAAACCATCATGTAACACCCTTCTATCATATTGCCAAGGTCGACCGAGCAATAAATGACTAGCATGCATAGGTACAACATCACAAAATACTTGATCAGAATACTTTCCAATGGAGAAAGATACAAGGACTTGTTTATTTACCTTGATTTCTCCCATGTCATTCAGCCATTGTAGTCTATACGGCCTAGGGTGTTTCAAGCACTCCAACCCTAGTTTTTCCACCATCAATGTACTAGCCACATTAGTGCCGCTTTCCCCATCAATGATCAGGCTACGAATCTGATACAAATGATGTTTAAGATGCTACAAGAAGCAATCTAGGTGATTTAGACCGGATTCCCAATATGGAAAGTTTTCGGGTTCTAAATAAGGAAACTTCAACAAATTTGGAACATGGAGCTAAAGTGCATGAAGATGCCATCGGAAATCACATTGAGGCTGTTCAAGAAAAACAAGATCATTCAAGTGCCAACATGGAAGGTTTTCCCAATATGGAAAGTTTTGTCGGTCCGGTCACAAGGTCCAGAGCAAAGCGTATAAAGGAGCAACTCCAAATTTTTGTGCAAAACCATGTTGAAAGTGGGCTGTCCAAATATGGAAAGTCCATATATGGAAATGTTTTGGAGTCTAAGTATGTCTACATAATTGGGCTAACAGACTAGTTTGGAGTGTTTGTGTTTTTGAGTTTGTTTTGGGTCAAATTTGGGTTTGTTTTGTTATGGGTTGTTTTTATTTGTCTCCTTTGGGTTTAGAATAAGTGAAATGGGCTACTTTTCAAGGGGGCCACATTGGTTTTTAGTCACTTCTTTTTCAGACTTGGTTTATGGGTTCAATTTAGCTTTTTAAGTTAGAATACATGGGCCCCTTGTTATTTTACTTTAGCCCATTTTGAAATCCACTAGTTTTAGGTTTAATTAAGCATGTTTTCGGGTTCTGTGGCTATCATATTCACTCTCCATCTTATGCTCTCCAGCAGCCACCTCTCTCTCAACATTGAAGATTGTCTTTCCATCTCACCCACCTTCTCCACCACGTTTTCTCCACATCAGTCATCTTCTTTACTACCTTGAAGACATTTATTTCAGTTTTTTATTTTTTTGTCTTACATTGTAATGCCTATAACAAGGCTATTTTCAGTTGTAATGCAAGAACAAGTTGTATTTCGAAAATTTCAGATCTGAATGAAAGAGAGATTGCTTTCTTTTATGTTTATGCACAAGGTGTTCTTATTGATTGCAATTGAGTTTATCTTTTGTTATCAATTTTAATTCCTATTTCTTGTGTTCTTGAGTGCTTAACTGATTGGGGTTCAAGGGAATTTCTAAAAATTAACTTGGGTTCTTGTCATAAGTGTTCTTGGGTGTAAGAACAAATCCTAATCTGATCACTTGTTGAGAAACTAAGTCTGATTTGATTGGTAACGAGTTCTAAGGGTCGATTAAGGGCCTTGGGGTTCCGCATCATTTGGTATCAGAGCCTTGGTTCCAATCAAGTAAGTATTTATTCCGTTTTGACTGAACAATAGAATAAAAAAATCATTCTTGTAGGCTTGTTTGTTTCAAACGCAAATTTTCAAGATCTTAGATATCGAAAAAACGTGGTGGAGAAGGTGGGTGAGATGAAAAGACAATCTTCAATGTTGAGAGAGAACCACTCATGGAGGAGTGCCCACAGATTATTTTGACGAGGGCGTCGAATTCTTCTAGTGGGGGTGGTTTATTAGACCCCTAAGTTTAGATTACGGGATCGTGCGAGTATTGGCAGGCCTTGGCTAATACTTGGCACGTAAGTTGGCATGAGGAAGGCGTGTTGACGAGGAATAAGGCAAAGTCTTGCGAGTTGGCGCAAAGGTGTATGAGACCCGCGAGGATGCACGAAAGCATGCGAGCGCGATGAGACGCCTAAACACTTAACTTCGGCGAGGCAGCTCGAAGGTATGTAAATGGGCTAGGTTTTGTATACTAACTTGGATTGTGACTTATGACGTAATCATGGAGCGATGAGACTGCACCATGAGTAAGGTCGACATGCAAGATGAACTTGTCTATGGACGTGCATTGATGGACCTATGTGCGGATAGGCTGTGTTGAAAACACTAAGGCAAATATGGGCGAGTGGGATCAGACTTGGTGCGAATTTTGGCAGAGCATCGGACCTTGTAGAGATTGACTCGACCCAGGCTAAGACTTGGCAGACTAAGGACTTAGCTATGCTCGGATGGATGGACCACGACTAGTGGACTTGTTGTGGGAACATTGGGTCAAACCAGTGTGCTAGTGGGCTTCGGCAAGATCATATTGCATCATCAACGAATAGAGATCGCAGGGAGATCTTGAATGATGTGGCGATGACTATGAGTTAGAGTTGCAGTGAAACTCAATATCTGAAGATAGTGGAGATCTTCGCGGATAAGGATGTTAGTGTTCTAGATAAATGTAAACTCTATCTTATGTTATCTTGTTAGATCTTATCTTATCAGTTAGAATCCTATTTGGATGGGGGTGTCATCCAATTGGTTTATGTTATCTTATCTGATAGGATAGACGTGATCTTGGGTAGTATAGATTTAGTGGGAATCTGTGACTCCAAACTTGGGTGCCTATATATAGCTCATTCGAGCTTTGCTCTTCTCATTCGGGAGATCAATCAGAGAGAGCATTCTTTGTATTCTTTGAGGGAAAGTAATATAAAGTTGGTCTTTTGACCGTATCTCTGTGTGTTCTTTTGTTGCCTATATTCTTTATTGCTTCCGCGTTGTTTCTTCGAGTGTGTGCGAGGTAAACACTTCGAGGGTTGGGGAAAGGCTGAGTCTTACTTTAACGGATCTAAGTGAGACTGCCGTATAAAGGGTGTGAGCGAGAAACTTCGGGTGAAAGTTTGAGTTCCTAAAATACCTTTGTAACAACTGGTATCAGAGCCATAGTTCGGAATGGCTGTAGGCAACTTGACAGAACGAGTGCCTAGGGTGGAGACACTCCTTGGACCTATTCCTCAGGGGGAGGAAGAGGTAACTTCTCACAATACTCGTTTGAGATGTTGGGGCGAGGTCCAGCAGTTGCGCAACAATGATGGGTGAGGCGTTGAAGGCACTTTGGAGGATGCTCGGTTTGAGATTACTATCTTGAGGCGTGCTGTTGCAACGCGAGATCTCGGCGAGTGAGGGATCAACACCTCAACTTTCTTCTTTGAAAGTACGTGAACCGAGGGTGTTCGAAGGCGTGCGGGATGTCAAGATGTTGGAGAACTTTCAGTGGGATATGGAGCGATGATTTGCAAACTGCTAGGGTATCGAGGACGATAAGGTCGATTAACGACCATGTACTTGGAAGGGGATGCCAAGCTCTGGTGGAGGACAAGGATCTCTGCAGAGATCAGCGCAGGTAGAACTCCTATAGATACATGGGAGCTCATGAAGAAGGAGTTGAAGGATCGATTTCTTCGTATGAATACTTCTTGGCTCGCGAGGGATGCCTTGAAGAAGCTAACGCAGGATGGATCGGTAAGGGATTATGTGAAATCTTTTAGTTCTCTCTTACTTGATATTGAAAATATGTCAAACGAGGACAAGCTTTTTAACTTTTTGTCCAGATTACAACCGTGGGCACAAATGGAGTTGCGGAGGCAAAATGTGAAGGATGTGGTTGGTGCAATCGCTGCCGCTGATGCCTTGGTGGATTTTCGAGCAATGAAAGAAACTAAGGTAAACTCCTCTAATTCTACTAAGGGTAAAGGTCATGCTCAACAGGAGAATACTGAGGGGAAAAAGAAGAAGGACTCCAGGAAGGGAGACTTCAGGTGGAAAAGCAAGCAAAATGGTGGGTCCGAGAGTAGGGAGACGTCCTCTAGAAAGGGCAAGGTTGCTTGTTTTCTGTGCGGCGAATCACATTATGCGAGAGATTGTCCGAGGAGAGAGAAGCTGAATGCCTTGATAGCCGAAGAAGAGGGTGAATCTTCGGAGGAGGTAGCGTTAAATCCGATTGTGTTATTGAATGCGGTTAGTAAAGAACCTAATCCTTATGATGAACTGATGTATGTGAAGATACAGGTTAATGGGATAGAGGTGACCGCAATGGTGGATACGGGTGTGTCACATTCCTTGGTTGCAGAAAGGATGGTGCGCAAGTTGGGGCTTAAAGTGTCCAAGACCCTGACGAAGGTAAAGACCCTGGCGGGTAAGGCACAAGCGGTGATGGGAGCTGCTTACAACATTCCAGTAAATATAGGAAGTTGGAGTGCCAGGATGAACTGCATGGTCGTACCACTTGAGGATTTCGAGTTGATATTGGGCTTAAGGCAGCAAAGACGGTGATGTATCCTAGTTTGGGAGGTATGATGTTCATGCATGGTGAAAATTCCTTCTTTGTTAATTGTTGTAGATTCATTGTTGGGACGAAGGAGACTACAATATCAGTAGCACATATCGGCTATGATCATTGAAAAAGAGCCGAACTATGCTCGAGGAAACCCGAGTTAGAAGGCGGGTAAGGAGCATATAGTTGCCAAGATTGCAAAGGATCAAGGTGACAGGGAAAACTCAGCGGACCGAGCTTTTTTCAACATGTCTTTGGCAGGCGCGGTGAGCTTTGAGGAGGTGAGCCCAAGTGGAAGCAAAGACGACCCCGATTTTTTGGGAAAATAGTATGTGGGTGAAATACCAATTGATATGAAGACTTGCTACCATCTTCAACCGCTGACTAAGGAGTCTTCGAGGGAACCGCTCGTGGAGGAGTGCCCACAGATTATTTCGATGAGGGCGTCGAATTCTTCTAGTGGGGGTGGTTTGTTAGACCCCTAAGTTCAGATTGCAGGATCGTGCGAGTGTTGGCGGGCCTTGGCTAATACTTGGCACGAGGAACGCATGTTGACAAGGAATAAGGCAAAGTCTTGCGAGTTGGCGCAAAGGTGTATGAGACCCCCGAGGATGCGCGAAAGCATGCGAGCGCGATAAGATGCCTAAACACTTAACTTCGGTGAGGTAGCTCGAAGGTATGTAAATGGGCGAGGTTTTGTATACTAACTCGGATTGTGACTTATGACTTAGTCATGGAGCGATGAGACTGCACCATGAGTAAGGCCGACATGCAAGATGAACTTGTCTATGGACGTGCATTGATGGACCTATGTGCAGATAGGTTGTGTTGAAAACACTAAGACGAATATGAGCGAGTGGGATCAGACTTGGTGCGAATTTTGGCAGAGCATCGGATCTTGTGGAGATTGACTCGACCCAGGCTAAGACTTGGCGGACTAAGGACTTAGCTATGCTCGGATGGATGGACCACGACTAGCGGACTTGTTGTGGGAACATTGGGTCAGACCAGTGTGCTAGTGGGCTTCGGCAAGATCATATTGCATCATCAGCGAATAGAGATCGCAGGGAGATCTTGGATGATGTGGCGATGACTATGAGTTAGAGTTGCAGTGAAACTCAACATCTAAAGATAGTGGAGATCTTTGCGGATAAGGATGTTAGTGTTTTAGATAAATGTAAACTCTATCTTATGTTATCTTGTTAGATCTTATCTTATCAGTTAGAATCCTATTTGGATGGGGGTGTCATCCAATTGGTTTATATTATCTTATCTGATAGGATAGACGTGATCTTGGGTAGTACAGATTTAGTGGGAATCTGTGACTCCAAACTTGGGTGCCTATATATAGCACATTCGAGTTTTGCTCTTCTCATTCGGGAGATCAATCAGAGAGAGCATTCTTTGTATTCTTTGAGGGAAAGTAATATAAAGTTGGTCTTTTGACCGTATCTATGTGTGTTCTTTTGTTGCCTATATTCTTTATTGCTTCCGCGTTGTTTCTTCGAGTGTGTGCGAGGTAAACACTTCGAGGGTTAAGGAAAGACTGAGTCTTACTTTAACGGATCTAAGTGAGACTGCCGTACAAAGGGTGTGAGCGAGAAACTTTGGGTGAAAGTTTGAGTTCTTAAAATACCTTTGTAACACATACCATAGTGGTTATACTATACATCATACATATGCATATGGTATAGTATGGTACCATAGCACATTATTTCCATGTGCACACTACGTACATGGTATATATACCATAGTGTACATACTACATTACTTGGGGTATGTATACTAGTACCACTATGTACATGGTGTATAATGTATGGTACCAATAGTGTGTAATTATTGCATTACACACTATCATACTATATGGTACACATATGCTACACATGGTACCATAGTAATACATACTTATATTGTACATATGTACCCTATAACTCATGTAATAATGGTTATTACATTAGTGCATACACATATGTACACTATAGTAGTATGGTACCATATGTGTGCACATGGATGCACACAAGTGTATACACATTATGCCTATAGTTACATGTAGCATGCATTGTAACATAATACACTATACCATGCATAGTATAGTACACATGCATATATTGTGTACCTAGCAATATTTATACATGTTACACTAATTTATGTAATAGTCACTATGTAAGGCACATACATAGTGTATACACTATATGGTATGTGTACTGGTATATGCACACATGCACCCAATTGTATCACACTATAATTAGTTAATATACCATGTGCATATAATGGTATACTATATGCACACATGGTATATTACAATGGTATACATGTATGGTATACACTATATAAATGTATATGGTGTACCATTACATGGTATGGTATCCATATGTTACACATTATGTGTATGGTACTATGTACCAGTAATGGAGCACCATAGTGTATAATGTAAGCCCCATATTATGTAAGTACCAAGTACTATGTACTATATAGTATATGTAACACTATATTGTACTATAGTATATGTATACATAATACATATACTACATATGTATTATCAGTACTATACACTTGCATATAGTATATAACTATGTAATGGTTATATAGTGCATAGCTATGGCACCATAGTATGCATAATGTATATAGTACCATACATGCCAATGTATGCATATATACTTACCATAGTGGCCACGTTTAATAGTACATTATTGTACAATAGTTATACATGTTAATGTTTTAGTACACATGCATTGTTGATAATTATGGGTACATGCATAGTTAGTTACATATACATTGTATTAGTGTGCTTGCCTATGTACACATACTAATATTTTAGGGAATATGTATTATGCATCCCAAATTGTATTACACATGCATAGTACATAAATAATGTCAATTTTGATTCCTATTTTGAGTTTACCTGAAATATGTGAATAGAATTAGACAAATATTATTTATGCCAATGAGCTATGTACATATGCATAGTACACATGCAGATTGAATACATTACATGGAAAGTAATGTAATCCTTGAAGTATAATATAGCTCATTGTGCCAATGACATAAAATGGCTATACATGCATTTACATAGGATATATATAAGTTCATGTGAATAGAATACATGTCTATTGTAATAATTAGTATTCTATAATGCTAAACTATCTATGTATAACCTTGTTATGTGCACATAGCTTTATGTACCATAGCATAATTGTTAGTAAAACAATACCATTGTATACTAGTACATCACTTTATTATGCATATGTACACATAACTATTTATTATGTATACTATACATTAGCTCATATAGATGTGCCATATTACTATAGTAGTACTTGTGTGTGTATATGTGTGCTATAGTACCATTGTAATATATGTGTTACATAATGTACCTATATGTGCTATAGTAGCATTATAGTACCCCATGCATATAGTGTAATATATGCACAATTGTACCATATATTAATGTATATATGTGGACTAACTATGTCACATACAATACCATGCATGTATTATTTCCATGTGCACACTATGTACATGGTATATATACCATAGTGTACATACTACATTACTTGGGGTATACTTGGGGGTATATATACTAGTACCACTATATACATGGTGTATAATGTATGGTACTAGTAGTATGGTACCAAATGTGTGCATGCTTGTAGACATGAACATTACATATGTGACTATGTACCATGTATTATGTTATGTACACTACATGGTATACCTACACTATGCAGCTACTAGTATGGTAACATGCATGATGTTACCCATTGATGGTACATAGTAGTGTTGCATACATTATTGTTGCACCATGTAGTATACATAGCACATGTACATACACATGTATGTGTACACATGCTTGTAGACAAGTATATTATTATGATGTATACTATATTGTACATATGTACCATTATACACTCACCACTGGCAATCCCGTATGTTTATGTATAGTGTGCACTATGGTGCATATGGTATGTAATACATGTCAACTGGCAACTACCATATGTTATATAATAGTATATAACTATATGTGCACATGCATAGTATATATACACCTTGTGCACTATACATATACTGTGCCAACCATGGTACATAATGCCATAATAAGGTATGTAATGAACACAATGCCATGCTATAGACATGGTATTATTAGTAAGACAATGCATATAGTACTACCATTAGTATTGGGTAATACACCACATAGTATTGGTAATACACAATATAGTGAATATTTACCGTGCATATTGCATACATGTACACATACATATGGCATTATACTATATGCATGTTTATAACATGTATGTACATGGTGTATATGTATGAATGCAATTGTAATGGATGCATTACAATTGTTTACACATTGCCATATATTACACAATTGTATACCATATGCATATGTATGCATATGGAATACATTGTACACTATGTTACATGCTACATGTAACAGTATGCATAACACTATGGGATATATGGTACATACATAGTTATGGATGCATACACGAAATAAGTAAACAATTTACATGTTTACTTATTATACATGCATGTTACCATAGCAATGGTAACATACATAACTAGTGTATACACAATTGCATATGTATACCTATGTGCACATATGTGTACTATATTACTATTACACATGATACCAGTACATATGTTACTAATATGCTATTATTGTGTGGTACATGGTACATGGTACCTATATGTGTGGCACTATTACACGTATGATTATAATTTACATGCATGCACAATGGTATACTCTTGGTGTATACGTGTACTAGCAACATAATACATGTATAATGCAACACTATACCATGTGTGCTATAATAGTGTGTGCTACGTGTACATATGGTACACAATGCATAGTCACTATACATGGTACTATATACATTATGCATACTATGGTGCCATAGCTATACATTATGTAACCATTACATAGTTATATACTATATGCAAGTGTATAGTACTGATAATACATATGTAGGTACCATATGCATATGTATGTGTACTATTACATTATACTCATGTATTATTATGTACCTATATGTAAGTGACGATGGTGTATGCATACATGCACATAGTGATGTGTATAACTATGTTACCATATTATTATGCATGGTACATTGCATAGTGTACCATGGTAGTATAATACTTACAGTGGTAGTGGTAATGTACTAGTATAATACTTACAATGGTACTATTACATGATGTACTAGTATTGTTAATAGCATACTACATATAGTTATACCATCCCAAATAAGTGTGTGCAGGTACTATGAACGGGTAACTATGTGTACAAGCATGTGTATAGTACACAATGTATACTATGGTGAGTATGTACGTAGTATCATGCTATAGTATATGAGCATGTTAGTTAACTAGTTACCAATTACCATACAATTGGTATAGTGTAATATTGCTAGGTGTAACTATATTGTACGTGCACTATAGTTGTGACATGTATAACAATTGTTACCTATGTGACATGCATACACTAATGCATGTGTACATATGAAAATACAATTGTATTGTATGTACTATGGTATTTACATGTGTATATATAGTGTGAAATTACAATGGTATTTACATCCTGCATGTACCAATAGTGTGCCATTGGTGCATATGTATACATATGGTACACTAACCATACATATATATACTATACAACTATGCATGGCAACATTTCAATGGTACAGTAGCATATGTGTGCACATGTTTACACTATGTTAGTTAATGTACAATGTATACCATACTAGTACACACTATAGTACATGGTGTATAGTTATATGTGGAATTGTAACTATAATAGGTATACATATAATATACTATTACACCATGCTATAGTAATACATATACTACATAACTAATAGTGTATGCTAATATTCAGTCTTACACGTGGCACGTACCATATGCACATGGTACATGGTACCTATATACTACTGTGTATTATGCAAGTATGTACACCATATGCATTGTATACGTATACCATATATTATGTATAGTATACACAATTGGTACCTATAATATACCATAGTACACGCATGTTATATTAGTACCATGCCATATATGCACTAGTTTACCATACACTATGCATGTACACACTTACCATACATGTATAATATACTAGTATGCACTCACCATCACTACTCACTTGTGTACTATATGCATACACTATGTGCACTATAGCATAGCATTATATAGTACGAAATGTACAACTATAATAGTGCAACAACGGACATGTACATAATGTACTATGTAATGTTGCATGTGTATTAATAATACCATAGTTGATGCATATATACACAATAGTATAACTATACAATAATAGTACATAGTATTGTATATATGTATGGTTGTATGCATGTGTACAACCATACATATATACAATACTATGTACTATTATTGTAATATAACTATAGTGTCATATGGGTGCCAATAACTATGCATTCCTAGTTATTGGCACCCATATGACACTATAGTTATATACCATGCAATATTATTATAATAACATATAATAATATATGTTATTATCTTTGTGGCATAAAAGTAGTACATAGTATACACATTATGCTATTATGGACACAAGTTACCATAACATACCGTATTATGTAACTATATACCATACACATGTATAGTATATTTTGTTTTGTGTACACTACCATAAAAGAAAATATACAATACATGTGTAATGTATACACGTGACCATAGCTATTTAGTAACAAGTATGTACACATGTGTCTGTACCTATACATAGTATTATAAATTATGTATACCACGTGCATAATACTATTATGTTTGTACACTTATCGTTACTATGCATGTGTATAGTAACAAGTATGTACACATGTGTACTGTACCTATATATAGTATTATAAATACGGTATCATATACTAGTACCGTTATTGGTACTAGTACCATGTATGTGTATAGCATGTGTACTTGAGTGTATAACTAGTTAATGTGTGCATAACTAATACAATATGCATAGTGCTACTATATACATGCATAACATACATATACCATTGCACCTAATACACTATACCACGTAATGTTATGTATGGTACCAATAATACAAATGATACAAATGGCATTCAAGATGCTACAAGAAGCAATCTAGGTGATTTAGACTGGATTCCGAATATGGAAAGTTTTCAGGTTCTAAATAAGGAAACTTCACCAAATTTGGAACATGGAGCTAAAGTGCATGGAGATGCCATGGGAGATCAGATTGAGGCTGTTCAAGAAAATCAAGATCATTCAAGTGCCAACGTGGAAGGTTTCTCCAATATGGAAAGTTTTGTCGGTCCAGTCACAAGGTCCCGAGCAAAGCGTCTAAAGGAGCAACTCCAAATTTATGTGCAAAACCATGTTGAAAGTGGGC
This sequence comes from Erythroxylum novogranatense, assembly GCA_029891385.1. NCBI lineage: Eukaryota > Viridiplantae > Streptophyta > Magnoliopsida > Malpighiales > Erythroxylaceae > Erythroxylum > Erythroxylum novogranatense. Next base: position 59,729,575 of record CM057226.1, on the reverse strand, counting down.
TGTCCAAATATGGAAAGTCCATATATGGAAATGATTTGGAGCCTAAGTATGTCTAAATAATTGGGCTAACATACTAGTTTGGAGTGTTTGTATTTTTGAGCTTATTTTGGGTCAAATTTGGGTTTGTTTGTTATGGGTTGTTTTTATTTGTCTCCTTTGGGTTTAGAATAAGTGAAATGGGCTACTTTTCAAGCGGGCCACATTAGTTTTTAGTCACTTCTTTTTCAGACTTAGTTTATGGGTTTAATTTAGCTTTTTAAGTTAGAATAGATGGGCCCCTTGTTATTTTACTTAAGCCCATTTCGAAATTCATTAGCTTTAGGTTTAATTAAGCATGTTTTAGGGTTTTGTGGCTGTCATATTCACTCTCCATCTTATACATTAGTTATGTACCATATGGTATATGCATATGCACCATGCATAGTATAACTATGCTTATGCAATTGGGTATACGTGTACTATGTGGTATATGTATGGTACATTACACCATAGTTCCATTACATAGTTATTATGTCTAGCCATTATTGACGATTTATGCATTTGTACATAGTATGTCACTATGCATGGGAACCATAGTTTATTACCACATATGTGTACACATATACATTACATGGTGTCCGTATAGACATATACAATTGGTACATACCCATACAATATAGTGCACACCATATAATAGTATATAACTATATGTGCACATGCATAGTATATGCATAACTAGCTCATTATGGTATACGTATGTACACATGCATAGTACACATGCAGATTGAATACATTACATGGAAAGTAATGTAATCCTTGAAGTATAATATAGCTCATTGTGCCAATGACATAAATTATTGTACACCATGTATATTATTCACTTGTCATCTATTAAGTTCAATTAGTTGAACTAGTATATTATAACACACTATATAGAATATACATGCACATATACTATAGTATATGCTATAGTATATGCATAAATACATGTGTAGTATGCAAGTGAACATATATGTGGTATGGTAACTACTATACCATGTAATTATGCACCATGTACATATAGTACACGTAACTATTATACATATTCTTGTATAGTGTACCATGCATATAGTAGTTGCCAATTGCATGTGTACTATAGTGTACGTACACATACTATGGCGAGTATGTAAAGTATATACATACACATATATGCATAGTACTAACTCATTTGTGCATACTATACAATGGAAAGTAATGCACAAACTGAATAGATATACAAGTTTGTTCCAATATTGGTATAATTGTATGTATACCAATATGTACCCTATAATATACCATTGAGTGTGCACACAATTATGTACTATGTTACCATGTACATAATTGTGTGCACACTCAATGGTGTATGCACATGTACCATATGTATAACCATGAATTGTATTGGTATATACATATGTGCACATGTAATATGACTATATGCATACATAGTACACGTATATGTGAAATAGTGTACGTGCTAGCAATGGTACACTACCATTGTAAGTACGTGCAATACTATACCAATAACTACACTTTATTACAATAATGTACATACTGTTTTGCAATATACTATGTGGTGCCAATACCAGGTACTATACAGTATATTGTATAGTACAATTATGCGTGTATACTATAGTCAACTATAGTATATGCATATGCATATACTATATACACATAATGCAAGTATACTAGTGCATATGCAAGTATAACTATATACTAACCAATTACATTATATAATAATACTCAATGGCTACATGTTATACATACAATTGTATCTATATAATTGTATGTATAAAGTGTATAATATACTCACCATGGTATACATGTATGGTAATTAGACTAGTTATGTACACTATGTCAAGTCTTATGCATGGTATACCTATCTTGTACCATGTGCATTGGTACATGGCTACACTAAATACATATGTAACTATATGAACATTGTAACTATGCATAACACCATGAGTATGACAATTGCTATATGTATTCATAACTATACCATATGCATGCATTCATAGCAATTGTACATGTATACCAGTACACATATCATGTTGCCATGCGCATGCCACATAACTATTACCAATTAAGTACTTTATTGGTACAATACGTGTGCTATGGTAAACGATGCACATATGCTATATGGAACATGAATGCACCATGTATACCAGGTGCATTCATGTATAATACATGCTATATGGCAATAATTGTACCGAATACATATTACAATGCATGAATATGCACTTATGCTATGGTATATATGTAATATGTTTATGCATTACAAACATATGCACATATGTACTGGCACTAGTATAATCAATACCATCCACATTGTCTAGTATAATCAGTTATGTGAAAGTACATGTACCCAATTGCATGTGTACTATAGTGTACGTAATGGTGTGATAAAGTATACATACATTATTTTGTTGACAACTCTGCAATCCACACACATATGCCAACTTCCATCCTTCTTTGGTACCAACAAAACGGGTACTGGACATGGGGTTAAGCTCTCTCATATATGTCCTTTCTCCAAAAGTTCTTCCACTTGCTTTTGCAATTCTTTAGTCTCTGCAGGATTGCTTCGATATGCTGGTCTATTTGATATGGTAGCCCCAGGAATGAGATCGATTTGATGTTCAATTCCTCGCAAAGGTGGTAAACCTTGAGGTAGATCATCGGGAAAGACATCGCTATATTCCTGCAAAACATCAATCACAACACTAGGCAAAGTAGGGTCAAGATCGCTAGTTGAAAAATAAGCCTCTTTGTACAAAAGTACAAACATTGGCATGTTTGTCATCAAAGCTCTCTTCACATCCCTCACTTTTGCATAGAAATTCACTTTTCTCTCTTCTTTTCTCTCATTGGCTGAATTATCTTCACTCTTTTTCTCTTTACATTTTCCTTCTATTTGTTCTCACTCTCCTTTTTCTCTTTCTTTCTCACTTTCTTTCCTTTTTCGTTCAGCCTCTTTTTGTGCAAATTCATCATAGGATTTTTCAAGTTGCATTTGGTCTTCAAAAATTTGTTTTGGTTTCAAAGGTAAAAGTGTATACCTTTTGCCCTCTTTCTCCATTGTACACCTATTCAAATACCCATCATGCATTACTCTTCTATCCCATTGCCATGGTCTACCCAACAACATATGACTAGCTTGCATTGGAACCACATCACATGTAACTTCATCACTATACTTCCCAATTGTAAATGGCACCCTCACTTGTTTTTGGACTCTCACTTCCCCACTGTTATTAAGCCACTGTAATTTGTAAGGTCTGGGGTGTTTAGTGGTTTCTAGTCCCAATTTATCAATAAACAATGTACTAGTCACATTCACACAACTACCACCATCAACGATCACACTACACACTTTCCCACTAACTAAGCATCTAGTATGAAAGATATTTTCTTGTTGAAGTCTCGCCCCCTCTTGGTCTTCTTTATATTGTGCACTCAAAGCACGCCTAGTCACCATTACTCTACCCTCCATAGGTAACTCCTCATCACTACCATCCTCCAAGGAAGGCATCTCATCATCAACATCACTCTCATCATCGGTTTCAACCTCACCACCACGCATCACCATTACTCTTTTGTTTGGGCATTGTGAAGCTATATGACCAAATCCCAAGCATTTAAAACATTTGATATCTCTATTTCTATTAGTGTGGGAAGTAGAAATACCTTTGTTTTTGTTGTCGAATAGTTCTTTTGCCTTGGTTTTGTCATCTTTTTTTAATTGGACAGCCTTGTTATCATTCCTCCAATTCGAATTCCATGTGAAATTTTGAGTCGAATATGTGTTTTCTTGCCTCGTAATTCCCTTTTTCTTCAATTGCTTTTCTATTTTCATGGCCATGTGTACCATGTCTTCTATCTCCACATAATGTTGAAGCTCTACCACATTAGCAATATCTCTGTTGAGTCCATTGAGAAATCTTGCCATGGTGGCTTCTCTATCTTCCTCCACATTTGCCCTTATCATTGCTATCTCCATCTCTTTATAGTAGTCCTCCACACTCTTTGATCCTTGAACAAGGTTTTGCAATTTTTGATGCAATTCCCTATAATAGTGGCTAGGAACAAAACGTCTTCTCATAATGGCTTTCATCTCCTCCCATGTTTGGATAGGACATTCTCTATTTCTCCATCTACTCATAATCAATCGGTCCCACCACACAATGGCATACTCACTAAACTCTACGGCAGCAAGCTTTACCTTCTTTTCTTCTGAGTAATTATGACACTAAAAAATGAGCTCCACCTTTCTTTCCCATTCCATGTACGCCTCAGGATCATTTTTGCCCATCAAAGATGGAATTTTCATTTTGATACTTCCTAGGTTTCTGTCAAGATCATTTCGACCCCTCCTTGCTCCTCCATAGTTTCTACCATCATTTATCATGGTGGCTTGATCATCAAACTCTTCATTACATTCATCATCAATTGGAGGTGTTGGTTGTCTTCTCAGACTTGGAACATTTTGGCCAGAACCCTTGTCAATTCTTTCGCTCATGTCCCTCATCATGATTTGCATTCTTTGGAACTCTTGTTGCATGGCTTTTAGAATGAAAACTTGATCTTGTTTCTCAACCCCACTTTCTTGAGAATCCATTGTCAATCTGAAAATTTCAACAAAGATAACAACAAAATATTCCTCACAAACACTCCCTCACGTGTTTACTCTCGAAGTAACGACACACCTCTCGTGTTTTCACTCAAACTTGGTTTTTTCCCTCTTTTGAGCTCACACACTCTTGCCTTTTACCACTCAAGCAATCTTTCAATGTTTATACTTAAGGGCGAAATCAAACAGTAATCAGATATCTTAATGCAACCAATTTTAATTGAGAATTTGCAAGGAAAAACCTAAACAAAGAAGGAAAACATGCAAAATACTAGAAGCAAAAATGACACAAACAACAAATTGAAAGCACACACTTGCATTATCAGTAAGTGTATGACGAATTTTTTTTGTTATAAGGCAGCAATGAATCAATATTACACCCTTTTTAATGTATTAGATGCAAATGGGCAGATTCAATAACAGAAAACTAAAGGATGCAAACAAATAACGAAATCTGGAATTTAATATCAGAAACTTAAAATTCCCAATTGGAACCTCAAATTATCACTCAAAACACTCAAACAAAAGCAAAAGTGTAAAGTATGGATTTGACCAGTAACCAAACTCAATTGAAAAGAATTAGAAATGAACAGCCCCAAAATTGCGCTAATTATACCTAAACGGTTCTGAAATTTAAAACACCTAACTAGTAGCTGTAATCATGTTTTTCCCTTGAATTTTAACGTTTTTCAGTATATTGGAAGCCAAGAAAAATTGAAAATAATAGTTGTTCAGCTCAATTTCACATTTTTTGATATGTAAGATCTTGAAATTTTGTGTTTGAAACAAACAAGCCTACAAGAACGAATTTTTTTATTCTATTTTTCAGTTAAAACGGAATAAATACTTACTTGATTGGAACCAATGCTCTGATACCAAATGATGTGGAACCCCAAGACCCTCAATCGACCCTTAAAACTCGTTACCAATCAAATCAGAGTTAGTTTCTCAACCAGAGATCAAATTAGGATTTGTTCTTACACCCAAGAACACTTATGAGAAGAACCCAAGTTAATTTTTAGAAATCCCCTTGAACCCCAATCAGTTAAGCACTCAAGAACACAAGAAATAGGAATTAAAATTGATAACAAAAGATAAAATCAATTGCAATCAATAAGAACACCTTGTGCATAAACATAAAAGAAAGCAATCTCTCTTTAATTCAGATCTGAAATTTTCGAAATACCACTTGTTCTTGCATTACAACTGAAAATAGCCTTGTTATAGGCATTACAATGTAAGACAAAACAATAAAAAACTAAAATAAATGTCTTCAAGGTAGTAAAGAAGATGGCTGATGTGGAAAAAACGAGGTGGAGAAGGTGGGTGAGATGAAAAGACAATCTTCAATGTTGAGAGAGAGGTGGCTGTTGGAGAGAATAAGATGGAGAGTGAATATGACAGCCACAAAACCTTAAAACATGCTTAATTAAACCTAAAGCTAATGAATTTCGAAATGGGCTTAAGTAAAATAACAAGGGGCCCATGTATTCTAACTTAAAAAGCTAAATTGAACCCATAAACCAAGTATGAAAAAGAAGTGACTAAAAACCAATGTGGCCCCCTTGAAAAGTGGCCCATTTCACTTATTCTAAACCCAAAGGAGACAAATAAAAATAACTTATAACAAACAAACCCAAATTTGACCCGAAATAAGCTAAAAAACACAAACACTACAAACTATTCTGTTAGCCCAATTATGTAGACATACTTAGGCTCCAAACCATTTCCATATATGGACTTTCCATATTTGGACAACCTACTTTCAACATGGTTTTGCACATAAATTTGGAGTTGCTCCTTTAGACGCTTTGCTCGGGACCTTGTGACCGGACCAACAAAACTTTCGATATTGGGGAAACCCTCCACATTGGCACCTGAATGAACAGCCTCAATATGATTTCCCATGGCATCTCCATGCACTTTAGCTCCATGTTCCAAATTTGGTGAATTTTTCTTATTTAGAACCCGAAAACTTTCCATATTGGGAATCCGGTTTAAATCACCTAGATTGCTTCTTGTAGCATCTTGAGCGCCATTTGTATCAATACTGTATACAATTGTTACTATAGTGTACCACTATATATACACATCATATGCACGTAATAGTAATGTACATATGTACCATTAGTATCTATGCATGCTAATTATGGCATAATTGCTACCATGTAATAGTATAACTAGTTACTATGCATAATTATGTTACACCACATGTGTACACATTAACATACACATACTAGCACAATGGCTATGTGTACAATAATTAGTAGTACGGTACATATCATTTGGGATATATGGTATATGCAATACTATATATGTTATTACATATGTACATAGCATAAATAGTAATGGTGCATAGCATACATATGGTTATGCATTAGTATACATTCAATTCATATTATTTTCATAAGGATACTTTGATGTAAATGGTAAGAACCATTTATTTTCATATACAATGCATGAATACCATTTCACATTTCTTTAATGTATAGTACCACTATACATCTTGTAAATATAGACATGATATACTCTACACTATATATAATACACATACAAGATGCATTAGAATAGTACCTTGATGTGTATAGTGAAGTACACTCAAATAATTATACACTGGTAATAGCATAATGGTTACATATGCTACTACAGATATATACATATGTATAGTTAACATGCATTAGTACAATTGAGTATAGTATGATGTATAGTATAACCACTATGGTATGTATTAACATACTATTGCATGAATAATACATACACACTATGCATATATGTGTGCATACACATATTTGGTACTATGCTCATTATGTACTATGTTATAGCATACTACAGCTATGCATAGCATTATATGCATACCATAGTAGTGTACACTATACATATGCATGTGTATTACTGTATAATGCACATAAATACTATAATGCACATATGGTTGTGTAATGAGTATGCATGTACTATACCTATCATACTAGTACCATGCATAGCTACATCATAGTACATGCTACATGTGTATGGGATTGTACACCCACTCACCATACATTGTACACTAATGGCACATATACTATAACATATACTAGTACACTATTGTACCACATGCACGTGCATACACTATAGGATATGCATATGCATATGTATACATAATGGTACATAGTATAGTACATGCATATGCACTATAGTACTAGCATACTAATGTTATACATGTGCACATAGTAGTAGTATACATTATTGAATGGTACACATATGTTACTATAATGTATGTTACTAATATAGTATAATATGTAATACTGGTACCATGCATACTATTGAGTTATGTATAACATTGTGTATATACATATGTATGTAGGAAAATCCCGGGGTGTTCATCACATGAACACAGTGCGGAATTTAAAATTTTGAGTCCCGGGACATTCCCGAAAGCCAGGATCCAAGTGTATGTACAAACAATCAAACCATAACGACCAAAGGAGACCGTCTCTAACGGTATCCACGCAGAGGTCGGAAAACCTAACCGGGACAAACCCCTTTGACCCGGGAATAGCTAGAACAAGGTAAAGAGTGTGCTAGCACTAACCTTGATCTTGGAGAGCAAGTGAAATGAACCTAGGTGGAGCCTTGGAGAGTAGAAGCTATCGTAAGAGTAAGAGAGGAAGAAGATGAAAATCACATTTCAAAGCTTAACTATTAAGCATTCGGCCCTCTCCTCCAAAAACCACCGTATAAGCTTGCTTCTCTAACCTTCTTATATGTATATTTAACTAATTAAAACATATGAAGGCATGGTTAGGAGACTAGCCACGTTGGTGGCTTAAAAAGCATTGAAAAATTAACTTAATCATTAAGTTTGACTTTTCAAACTCATTTTCTTCTCCATTTGCGTTACTCCACCGAACACTCACATATATATATATATAATTAATTAATTAAGAATTAATTAATTATATATATATATATTTGCTGAAGAGGTCCAGTCAAAGCTGGGTCGGTCCTACTAGCCTCTGAGGCCCCACCGGCAAAAAATCGCCGGAGACGGTTTTCAGCAATGTCGATGTCGCGATCTCATCGGGACATATCCCAATCTCATCGGGATCTATTTAATCCTATTGCTCTCCAGATATCGGATCTCTATCCGAAACTATTTCTGATTCTCCGAGTCACTCTTATCGTGTGACCCATTAGGTTCCGGTTATGTTGGCCACTTAGATTAACACTTAATCTGAGCAAGTCATGGCGGTATCTAGCAACACATCATGACCCCAATTGACCGAAAAGTAATTGGTTTGACTAATGAAACCATATCACGAACCCTTCCATAGACAATTCTTGTGCAATTAGTCCTTTCACCATGCTATACCCCACTTGGTTTGAGTATGGGCAATGTGTCAACTCTTACTAGGCCGATCGGATCAAATATAGTCCAAGTGTAATCGGTTCTCGTCCTAGGACTCATTACTTGATATGTCCATGAAGACCCTCTTCATGACACATGTGTGCTCGGCCAGAGACTTCAGTAATGATCCCGATAAGAGGCCATGGGTATCTCTTCGCTATCACGTAGTGGTGAATCCTCTATTGGCTACTCAATTACCTTGAATACCTCAAACTGCACCCAATCACCACCCTATGGCGACCTCACGAAAGGCAACAAGGAATGGAGTCAAAGCACGAATCGAGACAAGATATCCTTGAGTACCTCAAGTCTAAGGATACTTGCACCATTGCTATGATGAGATTATCACTGACATTTGTATAGGACATCCATGTGATGATCTCATGGCAGGTCATCCAATGTACTTACTACCACTAGTAAGCATCCACATGTCAAATCTAAATATCTCAATATTTATAGTTTTCTAAGATCCACTGCTTGATCCAATCAAGGAGTTTGACATGTCTTCAATCTATCCGGATTAACGATGTCGGTCTCATTAATCCTATGACTAGGGATAATTTGAATCTTGACATAATTGCATATGATAGGAATCTCGGTGAGTATGATCGCATCATAATTTCCTTCATGCTATGTCATATATCATGGACTTCATAAATTTGATTAAAAATCACAATCAATTCATAATAAAATGAACATCAAATAAATGAAATATGCCTTGCTTTATTTATTCATAAAGTGCATGCGTGACTATGAACAAAAGCGCTAAAGGGGATTGCCTTTGGGGCACTACTCTAACAATCTTATAATGCAGATGCGGATATAAGTGGACTTACACAAGTGGACAAGTCGACTTATCGATCTAGAAACAAGCACAAGTCGCCTTACACATGGTACAAGTCGACTTACACTTACAAATCTCCCACTTGACCTAAAGCCAATCGCCTTGGTATCTAATACCATAGCGAGTACATGAGAATCAAAATTCTTACGTGACAATGGCTTTGTCAGCGGATCGACAATATTATACTCTGTGAGAATTCTCTCTATCGGGACATCACCTCGAGCAATGATCTCCGAATCAAATGGTATCGGTGGATGCGTGTTTGGATCGTTGATGAGACCTTGGTTCCTTTACTGCTTGCAATAGCTCCATTGTTGTCACAATACAACGTATGGGTCCATCACAATGAGGAACCACACCAAGTTCGATAATGAACTTCTTGATCCAAACGGCTTCTTTTCTTTGCGTCGATGCGGCAATGTACTCTGCCTCGATCGTTGAATTAGCGATTGTCTCTGTTTGGAACTCTTCCAACCGATCGCTCCGCCGTTCGATGTGAAAACATAACTTTGATTGGGACTTGGAATCGTCCTTATCAGTTGAAAACCGCATCCGTATGCTGCTCACTTGAAATTTCCATCTCCATATATCAAAAACATCCTTAGTTCTTCGCAAGTACTTTAGGATATTCTTGACACCACCCATGACCTTCACGGATCCGATTGGTATCCGCTCGTAACACTTAGAGCATATGATACATCGGGTCTCAGATATAGCATTACGTACATAATAGATCCTACTGCAGACGCATACGGGATCATATTCATACGTATCCTCTCATCCCTGTGTCCGAGGACACATAGACTTCGAGTGTTATCCCATGAACAATGGGAAGAAACCCTCTCTTGGATTGCTCCATGCTAAACCTCTTTAGCACCTTGTCTATGTCGTTGATTTGTGAAAGACCAAGCAACCTCTTTAATCTATCTCTATAAATCTTTATCCCAAGGATATAAGTTGCTTCTCCAAGGTCTTTCATGGCAAATTGTTTGGACAACCAAATTTTTGAGATCAAGACATAGAGACATCGTTTCCTAGTAACAATATGTCATCTACATATAACACAAGGAATACGATCGCGATTCCATTAACCTTCTTATACACACGGTGTTCATCCGGATTTTGTGAGAAACCAAACTCTTTGATTGTCTCATCAAAACGGATATTCCAACTCTGGATGCTTGCTTCAATCCATAAATGGATTTTGAAGCTTGCATACCTTTTCGCCATCGTGAAAAATGAAGCCCTCGAGTTGTGTCATGTACACATCCTCGGCCAGATTTCCATTCGGGAAAGTTGTCTTCACATCCATTGCCATATCTCATAATCATAATGGCGGCAATGGCTGGGAGTATCCTAATGGATTTAAGCATTGCTCTTTGGGTGAAGGTCTCGTCATAGTCAACTCCTTGTCTTTGGCGAAAGCCTTTAGCCACAAGCCTCGCTTTATAGGTAATCACATTACCATCCATGTCGATTTTCTTCTTGAAAACCCATTTGCACCCTATAGATTTTATCCTTCAGTGCATCAACCAAAGTCCATACCGGTTTTCATACATGGAATCCATTTGATTTCATGACACGAAGCCATTTTAGGACTCGAACTCTTGAGAACCTCTTCATAGGTCGTGGGCTCATCATCCTCTATGAGCAATCGTCATTCTGTTCACTTACGAAATCCATATCTCTAGAAGCAGGCGTATCCTACTTGACCTACAAATTTTGTGTGAAGTAGAAGGTTGAACTGTTACCTCATCTGTATGAGTTACAGTTTCAGGTTCAGCCATTGATCTGCGTCTGTCCGAGCATCTTGAACTTCTTCAAGTTCAACTTTGCTCCCACTGTCCTCTTTTAAAAGAAACTCTTTCTCTAAAAAGACAGCATGCGTTGAAACAAACACCTTTTGTTCCTCAGCAAGGTAGAATTGATATCCTCTTGTTTCTTTAGGATATCCTACGAACAAACACTTGTCAGATTTTGCTTCAAGCTTATCTGACTTTGTCCGCTTCACATAAGCAGGACAACCCCATACTTTCATATAAGAAGATAAGGTTTCTTGTTAGTCCACATCTCATATGGAGTAACATCAATGCTTTGATGGAACTCGCTTTAACAAGTAAGCAAATTGTCTCAAGTGCATACCCCAAAAGGATTTTGGTAATCGTAAAGCCCATCATAGATCGTACCATGTCCAACAAGGTTCGATTTCTCCTTCTGCCACACCATTATCTTTGTGGTGTGTAAGGAGGAGTCCATCGAGATAAAATCCCATTATCTACGAGATAATCCAAAACTCTTGGTCTAAGTATTCACCACCACGATCGGATCGTAATGTTTTGATACTTTTACCAAGTTGTTTTCTACTTCATTCTGAATTGTTTGAACTTTTCAAGCGCTTGATTTGTATCTCATTAGATCTGAGATACCCATATCGAGAATAATCATCGATAAAGGTAATGAAGTAACAACAACCATTTTGGCATGGATGGACATCGGACCACATACATCCGAATGTATTAGATCTAATAATCCGATCGCTCGTTCACCTTTCCTTAAAGGTAACTTAGTCATCTTGCCTAATAAACAAGATTCACATGTGTCATAAGATTCATAATCGAATGACCCTAAACTTCCATTCTTATGGAGCTTAGCGATGCGTCTCTCATTTATATGGCCAAGGCGACAATGCCATAAGTAAGTTGATTTTAAATTATCTCTTTTATGTCTTTTTGCGTCATTGACATTCATAACCGGATGTGACATATCTAATATGTAAATACCGTTGCATAATGTACCAGTATCATAAAGCATTCCATTTGAGCTAATAGAACAACCATTGTTACCAAAAGACAAATGGAAACCAGCTCTATTTAAACAAGAAACAGACAATATGTTCTTTGTTAACACGGGTACAAAATAACAATCATCCAAGTTAAGTACAAGCCCACTGGGGAGTGTCAAAACATAAGTCCCTACGGCTAATGCAGCAACTCTTGCTCCATTACCAACACGCAGGTCCATTTCTCCCTTTATGAGTCGCCATCGTCACGAGGCCTGCGTATCATTGCATATGTGTGAGCCACAACCGTATCTAATACCCATATGTTATGATCGAAGCAGTATTAACCTCAATGACAAACATACACGAAGAAGTCGAGGCATCGATGCCTTCTTCGCTTCGCTTCTTCGAGATAGACTTTGCGATTCGCCTCCGATGACCGATCTTACCGCAATGGAAGGCGGTACCTTTTAGTGCGATCTCTTTGGTCTTCTTCTTGCCTTTGGCTGTGCTTCCTTTTAGATTTTCCTTGGGTTTCTTACCCTTCTTCTTCTTCTTTTGTTTTCTTGGAAGCAGAGGAAGAAGAATCCACCAATAACAACGCCTTGCTATTTTGCTTGACGAATTTTTACTCATTGTCTTGGCGGATGATCACTTCGAATTGTGGTGGATATTTGGTTCATCGATAGTTCAACACAAACTGTGAATAACTATCGACAAGCCAACAAGAATCAAGTCTATACTTAACTCACAATCCATCACAAAACCTAAGACAACCAACCTCTCAATATAGCCATTCATCTTCAATGCATATTGCACTGCAGATGAACCAGGAGTCATTTTCGTTGTAAAGAGCAACCTTGAGGTCTCGAACCGTTCGGACCGAGCTTGCTCATCAAACAACTCTCGTAGATGAAACACTATCATGTGAGCATCCATAGACTCGTGCTGCTTCTGCAGCTCAGGTGACATCGATGCAAGCATAATGCAGGTGGCTATGTCACTGTCTTTTAGATGCTTACGATATGCCTTCTGATCATCATCATAAGCTCCTTCAGCAAGTGGATCCAGAAGCGGAAAATCAAGGATATATCCTAGATCCTCAGATCTGAGAACAATTCTCAGATTTTGCAGCCAATCAAGAAAATTTGGTCCAGTTAATTTGTTTGAGTCCATTAGGGCGCGAAGATTCACACTGGTCGACATCTTCAACCAACCTAAACATAGAGAGAGAAAGAAAGTTAGAATAGAATTAAATGTATGATCATAAGGACTTAAATGACATACATATGGCTCCCACTAGTTTCAATAGAATCTATAACCCTCATCATGAATCCAAGAAACAAAATGACACAATGACCTAGTGGGTCGATATCCGACATTGCTAAGAATGACCTTGGGGTTAGCCCAACAAGCCACCTTAGGTCAATCGGTAGGTATCGGTCATACCAATTGCATCACGAATGCAACTATCGCTCGATGCTATCAGCAGGTTGATGTATGCACATACATTGGGTTATCAACACTTGATGCGTGTACATCGATGTACATTACCCAATGTCGCCTCTGTCCACGTTGACCTTGAGGTTAGCTCAACAAATCAACGCTTCTAGGAAAACCGACCCATTAATTCGAAAATCACATTTTCATGGTTTGAATATATTCGTATAGAGTGAGCTTGAGGTTAGCTCAACAACCCAACCCTATAAGAACTCTGGTTCTTACCATATTAATGGAAGGCGTTAGTTTTCATATTTTAAGTGAGGATTTTAGGTCTCATCTTTACGATCTCATCAAGCTATAGGATCATAGTCACCTTGACTATATGGACTGATTTAGGGCATTATATCAATCATATTGAATTCATACGAAAGTCATCCATCATCCCACTCGACTGATACAAGTCGACTTATTTTGATACAAGTCAACTTATCTTTGTTGTGCATGTACAAGTCGCCTTATACCGATGTACAAGTCGACTTATCGACTCTTGCATATAAGTCGACTTATCAACTGCATAAGTCGCCTTACACAAGGAAATTTGCTATCTAGTCGGCTAATTCTCAATCCAGCATTTCCAATTCACAATACCATATACCAAGTATATTATCCTTTATATTTATGTGCTAATGAAACATTTTCATTGAAACATGCATGCCATATAGTCAAACTATATATGAAAACCTTGAAACCGATTAATCCACCATTAATCACTAGATTTCCACATAATTCAAGGACACCAAATAATCATACTAAATAGCTCTAGATAGTCTACACATTATCAAGATTACTCCGCACTTGTCACAAAAATTGCGACGGCCAAAATAAGCAAGATAATGGAATAAGCTAATAAGACGCTAAAGTAACCTATTCACCATCCGAAAATTATTGGAAACCCAATTTCAAGAATCTCATTTTGGGATGCATGCGACATCAATATAACACATTTTTAATCACTATAAAAATGATTCAAGGCATTGGAACCGAAAATAACACAAGCAATCATTTCAAACAAAACAGCCCCAGCATGTTTCTCAAAACTGCCAAGCTCTGCCTTTTGCTCACAATGATCATTGAAACAATTTCAATAAATGCTGAGAAAATTACAGAGGTTAAAACATGTTCTAACATGCTCCATGAATTTTCAGGATTTATTTCCCACAAAATCTCATTGAACCTCAGCAATCTAGCTGAACCAGAATCTGTGTTTTTCAACACAGACATTCCCAGCAGCATACAAGAAATTCGGAAATAAATAGTAAATCACCTTGAAAACATTTTTCCATCCACAGAGACATTCACAAACATCTTAGGGACATGTCGGTGAAAACCAATCCGAAAAAAAATTCTTTTAGAATTTATTCTCGAATTTACAAGCATACCTGTTTCAGAAACGTTCAACAAGACAGCATCCGAAACTTGAGGGAATTAAATAGCAAAAACATATCAAACGACATCGATAAATTTTTTCCTTTTATAGACACATTCAGAAACATCTTATGAGCAAGTCTATGCAAGAAAATTTCAAAAACTCTAGTTCTACACTGGTTCGAAATTGCACACAGTCAGCATGATACACAGCTCAATTCACAAAGGAACTCCGACCTAGTTATCATTTCGACTGTTTATACAACACAAGCGGCTCTGATACCACTGTAGGAAAATCCCGAGGTGTTCATCACATGAACACAGTGCGGAATTTAAAATTTTGAGTCTCGGGACATTCCCGAAAGCCAGGATCCAAGTGTATGTACAAACAATCAAATCATAACGACCAAAGGAGACCGTCTCTAACGGTATCCACGCAGAGGTCGGAAAACCTAACCGGGACAAACCCCTTTGACCCGGGAATAGCTAGAACAAGGTAAAGAGTGTGCTAGCACTAACCTTGATCTTGGAGAGCAAGTGAAATGAACCTAGGTGGAGCCTTGGAGAGTAGAAGCTATCGTGAGAGTAAGAGAGGAAGAAGATGAAAATCACATTTCAAAGCTTAACTATTAAGCATTCGACCCTCTCCTCCAAAAACCACCGTATAAGCTTGCTTCTCTAACCTTCTTATATGTATATTTAACTAATTAAAACATATGAAGGCATGGTTAGGAGACTAGCCACGTTGGTGGCTTAAAAAGCATTGAAAAATTAACTTAATCATTAAGTTTGACTTTTCAAACTCATTTTCTTCTCCATTTGCTTTACTCCACCGAACACTCATATATATATATATAATTAATTAATTCTTAATTAATTAATTAATATATATATATTTGCTGAAGAGGTCCAGTCAAACTGGGGTCGGTCCTACTGGCCTATCGGGCCCCGCCGGTAAAAAATCGCCGGAGACCGTTTTCAGCAATGTCGATGTCGCGATCTCATCGGGACATATCCCAATCTCATCGGGATCTATTTAATCCTATTGCTCTCCAGATATCGGATCTCTGTCTGAAACTATTTTACAGATTCTCCGAGTCACTCTTATCGTGTGACCCATTAGGTTCCGGTAATGTTGGCCACTTAGATTAACACTTAATCGAGCAAGTCATGGCGGTATCTAGCAACACATCATGACCCCAATTGACCGGAAAGTAATTGGTTTGACTAATGAAACCATATCACGAACCCTTCCATAGACAATTACTGTGCAATTCGTCCTTTCACCATGCTATACCCCACTTGGTTTGAGTATGGGCAATGTGTCAACTCTTACTAGACTGATCAGATCAAATATAGTCCAAGTGTAATCAGTTCTCGTCCTAGGACTCATTACTTAATATGTCCATGAAGACCCTCTTCATGACACATGTGTGCTCCGGCGCCAGAGACTTCCAAGTAATGATCCTGATAAGAGGCCATGGGTATCTCTTCTGCTATCACAGAAGTGGTGAATCCTCTATTGGCTACTCAATTACCTTCGAATACCTCAAACTGTACCCAATCACCACCCTATGAGCGACCTCTGAAAGGCAACAAGGAATGAAGTCAAAGCACAGAATCAGTACCCAAGATATCCTTGAGTACCTCAAGTCTAAGGATACTTGCACCATTGCTATGATGAGATTATCACTGACATTTGTATAGGACATCCATGTGATGATCTCATGGCAGGTCATCCAATGTACTTACTACCACTAGTAAGCATCCACATGTCAAATCTAAATATCTCAATATTTACGCTTTTACGAGATCCACCGCTGATCCAATCAAGGAGTTTGACATGTCTAGTCTATCCGGATTAACGATGTCGGTCTCATTAATCCTATGACTAGGGATAATTTAGATCTTGACATAATTGCACATGATAGGAATCTCGGTAGTATGATCGCATCATAATTTCCTTCATGCTATGTCATATATCATGGACTTCATAAATTTGATTAAAGATCACAATCAATTCATAATAAAATGAACATCAAATAAATGAAATATGCCTTGCTTTATTTATTCATAAAGTCTGCATACATGACTATGAACAAAAGCGCTAAAGGGATTGCCTTTAGGGCACTACTCTAACAATCTTATGGTATCAGTACATATATAAGTTAGACTTACACGAGTGGACAAGTCGACTTATCAGTACCGAGCAAGCATAAGTCGCCTTACACATGGTACAAGTCGACTTATACTTACAATGTATACCATGCACACATATGTATACTAATGGTAACTACCATATATACCATGTACACATGTTGGCCCCTGAAATTTTTCTTATTAAATTAAGCATGATTTAAATAAATTATGAGGTTTGATGGATAAAGTTTTGGAGCTACTTGTTATGTAAATGTTAGTAGAATTTATTATAAGGTTTGGTTGTATTAAAAATGGTAAGAATGCATAAGGGCATTTTAGGCAAGTCGCTTAAGGTTATAAGACTTAAGGCTTAAATGAAAGGGGCAAAATGGACATTTCACACTTATGAAGGGTATAAGAAGAAGAAGAAAGAGTTGTTTTATTTGGAAATGGAAGAAGAAGCCGTGGAAGAGAGGAGAAGAAGAGGGAAGCTGGTTTGGAGATCCTCGAGAGTTTGAAGATTTTCAAGCCAAATCAAGTAAGTATAAGAATCAACCCTTCTTGATTTGTTGAATGAATCATGTTTAGTGATTGTTAGAAGTGAAAAATGAGGTTGAATGTGTTAGAGTAGTGTCCTAAAGACAATCGCCTTTAGTGCGTTTTGTACAAAGTTGTGTACAGACTTTATGAATAAATAAAGAAAGGCATATTTCATTAATTTGGTGTTCATTATTTATGAATTGATATTGATCTATAATCAAATTAATGAAGTCCATGGTACATGACATAGCATGAAGGAAATTGTGATGTGATCATACTATTGAGATTCCTATCATGTGCAATTATGTCAGTATCTAAATTATCCCTAGTCGTACGATTACTGAAACTAGACATCGGTAATCCGGAGAGACTAGCACATGTTAAGCTCCTTGATTTGATCAAGCAGTGGATCTTAGAAACTGTAAATATGAGATATTTAGGGTTGAGATGTGAATGCTTAATAGAGGTAGTAAGTACATTGGATGACCTACTATGAGATTATCACATGGATGTCCTATTCTAATGTCAGTGATAATCTCACCATAGCAATGGTGCAAATATCCTTAGACTTGAGGTACTTAAGGATATCTTAGATACTGATTCTGTTCTTTGACTCCATTCCTTGTTGCCTTACACAGGTCGTTAATAGGGTGGTGATTGGGTACAGCTTAAGGTATTCGAAGGTAATTGAGTAGTCAATAAAGGATTCATCACTTCTGTGATAGCATAAGATGATACACATGACCTCTTGTCAGGGTCATTACTTGGAAATTTCTGGCCGGAGTTCATATGTCATGAAGAGTGTCTTCAGTGACATATAAAGTAATGAGTCCCAGGACAAGAACTGATATCACTGGACTAGATTTGGCGTAGTCGATCTAGTAAGAGTTGACACTTTGCCCATACTCATAACCAAGTGGGGTATAGCATGGTGAAAGGACGAATTGCACAGTAATTGTCTATGGAAAGGTTCGTGATATGGTTCGTGATGAACATAGGTTCATTCGTCAAACCAATGACTTTCCGGTCAATTGGGGGTCATGATGTGTTGCTAGATACTGCTCATGACTTGCTTGGATTAAGTATTAATCTAAGTGACCAACATAACCGGGAACCTAATGGGTGATACGGCAACAACCTAGAATCAATGTCTAGATCACCTCCGTTTCAATGATTGTTCCCAAACCTAAATTCAATCAGTCTAACAAGATCCTTCACCCCCAAAACAGCAAGGAATTGGTAACAAAGAGTATAAGATTGTAGGAATTGAATTAACGCCACAAGTTAGAACTTACTTGATAAGTTGAATCAATCCTTAAGGTAAAACAAGCAAGAATCTCAATTCTCTCTTAAAGAATGCTTTCTAATTTTATTGATCTCTCTAAAAAAACGTGTTCATGGCTAAAGCAAGGGTTTAAATACCCTTTGCAATGTAAACCCTAACAAAGATAACCTAAAAACCCTAAAGAAAGCCCAAAATATCAAAAAGGCCTTCTTGAAACAAATCAGCCCAAGAATTAATCCCACATGGATTTGGATTTCAAAACTAATTAAAATTGACTAGTCCTTGTCCAAATAGGATAAGAAAACCACAAAATAGAAGACTAACTTAAGAGGGGCGAATTGGGCTTTTAAACTAGGCCCACAAGCTTGGTTCCTTTAAATAAAACATGCACATGACTTTTTTAATAAAGCACATGCACACTTAATGCAAACCAGCCCATGAAAAAGCCTAAAAGAAGACCACATGCCCTTTATAAGATAAAATAAGCCCAAGCCCATTGATTAGACTCGTGCTTGTGAAAATTGGCTAAGTGTTAGCCCTCTTGATTTGATGCCTCCAATGTGCACACACACTTAGGTGTCTTCCTAAGCTCTTCCCCAAGCTTGATCAACAAAACTTCTTGAAGTTCTTGTGAAACAAAAGCTTGTACATAAATATGAAATTGTGCTTTAAGCTTGTTGGAGCGTGACCTTGTAATTGGACCCATTGGCATCCTCAAGTCTCCATTGCCTTGGTGAGTTGTATCATTCCCTCCCTCCTCAAAAGGATTCGTCCTCGAATCAAGACATATATTATCAAAGGGAGATAAATCAAAAACATTAAAAGTAGCACTAACACTATACTCTCCTGGCAAATCCACCCTATAAGCATTGCCATTGATGCGTTCAAGCACTTGAAAAGGACCATCCCCTCTAGGATCAAGCTTGGACTTCCTTTGTTTAGGAAATCTCTCCTTCCTCAAGTGCACCCAAACCCAATCTCCAGGTTCAAACTTCATCTCCCTACGCCCTTGATTGGCTCTTTGAGCATACTTCTTGTTCTTTTCCTCAATGTGCTGCCTAGCTTTCTCATGTATTGTCTTAACCAATTCGGCCCTTTGCTGCCCATCTACATTAACAATCTCATTCAAGGGTAAAGGCAACAAATCCAATGGAGTTAATGGGTTAAAACCATACACAATCTCAAATGGAGAATAACACAGTAGAAGAATGAATGCTTCTATTATATGCAAACTCAATCAAAGGCAAACAATCTTCCCAAGCTTTCAAATTTTACCCACAACAACCGCAATAAAGATCCTAAGGTTCTATTAACCACTTCATTTGTCCATCTGTTTGGGGATGACAAGTTGTAGAAAACAAAAGCTTTGTTCCCAATTTATTCCATAGAACACGCCAAAAGTGACTTAAAACTTAGAATCCTATCTGAAACAATGGTTCTAGGAATGCCATGCAACCAACAACATCCTTAAAAACAAATCAAGAACATGTGTAGCATCATCAGATTTATGATATGCAATAAAATGAGCCATTTTACTAAATCGATCAACTACAACAAAGATGCTATCACGTCCTTTCCTAGTCCTAGGCAATCCTAACACAAAATCCATAGATATATCAATCCAAGGACTAATAGGACAGGTAGAGCGTGTACAACCCATGTGGTTGCCGTTGGATTTGGCGTGCCTACGAGCTACACAACTAGAGCAAACTCTTTCAACATCCTTTTCATGTTAGGCCAATAAAATGCTCATGTAATATGTCAAGTGTTTTAGCAATACCAAAATGTCCCTTAAACCTCCATCATGAGACTCCTAGCAAGCATCTCACGATAGAACAAGTAGGAATACATAGTTTATTATCTCTAAACAAATATCCATCATTCCTATAAAACTTTTGAAAAGCAACTTGTTCACATGCATCATACACATTAGCAAAGTCAGAATCTGATTTGTACAAATCTTTTATATACTCAAACCCAATCAACTTAGAACTAAGAGAAGAGATTAGAGCATACCTCCAAGACAATGCATCAGCGATAACATTTTCTTTACCTTGCTTGTATTTCACAACATATGGGAATGTCTCTATGAACTCCAACCATTTAGCATGTCTTTTATTTAACTTACCTTGGCACTTAAGATGCTTCAAACTCTCATGATCAGTGTGAATCACGAATTCCTTTGGCCATAGATAATGTTGCCAAGTTTGTAGAGCTCTTACCAATGCATATAGCTCCTTGTCATAAGTGGAATACTTGAATTGAGCACCATTCAACTTCTCACTAAAATAGGCAATGGGGCGCCTTCCTGCAATAAAACAAGACCAATACCTATCCCGAGGCATCACATTCAATCTCAAAAGTAGAAGAAAAATCAGTAAACTCAAAATAGGTGCGAACAAAGTTTTTCTTTCAAAGTGTTACAAGAAATTTCTGCGCCTCTCCCCACTTAAATCCTACCTCCTTTTAACAATCTCGGTCAATGGAGCTGAATGGAACTAAAATCTTCACAAACCTCCTATAGAAACTAGCAAGTCCATGAAAAGATCTCACCTGAGTAACACTTATAGGTCTCGGCCTCTCCCTAATTGCCTTGACCTTTTCTTGGTCCACCTCAATTCCATTAGAAGAAACAACATAACCAAGAAATATGACACGATCCACGCAAAATGTACACTTCTTTAACTTAGCATACAACTTTTCTGCCCTAAGTGCATCTAACACAAGCCTAAGATGCTCAATATGCTCATTAATGCTTTTGCTATAGATCAATATGTCATCAAAATATACCACAACAAACTTACCAATAAATGACCTCAAAACATGATTCATCAAATGCATAAATGTGTTAGGAGCATTAGTTAAGCCAAAAGGCATCACAAGCCACTCATATAAACCATGTTTTGTTTTAAAAGCAGTTTTCCATTCATCACCAATTTTCATTCTAATCTGATGGTAACCACTCATAAGATCAATTTTGGTAAACACACATGCACCATGCAATTCATCAATCATATCATCCAATCTAGGTATAGGATGGCGATACTTTACCGTTATCTTGTTAACAACTCTGCAATCCACACACATGCGCCAACTCCCATCCTTCTTTGGAACCAATATCACTTTGCACGACACAAGGACTAAGACTCTCCCGATGTGTCCCTTTGTAGCAATTCTTCCACTTGCTTTTGGAGTTCCTTAGTTTCTTGAGGATTAGCCCTATAATTTGGTCTATTTGGAATCGCACCCCGGGCATGAAGTCAATCGATGTTCTATTCCTCTAATAAGCGGCAATTCCTTAGGCAACTCCTCGGGAAAACATCTCCATACTCTGCAAAGAGAAACAACACTACTAGGCAAACAAGGGTCAAGCTCAGATTCATTAAAATAAGCTTGCTTGTACAAAAGTACAAACAAACATCTCCTTTCCACATAAGCAACCCTTACATCTCTCATTTTTGCATAGAAGTTTTGTTTCTTTCTACCCTCTTTCTCATTTGGGCCTTTTAATTGAATTTCTTTTGAGGCCTCTTTCCCCACTTTTCTTCTCTTAGTCTCGGCCTCACTTTCTCTCTTTTCTTTTGATTTAGATTTCTGCCCCCTTTGCAAGGTTCTCAACCTTCCCTCAATTTTGTATTATCATGCTTTTCTTGAAGTTTTTTGTCCTGTCTTTGTTGTATTCCTCCATACTCCTTTTTAATTGCATTTGGTCCTCATATACCTCTTTTGGTGCCAATGGAGCAAGAACAAATTTCGATCTCCTTAGTAAATGAATACCTATTCTTAAAACCATCATGTAACACTCTTCTATCATATTGCCAAGGTCGATCGAGCAATAAATGACAAGCATGCATAGGTACAACATCACAAAGTACTTGATCGAATACTTTCCAATGGAGAAAGATAAAAGGACTTGTTTATTTACCTTGATTTCCCTATATCATTCAGCCATTGTAGTCTATACTGACCTAGGTGTTTCAAGCACTCCAACCCTAGTTTTTCTACCATCAATGTACTAGCCACATTAGTGCAGCTTCCCCATCAATGATCAAGCTACAAATCTTCTCATTCACTAGGCATCCGAATGAAAATATTTTCTCTTTGCTCAATTCCATCTTCCTTCACTTGAGCATTCAAAACTCGCTTAGTAACAAGTAATTCACCCCTAGGTGCTTCCTCGACTTCCACATC
This sequence comes from Erythroxylum novogranatense, assembly GCA_029891385.1. NCBI lineage: Eukaryota > Viridiplantae > Streptophyta > Magnoliopsida > Malpighiales > Erythroxylaceae > Erythroxylum > Erythroxylum novogranatense. Next base: position 59,705,921 of record CM057226.1, on the reverse strand, counting down.
GAACAATCTTCCAACTCGGGCATGGAAGCCAAATCATCTTCTTCATCTTGAACACAATTTCTTCATCTTCCAAATCATCATATTGATCTTCATACTTATAGCACACAGAGTTGGTTCCTAGCGGTTTGCCTCCTTGTTGCACCATTAGATGAAGCCTCTCTTTGTAAATTCCTAATAGCTTGATCTTGTCTATCAAATTTATCATTGACATCCCTGAACATGTTCTCAATCCTTTGGAATTGATGTTGAATAGCGTCAAAGGTAAAGAATGTGTGTTGATTAGCCTCACTATTCTTTTCATCCTTGTCACTACCTTTACTATCCTTTGAATTGGTCATGATGTAAAACCTGCAAAAAACACGTTAGAATAGCTTCTCACACACTCCCTCATGTGTTTCTCTCTAAATCAGATTGGATACCCTCGTGTTTCACTCAAGAAGATGGCTTTTACCCTCAAATGAGCTTACACACTCTTACCTTTTACCACTTTAGATTCTAGCACAGTTTTACTTGTCCGGATCAATCACTACCAACCAAATAAGCACAACAGCAACGTAATTCAAAAGGAAAGCAACGAATACCTAAATAAAGGAAGAAAAACACAAAGCTAGATGCAATTTAATGTAAAGAAAACAATGGAGACGAAAATAAACACATACTAGATGGAGAAAACATATGTGAACGATTTTTGGTACCAATTGAGCAATATGAAACAAGATTACTCAATTCAAGTGTAATGGAAACAAAAAGGACAACAAATAATAAAAAGCAACCAAAGAGTGCAAGAAAAGACGAAACTATGAATTAAACTCAACCCTAAACCCGAACTAACAAGAACATTCAGATTTACCCAAAAACTCAAGAATTTAAAGATAAGCAATTATAACAAAGACACACGTTTTGAGCGAAGAATGTAAATCTTGAAAAAAGAAAGTGTTTCTTGGTGCAAGAAAACAAGTTTTGATGAGTTTCTTGAATGAAGGATGTGTTCTTGATGAATCTTGAATAATAAAGAAACAAAAATTAAAGAATTATTGAATGATCATATTCGTTCTTGATGAATCTTGCAAGCAACTCAACTCCAACTCACAATGATTCACAATCTTGATTTTCTTTTTTTTTTCTTTTTTAACTTTTTTCTTTCTTTCTTTTCTTTCTTTTCTTCTTTTTCTTTCTTTCTTTTCTTTCTTTTCTTCTTTTCTTTCTTTCTTTCTTTCTTTCTTTCTTTCTTTCTTTCTTTCTTTCTTTCTTTCTTTCTTTCTTTCTTTCTTCTTTTTTTGAATTTTAATGATGAACTAACTATAATAATCAAGAACAAATAGAAAATTAAAGATAAAGATTGAATTTAAAACCTAGGCTCTGATACCAAAGATGATACGGCAACAACCTAGAATCAATGTCTAGATTACCTCCGTTTCAATGATTGTTTCCAAACCTAAATTCAATCAATCTAACAAGACCCTTCACCCCCAAAACAGCAAGGAATTGGTAACAAAGAGTATAAGATTGTAGGTGTTGGGCCCGGGTCCCGTAAGTCCGAATCCCTAAGGACGGCCTCTCGGGTCGCGCCGGCGACGGGCGCTCCATATACCGTCGGACCCGTTCCCAACATCCATACAAGTACATAGTCGATTCGTATAACAATATACATTCATATACATGCATTCTAAACATTCATTCATCAGTCCACATGCATAATTCCTCTGTCATTGACATTCAAAGACATTCAACAATATTCTCAAATGCAGCTTAATACGAAATAAAATGAAATCTCAAATACAAAGTATGTTTCATGATGACATGCTCGGAGGGCTAACCAAAGGACTAACTTATACAAGTTCCTAGCTAGCTCGAAGTTTCTGATGCCCTGCAAGGTCGACACTCGTCTCGATCTGCGCCTGAGGAGGGGAGAGTAATGGGGTGAGCTGCGAAGCTCAGTGGCATATACGTTTATAGCCATTGACAACGAGCCACACAATCAAGCAATATACATATATATAGTCATAGATCATTAGCAAATCACGATTCATCAATTCAATTCATATTCATATAACATAAGTCATGCATTCACTATTCCTCAATATATCAATCATTATGCAACATAGCTATCAAATTCATCATGTGTTATGCTCAACAAATCCATCGTGTATGCACAATCAATTGGCTCGAGAGTTCCGTAATCCATCCGGATAACCCAAGGGTAAATCCGTAATCTATCCGAGTCTGATTTCTCAAGGATCTCGTTGCCTGGCGGGCAGCCGGAGAAGGCTTTCTTGTCAACGTGCGTGACTCCATCCGTAACTCTCTTACCCAAACAATTCACATAGTCCATTCGATTCATGCTCAAAGCATTGTTCACGCTTTTCTCAATTCTCATTCTTGTCCATTGCCATAAAGGCCTATCAATCCATGCATAATTATAATCAAAAGCATATTCAATATTCTCATGCAATTCAATACAAGTAATGTCATATAAGGCAAGCAAGCAAGCACACATCGTGCAATTTGCCCATACACACAATAACCATAAACATATTACCCACCTAGTATCGCTGAGTATCGGACTCCTTTGTCGTCCTTCCTCTTGCAATTGGGTCAAATCAGCTTGGTTTCCTATAATAAACCAAGTTTCCATACAATTAATATCCATAGCAAATATAATCAAAGCTTGAAAAGCAAAACGTAAAGCGTTAAAAGTCTCCATCCGATTCCTCCTAAAATTCCGAACTTCCCTTCTTCATACAACTTGTAGTCCTTAATATCTAGATCACAACGAATCCAAAATTACCTCAATAGGACATCTACACCAAAAGATATCCTCAAACATATCAAAATCTCATTTTCAAAAAACAGGGGGCTCGCCGCGGCGAACGGCCCGCTCGTCGCAGCGACTACAAGTGTGCGCCGCGGCGTGCATCCTACTCGCACGTCACTGCAAACACAGGTTCGCACGTCGCGACGAAGGCCGATTCTCTCGTCGCGGCGAATAAATATCAAACGTCGCGACGACTCCTGCGTTCCACGCGTCGCAACGAATAATCGTAAAATTATTTACACGTCGCGACGTGGCTCCCTTCCTCACACGTCGCGGCGTTATTCATACGCAAGTCGCGACGTCTGCGTCGAAGAACCGACCCCCGAACTCCAATTTCTGCATATCTCATCTTAAATCCTCTTCTAAACTCAAATGCAACACAACCAAACTATAGATCCAGTCTTCTACAACATTTCTAACCCATTCTAAGCTTCCAATCCATCCTAAAATCATTAACCCAACGATTTCTCCAAATTTTCCCACTCAAAACCCTAAACCGTCAATTCTACTTAATCCACACGATCCTAAGGTTTAATCCAACCATAAACAAGATAGAAAGGACTTAAACTTACCGATTGAAGCTTTAAAATCGTCGAAACCACTGAAATCGCAAACTCTTTCTTCTTCTCTTCTTCCTCCTCTCGACGACGCTTCCTCCTTTTTTTTCCTCTTCTTTTTCTTTCTTCCTTTCCCTCTTCTTCGTTTCTCTCCTCTTAACCTAAGGTATGGGAAAAGACCAACTTACCCCTTTTAGATAAGCCCAAATCTATGCTAACATAAGTAACTTCCCAAAATACCCTCAATTAACTCAAACTAATCACATAATTACCACAAATCATGCTTAATGACATCATAAAAAAAATTCGGGGCCTAACATTTCTCCCCCCCTCTTAAAAGAAATTTCGTCCTCGAAATTTACCTGATTCATCGAAAAGATGCGGATACTTCTCTCGCATGGCCTCTAGTGGCTCCCAAGTAGCCTCCTCGACTGAATGATTCCTCCATAGGACCTTGACTAACTGAACCGTCTTATTCCTGAGAACCTTTTCCTTAGAATCCAAAATCTGTACTGGAAGCTCCTCATAGCTCAAGTCCTCCCTCAGCTGAACCTCACTAGTCTGAATAACATGAGAAGGATCCGATCTATACCTCCTCAACATAGACACATGGAACACATCATGAATCTGCGACAACTCCGGAGGTAACGCCAACCTGTAGGCTAGTGGTCCAATCCTCTCAAGGATCTCATAAGGACCCACATACCTCGGACTCAACTTTCCTTTCTTGCCGAATCTCAATACTCCCTTCCAAGGAGATGTCTTAAGGAACACCCTCTCACCGACCTCATACTCCATCTCCTTTCGGTGAGCATCAACATAACTCTTCATCCTATCCTCTTCGCCTAAGCCTCTGCTAACTAAATTGACTTTATCGACCGTCGTGCAAATCAATTCGGTCCTTCCAATTGTCTCTCTCCTTCTTCATCCCAACAAATCGAAGTCCTACACCTCCGCCCATACAATGCCTCATACGGAGCCATCCAATGCTCGAATGGTGCAATTGTTATAAGCAAATTTGACCAACGGCAAATGCTCATCCCATGCTCCTCGAAAATCCATCACACAAGCTCGAAGCATCCCCTCAAGAGTCCGAATGGTCCTCTCAGATTGACCATCCGTCTGAGGGTGAAACGCTGTACTAAAATGCAATTTGGTACCCAAAGCATCCTGCAAACTGCCCCAAAATCTCGAAGTAAACCGAGGATCCCTGTCAGACACGATCGAATCCGGAATCCCATGCAGTCTCACTATCTCATCAATATACTTCTTTGCCAACACATGTAAAGAATCAGTCTGTCGAATCGCCAAAAAGTGGGCTGACTTGGTCAACCTATCCACAATCACCCAAATGGCATCATGCCTCCTGCTGGTCCTGGGCAAACCCATCAAAAAGTCCATCGTCACTCGCTGCCACTTCCACTCCGGAATAGGCAACGGTCTCAATTTGCCCGAAGGTGCCTGGTGTTCAGCCTTGACTTGCTGACACACTAGACACTTACTGACGAACTCTGCTATATCCCTCTTCATACCTTTCCACCAAAAGTGCTCTCGTAAATCCCGATACATCCTGGTGCTATCGGGATGCATGGCATAAGGTGCATTGTGCGCCTCATCCATAATCTCATCTTTAACTGCCTGAACATCTGGAATACACAACACAATCTGCTCCCTACTGTCATCAGCCCATCATCCTGCACATCTATCTCAGAAATCTTTCCATTCTGAATCTCATCCCGAAGCTTGCTCAAGTCCGCATCCTGAGCCTGCAAGTCCCTAACCTTTTCCTTCAGCATCGGTCTAACTCGAAAATTAGCCAGAAGACAATCCGGCTCTTCCTGCGTCAAGCTTATCCTAAGCTTAGCCATCTCTTCCAATAAAGGAAGATAAACCGATCGAACATGAGCAATCGACGACTTCCTGCTCAAGGCATCCGCCACAACATTGGCCTTGCCCGGATGATACTCAATCAGCAAATCATAATCCTTTAGTAGCTCCAACCACCTCCGCTGCCTCAAATTCAATTCCTTCTGACTCAACAAATACTTCAGACTCTTATGATCAGTAAAGATCCGAGTCTGAATTCCATACAAATAATGCCTCCAAATCTTCAAGGCAAATATCTCTGCTAACTCCAAATCGTGCGTCGGATAATTCAGCTCATAAGGCTTCAACTGCCTCGAAGCATATACAATTACCCGATCTCCCTGCATCAAAACACACCCAAGAACCTTCCTCAAAGCATCACTGTACACCGAATAGCCCTCATCTCCAGAAGGCAAAACCAGAATCGGAGCACTCGTCAATCTGCGCTTAAGCTCCTCGAAGCTCCTATGACACTCCTCACTCCAGACAAACTTCTGATTCTTTCTCAACAACTTCGTCATCGGAGCGGATATCATCGAAAATCCCTCCACAAACCGTCTGTAGTAGCCTGCCAAACCCAGAAAACTCCTCACCTCTGCTACATTCTTCGGCGCCTCCCAATTCACTATAGCCTCTATCTTCTTCGGATCCACATGCACTCCCTGCTCGGAGATCACATGCCCAAGAAAGGAAACTTCTCTCAGCCAAAATTCGTATTTCTCGAATTTGGCATACAACTCATTACTCCTCAAAGTCTCCAAAGAAATCCTCAAATGCTCCTCATGCTCCCGATCACTCTTGGAATACACCAATATATCATCAATGAAGACAATGATAAATTGGTCCAAGAATGGCTTGAACACCCGATTCATCAAATCCATAAAAGCTGCCGGAGCATTTGTCAATCCGAAAGGCATCACCAAAAACTCAAAGTGCCCATAACGAGTCCTGAAAGTAGACTTCGGCACATCCGACTCCTTAATCCTCAACTGATGATAACCCGATCTCAAGTCTATCTTCGAGAAGACTCTCGCTCCTTGCAATTGATCAAACAGGTCATCAATGCGAGGAAGCGGATACTTGTTCTTCACAGTGACCTGATTCAACTTCCTGTAGTCCACACACATCCTCAATGATCCATCTTTCTTCTTCACAAATAGGACCGGAGCTCCCCAAGGCGAAGAACTCGGTCGAATATAACCTTTCTCCAATAACTCTTCCAACTGCTCCTTAAGCTCTTTCAATTCCGCAGGAGCCATCCTGTAAGGCGGAATCGAAATCGGCCTCGTACCTGACAAAAGCTCAATCGGAAACTCAATCTCCCGAGCTGGCGGTAGTCCTGGCAATTCCTCGAGAAAGACATCTGAGAAATCCCTGACTACTAGGATATCCTCCAGCTTCCCTCTATCTGCTCTGGAGTCTATCACATAAGCCAAAAATGCCTCACAACCCTTACTCATCATCCTCTCTGCTGTCAATGCTGAGACAATCCTGGGCGGACTCGTTTTCCTGTCCCCAGTAAACATTACTCTTCTGCCATCACTCAAATCAAATTCCACTGTCTTCTGCTTACAATCCAATCGGGCATTGTACTTTTCCAAAGTATCCATACCCAATATCACATCCAAACCTCGCATCTTCAGTGGCATCAAATCTACCACTAGAAGTCCTCCACCAATGCAAAGCTCGCATCCTCTAAACACTTGACTAATCACAATGTGTTGACCAATCGGAGTACTCACCATCAGCGGAGTATCCAACGGACTCACAATCATATCACATACGGGTCTACTCGAAGAAACAAACGAATGAGTAGAACCCGGATCAATCAACACAATCACAGCATCAGCAAATAAGTGAGCCATACCAGTGACAACATCTGGAGCGCCTCTGCATCCTCTCGTGTCATAGCAAACACCACAGGCGGTGCACGCCCTCTCGATCTCCCGGAAGATTTGCCTCTTGGCGATCGTCAGGCGCCTACCACTGTCACCGTCCTCTGTCCCAAGGTCTCTGTCCTCCTCGGAGCTAGCATCTGACCTCTCTCCTGTCGTGGAGGCCGAGGACACTCTCTGGCAATGTGTCCCTTCTCTCCACAGTTGAAACAAGCTCCTGTCAGTCTGAAGCACTCTCCTCTATGATCTTTCCCGCAGTGCTCACACTTCGGGATAAACGATCTATCTCCCTCTCCCCTTCTATCGCCACCCATCGTTGAAGCTTGGTGAGAAGCAGTAGAAGTCCTCATCGACCTCTGCCGCTAGCACCTTCTCCTCTCCTCTCGAGTAAACCGAGAAACTCCTAGCACTCCTCGTGCGCATAGGAGCACGAAAAGCTACCCCTCTCTGGATCGCTCTGCCTTTCCTTTTCTTGTTCACGTGGCTCTTGATATTCTCTATGTTCTCCACCAAGGGCTGCCTCAACTAATCTTCTGGAAGTCACCAAATTTCCTTATAACCTTCTCTCTGATCGCCAAGTGCAGACCTGATTCAAACCTGCGACATCTGGCAGCCTCGCTCAGCATCAAATCGGAGGCATACCTCGCTAACTGCGTGAACCGACGCTCATACTCACTCACTGTCATATCCTCTTTGACAAACCGAGGAACTCCTCTCGCTTGCGAACATATACCTCAGAACTTCTTCCTGAAAGAAATCACAAAATCCTGCCATGCCAACCCTACTGGCCTCATCTGACTCCCTGGTACAGTCTCCCACCAGTGAAGTGCATCTCCCTGAAGCAAACTAGCATCATAGATGACCCTCTCGTCATCCTCACAATCCATCTGATCCAGCACTCTCTCTGTCTTCCTCAACCAAGTCTCAGCTTCTTCAGGATCTGACGTCCCAAAGAAGTCAACTGCTCTATACTTCCTCAGCTTGTCGAACTGCTTTCCCCTCTTCACTGGGGCTGGAGCAGAAGGCTGTGGCATCTGGCCCATAGCTTGAACAAACGCCTGAGTAAAGGCCTGAAACATTCTCGGATCAAACTGGGGCACTTGCCTTGGCGGAATGGGCGACTCCTGCGTCTGCGAAGGAAGGGGCTCACTACCAAGCCCTACTGAAGCCTCAACATTTCCTGGGGCTACGGACTCATCAGTCCTCTCCTCCTTAGTCGGAGAGTCAGGTGCAGCAGACCCTTGCATAGCTCCTCGTGTCCTTCTACGAGGTGGCATCGTACTCCTTCAAATAGAAACACTAAGGATTAGCTATTTGGTAATCTACATGTATGCATGATATGCATATCACGTAATGAAAGCAATTAATGCAACACGTAGTCATATATCACACAATCCTATATGCATTCTAAGCCGAGGACACCTAAACCTAGGCGCTCTGATACCAAACATGTTGGGCCCAGGTCCCGTAAGTCCGAATCCCCGAGGACGGCCCCTCGGGTCGCGCCGGCGACGGGCGCTCCATATACCGTCGGACCCGTTCCCAACATCCATACAAGTACATAGTCGATTCGTATAACAATATACATTCATATACATGCATTCTAAACATTCATTCATCAGTCCACATGCATAATTCCTCTGTCATTGACATTCAAAGACATTCAACAATATTCTCAAATGCATCTTAATACGAAATAAAATGAAATCTCAAATACAAAGTATGTTTCATGATGACATGCTCGGAGGGCTAACCAAAGGACTAACTTATACAAGTTCCTAGCTAGCTCGAAGTTTCTGATGCCCTGCAAGGTCGACACTTGTCTCGATCTACACCTGAGGAGGGGAGAGTAATGGGGTGAGCTGCGAAGCTCAGTGACATATACGTTTATAGCCATTGACAATGAGCCACACAATCAAGCAATATACATATATATAGTCATAGATCATTAGCAAATCACGATTCATCAATTCAATTCATATTCATATAACATAAGTCATGCATTCACTATTCCTCAATATATCAATCATTATGCAACATAGCTGTCAAATTCATCATGTGTTATGCTCAACAAATCCATCGTGTATGCACAATCAATTGGCTCGAGAGTTTCGTAATCCATCTGGATAATCCAAGGGTAAATCCGTAACCCATCCGAGTCCGATTTCTCAAGGATCTCGTTGCCACAAGCGGGCAGCCGGGAGAAGGCTTTACTGTCAACGTGCACGTGACTCCATCCGTAACTCTCTTACCCAAACAATTCACATAGTCCATTCGATTCATGCTCAAAGCATTGTTCACAGTTTTCTCAATTCTCATTCTTGTCCATTGCCATAAAGGCCTATCAATCCATGCATAATTATAATCAAAAGCATATTCAATATTCTCATGCAATTCAATACAAGTAATGTCATATAAGGCAAGCAAGCAAGCACACATCAGGCAATTTGCCCATACACACAATAACCATAAACATATTACTCACCTAGTATCGCTTGAGTATCAGACTCACTGTCGTCCTTCCTCTTGCAATTGGGTCAAATCAGCTTGGTTTCCTATAATAAACCAAGTTTCCATACAATTAATATCCATAGCAAATATAATCAAAGCTTGAAAAGCAAAACGTAAAGCGTTAAAAGTCTCCATCCGATTCCTCCTAAAATTCTGAACTTCCCTTCTTCATACAACTTGTAGTCCTTAATTTCTAGATCTGTGAATCCAAAATTACCTCAATAGGATATCTACACCAAAAGATATCCTCAAACATATCAAAATCTCATTTTCGAAAAACAGGGGCTCGTCATGCGGCCCACGCGCGAACGGTCCTTCGTCGCAGCAATGACTACAGTGTGCGCCGCGCGGCACCTCCTCGCACGCCGCGGCGAACACAGGTTCGCACGTCGCGACGAAGGCCGATTCTCTCGTCGCGGCGAATAAATATCACACGTCGCGACGACTCCTGCGTTCCATGCGTCGCGACGAATAATCGTAAAATTATTTACACGTCGCGACGTGGCTCCCTTTCTCACACGTCGCGGCGTTATTCATACGCACGTCACGACGTCTGCGTCGAAGAACCGACCCCCGAACTCTAATTTCTGCATATCTCATCTTAAATCCTCTTCTAAACTCAAATGCAACACAACCAAACTATAGATCCAGTCTTCTACAACATTTCTAACCCATTCTAAGCTTCCAATCCATCCTAAAATCATTAACCCAACGATTTCCCCAAATTTTCCCACTCAAAAGCCTAAACCGTCGATTCTACTTAATCCACACGATCCTAAGGTTTAATCCAACCATAAACAAGATAGAAAGAACTTAAACTTACCAATTAAAGCTTTAAAATCGTCGAAACCACTGAAATCGCAAACTCTTTCTTCTTCTCTTCTTCCTCCTCTCGACGACGCTTCCTCCTTTTTTTTTCCTCTTCTTTTTCTTTCTTCCTTTCCCTCTTCTTCGTTTCTCTCCTCTTAACCTAAGGTATGGGAAAAGACCAACTTACCCCTCTTAGATAAGCCCAAATCTATGCTAACATAAGTAACTTCCCAAAATACCCTCAATTAACTCAAACTAATCACATAATTACCACAAATCATGCTTAATGACATCATAAAAAAAATTCGGGGCCTAACAGTAGGAATTGAATTAACGCCATAAGTTAGAACTTACTTGATAAGTTGAATCAATCCTTAAGGTAAAACAAGCAAGAATCTCAATTCTCTCTTGAAGAATGCTTTCTAATTTTATTGATCTCTCTAAAAAAACGTGTTCATGGCTAAAGCAAGGGTTTAAATACCCTTTGCAATGTAAAACCTAACAAAGATAACCTAAAAACCCTAAAGAAAGCCCAAAATATCAAAAGGCCTTCTTGAAACAAATCTTGAGAATAAATCCCACATGGATTTGGGCTTCAAAACTAATTAAAATTGACTAGTCCTTGTCCAAATAGGATAAGAAAACCACAAAATAGAAGACTAACTTAAGAGGGCGAATTGGGCTTTTAAACTAGGCCCTGGCTTGGTTCCTTTAAATAAAACATGCACATGACTTTTTTAATAAAGCACATGCACACTTAATGCAAACCAGCCCATGAAAAAGCCTAAAAGAAGTCCACATGCCCTTTATAAGATAAAATAAGCCCAAGCCCATTGATTAGACTCGTGCTTGTGAAAATTGGCTAAGTGTTAGCCCTCTTGATTTGATGCCTCCAATGTGCACACACACTTAGGTGTCTTCCTAAGCTCTTCCCCAAGCTTGATCAACAAAACTTCTTGAAGTTCTTGTGAAACAATAGCTTGTACATAAATATGAAATTGTGCTTTAAGCTTGTTGGAGCGTGACCTTATAATTGGACCCATTGGCATACTCGAGTCTCCATTGCCTTGGTGAGTTGTATCAATGGGTCACACGCATAAGAGTGATTCGAAGAATTCGTAAAATAGTTTTAGACAGAGATCCAATATATGGAGAGCAATAGGACTAAATGGATCCCGATGAGATTGGGATATGTCCCGATGAGATCGCAACATTGATATTGCTGATTAAGTAATTAAGTAATTAATATATATATATTATTACTTATATACATATATATATTATTAATTAATTAAGTAATTAATATATATATATATGTGATCAACGTGGAAAGGAGAAGGAGAAGACATATATCTTAATTATATATATATATATATATATATATATATATATGCCTAACGTGGAAGCTTCACCAACTTTTCATTAAATGTCTTTAATTACTAAAGAGACAAATGGCAAATGAAGGAAAAAAGAGGATGATGGTCGTTGGTTTTGAAGAAAGGTTTTGAAAATAAAAGGTTTTTTTCTCTTCATTCATCTTCATCATCGATCATCACTCTCCATCATCTTCTCCAAGCTTCTCCTTCATCGTCTTCTCCTAGCTCTCCAAGAATAAGGTAAGATATAGCAGTCTTCATCTTGTTCTAGCTATTCCCGGGTCAAAGGGTTTGCCCCGGTTAGGTTCTCCGATCTCTGCGTGGATACTGTTAGAGACGGTCTCTTTTGGTCGTTATGGTTTGACTTTGTTATATAGACACATAGATCCTGGCTTTCGGGAAGGTCCCGGAATAAAAATTTTTGTTTTTCCGCACCGTGTGTATGTGATGCACACACGGGGATTTTCCTACATTGGTATTAAAGCCACTTGTGTCGTATATAATGAAGAAATCATAACAAGGTTGGAGCTGGCTATTGGTTGTGACGATGATGCATGTTGACTGTGTTAAATTCGAAATCAGTATAGAAATCTTGTTTTCGGAATTTTCTTACCCAAATTTGCTCATAAGATGTTGCTGAATATGTCTGTGGAAGGAAAGAATTTATCAATTTGGTTTGATATGGTTTTCCTAATTTATTCCCTTATGTTCTGGTTGCTGTGTTTGTGCACATTCCTTGAACAGGCAAGCTTGTAAATTCGAGAATAAATTGTAGAATTTTTTTTCGGATTTTATTTCACCTACATGTCTGTAAGATGTTTATCAATGTCTATGAGAATGAAAAAATATTTTCGAGGTGATTTACTATTTATTTGAGAATTTATTGTGTTCTGCTGGGAATATCTGTGTTGAGGAAGACAGATTCAGCATTGTCTTGGTTGCTGAGGTTGGTTAAGTTTTTGTTGGAAATAAATCCTGGAAACATTCATGGAGCATGTTGTGAACATGTTGTAACCTCTGTAATTTTCTCAGAATTTATTGAAATTGTTTCAATGATTTTTCCAAGCAAAAGACAGAGCTTGGTAGTTTTTGAGAAAGTTGCTGGAACTGTTTTGTTTGGAATGATTGATTGTGTAGTTTTCGGTTCCAATGCCTTGGATCATTTTTAATGTGATTAAAAATATGTTACATTGATGTTGTATGCTTGCCAAACTGATTTTCTTGAAATTGGGTTTCCAAAAATTTTCGGATGTCAAATGTGTCTCATTAGCATCTCGTTAGTATATTTCCTTGTCTTGATTGTTTTGGCTGTCACCAATTTTGTGATCAGTGCCGAAGTAGTCTTGATAAAGTGTAGACTACCTAGAGATACTTAGGAAGATTATTTGGTATTCTCAAAATTCTTTGGAAATGTAAGAGATTAATAGTGTATTAATCCATTTCAAGTTTTTCATGTATAGTATGATTCTATATGGTAAGCATGATACAATGAAAGTGTTTCATTGATACATCAAAGTAAAGTATATTACACTTGGTATTATGAATTTGAACTGCACGGATTGAGAAATTAGTCGATTAGAGAGCAATTCTAAATATAAGTCGACTTACACATGCATAAGTCGATTTGTATTCTCATATAAGTCGACTTACACATGCACAATTCGACTTGCATGCTCATATAAGTCGACTTACACATGCATAAGTCGACTTGCTCGTGCACAGTAGTCTAAGTCGACTTGCATTCTCAGGTAAGTCGACTTACACATGCATAAGTCGACTTACACCTGCACAGGTGGGATGATAGATGATTATATGTATAAATTCGATGTGATTGATGATTTGCCCTAAATCATTCCATATAGTCATTGTGACTATAACCCTACAGCTTGGATGAGACCAGAGTTTGAAATCCCTCACACATAATATGAAAACTAACGCCTTCCATTAATATGGGGAGAACCAGAGTTCTTATAGAGTTTGGGTTGTTGGGTAAACCCAAGCTCACTCTATACAGATATGTTCGAACCATGGAAATAAAATTTTCGGATTAATGGGTCGGTTTTCACTAGAAGCGTTGATTTGTTGAGTAAACTCAAGGTTAATGTAGACAGAGGCGAAATTGGGTAGTGTACATCAGATGTACGTGCATCAAGAGTTGATAACCCAATGTGTGTGCATACATCACGAATTGATAGCACTAGTCGATAGTTGCATCTATGATGCAATTGGTATGCCCGATACCTGCCGATTGACCTAAGGTGGCTTGTTGGGTAAACCCAAGGTTATTCTTAGCAATGTCGGATAATAGATGCAATTTGTATGCCCGATACCTGCCGATTAACCTAAGGTGGCTTGTTGGGTAAACCCAAGGTCATTCTTAGCAATGTCGGATATCGACCCACTAGGGCACTTTGTCATAATGTTTCTTGGATTCGTAGTGAGGGTTATGGATTCTTTGAAACTAGTGGGAGCCATATGTATGTCATGCAAGTCCTTATGAGCATGCATATATTACTATTTTAACATTTTTTCTCTCTTTCCCTTTAGGTTATTAAAGATGTGTTCTAGTGTGAATTTGCGCTCACTTATGGAGTCTAGTAAATTAACTGCACCAAAAGGAACTTGCTTCCATTGTGGCAAGACTGGCCATTGGAGGCGAAACTGTAAAGTCTATCTAGAATCCTTGAAGCAGAAGAAGGCATTAGATGCCTCGGCTCCTTCAAGTATGTTTGTCATTGAGGTTAATACTGTTTCTGATCATAACATATGGGTATTAGATACTGGTTGTGGCTCACATATGCAATGGTATCTGAGGCCTCGAGGACGATGAGATGACTCATGAAGGAGAACTAGACTGCATGTAGGAAATGGAGCAAGAGTTGCTGCATTAGCCGTAGGCACTTATTTTTTGTCACTCCCCAGTGAGCTTGTAATTAAACTGGATGAATGTTATTTTGTACCTGTTTTAACAAAGAACATATTGTCTGTTTCTTGTTTAAATAGAGCTGGTTTCCATTTGACTTTTAGTAACAATGGTTGTTCTATTAGTTTGAATGGAATGCTTTATGGTACTGGTACATTATGCAATGGAATTTACATATTAGATATGTCACATCCAATTATGAATGTCATGACACGAAAAGACGTAAACGAGATAATTTAAAATCAACGTACTTATGGCATTGTCGCCTTGGCCATATAAATAAGAGACGCATAGCTAAGCTCCATAAAAGTGATAGTTTAGGGTCATTTGATTATGAATCATATGACACATGAGATTCTTGTTTATTAGGCAAGATGACTAAGTTACCCTTTAAGGGAAAGGGTGAACGAGCGACTGGAGTATTAGACCTAATACATTCAGATGTATGTGGTCCGATGTCTATCCATGCTAGAAGTGGTTGTCTTTACTTCATTACCTTTATCGATGATTATTCTCGATATGGGTACCTGTACCTGATGAGATACAAATCTGAAGCATTTGAAAAGTTCAAAAAAACTAACTTGGGAAAAGTATCAAGACATTACGATTCGATCGTGGTGGGGAATACTTAGACCAACAATTTTTAGATTATCTCATAGATAATGAGATTTTATCTCAATGGACTCCACCTTACACACCACAGCATAATGGTGTGGCTGAAAGGAGAAATCGAACCTTGTTAGACATGGTACGGTCGATGATGGGCTTTGCAAAGTTACCAAAATCCTTTTGGGGGTATGCACTCGAGACAGTTGTTTATTTGTTAAACAGAGTTCCATCAAAGATAGTTGATGTTACTCCATATGAGATGTGGACTAATAAAAGACCCTATCTTACTCATTTGAAAGTTTGGAGTTGTCCTGCTTATGTGAAGCGGATACAGTCAGATAAACTTAATGCAAAGTCTGACACGTGTTTGTTTGTAGGATATCCTAAAGAAACAATGGGATATCAATTCTACCTTGCTGAGGAACAAAAGGTGTTTGTTTCAAAGCATGCTATCTTTTTAGAGAAAGAGTTTCTTTTACAAGAAGACAGTGGGAGCAAAATTGAACTTGAAGAAGTTCAAGATGCTCAAACAGACGCAG
This sequence comes from Erythroxylum novogranatense, assembly GCA_029891385.1. Classification (NCBI taxonomy): domain Eukaryota; kingdom Viridiplantae; phylum Streptophyta; class Magnoliopsida; order Malpighiales; family Erythroxylaceae; genus Erythroxylum; species Erythroxylum novogranatense. The sequence continues at coordinate 59,690,020 of CM057226.1, read as the reverse complement.
ATCAACTGCCTGAACCTGAAACTGTGACTCATACAGATGAAGTAACATTTTAACCTTCTACAACACATGAAGTTCGTAGGTCACGTAGGATACGCTCTGTTCCCGAGAGATATGGATTTCTCGTGAATGAACAGAATGACGTATTGCTCATAGAAGATAATGAGCCTACCACCTATGAAGAAGTTCTGAAGAGTTCAGAGTTTGAGAAATGGCTTCATGCCATGAAGACTGAAATGGTTTCCATGTATGAAAACCAAGTATGGACTTTGGTTGAGGCACCCGAAGGAATAAAACCCATAGGGTGTAAATGAGTTTTCAAAAAGAAAACCGACATGGATGGTAATGTGATTACCTATAAAGCAAGGCTTGTGGCTAAAGGTTTTCGTCAAAGACAAGGAATTGACTACGACGAGACCTTCAGCCCAGTAGGAATGCTTAAATCCATTAGGATACTCCTAACCATTGCCACTCATTATGATTATGAGATATGCCAAATGGATGTGAAGACAGCTTTCTTAAATGGAAATCTAGCTGAGGATGTGTATATGACACAATCAGAGGGCTTCATGTTCTATGATGGCGAAAAGGTATGCAAGCTTCAGAAATCCATCTATGGATTGAAACAAGCATCCAGGAGTTGGAATATCCATTTTGATGAGGTAATCAAAGAGTTTGGTTTCTCACAAAATCCGGATGAACACTGTGTGTATAAGAAGGTTAGTGGGACTGCAATCGTATTCCTTGTGCTATATGTAGATGACATATTATTACTAGGAAACGATGTCTCTATGCTACAGTCTGTAAAGATTTGGTTATCCAAACAATTTGCCATGAAAGACCTTGGTGAAGCAACTTATATCCTTGGGATAAAGATTTATAGAGATAGATCAAAAAGATTGCTTGATCTTTCACAATCAACGTACATAGACAAGATGCTAAAGAGGTTTAGCATGGAATAATCCAAAAGAGGGTACCTTCCCGTGACTCATGGGATAACACTCTCGAAATCTATGTGTCCTAAGACACAAGATGAGAGGATGCGCATGAATATGATCCCGTATGCATCTGCAGTAGGATCTATCATGTACGCTATGCTATGTACGAGACCCGATGTATCATATGCTCTAAGTGTTACGAGCAGATACCAATTGGATCCTGGTGAGGGTCACTGGGTGGCTGTCAAGAATATCCTCAAGTACTTGCACAGGACTAAGGATGTTTTTTTGATATATGGAGATGGGAATCTAAAAGTGAGCGAGTATACAGATGCTAGTTTTCAATCTGATAAGGATGATTCAAAATCCCAATCAGGTTATCTATTTAAACTGAACGGCGGGGCAGTCAGTTGGAAGAGTTCCAAACAAGAGACAACTGTCGATTCAACAACCGAGGCAGAGTACATTGCCGCTTCAGACGCAGCAAAGGAAGCAATTTGGATCAAAAAGTTCATTACTGAACTTGGTGTGGTTCCTAGCTGTGATGGGCCCATACAGTTGATTGTGACAACAATGGAGCTATTGCGCAGGCGAAGGAACCAAGGTCTCATCAACAATCCAAACACGTACTCCGCAGATATCATCTGATTAGGGAGATCCTTGGTCAAGGTGATGTCCAGATAGAGAGAATTCCCACCGAGCAAAATATTGTTGATCCGTTGACAAAGCCATTATCACAGAAGAGCTTTGATTCTCATGTACTCGCCTATGGTATTAGATATCAAGGCGATTGGTTTTAGGTCAAGTGAGAGATTTTGTTAGAGTAGTGTCCTAAAGGCAATCGCCTTTAGCGCGTTTTGTACAAAGTTGTGTACAGACTTTATGAATAAATAAAGAAAGCCATATTTCATTAATTTGGTGTTCATTATTTATGAATTGATATTGATCTATAAGCACATTAATGAAGTCCATGGTACATGACATAACATGAAGGAAATTGTGATGTGATCATACTACTGAGATTCCTATTATGTGCAATTATGTCAGTATCTAAATTATCCCTAGTCGTAGGATTACAGAAACTGGACATCGGTAATCTGGAGAGACTAGCACATGTCAAGTTCCTTGATTTGATCAAGCAGTAGATCTCAGAAACTGTAAATATGAGATATTTAGGGTTGAGATGTGAATGCTTACTAGAGGTAGTAAGTACATTGGATGACTTACTATGAGATTATCACATGGATGCCCTATTCTAATGTCAGTGATAATCTCATCATAGCAATGGTGCAAATATCCTTAGACTTGAGGTACTCAAGGATATCTTGGATACTGATTCTGTGCTTTGACTCCATTCCTTGTTGCCTTACACAGGTCGCTCATAGGGTGGTGATTGGGTACAGTTTGAGGTATTCGAAGGTAATTGAGTAGCCAATAAAGGATTCATCACTTCTGTGATAGCAGAAGATGATACCCATGGCCTCTTGTCAGGGTCATTACTTGGAAATCTCTGGCCGGAGTTCATATGTCATGAAGAGTGTCTTCAGTGATATATAAAGTAATAAGTCCCAGGACAAGAACTGATATCACTTGGACTAGATTTGACGTAGTCAGTCTAGTAAGAGTTGACACTTTGCCCATACTCATAACGAAGTGGGGTATAGCATGGTGAAAGGACGAATTGCACAGTAATTGTCTATGGAAAGGTTCGTGATGAACATAGGTTCATTCGTCAAACCAATGACTTTCTGATCAATTGGGGGTCATGATGTGTTGCTAGATACCGCTCATGACTTGCTTAGATTAAGTGTTAATCTAAGTGGCCAACATAACCGGGAACCTAATGGGTCACACGCATAAGAGTGATTCGGAGAATTCGTAAAATAGTTTTGGACAGAGATCCAATATATGGAGAGCAATAGAACTAAATAGATCCCGATGAGATTGGGATATGTCCCGATGAGATCGTGACATTGATATTGCTGAGACAGGTCTTCGGTGTTTTTTCCATTCCAGGACTTGGTAGGACCGTCCCCAGTGTGACTGGACCACTTCAGCATTTATATACATATAAATATTTTGTTAATTAATTAAGTAATATATATATATATATATATATATATATATATATATATATATATATGTGTGTGTGTGTGTGTGTGTGGTCAAAGTGGAAAGGAGAAGGAGAAGACATGTATCTTAATTATATATATATATATATATATACATATATATATATATGCCTAACGTGGAAGCTTCACCAACTTTGCATTAAATGTCTTTAATTACTAAAGAGGCAAATGAAGGAAAAAAGAGGATGATGGTCGTTGGTTTTGAAGAAAGGTTTTGAAAATAAAAGGTTTTTTTCTCTTCATTCATCTTCATCATCGATCATCACTCTCCATCATCTTCTCCAAGCTTCTCCTTCATCGTCTTCTCCTAGCTCTCCAAGAATAAGGTAAGATCTAGTAGTCTTCATCTTGTTCTAGCTATTCTCAGGTCAAAGGGTTTGCCTCGGTTAGGTTCTCCGATCTCTACGTGGATACCGTTAGAGACGGTCTCTTTTGGTCGTTATGGTTTGACTTTGTTATATAGACACATAGATCCTGGCTTTTGGGAAGGTCCCGGAATAAAAATTTTTGTTTTTCCGCACCGTGTGTATGTGATGCACACACCGGGATTTTCCTACAGAATGTGGGTAGGATGATATTGATGAGGTGATTTTTGATTCGTTGTAAAATGGAGACTAAGGTATACAAGTTTTATGAAGAAATGAAGTTTTGAATCAGTCTTTAAAGATCTAAAATTTTGGATGGAATTTGAGTATAGATTCTTGTTTCATCATAAGGATAATCCCAATATGTTTGGAGTATAACTTTCAGATTTCTGAAACAAATTAAATGATTTTGGAGTCAGTAGAAACTTAAGACAATGGGGAACATTTTTTAGAAGAGACTATTACCAGATTTTGTCATTTACTTGATCATAGTGATCATGGAAAATTGACCCGAATGTTTGGACTTTTGTAAGAGTTTGAGTTTTTAGAATTTATCTTAGTGAATATGCAATATTTGGGTCCTCAAATTGTATTCCTATTGAATGAGAATTTTGCATTTGATAAAGGGAATCAACGAAGGCCAGAGGATCAAGAGGAGAGGCATCTTTTAAGCATGTATCCAAGCAAGGAATTCAGGTGGGTTTCATGTTTATAAATTAGAAATGAGCCAATAAAGTTTTCTCCCAAATCAAGAATGATTTCAATTACTTCATAAATATTATTTTTGTTTCTTTTGAATGATTTGCAAAAATTGTTACCTGTTTGGTATATGAACCCTGATGATGAATTTCAAAATAAAGATGGGAATGCATTGAAACATTTTATGTTATGCCTTAGAAAATTCATGGCATTTTGTATCTTCGGAAGAGAAAGAAAAGAGCACGAAAAGCATGAAAGCATTTGATAAAATAATTTGAGCATGATTATGTGCTTCTATTTGGGCGAGAGAGGAACGTTTAGTTAGTCACGTGCACGTTAACATATAGCCTTCTCCCGGCTGCCCGCTTGAGGCCACGAGATCCTAAAAAATCGGACTCATTTTGTTCATGGTATAAGCTTCGGTTTATCCGTTTTGTTCCACGGAACTCTCGAGCCATCTGTTTGTGCATTGCATCTTTGAATTGTCAAGTATGTTGCATAAATTGAGTGTTTTGTATTGATGGTTAACTGGATATACTGTGTTGATGTGATGAGATTTTTAACTATGAGTTTTGAATTCAAAATCTCGAATTTTACTGAGAATTTGGGAACAAAGCATTTTATGAATTCATTATGATTTTTATATGACAATGAACATTTTAATGGTTTTGCTTATTCTTCGTTATAAACCTGTTACCCACGAGGTATAAGCTCACCCCCCCTTTCATTCCCATCCACAGGTGATGAAAAGAAGATGGGGTGAAGGGAAGTGAAGGTTTTTGTTTGTATGTGTATATTGTATTGTTTTTAAGTTAGATTGTTGTTGAGAATTTTGGGAGTTGTGTATTTTGTCTATTCGAATTTCGATATTGATATTGTATTGTGGCTTGGAATGTCGTTAGAGCTTGTAAAACTCTATCTATTGATGTTAAGGAATTATGAATTATGTATGGATGATATTGAGTGGAAGTATGCATTTGTATATATAGATCAGGTTGAGTGGAAATTGGTATAGTTGAGGGAGTTATCGATTTGATATGAATATTTTGATAGTGAATTGTTGTCATATATATATATATAAGTGAGATGTGTTATGGAAAAAGGAACATAAAAATGGTATGAGACTTTAAGCTTCACGATTTCTTTAGATTACGCCAACATTTATGGTTCAATGGTTGGACTCCGAAAACGGGGCTCATCATGTTTGGTGTTAGAGCAAGAAGATGAATCGATGAAGGTTAAGGAAACTTCATCGGAGTACAATCATGTCATAGGATATCCGTTTTAGAGTTGGGCTCTGGAAACGGAGCCCAGCATGTTTAGTATCAGAGTAAGAAAAGATTACGAGGAAGCACGCTCAAGTATGTTGGTAATTTGTTTAGGGTTGGATTCTGGAAACGGGATCCAGCAATACATACATAGTTATGTACTCACATATGGTATCTATGTGCACATAGTATAGATATACTTACACCATGTGATGTACCATACATGTAATATGCTATGGTTGCCATAACTCGTAGTTACCATACCACATGCATATTACATACCACAATTGTATACAATATGCTATTATATTGTACACACCATAAATTATGCACGTAATTGGTATGCTATTATATTGTACTAGTATAGCATACTGTGATGTGCATATACACTATTGTTACCATAGTACACATACTCAGTACTATAGTGTGTCTGCATGTATTATGTGTACATATGTACAATATAGTATACATCATATATGGTAGTGACATACCAAATAGCATATAGTTAGTGTACCATACACATAGACATGTGAGTAGCACATGTACCATAGTACAAATATACTATTACTCATTGCATAAGTAACATAGTAAGGTAATAGTATATACATGTGCATAATAATACAATTAGTATCTCATACCATGGTATACACATGCATGTACCATGCTATGTAGTATAATAATACTATATAGTATATAGTAACACATCTATACATAATGGTACTTTTACACTTTATGCACATGTTATAGTATACACATTATACAATAGTGGTGCACACCATTATTGTGCATAGTATATATACCTATACTCTAGTGTATATATATATACACTAGAGTATAGGTATACATACTATACATACTTATTAGAATAATGCCCTAAAGGCAATCGCCTTTAGCGCTTTTGTACAAAGTTGTGTATATACTTTATGAATAAATAAAGAAAGGCATATTTCATTAATTTGGGGTTCATTATTTATGAATTGATATTGATCTATAAGCAAATTAATGAAGTCCATGGTACATGACATAGCATGAAGGAAATTGTGATGTGATCATACTATCGATATTCCTATCATGTGCAATTATGTCAAGATTCTAAATTATCCCTAGTCGTAGGATTCTCAAACCGACATCGGTAATTGTAGAGACTAGCACATGTCAAGCTCCTTGATTTGATCAAGCAGTGGATCTCAGAAACTGTAAATATGAGATATTTAAGGTTGAGATGTGAATGTTTACTAGAGGTAGTAAGTACATTGGATGACCTACTATGAGATTATCACATGGATGCCCTATTCTAATGTCAGTGATAATCTCATCATAGCAATGGTGCAAATATCCTTAGACTTGAGGTACTCAAGGATATCTTGGATACTGATTCTGTGCTTTGACTTCATTCCTTGTTGCCTTACACAGGTCACTCATAGGACGGTGATTGGGTACAGCTTGAGGTATTCGAAGGTAATTGAGTAGCCAATAAAGGATTCATCACTTCTGTGATAGCAGAAGATGATACCCATGGCCTCTTGTCAGGGTCATTATTTGGAAATCTCTGGCCGGAGTTCATATGTCATGAAGAGTGTCTTCAGTGACATATAAAGTAATGAGTCCCAGGACGAGAACTGATATCACTTGGACTAGATTTGACGTAGTCAGTCTAGTAAGAGTTGACATTTTGCCCATACTCATAACCAAGTGGGTTATAGCATGGTGAAAGGACGAATTGCACAGTAATTGTCTATGGAAAGATTCGTGATATGGTTCGTGATGAACATAAGTTCATTCGTCAAACCAATTACTTTCCGGTCAATTGGGGGTCATGATGTGTTGCTAGATACCGCTCATGACTTGCTTGGATTAAGTGTTAATCTAAGTTGCCAACATAACCGGGAATCTAATGGGTCACACGCATAAGAGTGATTCGGAGAATTCGTAAAATAGTTTTGGACAGAGATCTAATATATGGAGAGCAAAAGAACTAAATGGATCCCGATGAGATTGGGATATGTCCCGATGAGATCGCGACATCGATATTGCTGAAACAGTCTTCAGTGTTTTTCCATACCGGGACCTGTAGACCGGTAGGATCGACCCCAGTATGACTAGACCACTTCAGCATTTATATATATATATATATATATATCTTATTAATTAATTAAGTAATTAATATATATATATATATATATATATATCACACACACACACACACATATATATATATATATATATATATATATATATATATATATATGTGTGTGTGTGTGTGTGTGTGTGTGTGTGTGTGTGATCAACGTGGAAAGGAGAAGGAGAAGACATGTATCTTAATTATATATATATATATGCCTAACGTGGAAGCTTCACCAACTTTGCATTAAATGTCTTTAATTACTAAAGAGACAAATGGCAAATGAAGGAAAAAAGAGGATGATGGTCGTTGGTTTTGAAGAAAGGTTTTGAAAATAAAAGGCTTTTTTCTCTTCATTCATCTTCATCATCGATCATCACTCTCCATCATCTTCTCCAAGCTTCTCCTTCATCATCTTCTCCTAGCTCTCCAAGAATAAGGTAAGATCTAGCAGTCTTCACTTTGTTATAGCTATTCCCGGGTCAAAGGGTTTGCCTCGGTTAGGTTCTCCGATCTCTGCGTGGATACCGTTAGAGACGGTCTCTTTTGGTCGTTATGGTTTGACATTGTTATATAGACACATGGATCCTGGCTGTCGGGAAGATCCCGGAACAAAAAAATTTTGTTTTCCGCACCGTGTGCATGTGATGCACACACCGGGATTTTCCTACAGTGGTATCAGAGCCACTTGTGTCGTATATAACGAAGAAATCATAACAAGGTTGGAGCTGCCTATTGGTTGTGACGATGATGCATGTTGACTGTGTTAAATTCAAAATCAGTATAGAAATCTTGTTTTCGAAATTTTCTTGCCCAGATGTGCTCATAAGATGTTGTTGAATATGTCTGTGGAAGAACAGAATTTATCAATGTGATTTGATATGATTTTGCTAATTTATTCCCTAATGTTTTGGTTGCTGTGTTTGTGCACATGCTAGTTATAGCATATGTTATTGTTATGCAACAGTACACACATACCATGGTAGTGTACATACAATGGTATCTATGTCATATGCTAGTTATACATAGTGGTGCTATAGTATACATTACTAGCATATAATACAATGGTACACTACTATTACATTCATATTACGTGCATATATATTAGCATGGACTAGCATGTTATGTACCATGGGTGTATACTGGTTGTATGCTATTATACATATGGTATGTATACCATGTATATTATGGTACCATATGTTTATGGTATACATATGCCAATATGCATTGTGTTACTACAATGCATATAGTGTATACACATACACTTATGCATATAGTGTATGTGTATACCATATATACTGGCACACCATGTGTACTATGCTCCCATATGCGAACCATATTTGGTATTGACACACTCAATGGTATAGTATACTAATTAATGCGCCATGCATTGCATAGTGTATTATGCATGTATAAATGGTATCATGTGCATGGGTAACTATACGTGTACGTACAATATAGTTACACCTAGCCACTATATGACACACTAGCCATACATGGTACATGTGTGTACATATATCTCATGCATCAATTCCATGTGCATACATATGCACTATTAATTATTGTGTTTATGTGCATCAATTCCATGTGCATAAATATGCATAATGCATGTATAGTACCATGTAACATTATATGTAACACATACATGCACTATTACATACAATTGGTATAGTGCATAGGCACTATATAATTAGTTACCGTAATAGCATGGTGTAGTGTATCATAATACACATATATGCATAGTATAATGTAGTGTACCACATGTTGCCATGCACACTACAGTACTAATAATAGATATATGCTCATATAGTTACACTAAGTATTGTTATGGTATAACTAATAACATTGTACATGTATGTGTTAATTATTGTACATAAAGTAATACACTACTACTACATGTTATTTAGTTACTACACTCTATATATTAGTATGCATTATGTTATAATAGTATACAACTTATGCATTGTAGTGTACACTATAACATATATAGTATATGCATATGCATATACTATAGTTGTTATACACTATGCCAATAGTGTACACTACAATGCATATGTTGTATACTAGTATAACATAATGCATACTAATATATATAGTATATGCATATACTATAGTTGTACTAACTATGCACACGTGTCCCCGTGCATATGTATAATGAGCACATGAAACTACCATATGTATTGTGCACAATGGTAACAACACATGTACACATGGTAGCATAATACTTACACATATACCAAGTACTACATAACTATTCATATACAAATCACATGTATAGCCTTTTGTGCATACTAGTTATGCATAATGTATACATGTATACATATTATTATAGTATACCATAATAACTATACACGTGTAATCCTAATGGTACCAATAATATGGAATGATACCATATCATGGTAATAGCTATGCAATAATACAAATACCATTGGTATATACATACATTATGCAAACTATAGTATATACATGTACTATAGCTCATATGTACATATGCTATTAGTAGCATAATAGCATATGTATATATACATTATAATACACATGCACAATAGTACATGACCATGGTTACTATAGTATGCATGCATACTATAGTAATGGATACTATAGTATGCATGCATACTATAGTAACCATGGTCATGCATACTTTACATGTACGTTAATAGTATACATATGCATGTATGTATGTATAGATAGTATGCACATGGTAATAGTACATGCATAGTGTACATAGTGTGTATGTAATACCATTGAGTATAGTATACATACCATGCTCCGTGTGATAACTAGTTATATGCACGTATAATATTTGCTCCGGGTAACCACTATGTGATACATAATATAAAATTGTCATATGGGTGTGTATACTATATGTGCATAGTAATATACAATTTGTGTATGCATGTGGTACATATACAAACTGTATATTACTATGCACATATGGTATATAGTAGTGCATGTACCTAGTTAGTGTGCATGGTGTACTATAGTCCACTATAATATAACTATGGTGCATATGGTATATGCATATACTATAACATATGCATACTATATGTATGCACATAGTAACATAATACATATTGTACTATTATGTTACACATGGTATTATTTGTAGTTGTATAATGCATATGTATACTATTATACACTATAGTATTACATGGTAACAATAATCTAGTGCATATGCATGTATAGTATAATCTGCTAGCATATAGTACACAAGTGAGTAGTGATGGTGAGTGCATACTAGTATATTATACATGTATTGTGCACACTATACATGGTACATGCTACATTGCATAATATGTATAATCTAACTACATGGTATATAGCTCATATGTATGTACACCATATGTACATAAATATACCATGCATACTAGTGCACTACCATTGTCAATACATGTTCTGTAACTAACATAGTGGTTACTAATAGTATGTATGTTTATGGTACATTATACACTAATTATACTATACATGCATTATGTTAACACTACTAATGGCATGGTACATGTATTGCTACCCTATAATATATGCCATTAGTACGTGCACACATAGTATGCTAATTGATACGGCAACAACCTAGAATCAATGTCTAGATCACCTCCCTTTCAATGATTGTTCCCAAACCTAAATTCAATCAATCTAACAAGACCCTTCACCCCCAAAATAGCAAAGAATTGGTAACAAAGAGTATAAGATTGTAGGAATTGAATTAACGCCACAAGTTAGAACTTACTTGATAAGTTGAATCAATCCTTAAGGTAAAACAAGCAAGAATCTCAATTCTCTCTTGAAGAATGCTTTCTAATTTTTTATTGATCTCTCTAAAAAACTCGTGTTCATGCCTAAAGCAAGGGTTTAAATACCCTTTGCAATGTAAACCCTAACAAAGATAACCTAAAAACCCTAAAGAAAGCCCAAAGTATCAAAAAGGCCTTCTTGAAACAAATCTACCCAAGAACAAATCCCACATGGATTTGGGCTTCAAAACTAATTAAAATTGACTAGTCCTAGTCCAAATAGGATAAGAAAACCACAAAAATAAAAGACTAACATAAGAGGGGCGAATTGGGCTTTTAAACTAGGCCCACAAGCTTGGTTCCTTAAAATAAAACATGCACATGACTTTTTTAATGAAGCACATGTACTCTTAATGCAAATCAGCCCATGAAAAAGCCTAAAAGAAGTCCACATGCCCTTTATAAGATAGAATAAGCCCAAGCCCATTGATTAGACTTGTGCTTGTGAAAATTGGCTAAGTGTTAGCCCTCTTGGTTTGATACCTCCAATGTGCACACACACTTAGGTGTCTTCCTAAGCTCTTCCCCAAGCTTGATCAACAAAACTTCTTGAAATTCTTGTGAAACAAAGCTTGCACATAAATCTGAAATTGTGCTTTGAGTTTGTTGGAGCGTGACCTTGGACCCATTGGCATCCTCAAGTCTCCATTACCTTGGTGAGTTGTATCACTAATTATACTAGTACAAATTGCTAATATGTCCTTATGATACGGCAACAACCTAGAATCAATGTCTAGATCACCTCTGTTTCAATGATTGTTCCCAAACCTAAATTCAATCAATCTAACAAGACCTTTCACCCCCAAAACAGCAAGGATTTGGTAACAAAGAGTATACAGATTGTAGGAATTGAATTAACGCCACAAGTTAGAACTTACTTGATAAGTTGAATCAATCCTTAAGGTAAAAAAAGCTAGAATCTCAATTCTCTCTTGAAGAATGCTTTCTAATTTTATTGATCTCTCTAAAAACTCGTGTTCATGGCTAAGGCAAGGGTTTAAATACCCTTTGCAATGTAAACCCTAACAAAGATAACCTAAAAACACTAAAGAAAGCCCAAAGTATCAAAAAGGCCTTTTTGAAACAAATCTGCCCAAGAATAAATCCCACGTGGATTTGGGCTTCGAAACTAATTAAAATTGACTAGTCCTAGTCCAAATAGGATAAGAAAACCATTAAAATAGAAGACTAACTTAATAGGGGCGAATTGGGCTTTTAAACTAGGCCCACAAGCTTGGTTCCTTAGAATAAAACATGCACATGACTTTTTTAATGAAGCACATGCACACTTAATGCAAATTAGCCCATGAAAAAGCCTAAAAGAAGTTCACATGCCCTTTATAAGATAAAATAAGCCCAAGCCCATTGATTAAACTTGTGCTTGTGAAAATTGGCTAAGTGTTAGCCCTCTTGATTTGATGCCTCCAATGTGCACACAAACTTAGGTGTCTTCCTAAGCTCTTCCCCAAGCTTGATCAACAAAACTTCTTGTGAAACAAAAGCTTGTACATAAAACTTAAATTCTGCTTTAAGCTTGTTGGAGCGTGACCTTGTAATTGGACCCATTGGCATCCTCATGTCTCCATTGCCTTGGTGAGCTGTATCATTCCCTCCCTCCTCAAAAGGATTCATGCTCGAATCGAGACCTACATTATCAAAGGGAGATAAATCAGAAACATTAAAAGTAGCACTAACCCTATACTCTCCTGGCAAATCCACCCTATAGGCATTGTCATTAATGCGTTCAAGCACTTGAAAAGGACCATCCCCTCTAGGATCAAGCTTGGACTTCCTTTGTTTAGGAAATCTCTCCTTCCTGAAGTGCACCCAAACCCAATCTCCAAGTTCAAACTTCATCTCCCTAAGCCCTTGATTGGCTCTTTGAGCATACTTCTTGTTCTTTTCCTCAATGTGCTGCCTAGCTTTCTCATGTATTGTCTTAACCAATTCGGCCCTTTGCTGCCCATCTACATTAACAATCTCATTCAAGGGTAAAGGCAACATATCCAATGGAGTTAATGGGTTAAAACCATACACAATCTCAAATGGAGAATAACCTGTAGAAGAATGAATGCTTCTATTATATGCAAACTCAATCAAAGACAAACAATCTTCCCAAGATTTCAAATTTTTACCCACAACAGCACGCAATAAATATCCTAAGGTTCTATTAACTACTTCAGTTTGTCCATCTGTTTGAGGATGACAAGTTGTAGAAAAAAAAAGCTTTGTTCCCAATTTATTCCATAGAACACGCTAAAAGTGACTTAAAAACTCAGAATCCCTATCTGAAACAATGGTTCTAGGAATACCATGCAACCTAACAACATCCCTAAAAAACAAATCAGCAACATGTGTAGCATCATCAGAGTTATGACATGCAATAAAATGAGCTATTTTACTAAATCTATCAACTACAACAAAGATGTTATCACGTCCTTTCCTAGTCATAGGCAATCCTAACACAAAATCCATAGATATATCAATCCAAGGACTAATAGGGACATGTAAAGGCGTGTACAACCCATGTGGTTGCACCTTAGACTTGGCTTGCCTACACGCTACACAACTTGGGCAAACTCTTTCAACATCCTTTTTCATGTTAGGCCAATAAAAGTGCTCCTATAATATGTTAAGTGTTTTAGCAATACCAAAATGTCCCATTAAACCTCCATCATGAGACTCCCTAACAAGCATCTCATGCATAGAACAAGTAGGAATACATAGTTTATTATCTCTAAACAAATATTCATCATTCCTATAAAACTTTTGAAAAGCAACTTGTTCACATGCATCATACACATTAGCAAAGTCAGAATCTGATTTGTACAAATCTTTTATATACTCAAACCCAATGAACTTAGAACTAAGAGAAGAGATTAGAGCATACCTCTAGATAATGCATCAGCGATCACATTTTCTTTACCTTGCTTGTATTTCACAATATATGGGAATGTCTCTATGAACTCTGATACGGCAACAACCTAGAATCAATGTCTAGATCACCTCCGTTTTAATGATTGTTTTCAAACCTAAATTCAATCAATCTAACAATACCCTTCACACCCAAAACAGCAAGGAATTGGTAACAAAGAGTATAAGATTGTAGGAATTGAATTAACGCCACAAGTTAGAACTTACTTGATATGTTGAATCAATCCTTGAGGTAAAACAAGCAAGAATCTCAATTCTCTCTTGAAGAATGCTTTCTAATTTTATTGATCTCTCTAAAATTCGTGTTCATGGCTAAAGCAAAGGTTTAAACACCCTTTGCAATGTAAACCCTAACAAAGATAACCTAAAAACCCTAAAGAAAGCCCAAAATATTAAAAAGGCCTTCTTGAAACAAATCTGCCGAAGAATAAATCCCTCATGGATTTGGGCTTCAAAACTAACTAAAATTGACTAGTCCTAGTCCAAATAGGATAAGAAAATCACAAAATAGAAGACTAACTTAATAGGGGCGAATTGGGCTTTTAAACTAGGCCCACAAGCTTGGTTCCTTACAATAAAACATGCACATGACTTTTTTAATAAAGCACATGCACACTTAATGCAAACCAGCCCATAAAAAAGCCTAAAAGAAGTCCACGTGCCCTTTATAAGATAAAATAAGCCCAAGCCCATTGATTAGACTTGTGCTTGTGAAAATTGGCTAAGTGTTAGCCCTCTTGATTTGATGCCTCCAATGTGCACACACACTTAGGTGTCTTCCTAAGCTCTTCCCAAGCTTGATCAACAAAACTTCAAGTTCTTGTGAAACAAAAGCTTGTACATAAATCTGAAATTGTGCTTTAAGCTTGTTGGAGCGTGACCTTGTAATTGGACCCATTGGCATCCTCAAGTCTCCATTTCCTTGGTGAGTTGTATCATTCCCTCCCTCCTCAAAAGGATTCGTCCTCAAATCAAGACCTACATTATCAAAGGGAGATAAATCAGAAACATTAAAAGTAGCACTAACACTATACTCTCTTCGTAAATGCACCCTATAGGCATTGTCATTGATGCGTTCAAGCACTTGAAAAGGACCATCCCCTCTAGGATCAAGCTTGGACTTCCTTTGTTTAGGAAATCTCTCCTTCCTGAAGTGCACCCAAACCTAATCTCCAGGTTCAAACTTCATCTCCCTACGCCCTTGATTGACTCTTTGAGCATACTTCTTGTTCTTTTCCTTAATGTGCTGCCTAGCTTTCTCTTGTATTGTCTTAACCAATTCGGCCCTTTGCTGCCCATCTACATTAACAGTCTCATTCAAGGGTAAAGGCAACAAATCCAATGGAGTTAATGGGTTAAAACCATTTACAATCTCAAATGGAGAATAACCTGTAGAAGAATGAATGCTTCTATTATATGCAAACTCAATCAAAGGCAAACAATCTTCCCAAGCTTTCAAATTTTTACCCACAACAGCACGCAATAAAGATACTAAGGTTCTATTAACTACTTCAGTTTGTCCATCTGTTTGGGGATGACAAGTTGTAGAAAACAAAAGTTTTATTCCCAATTTATTCCATAGAACACGCCAAAAGTGACTTAAAAACTTAGAATCCCTATATGAAACAATGGTTCTAGGAATGCCATGCAACCTAACAACATCCCTAAAAATCAAATCAACAACATGTGTAGCATCATCAGATTTATGACATGTAATAAAATGAGCCATTTTAATAAATCTATCAACTACAACAAAGATGCTATCACGTCCTTTCCTAGTCCTAGGCAATCCTAACACAAAATTCATAGATATGTCAATCCAAGGACTTATAGGGACAGGTAGAGGCGTGTACAACCCATGTGGTTGCACCTTGGATTTGGCGTGCCTACATGCTACACAACTAGAGCAAACTCTTTCAACATCCTTTTTCATGTTAGGCCAATAAAAATGCTCCTTTAATATGTCAAGTGTTTTAGCAATACCAAAATATCCCATTAAACCTCCATCATGAGACTCCCTAGCAAGCATCTCACGCATAGAACAAGTAGGAATACATAGTTTATTATCTCTAAACAAATATCCATCATTCCTATAAAACTTTTGAAAAGCAACTTGTTCACATGCATCATACACATTAGCAAAGTCATAATCTGATTTGTACAAATCTTTTATATATTCAAACCCAATCAACTTAGAACTAAGAGAAGAGATTAGAGCATATCTCCTAGACAATGCATCAGCGATCACATTTTCTTTACCTTGCTTGTATTTCACAACATATGGGAATGTCTCTATGAACTCCAACCACTTAGCATGTCTTTTATTTAACTTACCTTGGCCCTTAAGATGCTTCAAACTCTCATGATCAGTGTGAATCACGAATTCCTTTGGCCATAGATAATGTTGCCAAGTTTGTAGAGCTCTTACCAATACATATAGCTCCTTGTCATAAGTGGAATACTTCAATTGAGCACCATTCAACTTCTCACTAAAATAGGCAATGGGACGCCTTCCCATTATCTTGTTAACAGCTCTGCAATCCACACACTTGCGCCAACTCCCATCCTTATTTAGAACCAATATCACTGGCACGGCACAAGGACTAAGACTCTCCCTGATGTGTACCTTTTGTAGCAATTCTTCCACTTGCTTTTGGAGTTCCTTAGTTTCTTCAGGATTAGCCCTATAAGCTGGTCTATTTGGAATCTGCGCCCAGCATGAAGTCAATCGATGTTCTATTCCTCTAATAGGCGGCAATTCCTTAGGCAACTCCTCAGAGAAAACATCTCCATACTCCTGCAAAAGAGAAACAACACTACTAGGCAAACAAGAGTCAAGGTCAGATTCATTAAAATAAGCTTGCTTGTACAAAAGTACAAACAATCATCTCCTTTCCACACAAGCAACCCTTACATCTCTCATTTTTGCATAGAAGTTTTGTTTCTTTCTACGCTCTCTCTCATTTGGGCCTTTTAATTGAATTTCTTTTGAGGCCTCTTTCCCCACTTTTCTTCTCTCAGTCTCGGACTCACTTTCTCTCTTTTCTTTTGATTTAGATTTCTGTTCCCCTTTTGCAAGGTTCTCAACCTTCCCCTCAATTTTTGTATTGTCATGCTTTTCTTGAAGTTTTTTTCCTGTCTTTGTTGCATTCCCTCCATACTCCTTTTTAATTGCATTTGTTCCTCATATACCTCTTTTGGTGCCAATGGAGCAAGAACAAATTTTTGATCTCCCATAGTAAATGAATACCTATTCTTAAAACCATCATGTAACACTCTTCTATCATATTGCCAAGGTCAACCGAGCAATAAATGACTAGCATGCATAGGTACAACATCACAAAGTACTGGATCGAATACTTTCCAATGGAGAAAGATACAAGGACTTGTTTATTTACCTTGATTTCCCCATGTCATTCAGCCATTGTAGTCTATACTGCCTAGGGTGTTTCAAGCACTTCAACCCTAGTTTTCTACCATCAATGTACTAGCCACATTAGTGCAGCTTCCCCATCAATGATCGGGTACAAATCTTCTCATTCACTAGGCATCTAGAATGAAAATATTTTCCCTTTGCTCAATTCCATCTTCCTTCACTTGAGCATTCAAAACTCGCCTAGTAACAAGTAATTCACCCCTAGGTGCATCCTCAACTTCCACATCAGAACAATCTTCCAACTCAGACATGGAAGCCAAATCATCTTCTTCCTCCTCAGACCCAACTTCTCCTCCTCTCACAAACATTGTTTTCTTGTTTGGGCATTGAGAAACAATATGACCAACACCAAGACATTTAAAGCATTTAATAGTCCTATGCTTTTCAGAATTGGAACTAGAAGAACTTGGAGTTTTAAAAGTACCTTTTGGATCTGCCTTGTTCTTCTCTTCCTTTAGTTTGTCTTTGTCCTTCTCATTCTTCTTAGACCATTTCGAGTTCCAATTTGTAGTAGAGCTTGGGTAAGAAGCCTTGTTGGAGCTTTTGTACTTGAGTTGCCTCTCCACCTTCATGGCCATATTCACCATCTCCTCTAACTCCACATAATGGTGCAATTCAATAACATTGGCAATGTCTTTGTTCAAACCAGCCAAGAAACGTGCCATGGTGGCTTCTCTTTCTAATTCTACATTAGCCCTAATCATCGCTATCTCCATCTCCTTATGATACTCTTCTACACTTTTGGTGCCTTGTCTCAAGGTTTGGAGTCTTTGATGGAGCTCCCTATAGAAGTAACTAGGCACAAACGTCTTCTTCATGACCCTCTTCATTTCATCCCAAGTATCAATAGTATCCTCTTCATTCCTTCTTTTGTTCAAAACAAGCTGATCCCACCAAATAAATGCATAATCATGAAATGCCACAGCAGCAAGCTTCACCTTCTTCTCCTCAGAATAGTTATGGCATTCAAAAATCATCTCCATCTTTCTTTCCCATTCTAAGTAAGCTTTTGGATCATTCTTACCTTAGAAAGATGGTATTTTCATCTTGATACTACCCAAGTTTCTATCCTCATGCTCGACCCTGTCTTCTCCCCTAGCATTGTCTCGCCTCTATAGCCTCTTCCTCTTCCTCTATCATTCCGTCCCCCTCTTCCACCAAATCTGGCCCTATGCCAATCTTCTTCATCTTCCGCATCGTCATATTCATCTTCATACTCATAGCGCACCGGAGTTAGCTCCTTAGCATTTTGCCTCCTTGTTGCACCATTAGATGAAGCCTCTCTTTGTAAATTCCTAATGGCTTGATCTTGTCTATCAAATTTATTTCTGACATCCCTGAACATGTTCTCAATCCTTTGGAATTGATGTTGCATAGCCTCCAAAGTAAAGAATGTGTGTTGATCAGTCTCACTATTCTTTTCATCCTTGTCACTACCTTTACTATCCTTTGAATTGGACATGATGTAAAACCTGCAAAAACAAGTTAGAACAGCTCCTCACACACTCCCTCATGTGTTTCTCTCTAATCAGATTGGATACCCTCGTGTTTCACTCAAGAAGATGGCTTTTACCCTCCAATGAGGTTACACACTCTATATTCTAGCACAGTTTTACTTGTCTGAATCAATCACTACCAACCAAATAAGCACAACAACAACTTAATTCAACAAAAAACAACGAATACCTAAAGAAAGGAAGAAAACACAAAACTAGATGCAATTTAAGGTAAAGAAAGCAAGGAAGACGAAAATAAACACATACTAGATGGAGAAAACGTATGTGAATGATTTTTGGTGCCAATTGAGTAATATGAAACAAGATTACTCAATTCAAGTGTAATGGAAACAAAAGGACAACAAACAATAAAAAGCAACCAAAGAATGCAAGAAAACATGAAACTATGAATTAAACTCAACCCTAAACCCGAACTAACAAGAACATTCAAATCTGCCCAATAACTCAAAAATTGAAAGATAAGCAATTATATCAAAGACACGTTTTGAGCAAAGAAAGTAAATCTTGAAACAAGAACGTGTTCTTGATGCAAGAAAACAAGTCTTGATGAGTTTCTTGAATGAAGGATGTGTTCTTGATGAATCTTGATTAATAAAGAAATGAAACTAAAGAATTCTTGAATGATCAGATTCGTTCTTGATGAATCTTGCAAACAAATCAACTCAAACTCACAAAGATTCACAATCTTGATTTCTTTTTTTCTTTTCTTTTACTTCTTTCTTTCTTTTCATTCTTTTCTTCTTTTTTCTTTCTTTCTTTCTTTCTTTTCTTTCTTTTCTTTCTTTCTTTCCTTTCTTTTTTCTTTCTTTCTTTCTTTCTCTTTTTTGAATTTGAATGATAAACTAACTATAATAATCAAGAAAAAACAAAAAATTAAAGATAAAGATTGAATTTAAAACCTAGGCTTTGATACCAAAAATGATACGGCAACAACCTAGAATCAATATCTAGATCACCTCTATTTCAATGATTGTTCACAAACCTAAATTCAATCAATCTAACAAGACCATTCACCCCCAAAATAACAAGGAATTGGTAACAAAGAGTATACGATTGTAGGAATTGAATTAACGCCACAAGTTAGAACTTACTTGATAAGTTGAATCAATCCTTAAGGTAAAACAAGCAAGAATCTCAATTCTCTCTTAAAGAATGCTTTCTAATTTTTTATTAATCTCTCTAAAAAACTCATGTTCATGGCTAAAGCAAAGGTTTAAATACCCTTTGTAAACCCTAACAAAGATAACCTAAAAACCCTAAAGAAAGCCCAAAATATCAAAAAGGCCTTCTTGAAACAAATCTTCCCAATGTGCACACACACTTAGGTGTCTTCCTAAGCTCTTGCCCAAGCTTGATTAACAAAACTTCTTGAAGTTCTCTTGAAACAAAAGCTTGTACATAAATATGAAATTGTGCTTTGAGTTAGTTGGAGCGTGACCTTGGACCCATTGGCATCATCAAGTCTCCATTGCCTTGGTGAGTTGTATCACTAAAATAGGCATATGTATACTATTATACACTATAGTATTACATGGTAACAATAATCTAGTGCATATGCATGTATAGTATAATACGCGCATGCATATAGTACACAAGTGAGTAGTGATGGTGAGTGCATACTAGTATATTATACATGTATTGTGCACACTATACATGGTACATGCTACATTGCATAATATGTATAATCTAACTACATGGTATATAACTCATATGTATGTACACCATATGTACATAAATATACCATGCATACTAGTGCACTACCATTGTCAATACATGTTCTGTAACTAACATAGTGGTTACTAATAGTATGTATGTTTATGGTACATTATACACTAATTATACTATACATGCATTATGTTAACACTACTAATGGCATGGTACATGTATTGCTACCCTATAATATATGCCATTAGTACGTGCACACATAGTATGCTAATTGATACGGCAACAACCTAGAATCAATGTCTAGATCACCTCCGTTTCAATGATTGTTCCCAAACCTAAATTCAATCAATCTAACAAGACCCTTCACCCCCAAAACAGTAAGGAATTGGTAACAAAGAGTATAAGATTGTAGGAATTGAATTAACGCTACAAGTTAGAACTTACTTGATAAGTTGAATCAATCCTTAAGGTAAAACAAGCAAGAATCTCAATTCTCTCTTAAAGAATGCTTTCTAATTTTTTATTGATCTCTCTAAAAAACTCGTGTTCATGCCTAAAGCAAAGGTTTAAATACCCTTTGCAATGTAAACCCTAACAAAGATAACCTAAAAATCCTAAAGAAAGCCCAAAGTATCAAAAAGGCCTTCTTGAAACAAATCTACCCAAGAACAAATCCCACATGGATTTGGGCTTCAAAACTAATTAAAATTGACTAGTCCTAGTCCAAATAGGATAAGAAAACCACAAAAATAAAAGACTAACTTAAGAGGGACGAATTGGGCTTTTAAACTAGGCCCACAAGCTTGGTTCCTTAAAATAAAACATGCACATGACTTTTTTAATGAAGCACATGCACACTTAATGCAAATCAGCCCATGAAAAAGCCTAAAAGAAGTCCACATGCCCTTTATAAGATAAAATAAGCCCAAGCCCATTGATTAGACTTGTGCTTGTGAAAATTGGCTAAGTGTTAGCCCTCCTGGTTTGATACCTCCAATGTGCACACACACTTAGGTGTCTTCCTAAGCTCTTCCCCAAGCTTGATCAACAAAACTTCTTGAAGTTCTTGTGAAACAAAAGCTTGTACATAAATCTGAAATTGTGCTTTGAGTTTGTTGGAGCGTGACCTTGGACCCATTGGCATCCTCAAGTCTCCATTGCCTTGGTGAGTTGTATCACTAATTATACTAGTACAAATTGCTAATATGTCCTTATGATACGGCAACAACCTAGAATCAATGTCTAGATCACATCCGTTTCAATGATTGTTCCCAAACCTAAATTCAATCAATCTAAGAAGACCTTTCACCCCCAAAACAGTAAGGATTTGGTAACAAAGAGTATACAGATTGTAGGAATTGAATTAACGCCACAAGTTAGAACTTACTTGATAAGTTGAATCAATCCTTAAGGTAAAACAAGCTAGAATCTCAATTCTCTCTTGAAGAATGCTTTCTAATTTTATTGATCTCTCCAAAAACTCGTGTTCATGCCTAAGGCAAGGGTTTAAATACCCTTTGCAATGTAAACCCTAACAAAGATAACCTAAAAATACTAAAGAAACCCCAAAGTATCAAAAAGGCCTTCTCGAAACAAATCTGCCCAAGAATAAATCCCACGTGGATTTGGGCTTCGAAACTAATTAAAATTGACTAGTCCTTGTCCAAATAGGTTAAGAAAACCATAAAAATAGAAGACTAACTTAATAGGGGCGAATTGGGCTTTTAAACTAGGCCCACAATCTTGGTTCCTTAGAATAAAACATGCACATGATTTTTTTAATGAAGCACATGCACACTTAATGCAAATTAGCCCATAAAAAAGCCTAAAAGAAGTCCACATGCCCTTTATAAGATAAAATAAGCCCAAGCTCATTGATTAGACTTGTGCTTGTGAAAATTGGGTAAGTGTTAGCCCTCTTGATTTGATGCCTCCAATGTGCACACACACTTAGGTGTCTTCCTAAGCTCTTCCCCAAGCTTGATCAACAAAACTTCTTGAAGTTCTTGTGAAACAAAAGCTTGTACATAAATATGAAATTGTGCTTTGAGTTTGTTGGAGCGTGACCTTGGATCCATTGGCATCCTCAAGTCTCCATTGCCTTGGTGAGTTGTATCACTAATTATACTAGTACAAACTGCTAATATGTCCTTATGATACGGCAACAACCTAGAATCAATGTCTAGATCACCTCCGTTTCAATGAATGTTCCCAAACCTAAATTTAATCAATCTAACAAGACCTTTCACAACCAAAACAGCAAGGATTTGGTAACAAAGAGTATACAGATTGTAGGAATTGAATTAACGCTACAAGTTAGAACTTACTTGATAAGTTGAATCAATCCTTAAGGTAAAACAAGCTAGAATCTCAATTTTCTCTTGAAGAATGCTTTCTAATTTTTTTGATCTCTCTAAAAACTCGTGTTCATGCCTAAGGCAAGGGTTTAAATACCCTTTGCAATGTAAACCCTAACAAAGATAACCTAAAAACACTAAAGAAAGCCCAAAGTATCAAAAAGGCCTTCTTGAAACAAATCTGCCCAAGAATAAATCCCACGTGGATTTGGGCTTCGAAACTAATTAAA
The DNA here is from genome assembly GCA_029891385.1 of Erythroxylum novogranatense. Lineage (NCBI taxonomy): Eukaryota > Viridiplantae > Streptophyta > Magnoliopsida > Malpighiales > Erythroxylaceae > Erythroxylum > Erythroxylum novogranatense. Next base: position 59,666,569 of record CM057226.1, on the reverse strand, counting down.
ATTGACTAGTCCTAGTCCAAATAGGATAAGAAAACCATTAAAATAGAAGACTAACTTAATAGGGGCGAATTGGGCTTTTAAACTAGGCGCACAAGCTTGGTTCCTTAGAATAAAACATGCACATGACTTTTTTTTAATGAAGCACATGCACACTTATTGCAAATTAGCCCATGAAAAAGCCTAAAAGAAGTCCTCATGCCCTTTATAAGATAAAATAAGCCCAAGCCCATTGATTAGACTTGTGCTTTTGAAAATTGGCTAAGTGTTAGCCCTCTTGATTTGATGCCTCCAATGTGCACACACACTTAGGTGTCTTCCTAAGCTCTTCCCCAAGCTTGATCAACAAAACTTCTTGAAGTTCTTGTGAGACATAAGCTTGTACATAAATCTAAAATTGTGCTTTAAGCTTGTTGGAGCGTGACGTTGTAATTGGACCCATTGACATCCTCAAGTCTCCATTGCCTTGGTGAGTTGTATCTTTCCCTCCCTCCTCAAAAGGATTTGTGCTCGAATCGAAACCTACATTATCAAAGGGAGATAAATCAGAAACATTAAAAGTAGCACTAACACTATACTCTCCTGGCAAATCCACCCTATAGGCATTGTCATTGATGCGTTCAAGCACTTGAAAAGGACCATCCCCTCTAGGATCAAGCTTGGACTTCCTTTGTTTAGGAAATCTCTCCTTCCGGTGCACCCAAACCCAATCTCCAGTTCAAACTTCATCTCCCTACGCCCTTGATTGGCTCTTTGAGCATACTTCTTGTTCTTTTCCTCAATGTGCTGCCTAGCTTTCTCATGTATTGTCTTAACCAATTCGGCCCTTTGCTGCCCATCTACATTAACAATCTCATTCAAGGGTAAAGGCAACAAATCCAATGGAGTTAATGGGTTAAAACCATACACAATCTCAAATGGAGAATAACCTATAAAAGAATGAATGCTTCTATTATATGCAAACTCATTCAAAGGCAAACAATCTTCCCAAGCTTTCAAATTTTTACCCACAACAGCACGCAATAAAGATCCTAAGGTTCTATTAACCACTTCAGTTTGTCCATCTGTTTGAGGATGACAAGTTGTAAAAAACAAAAGCTTTGTTCCCAATTTATTCCACAGAACACGCTAAAAGTGACTTAAAAACCTAGAATCCCTATCTGAAACAATGGTTCTAGGAATGCCATGCAACCTAACAACATCCCTAAAAAACAAATCAGCAACATGTTTAGCATCATCAGATTTATGACATGCAATAAAATGATGCAACTTGGTGAGTTGTATCAAACTCCAACCACTTAGCATGTCTTTTATTTAACTTACCTTGTCCCTTAAGATGCTTCAAACTCTCATGATCAGTGTGAATCACAAATTCCTTTGGCCATAGATAATGTTGCCAAGTTTGTAGAGCTCTTACAAATGCATATAGCCCCTTGTCATAAGTGGAATACTTCATTTGAGCACCATTCAACTTCTCACTAAAATAGGCAATGGGACGCCTTCCCTGCATTAAAACAGCACCAATATCTTTCCTAGAGGCATCACATTCAATCTCAAAAGTAGAAGAAAAATCAGGTAAACTCAAAATAGGTGCAGAACAAAGTTTTTCTTTCAAAGTGTTAAAAGCAATTTCCTGCGCCTCTCCCCACTTAAATCCTACCTCCTTTTAACAATCTCACCAATGGAGCTGCAATGGAACTAAAATCTTTCACAAACCTCCTATAGAAACTAGCAAGTCCATGAAAAGATCTCACCTGAGTAACACTTGTAGGTCTCGGCCTCTCCCTAATTGCCTTGACCTTTTCTTGGTCCACCTCAATTCCATTAGAAGAAACAACATAACCAAGAAATATGACACGATCCATGCAACATGTACACTTCTTTAACTTAGCATACAACTTTTCTGCCCTAAGTGCATCTAACACAAGCCTAAGATGCTCAATATGCTCATTCATGCTTTTGCTATAGATCAATATGTCATCAAAATATACCACAACAAACTTACCAATAAATGACCTCAAAACATGATTCATCAAACGCATAAATGTACTAGGAGCATTAGTTAAGCCAAAAGGCATCACAAGCCACTCATATAAACCATGTTTTGTTTTAAAAGCAGTTTTCCATTTATCACCAATTTTCATTCTAATATGATGGTAACCACTCATAAGATCAATTTTGATAAACACACATGCACCATGCAATTCATCAATCATATCATCCAATCTAGGTATAGGATGGCGATACTTTATCGTTATCTTATTAACAGCTCTGCAATCTACACACATGCGCCAACTCCTATCCTTCTTTGGAACCAATATCACTGGCACGACACAAGGACTAAGACTCTCCCTAATGTGTCCCTTTTGTAGCAATTCTTCCACTTGCTTTTGGAGTTCCTTAGTTTCATCAGGATTATCCCTATAAGCTGGTCGATTTGGAATCTGCGCCCCAGGCATGAAGTCAATCTGATGTTCTATACCTCTAATAGGCGGCAATTCCTTAGGCAACTCCTCAGGGAAAACATCTCCATACTCCTGCAAAAGAGAAACAACAATACTAGGCAAACAAGGGTCAAGGTCAGATTCATTAAAATAAGCTTGTTTGTACAAAAGTACAAACAAACATCTCCTTTCCACACAAGCAACCCTTACATCTCTCATTTTTGCATAGAAGTTTTGTTTCTTTCTACCCTCTCTCATATTTGGGCCTTTTAATTGAATTTCTTTTGATGCCTCTTTTCCCACTTTTCTTCTCTCAGTCTCGGCCTTACTTTCTCTCTTTTCTTTTGATTTAGATTTCTGCTCCCCTTTTGCAAGGTTCTCAACCTTCCCCCCCAATTTTTGTATTATCATGATTTTCTTTAAGTTTTTCGTCCTTTCTTTGTTGCATTGCCTCCATACCCCTTTTTAATTGCATTTGGTCCTCATATACCTCTTTTGGTGCCAATGGAGCAAGAACAAATTTCTGATCTCCCATTGGCAATGTCTTTGTTCAAACCAGCCAAGAAATGTGCCATGGTGGCTTCTCTTTCTAATTCTACATTAGCCCTAATCATGGCTATATCCATCTCCTTATGATACTCTTTTACACTTTTGGTGCCTTGTCTCAAAGTTTGGAGCCTTTGATGGAGCTCCCTATAGAAGTAACTAGGCACAAACCTCTTCTTCATGACCCTCTTCATTTCAGCCCAAGCATCAATAGGATCCTCTCCATTCCTTCTTTTGTTCAAAACAAGCTGATCCCACCAAATAAGTGCATAATCATGAAATTCCACGATAACAAGCTTCACCTTCTTCTCCTCAGAATAGTTATGGCATTCAAAAATCATCTCCACCTTTCTTTCCCATTCTAAGTAAGCTTCTAGATTGTTCCTGGATCCATTTCTTGCAGTGTCGAACAAGAATCTTCCAAAATGTAGAAATCCTAGTTGAAGTAGCATTCCTTATAGGATTAGGATTTCTGCAACTTGGTCACCTTAGGGTATTTTGACCTCCTCACTTTGAAAATGATATCCAAAAGTCCTAAATCTCCCTCCTTAGCATGATTTTCTTCATTTGACACCTAAAACACTTGAAGTGATAAAATCAATGTAAGCTACGTGATTTAGACATCAAATGAGAATAAAAACTAAGTGTAAACGTAGAAAAAGATAAGAAAATATGAGTGCATCAACTTCCCCCACACTTAGCTCTTGCTCATCCTCGAGTAAGGAAAATTAAAGAAAGACGAAAGAAATATACTAAGGAAAATTTGTGACATGCAAAAAAACTAGTGTGGATGTAAAAGTAAACGAAAACGTGTATGCAAATGCGGGGAAACTTTTCTTAGTGTTATAGCTTTTCTCCTAACCTCCCAACAACATCAAAGAAACACAAGCATCATAGAGAAAAAGTAAGCCGTGACATTCAATCCATAAACTCAATGAACTTACTCTAAATGTAAGAACCAAGCCAGATAGCATATAGGAATCAAAGGAAATCTACTCCATGTCAAAATAATAGGTCCTCTCATTGTTATACTCTCCAACATTCAAACTGTTTAAGGCTCATATGTGTTTAACTCTCATAAATTCAAACAATGCAATGCTCTACCATATGCTTGCTCTTCAATCTCGAATATACTACTAAACTTACATGCACAACACAAATCAAAAGGTCTTAACAGGGATGTAACTTGGTTGGGCTAGGGGTGAGGTAAAATAATGGCAAAGAAAAAGGTTAAGTATAAAGGAAAGCAGAGCATAAAAATAATCAATGGCATACATGTCGTGCACCATTTATAACATCAAACAATCAAACACCACTCAACTTTTTATTTGAACTTTCAATTCCAATAATATTGACCAAGAAAATAACATGGGGAATTCACATTTTTTTATATTTTTACTCTCGGCCTCAATCTTTTTTTTTCTTTTTTCTTTTTTAGTTTTTTTCTTCTGTTTTTTTTTTGCCGAATACTCCCCCTTAATAATTAAGAACAAAATAAGCCATATACCACAGATAACCAAACATGTTCAACCTCCTCAAGTTTGACATCAACAAAAACATGCTCTACTAACCATGATAGGGGTTAGAAAGGTAAATCAAGTAAGAATAGTCTAAGTTAAACATGCGTAAAGCAAAGAATAGGTAATAAGCTCAAGTGGGCTAACTAGTGGTCAATATGCTTTGGGTTGGCCTTTTTTTGAATTAGTTTAAAATCCTAGGAGCCTTTATCATGTTTATGTAATGCATGCATAAGTGTAGTCTCATCAATATATGAAGCAAGTTCTAGAGATACAAAGCATTGAATGAAATTACACACCAAAGAGACATGTTGAAGGCTCAAAAGCTTACATGGGACGATCAACTATTAAGTCAACATGTGTAGTTTCAATGTTAGTCCAAATACCATCTTGCTCATAACTTACATAAAAACACATTCATCAAATTTATGCTTCAAGAATCATAGATTAATTCTCATCTATAACATTCATATTCTTCTTAACCATTGGGAGGTAAAAAGAAAAAAACCAAACACTTCAGGTGCAAAACATGCAAAAATATAGACTTTTTTTTATTTTTGAATCATTATTTTTTTGTTTATGGTTTTTTTAATAAAGCATGCAAGTACCAGTGAAAACCTTCAAGTTCAAGCAAGAGCAAAGGTGCGGTGCATTAAAGCATGAAAGTAAAGAAAATATCCGAACCAATAACCAGCTAAAACCTGAAAATTTAATGTTAAAAAAAACTAACGTAAATCCCCATACACTTAAACACAACATTGTCCTCAATGTTGAAATCAAAGCCAGAAGAGAAGATAAAACATACCAAAAAGAAAGAAATTCTGATATGAAGAAGAAGATGATGAAAAGAGAAAAAGGAAAGGGAAGAGAAATCAAATCTGGTTTTTGTATGGGTTGCCTCCCATTCAGCGCTTTTGTTTAACGTCGTTGGCTCGACATCATGTTAATGCTCATCACTCCTCATAGACAGGCTCGACCAAGTGCATCTCCTCTAAGTTAGATTGAAAACCTTCAAGGAAAGGCTTCAACCTATGGCCATTGACTATAAACCTCTTACTTGTATCCATGCTCTCAACCTCAACTGCACCATAATCAAAAACACGTGTAACAATAAAAGGTCCAAGCCAATGAGATCGAAGTTTACCTGGGAAGAGGCGAAGGCGGGATTGGTAGAGGAGAACTTTCTGACCTACATGAAACTCCTTCCTACTAATCATCTTGTCATGGACTGCCTTCAACTTCTCCTTGTAAATCCTCATGTTCTCGTAGGCGTCATTTCGTATCTCCTCCAACTCTTGCAATTGTAACTTCCTAAAAGTTCCAGCCTCATCATAGTTCAAGTTACATTGCTTAATGGCCCAAAATGCTTTATGCTCAAGTTCTACTGGAAGGTGACAAGCTTTCCCATAAACCATCCTAAAGGGTGACATTCCTAAAGGGGTCTTGTAAGCTGTTCTATAAGTCCACAATGCATCTCCCAATCTAAGACTACAATCCTTTCAATTAGGTTGTACTGTTTTCTCCAAGATACACTTGATCTCACGGTTAGAAACTTCAGCTTGGCCATTTGTTTGAGGATGGTATGCCGTGCTAGTTCTGTGAAAAACGTGGAACTTCTTCAATATAGCCTCAAAGGATCGATTGCAAAAGTGGGTCCCCTATCACTGATTATTGCTTTGGGAATGCCAAACCTATCAAAGATGTTAGCCTTAACAAATCCAACAATAACCTTAGCATCATTAGTTCTAGTAGGAATAGCCTCGATCCATTTAGATACATAATCCATAGCAAGCAAGATATAAATAAGAAGAGGGAAAAGGACCCATGAAATCAATACCCCAAACATCAAATATCTCACTAAAAATCAAAGTGGTTTGTGGCATCTGGTCTCTCTGAGTTATGTTACTAGTTCTTTGACATCTATCACATGATTTATAGAAGTGGAATGCATCTTTAAACAATGAAGGCCAAAAGAATCCACATTCAAGCACTTTATGAGTTGTGCGCTTAGCACCAAAATGACCACCACAAGAATAAGTATGACAGAAAGTAAGTATGGAATTAAACTCATCTTGTGACACACATCTCCTAATAACTTGATCATCACAGAATTTCCACAAATATGGATTATCCCAATAATAATACTTAACATCAGCACGAAATTTATCTCTTTGGGATTTAGACATACCTGAGGGTAGCTCATTAATAACTAAAAAGTTAACTAAATCAGCATACCATGGACGAGGTGTAGCACGGAGGATAGCATACAACTGTTCATCAGGAAAGGTCTCCTTGACAGGAACGACATCAATTCCCTTAGCATTAAGTCGGCTCAAGTGATCATCAACAAGGTTCTCAGCTTCCTTCTTGTCCTTAATCTCAAGGTCAAACTCTTGTAGGAGCAAAACCCATCTGATAAGCCGCAGCTTGGACTCCTTTTTCTTCAAGAGATACCTAAGAGCTGCATGATCAGTGAAAATAACAACTTTTGTGCCCAGTAAGTATGACCTAAATTTTTCAAGAGCAAACAAAACAGCAAACAATTCCTTCTCAGTTGTATGGTAATTGCACTGAGCTTCATCCAATGTCCTAGAAACATAAGCAATCACATGCAAATACTTCCCTATACGTTGCCCAAGAACAGCTCTAACTGCATAGTCACTGGTATCACACATAATCTCGAAAGGAAGCTCCCAATTAGGTGGTCGGATGATGGGTGATGTTGTCAACTTATTTTTGAACAAGTCAAATGCATCTTTGCATTTTTTGGGAGAAGATAAACTCAGCATCTTTGGCTAGTAACTTGCATAGAGGGGCGGCTACCTTGCTAAAATCCTTGATAAATCTACGATAGAAACCTGCATGTCCAAGAAAAGATCGAACATCCCTCACAGAGGAGGGGTAAGGCAAGGACAAGATAATATCTATCTTAGCTTTCTCAACCTCTAAACCACATTCAGAAAGCACATGCCCTAAAACTATCCCTTGCTCTACCATAAAATGACATTTTTCATAGTTCAAAACAAGGTTAGTATCCGTGCATCTTTTCAAGATCAGAGACAAATTTCCTAAACAATGATCAAAGGAATCACCATAGATAGTAAAATCATCCATAAAAACTTCAATTATCCTTTCAACATAATCAGAAAATATGCTCATCATGCATCTTTGAAAAGTAGCAGGTGCATTGCATAAACCAAAGGGCATTCTCCTATAAGCATATGTACCAAATGGACAGGTAAAGGTAGTCTTTTCTTGATCCTCAATAACAATTTGATTATATCCACTATAGCCATCAAGGAAACAATAGAAAGACTTACCAGCTAGTGCTCAAGCATTTGGTCCATGAAAGGCAAAGGATAATGGTATTTTTTGTCACCAAGTTCAACTTTCTATAATCAATACACATTCGCCAGCCACTTTGAACACGTGTGGGCACCAACTCATTCTAAACATTTTTCACCATAGTAATGCCCGTCTTTTTAGGAACCACATGGATAGGACTTACCCACTTGCTATCAGAAATAAGGTATATGACACCTGCATCCAAAAGCTTCAAAATTTCTTCCTTCACCACCTCCATCACGGGTGGATTGAGTCGTCTCTGCATCTCCCTCGAAGGCTTTGAATTATCCTCTAAGAGTATGCGATGCATACACAAAGAAGGACTAATCCCTTTGATGTCAGCTAAAGTCCATCCAATGGCGGTCTTATGGTCCTTTAAGACACGCAACAATCTTTCTTCCTGCATAGCTGTTAGATTCTTTGCAACAATCACTGGAAGAGTATCATTAGATCCAAGAAAAACATACTTCAAATGATCAGGCAAAGGTTTCAATTCTAACTCAGGAGCATGCAACACAGAAGGTAAGACTTTCTTGTGCGAATGATACGACAACAACCTAGAATCAATGTCTAGATCACCTCCGTTTCAATGATTGTTCCCAAACCTAAATTCTATCAATCTAACAAGATCCTTCACCCCCAAAATAGCAAGGAATTGGTAACAAAGAATATAAGATTGTAGGAATTGAATTAACGCCACAAGTTAGAACTTACTTGATAAGTTGAATCAATCCTTAAGGTAAAACAAGCAAGAATCTCAATTCTCTCTTGAAGAATGCTTTCTAATTTTATTGATCTCTCTAAAAACTCATGTTCATGGCTAAAAAAAGGGTTTAAATACCATTTGCAATGTAAACCCTAACAAAGATAACCTAAAAACCCTAAAGAAAGCCCAAAATATCAAAAAGGCCTTCTTGAAACAAATCTGCCAAAGAATAAATCCCACATGGATTTGGGCTTCAAAACTATTTAAAATTGACTAGTTCTTGTGCAAATAGGATAAGAAAAATCACAAAATGGAAGACTAACTTAGGAGGCGCGAATTGGGCTTTTAAACTAGGCCCACAAGCTTGGTTCCTTAAAATAAAACATGCACATGACTTTTTTAATAAAGCACATGCACACTTAATGCAAATCAGCCCATGAAAAAGCCTAAAAGAAGTCCACATGCCCTTTATAAGATAAAATAAGCCCAAACCCATTGATTAGACTTGTGCTTGTGAAAATTGGCTAAGTGTTAGCCCTCTTAATTTGATGCCTCCAATGTGCACACACACTTAGGTGTCTTCTTAAGCTCTTCCCCAAGCTTTCTCATGTATTGTCTTAACCAATTCGGCCCTTTGCTACCCATCTACATTAACAATCTCATTCAAGGGTAAATGCAACAAATCCAATGGAGTTAATGGGTTAAAACCATACACAATCTCAAATGGAAAATAACCTATATAAGAATGAATGCTTCTATTATATGCAAACTCAATCAAAGGCAAACAATCTTCCCAAGCTTTCAAATTTTTACCCACAACAGCACGCAATAAAGATCCTAAGGTTCTATTAACCACTTCAGTTTGTCCATCTGTTTGGGGATGACAAATTGTAGAAAACAAAAGCTTTATTCCCAATTTATTCCATAGAACACGCCAAAAGTGACTTAAAAACTTAGAATCCCTATCTGAAACAATGGTTCTAGGAATGTCATGCAACCTAACAACATCCCTAAAAAACAAATCAGCAACATGTGTAGCATCATCAGATTTATGACATGCAATAAAATGAGCCATTTTACTAAATCTATCAACTACAACAAAGATGCTATCACGTGCTTTCCTAGTCATAGGCAATTCTAACACAAAATCCATAGATATATCAATCCAAGGACTAATAGGGACAGGTAGAGGCGTGTACAACCCATGTGGTTGCACCTTGGACTTGGCTTGCCTACACGCTACACAACTAGAGCAAACTCTTTCAACATCCATTTTCATGTTAGGCCAATAAAAATGCTCCTGTAATATTTTAAGTGTTTTAGCAATACCAAAATGTCCCATTAAACCTCCATCATGAGACTCCCTAGCAAGCATCTCACGCATAGAACAAGTAGGAATAAATAATTTATTATCTCTAAACAAATATCCATCATTCCTATAAAACTTTTGAAAAGCAACTTGTTCACATGCATCATACACGTTAGCAAAGTCAGAATCTGATTTGTACAAATCTTTTATATACTCAAACCCAATCAACTTACAACTAAGAGAAGAGATTAGAGCATACGTCCTAGATAATGCATCAGCGATCACATTTTCTTTACCTTGCTTGTATTTCACAACATAAGGGAATGTCTCTATGAACTCCAACCACTTAGGATTTCTTTTATTCAACTTACCTTGGCCCTTAAGATGCTTCAAACTCTCATGATCAGTGTGAATCACGAATTCCTTTGGCCATAGATAATGTTGCCATTCAACTTCTCACTAAAATAGGCAATGGGACGCCTTCCTTGCAATAAAACAACACCAATACCTATCTCAGAGGCATCACATTCAATCTCAAAAGTAGAAGAAAAATCAGGTAAACTCAAAATAGGTGCAGAACAAAGTTTTTCTTTCAAAGTGTTAAAAGCAATTTCATGCGACTCTTCCCACTTAAATCCTACCTCCTTTTTAACAATCTCAGTCAATGGAGTTGCAATGGAACTAAAATCTTTCACAAACCTCCTATAGAAACAAGTAAGTCCATGAAAAGATCTTACCTGAGTAACACTTGTAGGTCTCGGCCACTCCCTCATTGCCTTGACCTTTTCTTGGTCCACCTCAATTCCATTAGAAGAAACAACATAACCAAGAAATATGACACGATCCATGCAAAATGTATACTTCTTTAACTTAGTATACAACTTTTCTGCCTTAAGTGCATCTAACACAAGCCTAAGATGTTCAATATGCTCATTCATGCTTTTGCTATAGATCAATATGTCATCAAAATATACCACAACAAACTTACCAATAAATGACCTCAAAACATGATTCATCAAACGCATAAATGTACTAGGAGCATTAGTTAAGCCAAAAGGCATCACAAGCCACTCATATAAACCATGTTTTGTTTTAAAAGCAGTTTTTCATTCATCACCAATTTTCATTCTAATCTGATGGTAACCACTCATAAGATCAATTTTGATAAACACACATGCACTATGCAATTCATCAATCATATCATCCAATCTAGGTAAAGGATGGCGATACTTTACCGCTTTCTTGATTAATGACTCTGCAATCCACACATCATGCGCCTAACTCCCATCCTTCTTGGAACCAATATCACTGCACGACACAAGGACTAAGACTCTCCCTGATGTGTCCCTTTTGTAGCAATTCTTTCACTTGCTTTTGGAGTTCCTTAGTTTCATCAGGATTAGCCCTATAAGCTGGTCTATTTGGAATCTGCGCCCCAGGCATGAAGTCAATCTGATGTTCTATTCCTCTAATAAGCGGCAATTCCTTAGGCAACTCCTCAAGGAAAACATCTCCATACTCCTGCAAAAGAGAACAATACTACTAGTCAAACAAGGGTCAAGGTCAGATTCATTAAAATAAGCTTGCTTGTACAAAAGTACAAACAAACATCTCCTTTCCACACAAGCAACCCTTACATCTCTCATTTTTGCATAGAAGTTTTGTTTCTTTCTACCCTCTCTCTCATTTGGGCCTTTTAATTGAATTTCTTTTGAGGCCTCTTTCCCCACTTTTCTTCTCTCAGTCTCGGCCTCACTTTCTCTCATTTCTTTTGATTTAGATTTCTGCTCCCCTTTGCAAGGTTCTCAACCTTCCCTCATTTTTGTATTATCATGTTTTTCTTGAAGTTTTTGTCCTGTCTTTGTTGCATTCCTCCATACTCCTTTTTAATTGCATTTGGTCCTCATATACCTCTTTTGGTGCCAATGGAGCAAGAACAAATTTCTGATCTCCCATAGTAAATGAATACCTATTCTTAAAACCATCATGTAGCACTCTTCTATCATATTGCCAAGGTCGACCGAGCAATAAATGACTAGCATGCATAGATACAACATCACAAAGTACTTGATCAGAATACTTTCCAATGGAGAAAGATACAAGGACTTTTTTATTTACCTTGATTTTCCCATGTCATTCAGCCATTGTAGTCTATGCGGCCTAGGGTGTTTCAAGCACTCCAACCCTAGTTTTTCTACCATCAATGTACTAGCCACATTAGTGCAGCTTCCCCCATCAAGATCAGGCTACAAATCTTCTCATTCACTAGGCATCTGGAATGAAAAATATTTTCCCTTTGCTCAATTCCATCTTCCTTCATTTGAGCATTCAAAACTCGCCTAGTAACAAGTAATTCACCCGTAGGTGCATCCTCAACTTCCACATCAGAACAATCTTCCAACTCAGGCATGGAAGTCAAATCATCTTCTTTCTCCTCAGACACAACTTCTCCTCCTCTCATAAACATTGTTTTCTTGTTCGGGCATTGAGTAGCAATATGACCAACACCAAGACATTTAAAGCATTTACTAGTCCTATGCTTTTCAGAATTGGAACTAAAAGAACTTGGAGTTTTAAAAGTACCTTTTGGATCTGCCTTGTTCTTCTCTTCCTTTAGCTTGTCTTTATCCTTCTCATTTTTCTTGGACCATTTCGAGTTCCAATTTGTAGTAGAGCTTGGGTAAGAAGCCTTGTTGGAGCTTTTGTACTTGAGTTGCCTCTCCACCTTCATGGCCATGTTCACCATCTCCTCTAACTCCACATAATGGTGCAATTCAATAACATTGGCAATGTCTTTGTTCAAACCAGCCAAGAAACGTGCCATGGTGGCTTCTCTTTCTTCTTCTACATTAGCCCTAATCATGGCTATCTCCATCTACTTATGGTACTCTTCTACACTTTTGGTGCCTTGTCTCAAGGTTTGGAGCCTTGGATGGAGCTCCCTATAGAAGTAACAAGGCACAAACCTCTTCTTCATGACCTTCTTCATTTCAGCCCAAGTATCAATAGGATCCTCTCCATTCCTTCTTTTGTTCAAAACAAGCTGATCCCACCAAATAAGTGCATAATCATGAAATTCCACGGCAACAAGCTTCACCTTCTTCTCCTCATAATAGTTATGGAATTCAAAAATCATCTCCATTTTTCTTTCCCATTAAAAGTAAGCTTCTGGATCATTCTTACCTTGGAAAGATGGTATTTTCATCTTCATACTGCCCAAGTTTCTATCCACACGCTCAACCCTGTCTTCTCCCCTTGCATTGTCTCGGCCTTTATAACCTCTTCCTCTTCCTCTATCATTCCGTCCCCCTTTTCCACCAAATCTGGCCCTATGCCAATCTTCTTGATCTTCCCCATCATCATATTCATCTTCATACTCATAGCGCACAGGAGTTGGCTCCCTAGCATTTTGCCTCCTTGTTGCACCATTAGATGAAGCCTCTCGTTGTAAATTCCTAATGGCTTGATCTTGTCTATCAAATTTATCACTGATACGGCAACAACCTAGAATCAATGTCTAGATCACCTCCGTTTCAATGATTGTTCCCAAACCTAAATTCAATCAATCTAACAAGACCCTTCACCCCCAAAACAGCAAGGAATTGGTAATAAAGAGTATAAAATTGTAGGAATTGAATTAACTCGTGTTCATGGCTAAAGCAAGTGTTTAAATACCCTTTGCAATGTAAACCCTAACAAAGATAACCTAAAAACCCTAAAGAAAGCCCAAAATATCAAAAAGGCCTTCTTGAAACAAATCTGCCCAAGAATAAATCCCACATGGATTTGGGCTTCAAAACTAATTAAAATTGACTAGTCCTTGTCCAAATAGGATAAGAAAACCACAAAATAGAAGACTAACTTTAGAGGGTCGAATTGGGCTTTTAAACTAGGCCAACAAGCTTGGTTCCTTAAAATAAAACATGCACATGACTTTTTTAATAAAGCATATGCACACTTAATGCAAACCAGCCCATGAAAAAGCCTAAAAGAAGACCACATGCCCTTTATAAGATAAAATAAGCCCAAGCCCATTGATTAGACTCGTGCTTGTGAAAATTGGCTAAGTGTTAGCCCTCTTGATTTGATGCCTCCAATGTGCACACACACTTAGGTGTCTTCCTAAGCTCTTCCCCAAGCTTGATCAACAAAACTTCTTGAAGTTCTTGCGAAACAAAAGCTTGTACATAAATATGAAATTGTGCTTTAAGCTTGTTGGAGCGTGACCTTGTAATTGGACCCATTGGCATCCTTAAGTCTCCATTGCCTTGGTGAGTTGTATCATTCCCTCTCTCTAGGATCAAGCTTAGACTTCCTTTGTTTAGGAAATCTCTCCTTCCTGAAGTGCACCCAAACCCAATCTCCAGGTTCAAACTTCATCACCCTATGCCCTTGATTGTCTCTTTGAGCATACTTCTTGTTCTTTTCCTCAATGTGCTGCCTAGCTTTATCATGTATTGTCTTAACCAATTCGGCCCTTTGCTGCCCATCTACATTAACAATCTCATTCAAGGGTAAAGGCAACAAATCCAATGGAGTTAATGGGTTAAAACCATACACAATCTCAAATGGAGAATAACCTGTAGAAGAATGAATGCTTTTATTATATGCAAACTCAATCAATGGCAAACAATCTTCCCAAGCTTTCAAATTTTTACCCACAACAGCAGGCAATAAAGATCCTAAGGTTCTATTAACCACTTCGGTTTGTCCATCTGTTTGGGGATGACAAGTTGTAGAAAACAGAAGTTTTGTTCCCAATTTATTCCATAGAACACGCCAAAAGTGACTTAAAAACTTAGAATCCCTATCTGAAACAATGGTTCTAGGAATGCCATGCAACCTAACAACATCCCTAAAAAACAAATCAGCAACATGTGTAGCATCATCAGATTTATGACATGCAATAAAATGAGCCATTTTAATAAATCTATCAACTACAACAAAGATGCTATCACGTCCTTTCCTAGTCCTAGGCAATCCTAGCACAAAATCCATAGATATATCAATCCAAGGACTAATAGGGACAGGTAGAGGCGTGTACAACCCATGCGGTTGCACCTTGGACTTGGCTTGCCTACACGCTACACAACTAGAGCAAACTCTTTCAACATGCTTTTCATGTTAGGCCAATAAAAATGCTCCTATAATATGTCAAGTGTTTTAGCAATACCAAAATGTCCCATTAAACCTCCATCATGAGACTCCCTAACAAGCATCTCACGCATAGAACAAGTAGGAATACATAGTTTATTATCTCTAAACAAATATCCATCATTCCTATAAAACTTTTGAAAAGCAAGTTGTTCACATGAATCATACACATTAGCAAAGTAAGAATCTGATTTGGAAAAATCTTTCATATACTCGAACCTAATCAACTTAGAACTAAGAGAAGAGATTAGAGCACACCTCCTAGACAATGCATCAACGATCACATTTTCTTTACCTTGCTTGTATTTTACAACATATGGGAATGTCTCTATGAACTCCAGCCACTTAGCATGTGTTTTATTTAACTTACCTTGGCCCTTAAAATGCTTCAAACTCTCATGATCAGTGTGAAACATGAATTCAAGGAAAACATCTCCATACCCCTGCAAAAGAGAAACAACACTACTAGGCAAACAATGGTCAAGGTCATATTCATTAAAACAAGCTTGCTTGTACAAAAGTACAAACAAACATCTCCTTTCCACACAAGCAACCCTTACATCTCTCACTTTTGCATTGAAGTTTTGTTTCTTTCTACCCTCTCTCTCATTTAGGCCTTTTAATTCAATTTCTTTTGAGGCCTCTTTCCCCACTTTTCTTCTCTTAGTCTCGATCTCACTTTCTCTCTTTTCTTTTGATTTAGATTTCTGCTCCCCTTTTTCAAGGTTCTCAACCTTCCCCTCAATTTTTGTATTATCATGCTTTCCTTGAAGTTTTTTTTGTCCTGTCTTTGTTGCATTGCCTCCATACTCCTTTTTAATTGCATTTGGTCCTCATATACCTCTTTTGGTGCCAATGGAGCAAGAACAAATTTCTGATCTCCCATAGTAAATGAATACCTATTCTTAAAACCATCATGTAACACTCTTCTATCATATTGCCAAGGTCGACCGAGCAATAAATGACTAGCATGCATAGGTACAACATCACAAAGTACTTGATCAGAATACTTTCCAATGGAGAAAGATACAAGGACTTGTTTATTTACCTTGATTTCCCCCATGTCATTCAGCCATTGTAGTCTATACGGCCTAGGGTGTTTCAAGCACTCCAACCCTAGTTTTTCTACCATCAATGTACTAGCCACATTAGTGCAGCTTCCCCCATCAATGATCATGCTACAAATCTTCTCATTCACTAGGCATCTAGAATGAAAAATATTTTCCCTTTCCTCAATTCCATCTTCCTTCACTTGAGCATTCAAAACTCGCCTAGTAACAAGTAATTCACCCCTAGGTGCATCCTCAACTTCCACATCAGAACAACCTTCCAACTCAGGCATGGAAGCCAAATCATCTTCTTCCTCCTCAGACACAATTTCTTCATCTTCCACATCATCATATTGATCTTCATACTCATAGCGCACAGGAGTTGGTTCCCTAGCACTTTGCCTCCTTGTTGCACCATTAGTTGAAGCCTCTCTATTCTTTTCATCCTTGTCACTACCTTTACTATCCTTTGAAATTGACATGATGTAAAACTTGCAGAAACACGTTAGAACAACTCCTCACACACTCCCTCACGTGTTTGTCTCTAATCAGATTGGATACCCTCGTGTTTCACTCAAGGAGATGGCTTTTACCCTCAGATGAGCTTAAACACTCTAGATTCTAGCACAGTTTTACTTGTCCGGATCAATCACTACCAACCAAATAAGCACAACAGCAACTTAATTCATTAGAAAACAACGAATACCTAAAGAAAGGAAAAAAACACAAAACTAGATGCAATTTAAGGTAAAGAAAGCAATGAAGATGAAAATAAACACATACTAGATGGAGAAAACGTATGTGAACAATTTTTGGTGCCAATTGAGCAATATGAAACAAGATTACTCAATTCAAGTGTAATGGAAACAAAAGGACAGCAAACAAAAAAAAAACAACCAAAGAGTGCAAGAAAAGATGAAACTAGGAATTAAACTCAACCCTAAACCCAAATTAACAAGGACATGCCAATCTGCCCCAATTACTCAAGAACTTAAAGATAAACAATTATATCAAAGACACACGTTTTGAGCGAAGAACGTAAATCTTGAAACAAGAAAGTGTTTCTTGATGCAAGAAAACAAGTCTTGATGAGTTTCTTGAATGAATGATGTGTTCTTGATGAATCTTGAATAATAAAGAAACGAAACTAAAGAATTCTTGAATGATCAGATTCGTTCTTGATGAATCTTGCAAGCAAATCAACTCAAACTCACAAAGATTCACAATCTTGATTTTCTTTTTTTTTACTTCTTTCTTTTCTTTCTTTTCTTCTTTTTCTTTCTTTCTTTCTTTCTTTTCTTTCTTTCTTTCTTTCTTTTTTTTTTCTTTTCTTTTTTTTTTCGAATTTTAATGATGAACTAACTATAATAATCAAGAACAAACAGAAAATTAAAGATAAAGATTGAATTTAAAACCTAGGCTTTGATACCAAAGATGATACGGCAACAACCTAGAATCAATGTCTAGATCACCTCCGTTTCAATGATTGTTCCCAAACCTAAATTCAATCAATCTAACAAGACCCTTCACCCCCAAAACAGCAAGGAATTGGTAACAAAGAGTATAAGATTGTAGAAATTGAATTAACGCCGCAAGTTAGAACTTACTTGATAAGTTGAATCAATCCTTAAGGTAAAACAAGCAAGAATCTCAATTCTCTCTTGAAGAATGCTTTCTAATTTTATTGATCTCTCTAAAACTCGTGTTCATGGCTAAAGCAAGGGTTTAAATACCCTTTGCAATGTAAACCTTAACAAAGATAACCTAAAAATCCTAAAGAAAGCCCAAAATATCAAAAAGGCCTTATTGAAACAAATCTGCCCAAGAATAAATCACACATGGATTTGGGCTTCAAAACTAATTAAAATTGACTAGTCCTTGTCCAAATAGGATAAGAAAACCACAAAATAGAAGACTAACTTAAGAGGGTCGAATTGGGCTTTTAAACTAGGCCCACAAGCTTGGTTCCTTAAAATAAAACATGCACATGACTTTTTTTAATAAAGCACATGCGCACTTAATGCAAACCAGCCCATGAAAAAGCTTAAAAGAAGTCCACATGCCCTTTATAAGATAAAATAAGCTCAAGCCCATTGATTAGACTTGTGCTTGTGAAAATTGGCTAAGTGTTAGCCCTCTTGATTTGATGCCTCCAATGTGCACACACACTTAGGTGTCTTCCTAAGCTTTTCTCCAAGCTTGATCAACAAAACTTCTTGAAGTTCTTGTGAAACAAAAGCTTGTACATAAATCTGAAATTGTGCTTTAAGCTTGTTGGAGCGTGATCTTGTAATTGGACCCATTGGCATCCTTAAGTCTCCATTGCCTTGGTGAGTTGTATCAATCACTGACATCCCTGAACATGTTCTCAATCCTTTGGAATTGATGTTGCGTAGCCTCCAAAGTAAAGAATGTGTGTTGATCAGCCTCACTATTCTTTTCATCCTTGTCACTACCTTTACTATCCTTTGAATTGGTCATGATGTAAAACCTGCAAAAACACATTAGAATAGCTCCTCACACACTCCCTCACGTGTTTCTCTTTAAATCAGATTGGATACCCTCGTGTTTCACTCAAGAAGATGGCTTTTACAATCAAATGAGCTTACATACTCTTGCCTTTTACCACTTTAGATTCTAGCACATTTTTACTTGTCTGGATCAATCATTACCAACCAAATAAACACAACAGCAACGTAATTCAAAATGAAAGCAACGAATACCTAAATAAAGAAAGAAAATACAAAGCTAGATGCAATTTAATGTAAAGAAAACAATGAAGATGAAAATAAACACATACTAGATGGAGAAAATGTATGTGATCGATTTTTGGTGCCAATTGAGCAATATGAAACAAGATTAGTCAATTCAAGTGTAATGGAAACAAAAAGGACAGCAAACAAAAAAAACAACCAAAGAGTTGAAGAAAAGACGAAACTAGGAATTAAACTCAACCCTAAACCCAAATTAACAAGAACATTCCAATCTGCCCCAATTACTCAAAAACTTAAAGATAAGCAATTATATCAAAGACACGTTTTGAGCGAAGAACGTAAATCTTGAAACAAGAAAGTGTTTTTTGGTGCAAGAAAACAAGTCTTGATGAGTTTCTTGAACGAAGGATGTGTTCTTGATGAATCTTGAATAACAAAGAAACGAAATTAAAGAATTCTTGAATGATCATGTTGGACCCCGCTGTCGGAGCCCAACATCGGACATGAAAGCGTGGTGTGAAACATGTTAATTATACGTTTAAGGGAAAGACCCGCGGATGATCAATGGGCCTACTGGAAAACAAACTTGAAACCTGCTTTCATTTGATTTAAACAACCAAATCCATAATTCATGCTCCAAAAGATGAGTTTCATAAAGCTTTAAGAACATCTCAAACCAAATTACAACTTTGAGTTCAAGAGCCAAAAATACAAAATACTCTTGAACCAATAATACTTGAAATGTAACTAAAGCTTAAAAATAAACATGAAAAAATGGAGTGCTGCCATAACTCGTGACTCACTCGGTCTCTTGCTCGTCACCTGAATGGGAGAGATTAGAGGGGGTGAGCTATAAAGCTTGTGGGAATATATTTATAATATAGAAATAAGCAAAAGTATTCAAAAATATCTCATTGTTGTGATACTTGTTGAAATCATAGTAATTAAGCATGTATGAGTCATAGCTTGAAAATGCTTGATTTTTGAACAATTCATGATGCATGAAACATAACAACAGATCATAAAACACATAACATAACATGATGGTTTGGGTTGTCCCTGGTTCATGACGTACTACACACTCCCATTGAAATGGTTATGTGTAGACGTAGTTTCATGAGGGAATCCTTGTGAGAAACCCTATGCCACTAGCGGGCAGGCGGGAGAAGCTTTTTCGTGAGTCAATGTGCACTTGACTGTTCGTGAGGGACATACCGCAAACCCACATAAATATGCATGATTCATGTTCTTGTAAACTTGTTTGCCAAACTGGCACTTGCTTGTAAACTTGCTTGTCAAATATTTCGTAAAACATGATTTCATGTACATGTATTCTTGAAAGGAGAAAAACCCCTTTTGGAATCCTTTTCATAATTCATGAATGCAAATCATATAATAACCTATAATCATTCATAATAGTATGTAATGCAATCGTTGATGATGCAATTTAAAGCATTAAATCTTTCTTGATTTGAACAAAATAATGAGTGACTTATGTACTCTATTATAAACATAAACTCACCTGAATTCCTTGCTTGTTCTTGCCTAGGAATGAGTTTCCTCTTGATCCTCTTGCTCCTCTTGCCTCACTTGATTTCCTAAAATTAGAACCAAAATCCCATTCAATAACTCATGCTGAAACAATATTCCCATTCTTAACTTCCATCCAAAATTTCATACCCTTAGAAACTGATTCAGAACTTCATCACTTCACAAAACTTGTAGATCTATGTCTCTAGTTTACAACGCCTTAAAAATCACCTCAAAAGGACTTTTGTAGCGAAAGATATGCCAAAAATACTAAAAAAAACATCTTGCTCGAATCGGCCTCGCCATGACGAGGTTTCGCTTGTCATGCGCGTGCTGGCTCGACACATCATGACATCTGGCATAGGTCGACTTCGAATCCAGATTTTCGAGATTTTTCAACTCTTAATCCTTTCCTTTCTCAACTACAACACATCTAACCCTTCAATCAAGTCCTATACTTCCTTTTTAAGCTTATTCTAACACAAAATCAGCAACAAAACAACAAGCCATGAATTTCTACCAAAGTTTCTGAAAACCCTAACTCAAACGATTCTAACTTCATACAACCCATTCTAGGTTTCAATCCGTCCCAAACAAGAGTAAAAGAGTTTAACTTACCTGATGAATCCTTCAAATCTTTCGAAATTGCATGAACTAATCTTCCCTCTTTTCTCTTCTTCTTCTCCTCTCTCCCTACGACTCTCTCTTCTCTTCTTCTCTTCTTTCTCTTTTCCTTCCTTTTCCTTTTTTTTTCTAACTCTAACACCTAAGTTAAAAGATAGCACAAAGACTACCATGCCCCTCCTTGCTTAGTCTTAATCTCAC
Source organism: Erythroxylum novogranatense (assembly GCA_029891385.1). Taxonomy (NCBI): domain Eukaryota; kingdom Viridiplantae; phylum Streptophyta; class Magnoliopsida; order Malpighiales; family Erythroxylaceae; genus Erythroxylum; species Erythroxylum novogranatense. Next base: position 59,645,433 of record CM057226.1, on the reverse strand, counting down.
CAACTTACATGACTTGCCCATTATGCCCTCATGTAAATTTTTACCCTTCCATAACCATTTATTCCACACTAATCTCAAATAATTCTTAATTTCCTCTAACACCTCCAATAAAATCAAACTATGCCACAAATAACACAATCAACTTAATTCATACTTAATAACATCAAGAAAAACAATTTGGGGCCCAACATTTCTCCCCCTCTTAAAAGAAATTTTGTCCTCGAAATTTACCTGAATCATCGAAAAGACTTGGATACTTCTCTTTCATGGCGTCCAATGGCTCACACGTGGCTTCTTCCACTGAATGGTTCCTCCACAGAACTTTAACTAGCTGAACTGTCTTGTTCCTGAGGACCTTTTCCTTTGTGTCCAAGATCTCTACTGGAATTTCCTCATAACTCAAGTCGTCTCTTAACTGAACCTCTGAAACCTGAATGACATGAGAAGGATCTGATATGTACCTCCTTAGCATTGAAACATGAAAAACATCATGGATCTGAGACAACTCTGGCGGCAACGCCAACTTGTAGGCTAGAGGTCCGATCCTCTCAAGAATCTCATAAGGACCCACATACCTTGGACTCAACTTGCCTTTCTTGCCAAACCTTAATATTCCTTTCCAAGGAGACGTCTTCAAAAACACCTTCTCACCGACTTCATACTCCATCTCTTTCCGATGTGCATCAGTGTAACTCTTCATCCTATCTTGAGCTGCCTTAAGCCGCTGTTTAACCAGATTGACTTTATCCACTGTCATCTGAATCAACTCTGGCCCTACCAGTTTCCTCTCTCCTTCTTCATCCCAACATATTGGAGTTCTACACCTCCTTCCATACAATGCCTCATATGGAGTCATCTGAATGCTCGAATGGCACGAGTTATTGTAAACAAATTTGACCAATGGCAAAAACTCATCCCAAGCTCCCTTGAAATCCAACACACATGCCCTGAGCATTTCCTCAAGTGTCCGAATGGTCCTCTCAGATTGACCATCCGTCTGAGGGTGAAATGTTGTACTAAATCTCAGCTTTGTACCTAAAGCTTCCTGCAAGCTTTCCCAAAATCTCGAAGTAAACCAAGGATCCCTGTCAGAGACGATGGAATTCCATGCAATCTCACTACCTCATCAATGTACTTCTTGGCTAACACATGCAACGAATCAGTCTGCTTGATTGCCAGAAAATGGGTTGACTTCGTCAACCTATCCACAATAACCCATATGGCATCATGCTTCCTATTGGTCTTAAGCAAACCCATCAGAAAATCCATGGTTACTCTTTGCCACTTCCACTTAGGAATGGACAATGGCCTTAGCTTGCCTGAAGGCGCCTGGTGTTCAGCCTTGACTTGCTGACACACTAGACACTTACTGACATATTCTGCTACATCCCTCTTCATGCCCTTCCACCAGAAATGCTCTCTCGAATCTCTGTACATCCTGGTGCTACCTGGGTGCATGGCATAAGGTGCATTGTGTGCCTCATCCAAAACCTCATCCTTAACCTCCTTGCTGTCTAGAATGCAAAGTCTGTCTCCCACTATCATGAGTCCATCATCTCTCACTACTACCTCAAAAATCTTACCATTCTGAATTTTCTCCCGAAGCTTGCTCAAACCTGCATCCTGTGCCTGCAACTCCTTAACCTTCTCTCTGAGTATAGGCCTCACTCTGAAATTAGCTAGGAGGCAATTTGGTTCCTCCTGCTTCAAGCTTATCTTAAGCTTGGTCATCTCTTCCAATAAAGGAAGATAAACTGTCTGAACGTGAGCAATAGAAGACTTCCTGCTCAATGCATCCGCCACTACATTCGCCTTGCCTGGATTGTACTCAATCAACAAATCATAATCTTTGAGTAACTCAATCCACCTTCTCTGTCTCAAATTCAATTCCTTCTGGCTCAGTAAGTACTTGAGGCTTTTGTGATCAGTAAAGATCCTGGTCTGAACTTCATATAGATAATGCCTCCAAATCTTTAAGGCAAAGATCACTGCTGCCAACTCCAAATCATGAGTCGAGTAATTCGACTCATACTGCTTCAGTTGCCTTGAAGCATAAGCTATCACCCTATCTCCCTACATTAACACACAACCGAGACCCTTCCTCAAAGCATCACTGTACACTGTATAGCCCTCATCACCAGAAGGCAAAATCAGCACTGGAGCACTTGTCAATCTGAGCTTGAGCTCCTCAAAGCTCTTCTGGCATTCATCAGTCTAGATAAACTTCTGATTCTTCCTCAATAGCTTAGTCATCAGAGCAGCTATCATGAAAAATCCTTCTACAAACCTCCTGTAGTAACCTACCAGACCCAGAAAACTCCTTACCTCTGTCACTGTCTTGGGTGCACGCCAATTCACCACTGCTTCAACTTTTCTCGGATCAACATGCACACCATCCTGCGAAATCACATGCCTAAGAAATGTCACCTCATGAAGCCAGAACTCACACTTGCTAAACTTGGCATAAAGCTCTCTCTCCCTAAGAGTCTGCAATACAATCCTGAGATGCTCCTCATGTTCTTCTTCACTCTTAGAATACACCAGAATGTCATCTATAAATACTATGACAAACTGATCCAGAAAATCCTTGAAGACCCTATTCATGAGATCTATGAAAGCAGCTGGAGCATTAGTCAAGCCGAATGGCATAACCAAAAACTCATAATGCCCATAACGGGTCCTGAATGTTGTCTTGCTTACATCAGACTACTTGATTTTGAGCTGATGATAGCCTGACCTGAGGTCAATCTTGGAGAAAACCCTTGTTCCCTGTAGCTAGTCAAACATATTATCTATCCGTGGCAAAGGATACTTGTTCTTAACTGTCACCTTGTTGAGTTTTCGGTAATCAATACACATCCGCCATGATCCATCCTTCTTCTTGACAAACAAAACCGGTGCTCCCTAAGGAGACGAACTAGGCCTGACATACCCCTTCTCTAACAGTTCCTCCAACTGTTCCTTAAGCTCCCTCAACTCAGCTGGAGCCATCCTGTAAGGCGGTATTGAAATTAGCGCGGTTTCGGGAATCAAGCCAATGGTAAACTCGATTTCCCTCACCGGCGACAAACCTGGTAACTCATCTGGGAAAACATCTGGAAACTCCCTCACAATCGGAAAGTCCTCTAACTTCCCTTCATGCACATCGACATCTACAACATGTGCCAAAAAAGCTTCACATCCCTGGCCCATCATCCTTTCAGCTAACATAGCTGAAATCAGTCTTGGCGAGGGTGTCTTCCTGTCCCCTCTGAAGATCACCTTCTCACCATTGCCCAGATCAAACTCTACCTCTTTTTGACCACAATCTAGCTTGGCCAGATATTTCTCCATAGTATCCATCCCCAGAATAACATCTAACCCTCTTAGGTCTAGCAGTAGTAAGTCCACTACCAATCTAGCACCATCAATGAAGAGCTCACACTGCTCATACACCTGACTGATCACCACATTCCTCCCTAGAGGAGTATTAACAATCAAAGGCCTATCCAAAGGCACAGAATTCACACCATGTAATGCTATACTTGCAGAAACAAATGAATGCGTGGAACCAGAATCAATCAAAACAAATACTGCTGAATCAAATAACTGAGCCATACCCGTGACAACCTCAGGTGCAGCTGCAGTTTCCTCCCTGGTAATGGTGAACACTCTTGTCGGCGCCTAACCCCTTGGCCTTCCTGGAGGAATAGCCTTCCTTGCAGTCCCAGAGTTGCCTACCTCAGTAACTGGTCTGGTTCCCACTGTCTCTGCACGCCTTGGAACTTGAAACTGCGACCCCTCTTGTCTCGGTGCCTGTGGACAATCCTTGGCTATGTGTCCCTTCTCTCCGCATATAAAACAAACTCCAAGTAACTTGAGGCACTCTCCTTGATGATGTTTCCTACACTGATCACATAAGGGGTGGGTGTACCAACTCCTTCCAGCTCTACCGGTGCCTCCCACATTAGAGGCTTGCCCTGATACTGCCCCCACCTGCTTGTTCTTGGTAACTCCACTGCTACTGACTTCACTCTGACTGTGAGAGCTCCTTATGCTCCTCTCAGGCAATGGAGCACTAGTACCCTTCCTGAAAGTCAGCTCCCTGTTATTCCTCTTCTTGTTCACTTCATTTCTGATATTCTCCAGCTTTTCAGCCTGGAGAGCAGCATCCACCAACTGCTGGTAGTCACAGAAATTATGAATCAAGACTTTCTCCCTAATCCCCAAGTGAAGACCTCCTTCAAACTTACGACATTTGTCTTCTTCTGTCGCCACAATGTTGGTTGCTTATCGAGAAAGCTGTGTGAACTTCAGCTTGTACTCGCTCACACTCATGTCCCTCTGCATGAGATTCAAAAATTCCCTGGCCTTCTCTTGCACATAGACCCTGGACAGATACTTCTTTCGGAACACTTCTACAAAGTCCCTCCATGTCAGCACCGATGGGATTGAGAACAACCATTCCTTAGGTGTCCCCTTCAAAGAGAAAGGAAAAGCTTTCAGCTTGACTTGCTCCTCCTCTACACCATTCGGCTTCATGCCATTGCAAATCACATGGAACTTCTTAAGATGAGCATGTGGATCTTCACCTGCAAGGCCGTTAAAACAAGGAGGAAAATGGATAAAACCAGGTTTTAGCTCAAAGTTAGCATTCTTAACATTAATACAAAGAGGATGGTTCTCCAAGTCAGGAGCAGCAAGCTCCTTCAAAGTTCTTTGTTGTGCAACTGCCATGTCTTCAGGAACAGGATCAACGTAGATGTTATTGGATGGTGATGAGTCGGCGGGTTGTGCACGTGTGAAAGATAACTCCTTCTCAAAGTTTGGTCGGAAGAGTGGATTACGTTGTTCAAGGATGATAGGATAGTGCAACGGTGTATGGATTGGTGTTTGTGTGGAGTTGATCAAGAAATCTTCGTAGAATTGATCTAAGTCGGCTTGTTCCTGATCTGAAAGTTGCTCTCCAGATGATTGGGACATAAAACCTTCAAAACAAAAGGTTCAATGCACCAAATCACAAAAAGAAAGAAAAATAGCAAGCAAACTATAGAAGAAAGATAAAAATCAACACTTTGATCCCCGGTAACGGCGCCAAAAATTTGATAGGTTGTCGTTAGCTGACAAATTTAATCCCCTACTTAAATTGATTTGTAGTATAGCGAAGCAAGGGTATCGTCCCACAGAGATCAAAACACAAGGAAGATTTTCTTACTTTCAAGCAAAGTATGCGTGAATGTCAAAAGGGAAAACAAAAATCGAATGCTCTTAAGACCAAATTGGGGGATTTGTTTGTTTATGTTAAAAGTAAATAAGAAAAGAAATAAGAAGACGTGATTTAAGTTTAGAAAATTAAAACAAAGCTAAAAGTTTTCAAGAGAGAAATTGCTAAGAAAATTTTAGTTAAAAGTTTAGATTAATTAAAGACCAATTGCAAAAGTTTTCACTAAATCCTTAGGTTGTTTTTAATCATTTAAACGAATTATATCTTAGATTGGAAAATTAGGGTTCTTCAAGCAAAGATAGATGTATTCAAAACAAGCATGACATGCAACCACTTCTTGTTAATGTGTTAATCCAAAACTAACATGAACAACACAATAACAAGATCATTAAGATTAAAATCAAGTTTGCTAAACCTAAGTTAACTTTCAACAAAGCTAGCATGCATAAAATTAACCTATGTCTTGATCCAACTAATTAAAACCTACATACAAGCTTCAATTTTAATTAGTTGATGCTACTTAACCTAATCAATTTATTGTCTAGCAATTAAATTAATCAGATAGCATACAAATTATTCATGCAAAATTTCAATTCATGACTTCAAATCCACATGCAAAATTCGGCAATCATGTCCAGATCAAGAGCACAAATTTCCAATCATAGATTCATCAATTATATGCACATGCTTCTCATAAAAACAACCATGAATTTAGCTAATAGCCTCAACAATTGGAAAAGAGAATTTAGTTCATAATTCTCACTAAAACAAAGCCAAAAATCATAATAGAAAACATAGTGCAGAATTTGGGTATAAGAAGAAGAATAGAAAGAAATAAAACTAGGGTTCTACCTAGGGAGAGAGAAAAAAACGTAAAAGAGAAAGAAAAGAAGAGAAATTCACATCCAAAGAAGATAGAAATTGTGAATCTCCCCAAACTAATGCTAAAGGACCCTATTTATATTGGAGGAGGTCTTGTAAGAGAGGATTTCTTTTCCAAGTAAAAGTAGGTTTTTCTTTCCTTGTAGAATTAGGATCTTTATAAGGAGATGACTTCTTTTCCAAGTAGAAGTAGGTCTTTCTTTCTTTGTAGAATTAGGATCTTTATAAGTAGATGACTTCTTTTCCAAGTAGAAGTAGGTTTTCTTCTTTCCTTTCCAAATTAAGAGCTTTACAAGTTAGGACTTTTTTAAAAAATCTTCATTTCTCCCAATCTACATGTCCTGTGACCGTCTAGATTGTTCCTGGATCCATTTCTTGCAATGTCGAACAAGAATTATCCGAAATGTAGAAATCCTAGTTGAAGTAGGATTCCTTATAGGATTAGGATTTCTGCAACTTTGGTCACCTTAGGGTATTTTGACCTCCTCACTTTGAAAATGATATCCAAAAGTCCTAAATCTCCCTCCTTAGCATGATTTTCTTCATTTGACACCTAAAACACTTGAAATGGTAAAATCAATGTAAGCTACGTGATTTAGACATCAAATGAGAATAAAAACTAAGTGTAAAAGTACAAAAAGATAAGAAAATATGAGTGCATCAACTTCCCCCACACTTAGCTCTTGCTCGTCTCGAGTAAGGAAAATTAAAGAAAGACGAAAGAAATATACTAAGGAAAATTTGTGACATGCAAAAAACTAGTGTGGATGTAAAAGTAAACAGCGTGTATGCAAATGCAGGAAACTTTTCTTAGTGTTATAGCTTTTCTCTAACCTCCCAACAACATCAAAGAAGCACAAGCATCATAGAGAAAAAAGTGTGACATTCAATCCATAAACTCAATGAACTTACTCTAAATGTAAGAACCAAGCCAGATAGCATATAGGAATCAAAGGAAATCTACTCCATGTCAAAATAATAGGTCCTCTCATTGTTATACTCTCCAACATTCAAAGTGTTTAAGGCTCATATGTGTTTAACTCTCATAAATTCAGATAATGCAATGCTCTACCATATGCTTGCTCTTCAATCTCGAATATACTACTAAACATACGTGCACAACACAAATCAAAAGGTCTTAACAGGGATGTAACTTGGCTGGGCTAGGGGTGAGGTAAAATAATGGCAAAGAAAAAGGTTAAGTATCAAGGAAAGCAGAGCATAAAAATAATCAATGGCATACATGTCGTGCACCATGTATAACATCAAACAATCAAACACAACTCAACTTTTTATTTGAACTTTCAATTCCAATAATATTGACCAAGAAAATAACATGGGGAATTCACATTTTTTTATTTTTACTCTCGGCCTCAATCTTTTTTTTCTTTTTTCTTTTTTAGTTTTTCTTCTTCTTCTTTTTTCTTTTTTTTTTGCCGAATACTCCCCCTTAATAATTAAGAACAAAATAAGCCATATACCACAGATAGCCAAACATGTTCAACCTCCTCAAGTTTGACATCAACAAAAACATGCTCTACTAACCATGATAGGGGTTAGAAAGGTAAATCAAGTAAGAATAGTCTAAGTTAAACATGGGTAAAGCAAATAATAGGTAATAAGCTCAAGTGGGCTAACTAGTGGTCAATATGCTTTGGGTTGACCTTTTTTTTAAATTAGTTTAAAATCCTAGGAGCCTTTATCATGTTTATGTAATGCATGCACAAGTGTAGTCTCATCAAGATATGAAGCAAGTTCTAGAGATACAAAGCATTGAATGAAATTACACACCAAAGAGACATGTTGAAGGCTCAAAAGCTCACATGGGACGATCATCTATCAAGTCAACATGTGTAGTTTCAATGTTAGTCCAAATACCATCTTGCTCAGAACTTACATAAAAAAACATTCATCAAATTTATGCTTCAAGAATCACAGATTAATTCTCATCTATAACATTCATATTCTTCTTAACCATTGGGAGGTAAAAAGAAAAAAACCAAACACTTCAGGTGCAAAACATGCAAAAATTGAGATTTTTTTTTGGATTTTTGAATCATCATTTTTTTGTTTATGGTTTTTTTAATAAAGCATGCAAGTACCAGTGAAAACCTTCAAGTTCAAGCAAGAGCAAAGGTGCGGTGCATTAAAGCATGAAAGTAAAGAAAATATCCGAACCAATAACCAGCTAAAACCTGAAAATTTAATGTTAAAAAAAACTAACCTAAATCCTCCCCCACACTTAAACACAACATTGTCCGCAATGTTGAAATCAAAGCTAGAAGAGAAGATAAAACATACCAAAAAGAAAGAAATTCTGATATGAAGAAGATGATGAAAAACGTTAAGAGAAAAAGGAAATGGAAGAGAAATCAAATCTGGTTTTTCAATGATGGGTTGCCTGTTGGGCTCGAGTCACGCCAGTGACGGGCGCCCAAATACCTTTGGACCCGGTCCCAACATCCATACATATACACAATTCGATTCACACATATACTCATACATGCAATTTCGCACATAGTAAGACATAATTAAACACCCCAAACATTAAGGGGCTTCATGCCATTACAGATTAAGAGAAGTTCAACAAATATTCTCAAATGCAGCATAATACGAAATAAAGTTTAAAATCCAAAATACATAAGTATGCTCCATGATGATATGCTGACGGGCTAACCAAAGTACTAACTTAATACAAGGCTCCTAACTAGCTTGAAGTTTTCGATGCCTTGCAAGGTCAACAATCGTCTCGATCTGCACCTGAGGAGGGGAGAGTAATGGGGTGAGCTGTGAAGCTCAGTGGCATATATGTTTATAGCCATTGGCAACGAGCCACACATTCAAGCATATATATTTATACAAGCATACAACAAATCATCAACCCAACACTATACAATCGTCGCATCACAATTCATGTCATATGATTACACAATATAACAATTTAACATGTGTCATGCTAAAAAAATCAATCGTGTATGTACAAACAATTGGCTCGAGAGTTCCGTAAACGATCCGGATAAACCGAAGTTAAATCTGTAAACTATCCGAGTCCGATTTCTCAAGGATTTTGTTGCCTCAAGCGGGCAGCCGAGAGAAGGCTTTATGTCAACGTGCAAGTGACTCCATCCGTAACTCTCTTACCCAAACATAACACATAATCCATTCGTTTCATGTTCAAAGCAGTTTATCAAAGCTTTCGAAATTCTCATTCTTTTCATTTTTGCAAAATGCCATAAGGCCAATCAAAGCTATGCATAATCATATTCATAATGCAAGTTCGATATTTCTCATATAATTTAACACAAGCAATGTCACATAATGCAAGCAAGCATACACAAGGCAATTTGCCCATATACACAATAACCATAAATATATTACCCACCTAATATCGCTAGAGTATCCGACTCACTGGTGTCCTTCCTCTTGCGATGGAATCGGGTCAGCTTGGTTTCCTAAAACAAACCAAGTTTCCATTCAATCAATATCCATAGTAAATATTCAAAGCTTGGAAATCCAAAATAAAGCACTAAAAGTCTATATTCGACCTCCTCCTAAAATTCTGAACCCTTTGAAACAAATTATGAACTTTCCTTCTTCATACAACTTGTAGCCATTGATCTCTAGTTCACAACGAATCTGAAATCACCTCAATTGGACATCTACAACCCAAGATATGCCAAAAAATCTCCTTCAGAAAAATTGGACGTTCGTCACGGCGAGCCAAATTTCTTCGTACGTCACGACGAGCCATCCTCGCAAGTCGCGACGTCGCCCTTTTCGCACGTCGCGACGTCGCCCTTCTCTTGCAAGTCGCGGCATGCCTCCTTCGTACGTCGCGACGAACGCTTCCCCGCTCGTCGTGACGAATTTATTTATTATCGTCGCGACGAACTCCACGTCGCGACGTACGGGTCTGGAGCTTGACTCCGAAACTCGATTTCTAGCATTTTCTAACTTCAATCCCTTCCCAAACATAAATACAATACACCTAAGCCTTGATTCAAGTCTTAAACTACATTTCTAACTCAACAGCAACTCAAAATCAGCCAAAAACTCATCAACCCACAAAATCTAACCATTTTTGCCTTAAAACCCTAAAACCACCGATTCTCTACATTCTACATTCTTCTAAGTTTAATCTAACCAAAACAAGATTAACACAAGCAGAACTTACCCGAAAATTGGTTCGAAACCGTCGGAAATCTCTTGAAATCACAAACTCTCTTTTTCTTCTCCTCCTTCCTCACCCACGATACTCCTCTTCTTCTTCCTTCTTTTCTTTCTTTCTTCTATTTTCTCTCTTTTCTAATTCTTTCTAACTCTTAAGCCTAAGTCAAATACCATTATACCCTTCTTAACAAAGCTCTTACCTATCCAACCTAAGTCATCTTCCCAAAATGCCCTCACACATATTATCCTTTTAATTCTCACTTAACCCCAATTTAATCCCTTAATCATCCAATAATCCTCTCAATTTAACCAAACTAAGGCATAAACACATAATTACCAATATTCATGCTTAAGAACTTCATTAAAAAAAATTCGGGGTCTAACATTGCCTCCCATTCAGCGCTTTTGTTCAACGTCATTGGCTCGACATCATGTTAATGCTCATCACTCCTCATGTTAACGTTGTTGGTATCAAAGATGATACGACAACAACCTAGAATCAATGTCTAGATCACCTCTGTTTTAAAACTAATTAAAATTGAGTAGTCATTGTCTAAATAGGATAAGAAAACCACAAAATAGAAGACTAACTTAAGAGGGGCGAATTGAGCTTTTAAACTAGGCCCACAACCTTGGTTCCTTAAAATAAAACATGCACATGACTTTTTTAATAAAGCACATGCACACTTGGTTTGATGCCTCCAATGTGCACACACACTTAGGTGTCTTCCTAAGCTCTTTCCAAAGCTTGATCAAAAAAACTTCTTGAAGTTCTTGTGAAACAAAAGCTTGTACATAAATCTGAAATTGTGCTTTAAGCTTGTTGGAGCGTGACCTTGTAATTGGACCCATTGGCATCCTCAAGTCTCCATTGCCTTGGTGAGTTGTATCATTCCCTCCCTCCTCAAAAGGATTCGTCCTCGAATCAAGACCTACATTATCAAAGGGAGATAAATCAGAAACATTAAAAGTAGAACAAACACCATACTCACCTTTCAAATCCACCATATAGGCATTGTCATTGATGCGTTCAAGCAATTGAAAAGGACCATCCCTTTTAGGAACAAGCTTAGACTTCCTTTGTTTAGGAAATCTCTCCTTCCTGAAGTGCACCCAAACCCAATCTCCAAGTTCAAACTTCATCTCCCTAAGCCCTTGATTGGCTCTTTGAGCATACTTCTTGTTCTTTTCTTTAATGTGCTGCCTAGCTTTCTCATGTATTGTCTTAACCGATTCGGCCCTTTGCTGCCCATCTACAATAACAATCTCATTCAAGGGTAAAGGCAACAAATCCAATGGAGTTAATGGGTTAAAACCATACACAATCTCAAATGGAGAATAACCTGTAGAAGAATGAATGATTCTATTATATGCAAACTCAATCAAAGGCAAACAATCTTCCCAAGCTTTCAAATTTTTACCCACAACAGCACGCAATAAAGATCCTAAGGTTCTATTAACCATTTCACTTTGTCCATCTGTTTGGGGATGACAAGTTGTAGAAAACAAAAGTTTTGTTCCCAATTTATTCCATAGAACACGCCAAAAGTGACTTAAAAACTTAGAATTCCTATCTGAAACAATGGTTCTAGGAATGCCATGCAACCTAACGACATCCCTAAAAAACAAATCAACAACATGTGTAGTAGCATCATCAGATTTATGACATGCAATAAAATGAGCCATTTTACTAAATCGATCAACTACAACAAAGATGTTATCACGTCCTTTCCTAGTCCTAGGCAATCCTAACACAAAATCCATAGATATATCAATCCAAGGACTAATAGGGACAGGTAGAGGCATGTACAACCCATGTGGTTGCACCTTGGACTTGGCTGTTTCTTTTTTGTTTAATGCCTAGTTTCATCTTTTCTTCAACTCTTTGGTTGTTTCTTTTTGTTTGTTGTCCTTTTTGTTTCCATTACACTTGAATTGAGTAATCTTGTTTCATATTGCTCAATTGGCACCAAAAATCATTTACATACGTTTTCTCCAGCTAGTATGTGTTTATTTTCGTCTTCATTGTTTTCTTTACATTAAATTGCATCTAGCTTTGTGTTTTTCTTCCTTTACTTAGGTATTCGTTGCTTTCCTTTTGAATTACGTTATTGTTGTGCTTATTTGGCTGGTAATAATTGATCCGGACAAGTAAAACTGTGCTAGAATCTAAAGTGGTAAAAGGCAAGAGTGTGTAAGCTCATTTGAGGGTAAAAGCCATCTTCTTGAGTGAAACACGAGGGTATACAATCTGATTTAGAGAGAAACACGTGAGGGAGTATGTGAGGAGCTATTCTAACATGTTTTTGCAGGTTTTACATCATGACCAATTCAAAGGATAGTAAAGGTAGTGACAAGGATGAAAAGAATAATGAGGCTGATCAACACACATTTTTTACTTTGAAGGCTATGCAACATCAATTCCAAAGGATTGAGAACATGTTCAGGGATGTCAGTGATAAATTTGATAGACAAGATAAAGCCATTAGGAATTTACAACGAGAGGCTTCATCTAATGGTACAACAAGGAGGCAAAATGCTAGGGAGCCAACTCCTGTGCGCTATGAGTATGAAGATGAATATGATGATGGGGAAGATGAAGAAGATTGGCATAGGGCCAGATTTGGTGGAAGAGGGGGACGGAATGATAGAGGAAGAGGAAAAGGAAGAGGTTATAGAGGCCGAGACAATGCAAGGGGAGAAGACAGGGTCGAGCGTGTGGATAGAAACTTGGGCAGTATCAAGATGAAAATACCATCTTTCCAAGGTAAGAATGATCCAGAAGCTTACTTAGAATGGGAAAGAAAGGTGGAGATGATTTTTGAATGCCATAACTATTCTGAGGAGAAGAAGGTGAAGTTTGCTACCGTGGAATTTCGTGATTATGCACTTATTTGGTGGGATCAGCTTGTTTTGAACAAAAGAAGGAATGGAGAGGATCCTATTGATACTTGGGCTGAAATGAAGAGGGTCATGAAAAAGAGGTTTGTGCCTAGTTACTTCTATAGGGAGCTGATACAACTCACCAAGGCAATGGAGACTTGAGGATGCCAATGGGTTCAATTACAAGGTCACGCTCCAACAAGCTCAAAGCACAACTTCAAATTTATGTACAAGCTTTTGTTTCATAAGAATTTCAGGAAGTTTTGTTGATCAAGCTTGGGGAAGAGCTTAGGAAGACACCTAAATGTGTGTGCACATTGGAGGCATCAAATCAAGAGGGCTAACACTTAGCCAATTTTCACAAGCACAAGTCTAATCAATGAGCTTGGGTTTATTTTATCTTATAAAGGGCATGTGGACTTCTTTTAGGCTTTTTCATGGGCTGATTTGCATTAAGTGTGCATGTGCTTCATTAAAAAAGTCATGTGCATGTTTTATTTTAAGGAACCAAGCTTGTGGGCCTAGTTTAAAAGCCCAATTCGCCCCTCTTAAGTTAGTCTTCTATTTTGTGGTTTTCTTATCCTATTTGGATTAGGACTAGTCAATTTTAATTAGTTTTGAAGCCCAAATCCATATGGGATTTGTTCTTGGGCAGATTTGTTTCAAGAAGGCCTTTTTTATATTTTGGGCTTTCTTTAGGATTTTTAGGTTATCTTTGTTAGGGTTTACATTTCAAAGGATATTTAAACCCTTGCTTTAGACATCAACACGAGTTTTAGAGAGATCAATAAAATTAGAAAGCATTCTTCAAGAGAGAATTGAGATTCTTGCTTGTTTTACCTTAAGGATTGATTCAACTTATCAAGTAAGTTCTAACTTGTGGCGTTAATTCAATTCCTACAATCTTTATACTATTTGTTAGCAAATCCTTGCTGTTTTGGTGGTGAAGGGTCTTGTTAGATTGATTGAATTTAGGTTTGGGAACAATCATTGAAACGGAGGTGATCTAGACATTGATTCTAGGTTGTTGTCGTATCATCTTTGGTATCAGAGCCTAGGTTTTAAATTCAATCTTTATCTTTAATTTTCTGTTTGTTCTTGATTATTATAGTTAGTTTATCATTAAAATTCAAAAAAAAAGAAGAAAGAAAGAAAGAAAAGAAAGAAAAGAAAAGAAAAGACAGAAAGAAAGAAAGAAAAGAAAGAAAGAAAAAGAAGAAAAGAAAGAAAGAAAGAAGTAAAAAAAAAAAAAAGAAAATCAAGATTGTGAATCTTTGTGAGTTTGAGTTGATTTGCTTGCAAGATTCATCAAGAACGAATCTGATCATTCAAGAATTCTTTAATTTCATTTCGTTATTATTCAAGATTCATCAAGAACACATCCTTCATTCAAGAAACTCATCAAGACTTGTTTTCTTGCATCAAGAAACACTTTCTTGTTTCAAGATTTACGTTCTTCGCTCAAAACGTGTGTCTTTGATATAATTGCTTATCTTTAAGTTCTTGAGCAATTGGGGCAGATTGGAATGTTCTTGTTAATTTGGGTTTAGGGTTGAGTTTAACTCCTAGTTTCGTCTTTTCTTCAACTCTTTGGATGTTTTTTTTGTTTGCTGTCCTTTTTGTTTCCATTACACTTGAATTGAGTAATCTTGTTTCATATTGCTCAATTGGCACCAAAAATCGTTCACATACGTTTTCTCCAGCTAGTATGTGTTTATTTTCGTCTTCATTGTTTTCTTTACATTAAATTGCATCTAGCTTTGTGTTTTTCTTCCTTTATTTAGGTATTCTAATACAAGAAGCCATGGCAATGGAGATCAAGGTGCAACACATCAAGACAAGCTTACTTTGCCAAGTGGACCTATTACAAGACAACGTGCAACAAGGCTTAAACAAGCACTTCAAGGGTTTGTTCAAAGTCACATTACATCTCACCTTGATGACAAGACTGAACCATCCGTGAAGAATTCAAGTGGAGTAGTCAAGCCTGTGATTCTTCTAGAGAGGGCATGTGGAGGGGCTAACACTTAGCCAAATTTCAAGACAAGTTCAATTATTCTTATGGACTTATTTTAGTACATTGGACTTGTTATTTATCCTTTGTTTATTAGGCCCAAAGAGACTTGTTATGGGCTAGGTATTTATTAGTATTTGCCTTAGTTTATTTAAAACTAGTTTTGGACAACCAAGTGTGTGGGCCTAAGTAGAGTAATCCATTAGGCCCATCCACCTCCCTTAGGTTTATTTAAGTTATTTTGATCTTATTTAAGTTAGATTAGCCCAATCCTAAGTGGAATAGGATCAGATTGCATTATTGGGCTATAAACTCCTAAACTAGTTAGGATTAGGCTTGTTTTAGCATTAAAGGGTCTTGTAACCTATTCCTTTTAGGTTTAGGTCGTGGGCAAGGGTATAAATACCTTATTTTATCCTTGTAAACATTATATTTGGTTGATTAACGAAATTGAGAGATATTCTCTTCAAGTAAGGTGTGTTCTTCTTATTGTTACTTCAAGGATTGCATCACTTATCAAGGTAATCACTTGTGGCGTATTCAATTCTTCAATTGTCTTTGGGTTTGGGTCTCAATTCTGTATAATTGGGGTTTGAACTAGCATGTTCTTAGAATAGAAAGATTGGGGTTTTATGGTGAGACTGACCTTGACCCTTCTGTGCCTAGAGTTGTGATACTTGTTTTGCAGGAATACTCTAATGTCTTTCCAGATGAGTTGCCCAAAGGACTACCACCATTGAGGGGCATTGAACATCAGATTGATCTCGTGCCAGGAGTTCAAATTCCAAATTGCCCAGCCTATAGAAGCAATCCTGAGGAGACAAAGGAGCTTCAAAGGCAAGTGGAAGAGTTGCTTGAGTAGGGGCACGTGAGAGAAAGTCTAAGCCCATGCGCAGTTCTAGTGCTATTGGTGCCAAAGAAAGATGGAACTTGGCGTATGTGTGTGGATTGCAGGGCAATAAACAAGATAACGGTAAAGTATCGCCACCCTATTCCTAGGCCAGATGATATGCTTGATGAGCTACATGGTGCTTGTTTATTTACAAAAATTGATCTCATGAGTGGTTATCATCAAATTAGAATGAAAGTAGGGGATGAATGGAAAACAGCCTTTAAAACAAAATATGGTCTATATGAGTGGATGGACATGCCATTTGGTTTGACAAATGCACCTAGCACTTTTATGAGATTAATGAACCATGTTTTGCGTGATTTTATTGGCAAGTTTGTGGTTGTATACTTTGATGACATTTTAATTTATAGCGAAAGCCTTGATGAGCATGTTATGCATCTTAAATCTATACTTGAAGCACTTAGGCGTGAAAGACTATATGCTAAATTTAAAAAGTGTTCTTTTTGTATGGATAAAGTTGTTTTTCTTGGCTTTGTTATTTCTGCCCATGGTGTGCATGTTGATGAGGAGAAGGTTAAGGCTATTAAAGATTGACCTACTCCTAAGTGTATTAGTGATGTGCGTAGTTTTCATGGTTTAGCTAGCTTTTATAGGCGTTTTGTGAAAGATTTTAGTAACATTGCTGCGCCATTGACTAAAATAATTAAAAAGGATGTCAGATTTAAGTGGAATGAGGCATAAGAACTTGCTTTTAATACATTGAAAGAAAAATTGTGTTCTGCGCCTGTATTGAGTTTGCCTAACTTTAATGAAGCTTTTGAGATAGAATGTGTTACCTCCAGGTTAGGTATTGGTGCTGTTTTGATGCAGGGTAAGCGTCCCATTGCATACTTCAGTGAAAAGCTTCATGGGCCACAATTGAATTATTCCACTTATGACAAGGAACTCTATGCCTTGGTGAGAGCATTGGAGACTTGGCGGATTATCTCTGCCAAAAGAGTTTGTGATCCATTCGATCATGAGTCATTGAAACATCTAAAGGGCCAAGGTAAGTTGAACAAGAGGCATGCGAAGTGGCTGGAATTCATAGAGACCTTTCCATACGTGATACAATACAAACAAGGTAAGGAGAATGTAATTGCTGATGCACTTTCAAGCACTTTCAAGAAGGTACACTCTAATCACTACTTTAAGTTCTAAATTGTTAAGGTTTGAGTACATTAGAAATTTGTATGCTTCGGATTCTGATTTTGGCAATGTGTTTGGCGCTTGTGAGCATGCTGCATTCCAAAGATTTTATAGACATGATGGCTATCTGTTTAGGGAGAACAAGTTATGTGTGCCTAAATGTTCTATCACGGGAAGTCCTTGTCGTGAATCACATTGTGGGGTTTGATGGGTCATTTTGGGGTTCAAAAGACATATGACATACTTTGTGAACATTTTTATTGGCCTAACATGAGAAAAGATGTTGAAAAAATTTGTTCTAAGTGTGTTGCATGTAGACAAACGAAATCTAAGACTCATCCTTATGGTTTGTATACACCTTTGCCTGTGCCTAAGCATCCGTGGACTGACATATCTATGGACTTTGTTTTAGGGTTGCCTAGGACAAAAAAAGGTAGGGGTAGTATATTTGTGGTAGTAGATCGGTTTAGCAAGATGGCACATTTCATTGCATGTCATAAAACTGATGATGCTGTAAATATTGCTGAGTTGTTTTTTAAGGATGTGGTGCGTTTGCATGGTGTTCCTAAGACTATTGTTTCTGATCGTGATGTGAAGTTTTTGAGCCACTTTTGGCGTGTTCTTTGGGTAAGCTAGGTACTAAACTTTTGTTTTCTACTACTTGCCATCCTCAAACTGACGAACAAACTGAGGTAGTTAATAGAACTTTAGGTTCTCTTTTACGTGCTGTGGTTGGTAAAAATATTAAAACATGGGAAGAATGTTTGTCATTAGTTGAATTTGCATACAATAGGAGCATACATTCTACTACTGGTTATTCACCTTTTGAGATTGTTTATGGTTTTAATCCATTAACACCTTTAGATTTGTTTCCTTTACCTTTAAGTGAGATAACTAGTATAGATGGACAAAAGAAAGCAGATTTGGTGCGCAACATTCACGGAAAGGCGAGACAACACATAGAGAAACGGAATGAAACATATGCACAAAGAGCTAATCAAGGGCGAAAGTTGATGCAATTTGAGCCTGGTGATTGGGTTTGGTTACATTTTAGGAAAGAGAGGTTTCCTAAGCAAAGGAAATCCAAATTGGATCCTAGAGGTGATGGGCCTTTCCAAGTCCTTGAAAAGATTAATAATAATGCCTACAGGATTGATTTGCCAGGTGAGTATCAAGTATCTGCTACATTTAATGTTGCTGATCTCTCTCCATTTGATAATGCAGGGGCTGATTCGAGGACGAATCCTTTTGAGGAAGGAGGGAATGATACAAGAAGCCATGGCAATGGAGATCAAGGTGCAACACATCAAGACAAGCTTACTTTGCCTAGTGGACCTATTACAAGACAACGTGCAGCAAGGCTTAAACAAGCACTTCAAGGGTTTGTTCAAAGTCACATTACATCTCACCTTGATGACAAGACTGAACCATCCGTGAAGAATTCAAGTGGAAGGTGTCAAGTCTGTGATTCTTCTAGAGAGGGCATGTGGAGGGGCTAATACTTAGCCAAATTTCAAGACAAGTTCAATTATTCTTATGGACTTATTTTAGGACATTGGACTTGTTATTTATCCTTTGTTTATTAGGCCCAAAGAGACTAGTTATGGGCTAGGTATTTATTAGTATTTGCCTTGGTTTATTTAAAACTAGTTTTGGACAACCAAGTGTGTGGGCCTAAGTAGAGTAATCCATTAGGCCCATCCACCTCCCTTAGGTTTATTTAAGTTATTTTGATCTTATTTAAGTTAGATTAGCCCAATCCTAAGTGGAATAGGATCAGATTGCATTATTGGGCTATAAACTCCTAAACTAGTTAGGATTAAGCTTGTTTTAGCATTAAAGGGTCTTGTAACCTATTCCTTTTAGGTTTAGGTCGTGGGCAAGGGTATAAATACCTTATTTTATCCTTGTAAACATTAGATTTGGTTGATTAACGAAATTGAGAGATATTCTCTTCAAGTAAGGTGTGTTCTTCTTATTGTTACTTCAAGGATTGCATCACTTATCAAGGTAATCACTTGTGACGTGTTCAATTCTTCAATTGTCTTTGGGTTTGGGTCTCAATTCCGTATAATTGGGGTTTGAACTAGCATGTTTTTAGAATATAAAGATTGGGGTTTTGATTCAATAGGATTAGGGGGTTTCAAGAACCTTGTTTTCTTGGGGTTTCCGTATCATATTCGTTGCTTTCCTTTTGAATTACGTTGTTGTTGTACTTATTTGGTTGGTAGTGATTGATCCGGACAAGTAAAACTGTGCTAGAATCTAAAGTGGTAAAAGGCAAGAGTGTGTAAGCTCATTTGAGGGTAAAAGCAATCGTCTTGAGTGAAACATGAGGGAATCCAATCTGACTTAGAGAGAAACACATTAGGGAGTGTGTGAGGAGCTATTCTAACGTGTTTTTGCAGGTTTTACATCATGACCAATTCAAAAGATAGTAAAGGTAGTGACAACGATGAAAAGTAATGAGGTTGATCAACACACATTCTTTACTTTGGAGGCTATGAACATCAATTCCAAAGGATTGAGAACATGTTCAGGGATGTCAGTGATAAATTTGATAGACAAAATCAAGCCATTAGGAATTTACAACGAGAGGCTTCATCTAATGGTGCAACAAGGAGGCAAAATGCTAGGGAGCCAACTCCTGTGCGCTATGAGTATGAAGATGAATATGATGATGGGGAAGATGAAGAAGATTGGCATAGGGCCAGATTTGGTGGAAGAGGGGGACGGAATGATAGAGGAAGAGGAAGAGGAAGAGGTTATAGAGGCCGAGACAATGCAAGGGGAGAAGACAGGGTCGAGCATGTGGATAGAAACTTGGGCAGTATCAAGATGAAAATACCATCTTTCCAAGGTAAGAATGATCCAGAAGCTTACTTAGAATGGGAAAGAAAGGTGGAGATGGTTTTTGAATGCCATAACTATTCTGAGGAGAAGAAGGTGAAGCTTGCTGCCGTGGAATTTCGTGATTATGCACTTATTTGGTGAGATCAGCTTGTTTTTAACAAAAGAAGGAATGGAGAGGAGTCTATTGATACTTGGGCTGAAATGAAGAGGGTCATGAAGAAGAGGTTTGTGCCTAGTTACTTCTATAGGGATCTCCATCAAAGGCTCCAAACCTTGAGACAAGGCACCAAAAGTGTAGAAGAGTACCATAAAGAGATGGAGATAGCCATGATTAGGGCTAATGTAGAAGAAGAAAGAGAAGCCACCATGGCACGTTTCTTGACTGGTTTGAACAAAGACATTGCCAATGTTATTGAATTGCACCATTATGTGGTGTTAGAGGAGATGGTGAATATGGCCATGAAGGTGGAGAGGCAATTCAAGTACAAAAGCTCCAACAAGGCTTCTTACCCAAGCTCTACTACAAATTGGAACTCGAAATGGTCCAAGAAAAATGAGAAGGACAAAGACAAGCTAAAGGAAGAGAAGAATAAGGAAGATCCAAAAGGTACTTTTAAAACTCCAAGTTCTTCTACTTCCAATTCTAAAAAGCACAGGACAATTAAATGCTTTAAATGTCTTGGTGTTGGTCATATTGCTTTTCAATGCCCGAACAAGAAAACAATGTTTGTGAGAGGAGGAGAAGTTGTGTCTGAGGAGGAAGAAGATGATTTGACTTCCATGCCTGGGTTGGAAGATTGTTTTGATGTAGAAGTTAAGGATGCACCTAGGGGTGAATTACTTGTTACTAGGCGAGTTTTGAACGCTCAAGTGAAGGAAGATGGAATTGAGCAAAGGGAAAATATTTTTCATTCTAGATGCCTAGTGAATGAGAAGATTTGTAGCCTGATCATTGATGGGTGAAGTTACACTAATGTGGCTAGTACATTGATGGTAGAAAAACTAGGGTTGGAGTGCTTGAAACACCCTAGGCCGTATAGACTACAATGGCTGAATGACATGGGGGAAATCAAGGTAAATAAACAAGTCCTTGTATCTTTCTCCATTGGAAAGTATTCTGATCAAGTACTTTTTGATGTTGTACCTATGCATGCTTGTCATTTATTGCTCGGTCGACCTTGGCAATATGACAGAAGAGTGTTACATGACGGTTTTAAGAATAGGCATTCATTTGTTATGGGAGATCAGAAATTTGTTCTTGCTCATTTGGCACCAAAATAGGTATATGAGGACCAAATGCAATTAAAAAGGAGTATGGAGGGAATGCAACAAAGACAGGACAAAAAAACTTCAAGAAAAGCATGATAATGCAAAAATTGAGGGGAAGGTTGAGAATCTTGCAAAAGGGGAGCAGAAATCTAAATCAAAAGAAAAGAGAGAAAGTGAGGCCAAGACTAAGAGAAGAAAAGTGGGAAAAGAGGCCTCAAAAGAAATTCAATTAAAAGGCCCAAATGAGAGAGAGAAGGTAGAAAGAAACAAAACTTCTATGCAAAAATGAGAGATGTAAGGGTTGCTTGTGTGGAAAGAGATGTTTGTTTGTACTTTTGTACAAGCAAGCTTATTTTAATTAATCTGACCTTGACCCTTGTTTGCCTAATAGTGTTGTTTCTCTTTTGCAGGAGTATGGAGATGTTTTCCCTGAGGAGTTGCCTAAGGCATTGCCGCCTATTAGAGGAATAGAACATCAGATTGACTTCATGCCTGGGGCACAGATTCCAAATAGACCAGCTTATAGGGCTAATCTTGAAGAAACTAAGGAACTCCAAAAGCAAGTGGAAGAATTGCTACAAAAGGGACACATCAGGGAGAGTCTTAGTCCTTGTGCCGTGCAATGATATTGGTTCCAAAGAAGGATGGAGTTGGCGCATATGTGTGGATTGCGGAGTCATTAACAAGATAACGGTAAAGTATCACCATCCTATACCTAGATTGGATGATATGATTGATGAATTGCATGGTGCATGTGTGTTTACCAAAATTGATCTTATGAGTGGTTACCATCAGATTAGAATGAAAATTGGTGATGAACGGAAAACTTCTTTTAAAACAAAACATGGTTTATATGAGTAGCTTGTGATGCCTTTTGGCTTAACTAATGCTCCTAGTACATTTATGCGTTTGATGAATCATGTTTTGAGGTCATTTATTGGTAAGTTTGTTGTGGTATATTTTGATGACATATCGATCTATAGCAAAAGCATTAATGAGCATGTTGAGCATGGATCGTGTCATATTTCTTGGTTATGTTGTTTCTTCTAATAGAATTGAGGTGGACCAAGAAAAGGTCAAGGCAATTAGGGAGTGGTCGAGACCTACAAGTGTTACTCAGGTGAGATCTTTTCATGGACTTGCTAGTTTCTAAAGGAGGTTTGTGAAAGATTTTAGTTCCATTGCAGCTCCATTGACTGAGATTGCTAAAAAGGAGGTAGGATTTAAGTGGGGAGAGGCGCAGAAAATTGTTTTTAACACTTTGAAAGAAAAACTTTGTTCTGCACCTATTTTGAGTTTACTTGACTTTTCTTCTACTTTTGAGATTGAATGTGATGCCTCTGGGATAGGTATTGGTGCTGTTTTATTGCAGGGAAGGCCTCCCATTGCCTATTTTAGTGAGAAGTTGAATGGTGATCAAATGAAGTATTCCACTTATGAGAAGGAGCTATATTGTAAGAGCTCTACAAACTTGGCAACAGTATCTATGGCCAAAGAAATTCGTGATTCACACTGATCATGAGAGTTTGAAGCATCTTAAGGGCCAAGGTAAGTTAAATAAAAGACATGCTAAGTGGTTGGAGTTCATAGAGACATTCCCATATGTTGTGAAATACAAGCAAGGTAAAGAAAATGTGATCGCTGATGCATTGTCTAGGAGGTATGCTCTAATCTCTTATCTTAGTTCTAAGTTGATTGGGTTTGAGTATATAAAAGATTTGTACAAATCAGATTCTGACTTTGCTAATGTGTATGATGCATGTGAACAAGTTGCTTTTCAAAAGTTTTATAGGAATGATGGATATTTGTTTAGAGATAATAAACTATGCATTCCTACTTGTTCTATGCGTGAGATGCTTGCTAGGGAGTCTCATGATGGAGGTTTAATGGGACATTTTGGTATTGCTAAAACACTTAACATATTACAGGAGCATTTTTATTGGCCTAACATGAAAAAGGATGTTGAAAGAGTTTGCTCTAGTTGTGTAGTGTGTAGGCAAGCCAAGTCCAAGGTGCAACCACATGGGTTGTACACGCCTCTACCTATCCCTATTAGTCCTTGGATTGATATATCTATGGATTTTGTGTTAGGATTGCCTATGACTAGGAAAGGACGTGATAGCATCTTTGTTGTAGTTGATAGATTTAGTAAAATGGCTCATTTTATTGCATGTCATAAATCTGATGATGCTACAAATGTTGCTGATTTGTTTTTTAGGGATGTTGTTAGGTTGCATGGCATTCCTAGAACCATTGTTTCAGATAGGGATTCTAAGTTTTTAACTCACTTTTGCTGTGTTCTATGGAATAAATTAGGAACAAAGCTTTTGTTTTCTACAACTTGTCATCCCCAAACAGATGGACAAACTGAAGTGGTTAATAGAACCTTAGGATCTTTGTTGCGTGCTGTTGTGGGTAAAAATTTGAAAGCTTGGGAAGATTGTTTGCCTTTGATTGAGTTTGCATATAATAGAAGCATTCATTCTTCTACAGGTTATTCTCCATTTGAGATTGTGTATGGTTTTAACACATTAACTCCATTGGATTTGTTGCCTTTACCCTTGAATGAGATTGTTAATGTAGATGGGCAGCAAAGGGCCAAATTGGTTAAAACAATACATGAGAAAGCTAGGCAACACATTGAGGAAAAGAACAAGAAGTATGCTCAAAGAGCCAATCAAGGGCATAGGGAGATGAAGTTTGAACCTGAAGATTGGGTTTGGGCTTGGGTGCAATTCAGGAAGGAGAGATTTCCTAAACAAAGGAAGTCCAAGCTTGATCCTAGAGGGGATGGTCCTTTTCAAGTGCTTGAACGCATCAATGACAATGCCTATAGGGTGGATTTGCCAGGAGAGTATAGTGTTAGTGCTACTTTTAATGTTTTTGATTTATCTCCCTTTGATAATGTAGGTCTTGATTCGAGGACGAATCCTTTTGAGGAGGGAGGGAATGATACAACTCACCAAGGCAATGGAGACTTGAGGATGCCAATGGGTCCAATTACAAGGTCACGCTCCAACAAGCTCAAAGCACAATTTCAGATTTATGTACAAGCTTTTGTTTCACAAGAAGTTCAAGAAGTTTTGTTGATCAAGCTTGGGGAAGAGCTTAGGAAGACACCTAAGTGTGTGTGCACATTGGAGGTATTAAATCAAGAGGGCTAACACTTAGGCAATTTTCACAAGCACAAGTCTAATCAATGGGCCTGGGCTTATTTTATCTTAGAAAGGGCATGTGGACTTCTTTTAGGCTTTTTCATGGGCTGATTTGCATTAAGTGTGCATATGCTTCATTAAAAAAGTCATGTGCATGTTTTATTTTAAGGAACCAAGCTTGTGGGCCTAGTTTAGTCTTCTATTTTGTTGTTTTCTTATCCTATTTGGACAAGGACTAGTCAATTTTAATTAGTTTTGAAGCCCAAATCCATGTGGGATTTATTCTTGGGCAGATTTGTTTCAAGAAGGCCTTTTTTATATTTTGGGCTTTCTTTAGGGTTTTTAGGTTATGTTTGTTAGGGTTTACATTGTAAAGGGTATTTAAACCCTTTCTTTAGCCATGAACACGAGTTTTGAGAGAGATCAATAAAATTAGAAAGCATTCTTCAAGAGAGAATTGAGATTCTTGCTTGTTTTACCTTAAGGATTGATTCAACTTATCAAGTAAGTTCTAACTTGTGGCGTTAATTCGATTCCTACAATCTTATACTCTTTGTTACCAATTCCTTACTGTTTTGGGGGTGAAGGGTCTTGTTAGATTGATTGAATTTAGGTTTGGGAACAATCATTGAAACGAAGGTGATCTAGACATTGATTCTAGGTTGTTGCCGTATCAACAAGCGATTAGATTAGGATTTGTTCTTACACCCAAGAACACTTATGACAAGAACCCAAGTTAATTTTTAGAAATCCCCTTGAACCCCAATCAGTTAAGCACTCAAGAACACAAGAAATAGGAATTAAAATTGATAACAAAAGATAAAATCAATTGCAATCAATAAGAACACCTTGTGCATAAACATAAAAGAAAGCAATCTCTCTTTCATTCGAATGTGAAATTTTTGAAATATCAGTTCTTGCATTACAACTGAAAATAGCCTTGTTATAGGCTTTACAATGTAAGACAAAACAATAAAAAACTGAAATAAATGTATTCAAGGTAGTAAAGAAGATGGCTGATGTGGAGAAAACGTGGTGGAGAAGGTGGGTGAGATGAAAAGACAATCTTCAACGTTGAGAGAGAGGTGGTTGTTGGAGAGAATAAGATGGAAAGTGAATATGACAGCCACAAAACCCTAAAACATGCTTAATTAAACCTAAAGCTAATGAATTTTGAAATGGGCTTAAGTAAAATAACAAGGGGCCCATGTATTGTAACTTAAAAAGCTAAATTAAAAAGCTAAATTGACCATCAGTTTGAGGGTGTGATGAAGTAGAAAATAACAACTTAGTCCCAAGTTTAGACCAAAGTACACGCCAAAAATGACTAAGAAACTTAACATCTCGGTCAGATACAATAGTTCTAGGTATGCCTTGCAAACGTACTACCTCGCGAAAAAACAAATCGGCAATGTGAGATGCATCATTAGTTTTATGACATGGAACACAATGAGCCATTTTAGAAAAACGATCCACTACAACAAAAATTGTGTCTCGTCCTTTCTTAGTCCTCGGTAATCCTAAAACAAAGTCCATAAAAATATCAATCCAAGGATGAGTAGGAACAGGCAATGGCATGTATAACCCATGACGTTGAACTCTAGACTTAGCTTGTCTACATGATATGCAATGTGAACAGATTTTCTCAATGTCTTTGCGCATATTTGGTCAAAATAAATGCTCATGCAATATACTCAATGCCTTGTCTATACCAAAATGTCCCATGAGCCCCCCACTACATGCTTCATGAACAAGCAATTCTTGAATTGAACTATTAGGCATGCATAATTTCCCCTTCTTAAATAGAAATCCTTCATGCCTATAAAAATCATGGAATGCAGCATGTTCACAAGCAACATACACATTTGAAAAATCAACACCATGCGCATACAATTCTTTCATCTGCTCAAATCCCAACAACTTAGAAGAAAGAGTTGAAATCAAAGAATACCTTCTAGAGAGCGCATCAGCCACAACATTCTCTTTTCCTTGCTTGTACTGTATCACATTTGGAAAGGATTCAATGAATTCCACCCATTTCACATGTCGCTTATTCAACTTGCTTTGCCCCTCAAATGGCACAATGATTCATGGTCGGTGTGAATTACAAATTCTTTAGGCAGCAGATAATGTTGCCATGTCTCTAATGTCCTCACCAACGCATTTAGATCCTTGTCATAAGTTGAGTAGTTGAGTTGTGCTCCATTTAGCTTCTCGCTAAAGTAAGCAATTGGTCTTTTTTCCATTATTTTGTTGACAGCTCTGCAATCCACGCACATACGCCAACTTCCATCCTTCTTTGGTACCAACAAAATGGGTACTGCACATGGGCTTAAGCTCTCTCATATATGTCCTTTCTCCAAAAGTTCTTCCACTTG
This sequence comes from Erythroxylum novogranatense, assembly GCA_029891385.1. Lineage (NCBI taxonomy): Eukaryota > Viridiplantae > Streptophyta > Magnoliopsida > Malpighiales > Erythroxylaceae > Erythroxylum > Erythroxylum novogranatense. The sequence continues at coordinate 59,618,585 of CM057226.1, read as the reverse complement.
CTTTTGCAATTCTTTAGTCTCCGCAGGATTGCTTCGATATGCTGGTCTATTTGATATGGCAGCCCCAGGAATGAGATCGATTTGATGTTCAATTCCTCGCAAAGGTGGTAAACCTTGAGGTAGATCATCGAGAAAGACATCGCTATATAACTGCAAAACATCAATCACAACACCAGGCAAAGTAGGGTCAAGATCGTTAGTTGAAAAATAAGCCTCTTTGTACAAAAGTACAAACATTGGCATGTTTGTCATCAAAGCTCTCTTCACATCCCTCACTTTTGCATAGAAATTCACTTTTCTCTCTTCTTTTCTCTCATTGGCTGAATTATCTTCACTCTTTTTCTCTTTACATTTGCCTTCTATTTTTTCTCACTCTACTTTTTCTCTTTCTTTCCTTTTTCGTTTAGCCTCTTTTTGTGCAAATTCATCATAGGATTTTTCAAGTTGCATTTGGTCTTCAAAATTTTGTTTTGGTGTCAAAGGTAAAAGTGTATACCTTTTGCCCTCTTTCTCCATTGTACACCTATTCAAATACCCATCATGCATTACTCTTCCATCCCATTGCCATGGTCTACCCATCAACATATGACTAGCTTGCATTGGAACCACATCACATGTAACTTCATCACTATACTTCCCAATTGTAAATGGCACCCTCACTTGTTTTTGGACTCTCACTTCCCCACTGTTATTAAGCCACTGTAATTTGTAAGGTCTGGGGTGTTTAGTGGTTTCTAGTCCCAATTTATCAATAAACAATGTACTAGGCACATTCACACAACTACCACCATCAACGATCACACTACACACTTTCCCACTAACTAAGCATCTAGTATGAAGGATATTTTCTCGTTGAAGTCTCGCCCCCTCTTGGTCTTCTTTATATTGTGCACTCAAAGCACGCCTAGTCACCATCAATCTACCCTCGATAGGTAACTCCCCATCACTACCATCCTCCAAGGAAGGCATCTCATCATCGACATCACTCTCATCATCGGTTTCAACCTCATGACCATTACTCTTTTGTTTGGGCATTGTGAAGCTATATGACCAAATCCCAAGCATTTAAAACATTTGATATCTCTATTTCTCTTAGTGTGGGAAGTAGAAATACCTTTATTTTTGTTGTCGAATGGTTCTTTTGCCTTGGTTTTGTCATCTTTTTTGAATTGGGCGGCCTTGTTATCATTCCTCCAATTCGACTTCCATGTGAAATTTTGAGTCGATTATGTGTTTTCTTGCCTCGCTATTCCCTTTTTCTTCAATTGCTTTTCTATTTTCATGGCCATGTGTACCATGTCTTCTGTCTCCACATAATGTTGAAGCTCTACCACATTAGCAATATCTCTGTTGAGTCCATTGAGAAACCTTGCCACGGTGGCTTCTCTATCTTCCTCCACATTTGCCCTTATCATTGCTATCTCCATCTCTTTATAGTAGTCCTCCACACTCTTTGATCCTTGAACAAGGCTTTGCAATTTTTGATGCAATTCCCTTTAATAGTGGCTAGGAACAAAATGTCTTCTCATAATGGCTTTCATCTCCTCCCATTTTTGGATAGGACATTCTCTATTTCTCCATCTACTCATAATCAATTGGTCCTACCACACAATGGCATACTCACTAAACTCTAAGGCAGCAAGCTTTACCTTCTTTTCTTCTGAGTAATTATGACACTAAAAAATGAGCTCCACCTTTCTTTCCCATTCCTTGTACACCTCAGGATCAGTTTTGCCCATAAACAATGGAATTTTCATTTTGATACTTCCTAGGTTTATGTCAAGATCATTTCGACCCCTCCTTGCTCCTCCATAGTTTCTACCTTCATTTATCATGGTGGCTTGATCATCAAACTCTTCATTACATTCATCATCAATCATCATCAATTGGAGGTGTTGGTTGTCTTCTCGGACTTGGAACATTTTAGCCAGAACCCTTGTCAATTCTTTTGCTCATGTCCCTCATCATGATTTGCATTCTTTGGAAGTCTTGTTGCAAGGCTTTTAGAATAAAAGCTTGGTCCTGTTTCTCAACCCCACTTTCTTGAGAATCCATGGTCAATCTGAAAATTTCAACAAAGATAACAACAAAATATTCCTCACAAACACTCCCTCACGTGTTTACTCTCGAAGTAACGACACACCTCTCGTGTTTTCACTCAAACTTGGTTTTTTCCCTCTTTTGAGCTCACACACTCTTGCCTTTTACCACTCAAGCAATCTTTCAATGTTTATACTTAAGGGCGAAATTAAACAGTAATCAAATATTTTAATGCAACCAATTTTAATTGAAAATTTGCAAGGAAAAACCTAAACAAAGAAGGAAAACATGCAAAATACTAGAAGCAAAAATGACAAAAACAACAAATTGAAAGCACACACTTGAATTACTGATACAACTCACCAAGGCAATGGAGACTTGAGGATGCCAATGGGTCCAATTACAAGGTCACGCTCCAACAAGCTTAAAGCACAATTTCAGATTTATGTACAAACTTTTGTTTCACAAGAACTTCAAGAAGTTTTGTTGATCAAGCTTGGGGAAAAGCTTAGGAAGACACCTAAGTGTGTGTGCACATTGGAGGCATCAAATCAAGAGGGCTAACACTTAGCCAATTTTCACAAGCACAAGTCTAATCAATGGGTTTGAGCTTATTTTATCTTATAAAGGGCATGTGGACTTCTTTTAGGCTTTTTCATGGGCTGGTTTGCATTAAGTGTGCATGTGCTTTATTAAAAAGTCATGTGCATTTTTATTTTAAGGAACCAAGCTTGTGGGCCTAGTTTAAAAGCCCAATTAAGCCCTCTTAAGTTAGTCTTCTATTTTGTGGTTTTCTTATCCTATTTGGACAAGGACTAGTCAATTTTAATTAGTTTTGAAGCCCAAATCCATGTGGGATTTATTCTTGGGCAGATTTGTTTCAAGAAGGCCTTTTTGATATTTTGGGCTTTCTTTAGGGTTTTTAGGTTATCTTTGTTAGGGTTTACATTGCAAAGGGTATTTAAACCCTTGCTTTAGCCATGAACACGAGTTTTTAGAGAGATCAACAAAATTAGAAAGCATTCTTTAAGAGAGAATTGAGATTCTTGCTTGTTTTACCTTAAGGATTGATTCAACTTATCAAGTAAGTTCTAACTTGTGGCGTTAATTCAATTCCTACAATCTTATACTCTTTGTTACCAATTCCTTGCTGTTTTGGGGGTGAAGGGTCTTGTTAGATTGATTGAATTTAGGTTTGGGAACAATCATTGAAACGGAGGTGATCTAGACATTGATTCTAGGTTGTTGTCGTATCATCTTTGGTATCAGAGCCTAGGTTTTAAATTCAATCTTTATCTTTAATTTTCTGTTTGTTCTTGATTATTATAGTTAGTTCATCATTAAAATTCGAAAAAAAAAGAAGAAAGAAAGAAAGAAAAAAAAAAGAAAAGAAAGAAAGGAAAGAAAGAAAGAAAGAAAGAAAGAAAAGATGGAAAGAAAGAAAGAAAAAGAAGAAAAGAAAGAAAAGAAAGAAAGAAAGAAGTTAAAAAAAAAAAGAAAATCAAGATTGTGAATCTTTGGGAGTTTGAGTTGATTTGCTTGCAAGATTCATCAAGAACGAATCTGATCATTCAAGAATTCTTTAATTTCGTTTCTTTATAATTCAAGATTCATCAAGAACACATCCTTCATTCAAGAAACTCATCAAGACTTGTTTTCTTGCATTAAGAAACACTTTCTTGTTTCAAGATCTACGTTCTTCGCTCAAAACGTGTGTCTTTGATATAATTGCTTATCTTTAAGTTCTTGAGTAATTGGGGCAGATTGGAATGTTTTTGTTAATTTGGGTTTAGGGTTGAGTTTAATTCCTAGTTTCGTCTTTTCTTGAACTCTTTGGTTGTTTTTTTTTGTTTGCTGTCCTTTTTTGTTTCCATTACACTTGAATTAAGTAATCTTGTTTCATATTGCTCAATTGGTACCAAAAATAGTTCACATACGTTTTCTCTGTTGAGACTCGATCCGAAAATCGGATCCTAACCGAAAAATGAAGGAAACAAAACGAATTCAAATTGGATAAATTGAATCCGAAGGCGAATCAATAACAAAATGCGGAAGAAACAAATCGAATCCAAATAGAATCGAAACCGATTTCCGACATCCGTGAACAAATAGCTTAGAGAATATGATCGCGTTGGAAACATAGACTATCCGATTTGAAAAATCCGGTATAATTTTTTTTTCTTCTTCCTTAATCAATTTCTCAATTCATAATCATTTTCTTATACACTCATTTGAATCTCAATTCTCATTTTCATACCCATCTTACCAAAAATTTTCGGCAGCATAATGGCTGCATCCTAACTAACCCAACCTGCAAAGTGTTCAAAATACACTTCTATATTTCTCACACAATAACCAGAATCATCGGAGTCCCCGTCCGGAATCCAACTCAACACACGCAATCCTATATCTACATATCCATATCCTTTAACATAGTATATCAACACAATCCCCAATAATCATACACGAACTTATATATCAATTCCATACTCAAATCACAATTCGTTTTAGCATTCCATATACAAATCCCTAGTGTATATACATCATGAATACGTGCTTACCAAATATTCCATAATACAACATCGATAATAAAATCCGAATACACAATACACAATATATGAAAACCTTCTGTTAGAACCCGATCCCGAGACCGGATTCCAACTCCAACTATTTATACCTTAACATTAACGCTCATGCTCTTGCTTACATTCCACACCTATTGGACCCGTTTCCAGAGCCCAAAATTTTGGAGCCCTAAAGCTTGCGCTCCCTACTTTGCAGCGTTTGATCTTTGGGTTCCATCGGGTGATGAGCGTACACTACCTAATCATCAAAATCACATTTAGACTTGTTCATATCAATGTAGCTTAAGGCCTCACGTTCACACAGAGGCAAGAATCACCTTAATCGGAGTCATATAACTCAAGATACACTCCAAAAATTTAAGAGAGTTCATACCCGAAACATGCCCTCTTAACTGACCTTTCACTTGTTTTAGAATAAACTTTCTCAATTTAACTCCAATTGATACCAAATTTTATGGAGTGAAAGATATGTGTCTTATAAATCCAATGGTTCAAGCCTCACCTCATTTGGAGGTCGTATGAGAGAATTATGCCCGAAACATTGGACCATGCTCACTTTTGAAATCGGATTGAAACTCTTTTGGCGCGATTTGCTATAACTTTTAATCTATAGCTCCAAATGCTTTCGTTCTTTCACCATACGAAAGTAGACATCTAGATCTACAACTCTCATGAAGACTACAAAGGTTGATTCTATCTCCTACATTCTGCAGCGTCCTATTTTTCCATCATCTTATTTCTATCATCTGGTTTTCTATCGTCTGATTTCTATCTTCTGCTTTTCTATCTTCTTCTTTTCTATCTTCTGATTTCTATCTTCTGCTTTTCTATCTTCTGATTTCTATCTTCTGCTTTCCTTCCTTCTGCTTTTCTATCTTCTGATTTCCTTCCTTCTGATTCTATCTTCTGATTTCCTTCCTTCTGATTTCTATCTTCTGATTTCCTTCCTTCTGATTCTATCTTCTGATTTCCTTCCTTCTGATTTCTATCTTCTGATTTCCTTCCTTCTGATTTCTATCTTCTGATTTCCTTCCTTCGATTTCTATCTTCCGATTTCCTTCCTTCGATTTCTATCTTCCGATTTCCTTCCTTCGATTTCTATCTTCCGATTTCTATCTTCTACTTTTCTATCTTCCGCTTTTCTACCTTCGATTTCTATCTTCGCTTTCTATCTTCTCGCTTTTCTATCTTCCGATTTCTATCTTACGCTTTTCTATCTTCTCGATTTCTATCTTCCTTTTCTATCTTCTGCTTTTCTATCTTCTGATTTCTATCTTCTGCTTTTCTATCTTCTGATTTCTATCTTCTGCTTTTCTATCTTCTGATTTCTATCTTCTGCTTTCCTTCCTTCTGATTTCTGTCTTCTAATTTCCTTCCTTCTGATTTCTATCTTCTGATTTCCTTCCTTTTGATTTCTATCTTCTGATTTCCTTCCTTCTGATTTCTATCTTCTGATTTCCTTCCTTCTGATTTCTATCTTCTGATTTCTATCTTCTACTTTTCTATCTTCTGCTTTTCTACCTTCCGATTTCTATCTTCCGCTTTCTATCTTCTCGCTTTTCTATCTTCTCGATTTCTATCTTACGCTTTTCTATCTTCTTTTTCTATCTTCGATTTCTATCTTCCGCTTTTCTATCTTCCGATTTCTATCTTACGCTTTTCTATCTTCGCTTTTCTATCTTCCGATTTCTATCTTACGCTTTTCTATCTTCCGATTTCTATCTTACGCTTTTCTATCTTCCGATTTCTATCTTCCGCTTTCCTTCCTTCGATTTACCTTCTAATTTCATTCCTTCGATTTCTATCTTCCGATTTCCTTCCTTCCGATTTCTATCTTCGATTTCCTTCCTTCGCTTTCCTTGTAAGGCTCATATCTTTTAACTCGAACTCCAAATTTAGCAAACGATATACCTTGAAAGCTCTAACCTTCTACTACAATATTCATGAAGGCTCATTTATCTAATTCAAGTCCTACGAAGGTCAAAATCTGAGTTGAAGTTCTGTCAAATTTTGGGAAAATTTGACAGCTCTTCCCTTGAAAGTACATCTATCCAATTTTTCAATCCTAATACTTCCACTGCGTAAGACTCATCATACAACCTCATATAACATGATTAAACCCTAAGGTATCTTCAAACACCATTCAAGCAACACCACACTCTTAATCATCTATCATATCCAAACTATAATAATGATGCAATTGGCTTAAACATGCATGGATTTCTCAAAATACATTTGAACTTAGCATTCGTGCATTTCATTTACGTTCAAAGTGAATAGCTTACAATGCTTTAGTGGGCATTTCAAGCCCTTTTTACAACATAGTTCGAAATACACTTCCAAAATACTACACTTTTCTTAAAATGCATCTAAAGCATTGTTTACAACAATTTGCTTGAAATACATCAAAAACATAATTCTTGGAGTATGCCTTGAGCTCATTCTTAATGATCCCGATCTTTACCTGGAGATGGGACGGGAAGGTGGGGCTGAGCTTTCGCTCCGTGGGTGACACATTTATATTTAGGCTAATAAGCTACATTGCTTCATTAATCTTACTTTTAGCAACTTGCATAGAAATCATGCAATCATGCAATTCATGAAATTTATCAATCTCAAAACATAATGTTCATGCTTCATATCATTCTCATTCTTGCAAAATATACGCTAACATGTAAACACATAACTGATGGTTCGAAAAGTCCACGGGTTACTGATGAGCTACACAAGTGTAGTCATATGCTGAGGAGTCCTAAAAGGAACATACTATGCCATAATCGGGCAGCCGAGCGAAGGCTATCTTGGTCGACGTGCACGTGACTCTGTTGTGGACTTAACTAACCCACATAACACTTAATTTCATGCATAAAAAGCTGGACTTGTCTTGTCCACGACTAATTTTTGAAAATGGATATTCAAGCATCCATAAAGTGATCATGCTTAAAGCACATTTCATGCTTAGCTCACATTTCATGATCTCATTCATGCTCATCCAATTTATGGCAATTTCAAGCAATGTCATGCACTAATCAATTTCTCACCTAATGGCGATCATCCATTAATTTATACACAATCAAAAGTCAATCAATGCTCATTCTAAGATAGTTGGAAAACATTAATTTTCCTTAGTTAAGATAATATTTAAAGCATTACTAACATAAAGATAAAAGTGAAACCCACCTTATATCCTTGCTTAAGCTTGCCTAAGGAAGTTCCTCTTCTTGTTCTCCTCTTCTTTCTTGTCCTCCTTCATTCATGGCAAGGAAAGAACCTCACATCATTTAGGGTTTCTAAAATTGAAAACCTAATGAACCTTAATCATGAAATCAACCTAGAATCACTAAACCCATCTTCTTTCTAAGCTTTCTAAACCATAAAATCAAGCCAAACTCAAACTACATTTCATAACTTACCTTGAATCTTTACTCAACCCAAGGGTTTCTTGTATCAAAATAAAGCTTAGACTCTCCTCTTCACTTTTTCTTCTTGCTCTTTCTTCAAAAACTCACTCACTTTCATGAAAATGCCAAAACCCTAGCAAGCTCCTTTCTTCTTCTCCTTTCTTTCCTCTTCTACGTAAACTTCTCCCTCTTCTCCTTTAAATTTCGTAAATCTCACTTCTTCCTACACTAACTCACTTAAACTCCTCCTTTTATACTTCTTCTCTAATCCACTTAAGCCCAAAAGGCCCAAGCCTTCATTTAATTCCTTCTTTTTTCATTTTTCCTACATCCTCCTTACTTCTTCTTTATCCTACAACTTACTTAGGCCCAATTATCTTTAAGCCCATTTTATCTTTCTTTTCTTTCCTACCTCATTAAAACCCAACTAATTCATTTAATTCCATTAACTCATTACCTAACATCTTTAATGCCAACTCATATTACTCAATGTCAAGTTAATTAATGTTAACATAATTTACTTAATTACTCTAATCATGCTTAATTACATAAAAATTTTGGGGCTAACATTTCTCCCCCCTAAAGAAATTTCGTCCTCGAAATTCTTACCTGACTCATTGAAGAGGTGTGGATACTTCTCCTTCATTGCATCCAAGGGTTCCCACGTCGCCTCTTCAACTGCATGATTTCTCCAAATGACTTTAACTAGCTGAATCGTCTTGTTTCTGAGAACTTTCTCCTTGCTATCTAGAACTGCTACTGGCATCTCCTCATAGCTCAGATCATCATTCAGCTGAACCTCTGAGGTCTGAATTATGTGAGAAGGATCTGATCTGTACCTTCTCAACATAGAAACATGAAAAACGTCGTGGATCTGAGACATCTCTGGAGGCAATGCTAATCTGTAAACTAACGGCCCGATCCTCTCTAGAATTTCATACGGACCCACATATCGAGGACTTAACTTCCCTTTCTTGCGAATCTCATAACTCCTTCCATGGAGCGTCTTGAGAACACCTTGTCACCCATCGCATAATCCATTTCTTTTCATTAGCATCGGCATAGCTTTTCATTACGTCACAGGGGCACTGCCTCCCACCAGTCTGTGCAAGCATCCCCTGCAATAAACTAGTCGCATACTCTACCCTCTCCCCATCCGAGCACTTCATCGACTCAGACCCTCTCGGTCCTCTTCAACCATGCTTCGCCTCCTCGGGATTAGTAGTCCCTGAAATTGTGACCCATATTTCCGGAGCTTGTCATACTGCCCACTCCGATCTGCTGGAACTGGCATCTGAGCTTGTGATCCTTAGCCCATGGCATGGATGAAAGCCTGGGCGAAGGCCTGAAAGAGCTGGGGATCTACTTGAGGCATAGGAGGGGGCTGGAGAGGCACTTCATGCTGCACACTCGGTGCCTCTGAATCTGAAACAGGGATGGTCCCTGCATCTTGGGGAATGTGGGATTCATCCGTACTTTCCCTCTGAGAGCCTGATCGAGCTTGAGTTCCTCGAGTTCTTCTTCGAGGTGGCATATTACTCCTTTTAGTGAAAACATTTCAAATCTTTAGCTCATGCTTGTAAGACAAGTTCAAATCATGTAAAACAATTCAAAATCAATGATGCATGTCTTGTATTTAAAACAAGTTTAAAGCTCATGTAACATGATGTATCTTGACTCTACTCTTAAGGCTACCCACTAGGGTTCCTAGAAATCATAAACCTAGAGTCGCTCGATACCACAGATGTTAGAACCCGATCCGAGACCGGATTCCAACTCCAACTATTTATACCTTAACATTAACGCTCATGCTCTTGCTTACATTCCACACCTATTGGACCCGTTTTGAGCCCAAAATTTGAGCCCTAAAGCTTGCGCTCCCTACTTTCAGCGTTTGATCTTGTGGTTCCATAAGGGTGATGAGCGTACACTACCTAATCATCAAAATCACATTTAGACTTGTTCATATCAATGTAGCTTAAGGCCTCACGTTCACACAGAGGCAAGAATCACCTTAATCGAGTCATATAACTCAAGATACACTCCAAAAATCTAAGAGAGTTCATACCAAACATGCCCTCTTAATCGACCTTTCATTTGTTTTAGAACAAACTTTCTCAATTTAACTCCAATTGATACCAAATTTTATGGAGTGAAATATATGTGTCTTATAAATCCAATGGTTCAAGCCTCACCTCATTTGGAGGTCGTATGAGAGAATTATGCCCGAAACATTGGACCATGCTCACTTTTGAAATCGGATTGAAACTCTTTTGGCGCGATTTGCTATAACTTTTAATCTATAGCTCCAAATGCTTTCGTTCTTTCACCATACCAAAGTAGACATCTAGATCTACAACTCTCATGAAGACTACAAAGGCTGATTCTATCTCCTACATTCTGCAGTCGTCCTATTTTTCCATCATCGATTTCTATCATCCGGTTTTCTATCGTCGATTTCTATCTTACGCTTTTCTATCTTCGCTTTTCTATCTTGATTTCTATCTTACGCTTTTCTATCTTCTGATTTCTATCTTCCGCTTTCCTTCCTTCGCTTTTCTATCTTCGATTTCCTTCCTTCGATTTCTATCTTCGATTTCCTTCCTTCGATTTCTATCTTCCGATTTCCTTCCTTGATTTCTATCTTGATTTCCTTCCTTCGATTTCTATCTTCCGATTTCCTTCCTTCGATTTCTATCTTCCGATTTCTATCTTCTACTTTTCTATCTTACCTTTTCTACCTTCCGATTTCTATCTTACGCTTTCTATCTTCGCTTTTCTATCTTCGATTTCTACCTTCCGCTTTTCTATCTTCTCGCTTTTCTATCTTCCGATTTCTATCTTCTCGCTTTTCTATCTTGATTTCTATCTTCGCTTTTCTATCTTACCGCTTTTCTATCTTCTCGATTTCTATCTTCTCGCTTTTCTATCTTGATTTCTATCTTCGCTTTTCTATCTTCTGATTTCTATCTTCTGCTTTCCTTCCTTCTGATTTCTGTCTTCTAATTTCCTTCATTCTGATTTCTATCTTCTGATTTCCTTCCTTCCGATTTCTATCTTCGATTTCCTTCCTTCGATTTCTATCTTGATTTCCTTCCTTCGATTTCTATCTTCCGATTTCCTTCCTTCTCGCTTTCCTTGTAAGGCTCATATTTTTAACTCGAACTCCAAATTTAGCAAACGATATACCTTTGGAAAGCTCTAACCTTCTACTACAATATTCATGAAGGCTCATTTATCTAATTCAAGTCCTACGAAGGTCAAAATCTGAGGCGAAGTTCTGTCAAATTTTGGGAAAATTTGACAGCTCTTCCCTTGAAAGTACATCTATCCAATTTTTCAATCCTAATACTTCCACCTGCGTAAGACTCATCATACAACCTCATATAACATGATTAAACCCTAAGGTATCTTCAAACACCATTCGAAGCAACAGCCACACTCTTAATCATCTATCATATCCAAACTATAATAATGATGCAATTGGCTTAAACATGCATGGATTTCTCAAAATACATTTGAACTTAGCATTCTTGCATTTCATTTACGTTCAAAGTGAGTAGCTTACAATGCTTTAGTGGGCATTTCAAGCCCTTTTTACAACATAGTTCGAAATACACTTCCAAAATACTACACTTTTCTTAAAATGCATCTAAAGCATTGTTTACAACAATTTGCTTGAAATACATCAAAACATAATTCTTGGGTATGCCTTGAGCTCACTCTTAATGATCCCGATCTTTACCGGAGATGGGACGGGAAGGTGAATGAGCTTTATCCGTGGGTGACACATTTATATTTAGGCTAATAAGCTACATTGCTTCATTAATCTTACTTTTAGCAACTTGCATAGAAATCATGCAATCTTGCAATTCATGAAATTTATCAATCTCAAAACATAATGTTCATGCTTCATATCATTCTCATTCTTGCAAAATATCGCTAACATGTAAACACATAGCCGATGGTTGAAAAGTCCACGAGTTCTTGATGAGCTACAAGTGTAGTCATATCTTTGAGAGTCCTAAAAGGAACATCCTATGCCACAATCAGGCGATCGGTGAAGGCTATCTTGGTCGGCGTGCACGTGACTCTCTGGTGGACTTAACTAACCCACATAACACTTAATTTCATGCATAAAAGCTGGACTTGTCTTGTCCGCTGACTAATTTTCTGAAAATGGATATTCAAGAGTCCATAAAGCTGATCATGCTTAAAACACATTTCATACTTAGCTCACATTTCATGATCTCATTCATGCTCATCCAATTTATGGCAATTTCAAGCAATGTCATGCACTAATCAATTTCTCACCTAATGGCAATCATCCATTAATTTATACACAATCAAAAGTCAATCAATGCTCATTCTAAGATAGTTGGAAAAACATTAATTTTCCTTAGTTAAGATAATATTTAAAGCATTACTAACATAAAGATAAAAGTGAAACCCACCTTATATCCTTGCTTAAGCTTGCCTAAGGAAGTTCCTCTTCTTGTTCTCCTCTTCTTTCTTGTCCTCCTTCATTCATGGCAAGGAAAGAACCTCACATCATTTAGGGTTTCTAAAATTGAAAACCTAATGAACCTTAATCATGAAATCAACCCTAGAATCACTAAACCCATCTTCTTTCTAAGCTTTCTAAACCATAAAATCAAGCCAAACTCAAACTACATTTCATAACTTACCTTGAATCTTTACTCAACCCAAGGGTTTCTTGTATCAAAATAAAGCTTAGACTCTCCTCTTCACTTTTCTTCTTGCTCTTTCTTCAAAACTCACTCACTTTCATGGAAATGCCAAAACCCTAGCAAGCTCCTTTCTTCTTCTCCTTTCTTTCCTCTTCTACGTAAACTTCTCCCTCTTCTCCTTTAAATTTCAGTAAATCTCACTTCTTCCTACACTAACTCACTTAAACTCCTCCTTTTATACTTCTTCTCTAATCCACTTAAGCCCAAAAGGCCCAAGCCTTCATTTAATTCCTTCTTCTTTCATTTTTCCTACATCCTCCTTACTTCCTCTTTATCCTACAACTTACTTAGGCCCAATTATCTTTAAGCCCATTTTATCTTTCTTTTCTTTCCTACCTCATTAAAACCCAACTAATTCATTTAATTCCATTAACTCATTACCTAACATCTTTAATGCCAACTCATATTACTCAATGTCAAGTTAATTAATGTTAACATAATTTACTTAATTACTCTAATCATGCTTAATTACATAAAAATTTTGGGGCTAACACCTTCACTTTCTTTCACCCGATCTTTTTCTCATCACCTGTGGATGGGAATGAAGGGGGGTGAGCTTATAGCTCGTGGGTAACAGTTTATAACAAAAAATATATGCAAAATCCTTGAAATTCTTTTTCTTTTATGGTCTTAGAAAACATTTCTTTGAAATCCGTAAAGCACATTTTCTAAAAGTTCTGTTCTTGCTGTAGTCAAATCACAATTGCGAAACGTATGATTTTTTTAGGCTTTCAGCCATAAACCCATAGGTTGCAAAACATGAATGCATCAACTTGACAGTTCATAAATGCAATGGCAAATCACATATGCAATGCACAACACATGGCTCGAGAGTTCCGTAAACACGACGGATAAACTGAAGTTTATACCGTAAACACAACGAGTCCGATTTCGGATCTCGTAGGCCCACAAGCGGGCAGCCGGGAGAAGGCTATAATTTTCCATACGTCGACGTGGACGTGACTAACACAACGTTCCTCTCTCGCCCACATAAAAGCACATAACAATTTGTGCTCAATCAATTTATCGAATGTTTCCATACTTTCAAGCTTTTCTATCTTTTCATTCTTGCAAAATGCCATAACATATTTTAATGGCATAACATGAGCATAACTCACCAATTGCAATGCAATTTCAATGATCATAATAATTCAACAATTTAATCACGTATAGACCAAAGCCAGAACAATGTATGCAAGTTATTTCTTTAAAACATAAACCAAACGTATGCAAATTCATAAAGCACATTTATTCAAAAACATAATTTGCATGAATCTTGTATTTTCTAAAGAAACATTCCGAAAGCATTTTCATAACTTATCGAATTTATCGAAAATAACGAATTTAACAATTTACGCGATTTTTTAAATCCTAACCACTAAAATGAATTTCAAAATCTTTCTTTATTTCTCAATTCATTTTAAAACTCGTAACCCTTTTTCCAAAAATATTCGGGAACAATAAAATTCAATACTTTCTAAATTTTCAACCAATCTGCCAAATCATTTGAAAACCAGAAATTGAACCTTTGTGTCATTTTTCAAAACTTTAGAAATTTTCTTAATTTATCAAACATTTAAAACTTGTATAATTTCTTAAAACAATTTCTAAAACCATTTTAAAAGTAAGGAATCTAATCATCGAAGATCAAAGACTTCAAACATTTACATAACCAACATTTTAAACAATTTCAAATGCATTAGAATCGTACTTTTCAACATTTTAATAAACCTTATTTTCTAAACAATTTCAAATGCATTTGAAATCACACTTTGTCAAACATTTTTATAAACAAGTTCGAAATCGTAAACTTTTCAACACTTTTATAACCAATGTAAAATCATAAATTTTAAATACTTTTTATAAACATTAGATATTCTAAATCGAAATCTTTCAACCACTTTTATAAACAACATTTTCTAAATAATTTGAAAGTATTCGAAATCGTAAATTTTTAAACATTTGCATAAACCATTTTCTAGATAATTTCAAAGCATTTTTAGGAATCAAAACTTTCAAATATTTTCATAAACAATATTTTCCATACCCTTCTGAATTTATGCGAAAATCACAAGTTTTCAAACCTTTACATAAAACCATATTTTATAAACACTCTTAAAACTAATCGAAAATCATAACTTTTCAAACCTTTACCATATTCAAGCTCAATATCATCTATCGAATGCTCTTTTTCGAATATACGAAATGCCATGGAATCTTTCAAGGCATAAACACAATGTAATTTTGCAATTCGACAAAAGTTCATGTATTGAATCAATAATGATTTTTCAAATCATTCATACAATGATGCAACATTTACGATGCAATTGAAATTAGAAAATCTCTTTGTTTAAAGAAGGCAGTAGTGACTTATAAATTCTATTATAAACAGGTACCCACCTCGAATCGATACTAGAAACTTATTCCTCGCTCCAATTTGTCCATTGATTCCTTCTTTCTTCCAATTTAACTTCACCTAAAGCAATTTCACCCAAGTTCAACATCATAAAAATCATAATCCTCACAATTTACTATAGGAAACTCATAATCATCATGTTTCCAAGCTTTTTAAAGCAAGAATTTCTAAAATCTCCAATTCACAAAATTGACCTAAACCCTAACTCACATAAATCCAAAATTAAACCCATAATACTTAGCAATTATCAATATTGACTTTATACTCCACAAACCCATACCATTTTTCATATTTCTAAACCAGAAATTTATCAAAATTCACAGATCTCAAAATTTCGTATCTTACCTTCTCTCACACCATTTTCAGATTTTTAGGCTCCATAAGAAGCTTTCATCTTCTTCTTCACCTTTCCCTTTGAAAAGCACCAAAACCCCTCAAGAAACTTGGAGAAAACTGAACCTTTGAAGCTCTCTTCTTCTTCTCTTCGGTTCTTCTCCACCGAAACAAGCTTTCTCTCTTCTCTCCTCTTATTTCTTTTAAGTCTTTTGGGAAATGATCGTGATTCTCCTCCAAATAACTACAGCCCCCTCACTTTTATAGTGCCATGTCATTTAATGAGTGAGGAATGACCCATATGCCCCTCCATTGAAGCCTATAAACTTAACCCCTTTAAGTAAACTTCCAAAATTGCCCCTTCCTTGGTCTTTATAACTGACATCTTGTCTGCTCATTTTGACAAGGTAGCTTAAGTCATTTGACAAAACTTTATTATAGATAAATGTCCATATATGTCTTACGAATCCATCGCTTCAAGAATCAGATCGATCGGAGCTCTATAACTCACGATATCTCCAAAATACTGAAGTCTGTTCTTCATACTCGAGGCTGAACACTACACCTAACTTCCAACCCAAATTTGGAAGTCTTAGAGGCTCAATTGTCAATCGGCTCCTTCATAACATTTCTAGCCCCATGTCTCTAGTTTAATTAACAATAAGAATCAACTCAATCTGAGCTCTACCGATCGAGATATAGCCAAAATACTGAACATTGTTCATACCATTACAAAGCTGAGACTGAACTCTATACCTAACTTCCGACCAGTATTTGAAAGTCTTGGAGGCTACATTGTCGATCGGCTCCTTCATAACATTTGTATCCCCATCTCTCTAGTTTAATTTGCAAAAAGAATCAACTCAATCCGAGTTCTATAGCTCAAGATATCTTCAAAATACCAAACACTGTTCAAACTTTTACAACTGATCAGCTCACTATAATCCGAGCTATCTTTCTCCATTTAATGCCAAAACTGATCTATCTAGTATGAAAAGATAGAAAAATGTCTTAGGAATCCAACGCTTCAAAAATCGGCTTAATCGGATGTCGAACGAAGAAGTTATAGCCAAAACAAGAAAGAGAGGTCAGTCGGCCATCACAGGTCGGTCGTCCAACAGAGGTCGGTCGGCCATCACAGGTCGGTCGGCCAATATAAGTCGGTCGGATAACAAAGGTCGGTCGGCCATCACAGGTCGGCTCGGCCAACAGAGATCGGTCGGTACCTAATCCGACCTATAAACTTCAAACCCTCATAACTTTTGACTCCGAGCTCCAAATCAGTCGCGGTTTGTTTCGTTGGAAAGATAAAAGACAGATATACAAGTTTCAAGAAGGACTCACAAGCAAGCTTGGACTCTAAAGGGATCAAAAATTTAAACAGAGATGACTGATCGATAATTTCTCAACAGTACCAAAACTTGCAAACATCATAACTTTTGATCCAGAACTCCAAATTTGACAAACTTAGTGTCTATGGAAAGCTTGAAGAAAGATCTACAACTTTCATGAAGGTCACCAACCCAATTCCAACTTTATAAAGGTCAAAAGTGGCCTCCAAGATCTGTCTGTGATCTGCTATTTAGACAACACCTACAACAAACTCTAGTAACCCACATAATGCAATTTAACACCTCCAAAACTAGCTCATACACATCATGGACAAGCTCTACAGCTCGGCTAACCCCCTTTGAAAGTATAAATGATCCTATCTGATCTATATTAGTCCAGAAATTGCAGCACAACACAACATACCCAAAATTGACCACATGAGCACATCAGCCCAGAATTTGCACCATCTACACTCAACTTCAACAACTCATGCCATTCATACACAATTTAAATGTCATATCCATACACAATTGATCTTTCATATCCATATATAAATCTATGTCTCATTAACATCATAAGATAAATGTTTAGAAAATTAAATGGCATTCCAAGCCATATTACAACATCAGTATTCAAGTCCAAATACAAAAGATACAAAAATCCACCATTCTCCACATATGACTGAAATCTTATTCTTAAAATAATCTAACTTAAAACACGACATGCATAACCAAACAAATTGTTTTTATTTTTCTAATTGCTTCAAAATTTTACACTTTCACTTTCTATTTCTTGATTTCAACTTCCATTTCAATCATCTCATCCACTTAAACTTTCATAACTAAAACTAATCTTCAAAGTCATCAAAACCAATAAATTCTTTTTTCTCATCAATTTCCTCAAGGCATAAAGACTTTTATAACACGATTCATATCCGAAAACACCCATTGAATTCATTTTGATATTTTCAATTTTCACCGAAAGTTCGGGGTCCAACATTCTCCATCTAGTATGTGTTTATTTTAGCCTTCCTTGTTTTCTTTACATTAAATTGCATCTAGCTTTGTGTTTTTCGTCCTTTATTTAGGTATTCGTTGCTTTCCTTTTGAATTACGTTGCTGTTGTGTTTATTTGGTTGGTAGTGATTGATCCCACAAGTAAAACTGCTAGAATCTAAAGTGGTAAAAGCAAGAGTGTAAGCTCATTTGAGGGTAAAAGCCATCTTCTTGAGTGAAACACTAGGGTATCCAATCTGATTTAGAGAGAAACACGTGAGGGAGTGTGTGAGGAGCTATTCTAACATGTTTTTGCAGGTTTTACATCATGGCCAATTCAAAGGATAGTAAAGGTAGTAACAAGGATGAAAAGAATAGTGAGGCTGATCAACACACATTCTTTACTTTGGAGGCTATGCAACATCAATTCCAAAGGATTGAGAACATGTTCAGGGATGTCAGTGATAAATTTGATAGACAAGATCAAGTCATTAGGAATTTACAAAGAGAGGCTTCATCTAATGGTGCAACAAGGAGGCAAAATGCTAGGGAGCCAGCTCCTGTGCGCTATGAGTATGAAGATCAATATGATGAAGTGCAAGATGAAGAATTGTGTCTGAAGATGAAGAAGATGATTTGGCTTCCATGCCTGAGTTGGAAGATTGCTCTGATGTGGAAGTTGCGGATGCACCTAGGGGTGAATTACTTGTTACTAGGCGAGTTTTGAATGCTCTAGTGAAGGAAGATGGAATTGAGCAAAGGGAAAATATTTTTCATTCCAGATGCCTAGTGAATGAGAAGATTTGTAGCCTGATCATTGATGGGGGAAGTTACACTAATGTGGCTAGTACATTGATGGTAGAAAAACTAGGGATGGAGTGCTTGAAACACCCTAGGCCATACAGACTATAATGACTGAATGACATGGGAGAAATCAAGGTAAATAAACAAGTCCTTGTATCTTTCTCCATTGGAAAGTATTCTGATCAAGTACTTTGTGATGTTGTACCTATGCATGCTAGTCATTTATTGCTCAGTCGACCTTGGCAATATGATAGAAGAGTGTTACATGATGGTTTTAAGAATAGGTATTCATTTACTATAGGAGATCAGAAATTTGTTCTTGCTCCATTGGCACCATAAGAGGTATATGAGGACCAAATGCAAGTAAAAAGGAGTATGGAGGCAATGCAACAAAGACAGGATGAAAAACTTCAAGAAAAGCATGATAATACAAAAATTGAGGGGAAGGTTGAGAACCTTGCAAAAGGGGAACAGAAATTTAAATCAAAAGAAAAGAGAGAAAGTGAGGCCGAGATTGAGAGAAGAAAAGTGGAGAAAGAGGCCTCAAAAGAAATTCAATTAAAAGGCCCAAATGAGAGAGAGGGTAGAACGAAAAAACTTCTATGCAAAAATGAGAGATGTAAGGGTTGCTTGTGTGGAAAGGAGATGTTTGTTTGTACTTTTTGTACAAGCAAGCTTATTTTAATGAATCTGAGCTTGACCCTTGTTTGCCTAGTAGTGTTGTTTCTCTTTTGCAGGAGTATGGAGATGTTTTCCCTGAGGAGTTGCCAAAGGAATTGCCGCCTATTAGAGGAATAGAACATCAGATTGACTTCATGCCTGGGGCGCAGATTCCAAATAGACCAGCTTATAAGGCTAATCCTGAAGAAACTAAGGAACTCCAAAAGCAAGTGGAAGAATTGCTACAAAAGGGACACATCAGTGAGAGTCTTAGTCCTTGTGCCGTGCCAATGATATTGGTTCCAAAGAAGGATGGGAGTTGGCGCATGTGTGTGGATTGCAGAGTCATTAACAAGATAACAAGAAAGTATCGCCATCCTATACCTAGATTGGATGATATGATTGATGAATTGCATGGTGCATGTGTGTTTACCAAAATTGATCTTATGAGTGGTTACCATCGATTAGAATGAAAATTTGTGATGAATGGAAACCGCTTTTAAAACAAAACATGGTTTATATGAGTGGCTTGTGATGCCTTTTGGCTTAACTAATGCTCCTAGTACATTTATGCGTTTGATGAATCATGTTTTGAGGTCATTTATTGGTAAGTTTGTTGTGGTATATTTTGATGACATATTGATCTATAGCAAAAGCATTAATGAGCATATTGAGCATCTTAGACTTGTCTTAGATGCACTTAGGGCAGAAAAGTTGTATGCTAAGTTAAAGAAGTGTACATTTTGCATGGATCGTGTCATATTTCTTGGTTATGTTGTTTCTTCTAATGGAATTGAGGTGGACCAAGAAAAGGTCAAGGCAATTAGGGAGTGGCCGGGACCTACAAGTGTTACTCAGGTGAGATTGAAGCATCTTAAAGGCCAAGGTAAGTTAAATAAAAGACATGCTAAGTGGTTGGAGTTCATAGAGACATTCCCATATGTTGTGAAATACAAGGTAAAGAAAATGTGATCGCTGATGCATTGTCTAGGAGGTATGCTCTAATCTCTTCTCTTAGTTCTAAGTTGATTGGGTTTGAGCATATAAAAGATTTGTACAAATTAGATTCTGACTTTGCTACTGTGTATGATGCATGTGAACAAGTTGCTTTTCAAAAGTTTTATAGGAATGATGGATATTTGTTTAGAGATAATAAACTATGTATTCCTACTTGTTCTATGCGTGAGATGCTTGCTAGGGAGTCTCATGATGGGGGTTTAATGGGACATTTTGGTATTGCTAAAACACTTGACATATTACAGGAGCATTTTTATTGGCCTAACATGAAAAAGGATGTTGAAAGAGTTTGCTCTAGTTGTGTAGCGTGTAGGCAAGCCAAGTCCAAGGTGCAACCACATGGGTTGTACACGTCTCTACCTGTCCCTATTAGTCCTTGGATTGATATATCTATGGATTTTGTGTTAGGATTGCCTAGGACTAGGAAAGGACATGATAGCATCTTTGTTGTAGTTGATCGATTTAGTAAAATGGCTCATTTTATTGCATGTCATAAATCTGATGATGCTACACATGTTGCTGATTTGTTTTTTAGGGATGTTGTTAGATTGAATGGCATTCCTAGAACCATTGTTTCAGATAGGGATTCTAAGTTTTTAAGTCACTTTTGGTGTGTTCTATGGAATAAATTGGGAACAAAGCTTTTGTTTTCTACAACTTGTCATCCCCAAACAGATGGACAAACTGAAGTGGTTAATAGAACCTTAGGATCTTTATTGCATCTGTTGTGGGTAAAATTTGAAAGCTTGGGAAGATTGTTTGCCTTTGATTGAGTTTGCATATAATAGAAGCATTCATTCTTCTACTGTGTTATTCTCCATTTGAGATTGTGTGGTTTTAACCCATTAACTCCATTGGATTTGTTGCCTTTACCCTTGAATGAGATTGTTAAAGTAGATGGGCAGCAAAGGTCCGAATTGGTTAAGACAATACATGAGAAAGCTAGGCAGCATATTGAGGAAAAGAACAAGAAGTATGCTCAAAGAGCCAATCAAGGCGTGGGGAGATGAAGTTTGAACCGGAGATTGGGTTTGGGTGCACTTCAGAAGGAGAGATTTCCTAAACAAAGGAAGTCCAAGCTTGATCCTAGAGGGGATGGTCCTTTTCAAGTACTTGAACGCATCAATGACAATGCCTATAGGGTGGATTTGCCAGAGAGTATAGTGTTGGTGCTACTTTTAATGTTTCGATTTATCTCCTTTGATAATGTAGGTCTTGATTCAAGACTAATCCTTTTGAGGAGGGAGGAATGATACAACTCACCAAGGCAATGGAGACTTGAGGATGCCAATGGGTCCAATTACAAGGTCACGCCCAACAAGCTTAAAGCACAATTTCAGATTTATGTACAAGCTTTTGTTTCACAAGAACTTCAAGAAGTTTTGTTGATCAAGCTTGGGAAAAGCTTAGGAAGACACTTAAGTGTGTGTGCACATTGAGGCATCAAATCGAGAGGGCTAACACTTAGCCAATTTTCACAAGCACAAGTCTAATCAATGGGCTTGAGCTTATTTTATCTTATAAAGGGCATGTGGACTTCTTTTAGGCTTTTTCATGGGCTGGTTTGCATTAAGTGTGCATGTGCTTTATTAAAAAGTCATGTGCATGTTTTATTTAAAGGAACCAAGCTTGTGGGCCTAGTTTAAAAGCCCAATTCGCCCCTCTTAAGTTAGTCTTCTATTTTGTGGTTTTCTTATCCTATTTGGACAAGGACTAGTCAATTTTAATTAGTTTTGAAGCCCAAATCCATGTGGGATTTATTCTTGAGCGATTTGTTTCAAGAAGGCCTTTTGATATTTTGGGCTTTCTTTGGGGTTTTAGGTTATCTTTGTTAGGGTTTACATTGCAAAGGGTATTTAAACCCTTGCTTTAGCCATGAACACGAGTTTTTAGAGAGATCAACAAAATTAGAAAGCATTCTTCAAGAGAGAATTGAGATTCTTGCTTGTTTTACCTTAAGGATTGATTCAACTTATCAAGTAAGTTCTAACTTGTATGCTAATTCAATTCCTACAATCTTATACTCTTTGTTACCAATTCCTTGCTGTTTTGGGGGTGAAGGGTCTTGTTAGATTGATTGAATTTAGGTTTGGGAACAATCATTGAAACGGAGGTGATCTAGACATTGATTCTAGGTTGTTGTCGTATCAATTACCAGTAAGTGTATGACGATTTTTTTTGCTATAAGGCAGCAATGAATCAATATTACACCCTTTTTAATGTATTAGATGCAAATGAGCAGATTCAATAACAGAAAACTAAAGGGTGCAAACAAATGACGAAATCTAGAATTTAATATCAGAAACTTGAAATTCCCAATTGGAACCTCAGACCAGCAACCAAACTCAATTGAAAAGAATTAGAAATGAACAACTCCAAAATTGCGCTAATTATACCTAAACGGTTCTGAAATTTAAAACACCTAACTAGTAGCTGTAATCACGTTTTTCCCTTTAATTTTAACGTTTTTCAGTATATTGTGATACGGTAACAACCTAGAATCAATGTCTAGATCACCTCCGTTTCAATGATTGTTCCCAAACCTAAATTCAATCAATCTAACAAGACCCTTCACCCCCAAAACAGCAAGGAATTGGTAACAAAGAGTATAAGATTGTAAGAATTGAATTAACGCCACAAGTTAGAACTTACTTGATAAGTTGAATCAATCCTTAAGGTAAAACAAGCAAGAATCTCAATTCTCCTTTGAAGAATGCTTTCTAATTTTATTGATCTCTCGAAACTCGTGTTCATGGCTAAGAAGAAATCCCACATGGATTTGGGCTTCAAAACAAATTAAAATTGACTAGTCCTTGTCCAAATAGGATAAGAAAACCACAAAATAGAAGACTAACTTAGGAGGGACGAATTGGGCTTTTAAACTAGGCCCACAAGCTTGGTTCCTTAAAATAAAACATGCACATGACTTTTTTTAATAAAGCACATGCACACTTAATGCAAATCAGCCCATGAAAAAGCCTAAAAGAAGTCCACATGCCCTTTATAAGGTAAAATAAGCCCAAGCCCATTGATTAGACTTGTGCTTGTGAAAAATTGGCTAAGTGTTAGCCCCCCTTGATTTGATGCCTCCAATGTGCACACACACTTAGGTGTCTTCCTAAGCTCTTCCCCAAGCTTGATCAACGAAACTTCTTAAAGTTCTTGTGAAACAAAAGCTTGTACATAAATATGAAATTGTGCTTTCAGCTTGTTGGAGCGTGACCTTGTAATTGGACCCATTGGCATCCTCAGGTCTCCATTGCCTTGGTGAGTTGTATCAGTTGGATTCCGAAAATGGGATCCAGCAATACATACATAGTTATGTACTCTCATATGGTATCTATGTGCACATAGTATAGATATACTTACACCATGTGATGTACCATACATGTAATATGCTGTGGTTGCCATAAGATGCTTCAAACTCTCATGATCAGTGTGAATCACGAATTCAAGGAAAACATCTCTATACTCCTGCAAAAGAGAAACAACACTACTAGGAAAACAAGGGTCAAGGTCAGATTCATTAAAATAAGCTTGCTTGTACAAAAGTACAAACAAACATCTCCTTTCCACACAAGCAACCCTTACATCTCTCATTTTTGCATAGAAGTTTTGTTTCTTTCTACCCTCTCTCTCATTTGGGCCTTTTAATTGAATTTCTTTTGAGGCCTCTTTCCCACTTTTCTTCTCTCGCCCTCGGCCTCACTTTCTCTCTTTTCTTTGATTTAGATTTCTGCCCCTTTTGCAAGGTTCTCAACCTTCCCTCAAGTTTTGTATTATCATGCTTTTCTTGAAGTTTTTGTCCTGTCTTTGTTGCATTCCTCCATACTCCTTTTAATTGCATTTGGTCCTCATATACCTCTTTTGGTGCCAATGGAGCAAGAGCAAATTTCTGATCTCCCATAGTAAATGAATACCTATTCTTAAAACCATCATGTAACACTCTTCTATCATATTGCCAAGGTCGACTGAGCAATAAATGACAAGCATGCATAGGTACAACATCACAAAGTACTTGATCAGAATACTTTCCAATGGAGAAAGATACAAGAACTTGTTTATTTACCTTGATTTCCCCCATGTCATTCAGCCATTGTAGTCTATACGGCCTAGGGTGTTTCAAGCACTCCAACCCTAGTTTTTCTACCATCAATGTACTAGCCACATTAGTGCAGCTTCCCCCATTAATGATCAGGCTACAAATGATACAACTCACCAAGGCCATGGAGACTTGAGGATGCCAATGGGTCCAATTACAAGGTCGCGCTCCAACAAGCTCAAAGCACAATTTCAGATTTATGTACAAGCTTTTGTTTCACAAGAACTTCAAGAAGTTCTGTTGATCAAGCTTGGAGAAGAGCTTAGGAAGACACCTAAGTGTGTGTGCACATTGTAGGCTTCAAACCAAGACGGATAACACTTAGCCAATTTTCACAAGCACAAGTCTAATCAATGGGCTTGGGCTTATTTTATCTTATAAGGGGCATGTGGACTTCTTTTAGGCTTTTTCATGGGCTGATTTGCATTATGTGCATGTGCTTCATTAAAAAGTCATGTGCATGTTTTATTTTAAGGAACCAAGCTTGTGGGCCTAGTTTAAAAGCCCAATTCGCCCTCTTAAGTTAGTCTTCTATTTTGTGGTTTTCTTATCCTATTTGGACAAGGACTAGTCAATTTTAATTAGTTTTGAAGCCCAAATCCATGTGGGATTTATTCTTGGGCAGATTTGTTTCAAGAAGGCCTTCGATATTTTGGGCTTTCTTTAGGGTTTTAGGTTATCTTTGTTAGGGTTTACATTGCAAAGGGTATTTAAACCTTTGCTTTAGCCATGAACACGAGTTTAGAGAGATCAACAAAATTAGAAAGCATTCTTCAAGAGAGAATTGAGATTCTTGCTTGTTTTACCTTAAGGATTGATTCAACTTATCAAGTAAGTTCTAACTTGTATGCTAATTCAATTCCTGCAATCTTATACTCTTTGTTACCAATTCCTTGCTGTTTTGGGGGTGAAGGGTCTTGTTAGATTGATTGAATTTAGGTTTGGGGACAATCATTGAAATGGAGGTGATCTAGACATTGATTCTAAGTTATTGCCGTATCAACAAATCTTTTCATTCATTAGGCATCTGGAATGAAAAATATTTTTCCTTTACTCAATTCCATCTTCCTTCACTTGAGCATTCAAAACTTGCCTAGTAATAAGTAATTCACCCCTAGGTGCATCCTCAACTTCTACATCAGAACAATCTTCCAACTCAGGCATGGAAGTCAAATCATCTTCTTCCTCCTCAGACACAACTTCTTCTCCTCTCACAAACATTGTTTTCTTGTTCGGGCATTGAGAAGCAATATGACGAACACCAAGACATTTAAAGCATTTAATAGTCCTATGCTTTTTAGAATTGGAACTAGAAGAACTTGGAGTTTTAAAAGTACCTTTTGGATCTGCCTTGTTCTTCTCTTCCTTTAGCTTGTCTTTGTCCTTCTCATTTTTCTTAGACCATTTCGAGTTCCAATTTGTAGTAGAGCTTGGGTAAGAAGCCTTGTTGGAGCTTTTGTACTTGAGTTGCCTCTCCACCTTCATGGCCATATTCACCATCTCCTCTAACTCCACATAATGGTGCAATTCAATAACATTGGCAATGTCTTTGTTCAAACCATCCAAGAAACGTGCCATGGTGGCTTCTCTTTCTTCTTCTACATTAGCCCTAATCATGGCTATCTCCATCTTCTTATTGTACTCTTCTAAACTTTTGGTGCCTTATCTCAAGGTTTGGAGCCTTTGATGGAGCTCCCTATAGAAGTAACTAGGCACAAACCTCTTCTTCATGACCCTCTTCATTTCAGCCCAAGTATCAATAGGATCCTCTCCATTCCTTCTTTTGTTCAAAACAAGCTGATCCCACCAAATAAGTGCATAATCATGAAATTCCACGGCAGCAAGCTTCACCTTGTTCTCCTCAAAATAGTTATGGTATTCAAAAATCATCTCCACCTTTCTTTCCCATTCTAAGTAAGCTTCTGGATCGTTCTTACCTTGGAAAGATGGTATTTTCATCTTGATACTGCCCAAGTTTCTATCCACACGCTCAACCCTGTCTTCTCCCCTTGCATTGTCTCGACCTCCATAACCTCTTCCTCTTCCTCTATCATTTCGTCCCCCTCTTCCACCACATCTGGCCCTATGCCAATCTTCTTCATCTTCCCCATCATCATATTCATCTTCATACTCATAGCGCACAGGAGTTGGCTCCCTAGCATTTTGCCTCCTTGTTGCACCATTAGATGAAGCCTCTCGTTGTAAATTCCTAATGGCTTGATCTTGTCTATCAAATTTATCACTGACATCCCTGAACATGTTCTCAATCCTTTGGAATTGATGTTGCATAGCCTCCAAAGTAAAGAATGTTTGTTGATTAGCCTCACTATTCTTTTCATCCTTGTCACTACCTTTACCATCCTTTGAATTGGTCATGATGTAAAACCTGCAAAAACACGTGTTTCTCTCTAAATCAGATTGGATACCCTCGTGTTTCACTCAAGAGGATGGCTTTCACCCTCAAATGAGCTTACACACCCTTGCCTTTTACCATTTTAGATTCTAGCACAGTTTTACTTGTCCGGATCAATTACTACCAACCAAATAAGCACAACAACAACGTAATTCAAAAGGAAAGCAACGAATACCTAAATAAAGGAAGAAAAACACAAAGTTAGATGCAATTTAATGTAAAGAAAACAATGAAGACGAAAATAAACACATACTAGATGGAGAAAATGTATGTGAACGATTTTTGGTGCCAATTGAGCAATATGAAACAAGATTACTCAATTCAAGTGTAGTGGAAATAAAAAGGACATCAAACAAAAAAAACAACCAAAGAGTTGAAGAAAAGACGAAACTAGGAATTAAACTCAATCCTAAACCCAAATTAACAAGAACATTCCAATCTATCCCAATTACTCAAGAACTTATAGATAAAAAATTATATCAAAGACACGTTTTGAGGGAAGAACGTAAATCTTGAAACAAGAAAGTGTTTTTTGGTGCAAGAAAACAAGTCTTGATGAGTTTCTTGAATGAAGGATGTGTTCCTGATGAATCTTGATTAATAAAGAAACAAAATTAATGAATTCTTGAATGATCAGATTCGTTCTTGATGAATCTTGCAAGCAAATCAACTCAAACTGACAAAGATTCACAATCTTGATTTTCTTTTTTTAAACTTCTTTCTTTCTTTCTTTCTTTCTTTCTTTTTTTTCTTTCTTTCTTTCTTTCTTTCTTTCTTTCTTTCTTTTCTTTTCTTTCTTTTCTTTCCTTCTTTCTTCTTTTTTTTTCAAATTTTAATGATGAACTAACTATAATAATCAAGAACAAACAGAAAATTAAAGATAAAGATTGAATTTTGATTAACTCACCAAGGCAATGCAGATTTGAGGATGCCAATGGCTCCAATTACAAGGTCACGCTCAACAAGCTTTCAATTTCATATTTATGTACAAGCTTTTGTTTCACTGAGAACTGTGTTTTGATTGATCAAGCTTTGGAAGATCTAGGAATTGATTCTAGTGTTGTGCACATTGCCGCATCAAATTTAAAACCTAGGCTCGATACCAAAGATGATACTAGACAACCTGTAATCAATGTCTAGATCACCTCCGCTTCAATGATTGTTCCCAAACCTAAATTCAATCAATCTAACAAGACCCTTCACCCCAAAACAGCAAGGAATTGGTAACAAAGAGTATAAGATTGTAGGAATTGAATTAACGCCACAAGTTAGAACTTACTTGATAAGTTGAATCAATCTTAAGGTAAAACAAGCAAGAATCACAATTTCTCTCAAGAATGCTTTCTCGATTTTATTGATCTCTAGAACTCGTGTTCATGCCTAAAGCAAGGGTTTAAATACCCTTGCAATGTAAACCCTCACAAAGATAACCTAAAAATCCTAAAGAAAGCCCAAAATATCAAAAAGGCCTTCTTGAAACAAATCTGCCCAAGAATAAATCCCACATGGATTTGGGCTTCAAAACTAATTAAAATTGACTAGTCCTTGTCCAAATAGGATAAGAAAACCACAAAATATAAGACTAACTTAAGAGGGGCGAATTGGGCTTTTAAACTAGGCCCACAAACTTGGTTCCTTAAAATAAAACATGCACATGACTTTTTTTAATGTAGCACATGCACACTTAATGCAAACCAGCCCATGAAAAAGCCTAAAAGAAGTCCACATGCCCTTTATAAGATAAAATAAGCCCGAGCCCATGGATTAGACTTGTGCTTGTGAAAATTGGCTAAGTGTTAGCCCTCTTGGTTTGATGCTCCAATGTGCACACACACTTAGGTTTCTTCCTAAGCTCTTCCCAAGCTTGATCAACAAAATTTCTCAAGTTCTTGTGAAACAAAAGCTTGTACATAATATGAAATTGTGCTTTCACTTGTTGGAGCGACCTGTAATTGGACCCATTGCATCCTCAAGTCTCCATTGCTTTGGTGAGTTGTATCGCTTGGATTCAAAATTGATCCAAGAATACATACATAGTTATGTACTCATAT
The DNA here is from genome assembly GCA_029891385.1 of Erythroxylum novogranatense. Taxonomy (NCBI): domain Eukaryota; kingdom Viridiplantae; phylum Streptophyta; class Magnoliopsida; order Malpighiales; family Erythroxylaceae; genus Erythroxylum; species Erythroxylum novogranatense. The sequence continues at coordinate 59,589,685 of CM057226.1, read as the reverse complement.
GGTATCTATGTGCACATAGTATAGATATACTTACACCATGTGATGTACCATACATGTAATATGTTATGGTTGCCATAACTAGTAGTTACCATACCACATGCTATTATATTGTACTAGTATAGCATACTGTGATGTGCATATACACTATTGGTACCATAGTACACATACTCAGTACTATAGTGTGTTTGCATGTATTATGTTGGGTCAGGGTCCCGTAATTCGTGATTCTCGAGGGCGACCCCTCGGGTCGCGCCAGCGTTGGCGCCCAAATACCGTCGAGCCCGATCCCAGCATTTATACATAGAACCATTCGATTCATACATACATATACTCATAGATATACATAGACATATTCATCATTCTCATACATTCCGGCACTTACAAATGCATCTAAATATGAATTAAACTCATGCCATTAGTATTCAACATCATACGAAATACATAACAAAGTTCAAATCTAAAATATATGAAATATGCTCCATGAGAGTATGCTCGGAGGGCTAACCAAAATACAAACTTATGGCAAAGCTCCTAATTAACTCAAAGTTTCCGATGCCTCGCAAATTCAAAGATCGTCCTGCTCTGCACCTGAGTAGGGAAAACAATGGGTTGAGCTACACAGCTCAGTGGCTAATATAATTATAGCCATCGGCAATTAGCACAAATCCCAGCATATGAATGTATATATATTATATCTATACAGACATCCATTCAATCATTCACATGCTAATCAAACAATTCACGCATTCAATATAATTAATTCATCAATTCATAATCATGTCACAAGGTATGCTTCACAATGAACAATTCACATATGCAATGCACATCACAATGGCTAGAGGGTTCCATGGAAAAAAAGGAGAAACAAGTTTACACTCGAACTAAATGAGTCCATTCGGATCTCATACGCCACAAGCGGCAGTCGGAGAAGGCTCTTGTCTACGTGCACGTGATTTAACGAAATGGTTCCACTCTCACCAAACAAAAGCACATAATCATGCTCATAATCGCTTAATCATACGATAGTCTTTCATATCTTGCATTTATTCAAAATGTCAAGATCAAGTCGAGGCATAACATGCTCAAAATCAAGATGTCATGCTATCAATTTCCATGAGTCTTTCACATATATGACATTACAATCATTCGCCCATCACATTTAATCATGCATCATCTATAACGATATTCATACATGACAAGAATTTGCCTAATCACACAATCACTATAAGTATATTACCCACCAAAGATCGCTCGAGTAGGTGCCTCACTGGTGTCCTTCCTCTTGCGATGAAATCGGGTCAGCTTGGTTTCTTAAAACAACCAAGTTTCCATCCAATCAATATCCACATAAAATAATCAAAGCTTAGAAAGCCAAAATAAAGCATTAAAAGTCTCCATCCAACTCCCATCAAAAATCTCGAACCCTTCGAAATAATTTCCGAACTTCCCTTCTTCATACAACTCGTAGCCCTTAATCTCTAGCTCACAATGAATCCAGAATCACCTCAATTGGACATCTACACCAAAAGATATGCCCAAACATATAGAAATCTCATTTTCAAAAAACAGCGGGCGAAGCCGCGGCGAACGGCCTGCTCGTTGTGGCGACAACAAGTGTACGCCGCGGCGTGCACCCTACTCGCACGTCGCGGCGAACACAGGTTCGCACGTCGTGACGAACCTTCCCCCACACGTCGCGACGAATTTACTTTTCACTCGTTGCGACGAACTCGCACGTCGCGGCGTGTTCATATGCACGTCACGACGTACGGGCCTGGAGAACGACTCCGAACCCGACTTTTCTGCATTACACACTTCAATCCTTCCCCAACTCCAAATGCAACACAATCAAACTATAGATCAAGTCTCGAACTATATTTCTAACCCATTAACAACTCAAAATCAGTCACAATATAACAACCTAAAGAAATCTCTACCTTTTCACCCAAAACCCTAAAACCTTCGATTATGCTCAATCCAAGCTATCTTAATGTTTAATCCATCCAGAAACAAGATAGAAAGGATGTAAACTTACCGATTGAAGCTCTAAGATCGTCGAAACCCGCTGAAATCGCAAATCTCTTCTCTTCTTCTTCCTTCACCACCGACGACGTCTCTTTCTTCTCTTCTTCTATTTTCTTTTCTTTCTCTTTTAACCTAAGGCATTGGACAATGACCATAATACCCTCTTAGCTAAGCCCAAATCCATTCCCACATAAGCAAACTTCCCAAAATGTCCTCATAAACTTTTACCCATTAATTCTCATTTAACCACAATTAAACCGTCATTATCCATAATTCTCTCAATTAACTCAAACTAAGGCAAACTCACATACTTAACACAATTCATGCTAATTAATATCATAAAAAAATTGGGGTCTAACATATTATGTGTACATATGTACAATATAGTATACATCATATATGGTAGTGACATACCAAATAGCATATAGTTACTGTACCATACAAGGACTAGTCAATTTTAATTAGTTTTGAAGCCCAAATCCATGTGGGATTTATTCTTGGGCAGATTTGTTTCAAGAAGGCCTTTTTGATATTTTGGGCTTTCTTTAGGGTTTTTAGGTTATCTTTGTTAGGGTTTACATTGCAAAGGGTATTTAAACCCTTGCTTTAGCAATGAACACATTTTTTTAGAGAGATCAATAAAATTAGAAAGCATTCTTCAAGAGAGAATTGAGATTCTTGCTGGTTTTACCTTAAGGATTGATTCAACTTATCAAGTAAGTTCTAACTTGTGGTAATTCAATTCCTACAATCTTATATTCTTTGTTACCAATTCCTTGTTGTTTTGGGGGTGAAGGGTCTTGTTAGATTGATTGAATTTAGGTTTGGGAACAATCATTGAAACGGAGGTAATCTAGACATTGATTCTAGGTTGTTGCCGTATCATCTTTAGTATCAGAGCCTAGGTTTTAAATTCAATCTTTATCTTTAATTTTCTGTTTGTTCTTGATTATTATAGTTAGTTCATCATTAAAATTGAAAAAAGAAGAAAGAAAGAAAGAAAAGAAAGAAAAGAAAAGAAAAGAAAAGAAAAAGAAAGAAAGAAAGAAAGAAAGAAAAAGAAGAAAAGAAAGAAAAGAAAGAAAGAAAAAGAAGAAAAGAAAGAAAAGAAAGAAAGAAAGAAGTTGAAAAAAAAGAAAAAGAAAATCAAGATTGTGAATCATTGTGAGTTGGAGTTGATTTGCTTGCAAGATTCATCAAGAACGAATCTGATCATTCAAGAATTCCTTAATTTTTGTTTCTTTATTATTCAAGATTCATCAAGAACACATCCTTCATTCAAGAAACTCATCAAGACTTGTTTTCTTGCACCAAGAAACACTTTCTTGTTTCAAGATTTACGTTCTTCGCTCAAAACGTGTGTCTTTGTTATAATTGCTTATCTTTAAGTTCTTGAGTTATTGGGCAGATCTGAATGTTCTTGTTAGTTCGGGTTTAGGGTTGAGTTTAATTCATAGTTTCGTCTTTTCTTGCACTTTTTGGTTGCTTTTTATTATTTGCTGTCCTTTTTGTTTCCATTACACTTGAATTGAGTAATCTTGTTTCATATTGCTCAATTGGCACCAAAAATCGTTCACATACGTTTTCTCCATCTAATATGTGTTTATTTTCGTCTTCATTGTTTTCTTTACATTAAATTGCATCTAGCTTTGTGTTTTTCTTCCTTTATTTAGGTATTCGTTGCTTTCCTTTTGAATTACGTTGCTGGTGTGCTTATTTGGTTGGTAGTGATTGATCTGGACAAGTAAAACTGTGCTAGAATCTAAAGTGGTAAAAGGCAAGAGTGTGTAAGCTCATTTGAGGGTAAAAGCCATCTTCTTGAGTGAAACACGAGGGTATCCAATCTGATTTAGAGAGAAACACGTGAGGGAGTGTGTGAGGAGCTATTCTAACGTGTTTTTTGCAGGTTTTACATCATGACCAATTCAAAGGATAGTAAAGGTAGTGACAAGGATGAAAAGAATAGTGAGGCTGATCAACACACATTCTTTACCTTGGAGGCTATTCAACATCAATTCCAAAGGATTGAGAACATGTTCAGGGATGTCAATGATAAATTTGATAGACAAGATCAAGCTATTAGGAATTTACAAAGAGAGGCTTCATCTAATGGTGCAACAAGGAGGCAAATTGCTAGGGAACCAACTCCTGTGTGCTATAAGTATGAAGATCAATATGATGATTTGGAAGATGAAGAAATTGTGTCTGAAGATGAAGAAGATGATTTGGCTTCCATGCCTGAGTTGGAAGATTGTTCTGATGTGGAAGTTGAGGAAGCACCTAGGGGTGAATTACTTGTTACTAGGCGAGTTTTGAATGCTCAAGTGAAGGAAGATGGAATTGAGCAAAGGGAAAATATTTTTCATTCCATATGCCTAGTGAATGAGAAGATTTGTAGCCTGATCATTGATGGGGGAAGCTGCACTAATGTGGCTAGTACATTGATGGTAGAAAACTAGGGTTGGAGTGCTTGAAACACCCTAGGCCGTATAGACTACAATGGCTGAATGACATGGGGGAAATCAAGGTAAATAAACAAGTCCTTGTATCTTTCTCCATTGGAAAGTATTTTGATCAAGTACTTTGTGATGTTGTATCTATGCATGCTTGTCATTTATTGCTCGGTCGACCTTGGCAATATGATAGAAGAGTGTTACATGATGGTTTTAAGAATAGGTATTCATTTACTAGGGGAGATCAGAAATTTGTTCTTGCTCCATTGGCACCATAAGAGGTATATGAGGACCAAATGCAATTAAAAAGGAGTATGGAGGGAATGCAACAAAGACAGGACAAAAAACTTCAAGAAAAGCATGATAATACAAAAATTGAGGGGAAGGTTGAGAACCTTGCAAAAGGGGAGCAGAAATCTAAATCAAAAGAAAAGAGAGAAAGTGAGGCCGAGACTGAGAGAAGAAAAGTGGGGAAAGAGGCCTCAAAAGAAATTCAATTAAAAGGCCCAAATGAGAGAGAGGGTAGAAAGAAACAAAACTTCTATGCAAAAATGAGAGATGTAAGGGTTGTTTGTGTGGAAAGGAGATGTTTGTTTGTACTTTTGTACAAGCAAGCTTATTTTAATGAATCTGAGCTTGACCCTTGTTTGCCTAGTAGTGTTGTTTCTCTTTTACAGGAGTATGGAGATGTTTTCCCTGAGGAGTTGCCTAAGGAATTGCCGCCTATTAGAGGAATAGAACATCAGATTGACTTCATGCTTGGGGCGCAGATTCCAAATAGACCAGCTTATAAGGCTAATCCTGAAGAAACTAATGAACTCCAAAAGTAAGTGGAAGAATTGCTACAAAAGGGACACTCAGGGAGAGTCTTAGTCCTTGTGTCGTGCCAGTGATATTGGTTCCAAAGAAGGATGGGAGTGGGCGCATGTGTGTGGATTGCAAAGCTGTTAAAAAGATAATGGTAAAGTATCGTCATCCTATACCTAGATTGGATGATATGATTGATGAATTGCATGGTGCATGTGTGTTTACCAAAATTGATCTTATGAGTGGTTACCATCAGATTAGAATGAAAATTGGTGATGAATGGAAAACTGCTTTTAAAACAAAACATGGTTTATATGAGTGGCTTGTGATGCCTTTTGGCTTAACTAATGCTCCTAGCACATTTATGCGTTTGATGAGTCATGTTTTGAGGTCATTTATTGGTAAGTTTGTTGTGGTATATTTTGATGACATATTGATCTATAGCAAAAGCATTAATGAGCATATTGAGCATCTTAGGCTTGTGTTAGATGCACTTAGGGCAAAAAAGTTGTATGCTAAGTTAAAAAAGTGTACATTTTGCATGGATCGTGTCATATTTCTTGGTTATGTTGTTTCTTCTAATGGAATTGAGGTGGACCAAGAAAAGGTTAAGGCAATTAGGAAGTGGCCGAGACCTACAAGTGTTACTCAGGTGAGATCTTTTCATGGACTTGCTAGTTTCTATAGGAAGTTTGTGAAAGATTTTAGTTCCATTGCAGCTCCATTGACTGAGATTGTTAAAAAGAAGGTAGGATTTAAGTGGGGAGAGGCGCAGGAAATTTCTTTTAACACTTTGAAAGAAAACCTTTGTTCTGCACCTATTTTGAGTTTACCTGATTTTTCTTCTACTTTTGAGATTGAATGTGATGCCTTTGGGATAGGTATTGGTGCTGTTTTATTGCAGGGAAGGCGTCCCATTGCCTATTTTAGTGAGAAGTTGAATGGTGCTCAATTGAAGTATTCCACTTATGACAAGGAGCTATATGCATTGGTAAGAGCTCTACAAACTTGGCAACATTATTTATGACCAAAGGAATTCGTGATTCACACTGATCATGAGAGTTTGAAGCATCTTAAGTGCCAAGGTAAGTTAAATAAAATACATGCTAAGTGGTTGGAGTTCATAGAGACATTCCCATATGTTGTGAAATACAAGCAAGGTAAAGAAAATGTTATCGCTCATGCATTGTCTTGGAGGTATGCTCTAATCTCTTCTCTTAGTTCTAAGTTGATTGGGTTTGAGTATATAAAAGATTTGTACAAATCAGATTCTTACTTTGCTAATGTGTATGATGCATGTGAACAAGTTGCTTTTCAAAAGTTTTATAGGAATGATGTATATTTGTTTAGAGATAATAAACTATATATTCCTACTTGTTCTATGCGTGAGATGCTTGCTAGGGAGTCTCATGGTGGAGGTTTAATGGGACATTTTGGTATTGCTAAAACACTTGACATATTATAGGAGCATTTTTATTGGCCTAACATGAAAAAGGATGTTGAAAGAGTTTGCTCTAGTTGTGTAGTGTGTAGGCAAGCCAAGTCCAAGGTGCAACCACATGGGTTGTACACGCCTCTACCTGTCCCTATTAGTCCTTGGATTGATATATCTATGAATTTTGTGTTAGGATTGCCTAGTACTAGGAAAGGACGTGATAGCATCTTTGTTGTAGTCGATCGATTTAGTAAAATGGCTCATTTTATTGCATGTCATAAATCTGATGATGCTACACATGTTGCTGATTTGTTTTTTAAGGATGTTGTTAGGTTGCATGGCATTCCTAGAACCATTGTTTCAGATAGGGATTCTAAGTTTTTAAGTCACTTTTGGTGTGTTCTATGGAATAAATTGGGAACAAAGCTTTTGTTTTCTACAACTTGTCATCCCCAAACAGATGGACAAACTGAAGTGGTTAATAGAACCTTAGGATCTTTATTGCGTGCTGTTGTGGGTAAAAATTTGAAAGCTTGGGAAGATTGTTTGCCTTTGATTGAGTTTGCATATAATAGAAGCATTCATTCATCTACAGGTTATTCTCCATTTGAGATTGTGTATGGTTTTAACCCATTAACTCCATTGGATTTATTGCCTTTACCCTTGAATGAGATTGTTAATGTAGATGGGCAGCAAAGGGTCGAATTGGTTAAGACAATACATGAGAAAGCTAGGCAGCACATTAAAGAAAAGAACAAGAAGTATGCTCAAAGAGCCAATCAAGGGCGTAGGGAGATGAAGTTTGAACCTGGAGATTGGGTTTGGGTGCACTTCAGGAAGGAGAGAATTCCTAAACAAAGGAAGTCCAAGCTTGATCCTAGAGGGGATGGTCCTTTTCAAGTGCTTGAACGCATCAATGACAATGCCTATAGGGTGGATTTGCCAGGAGAGTATAGTGTTAGTGCTACTTTTATTGTTTCTGATTTATCTCCCTTTGATAATATAGGTCTTGATTCGAGGAAGAATCCTTTTGAGGAGGGAGGGAATGATACAACTCACTAAGGCAATGGAGACTTGAGGATGCCAATGGGTCCAATTACACGGTCACGCTCCAACAAGCTTAAAGCACAATTTCATATTTATGTACAAGCTCTTGTTTCACAAGAACTTCAAGAAGTTTTGTTGATCAAGCTTGGGGAAGAGCTTAGGAAGACACCTAAGTGTGTGTGCACATTGGAGGCATCAAATCAAGAGGGCTAACACTTAGCCAATTTTCACAAGCACGAGTCTAATCAATGAGCTTGGGCTTATTTTATCTTATAAAGGGCATGTGGACTTCTTTTAGGCTTTTTCATGGGCTGGTTTGCATTAAATGTGCATGTGCTTTATTAAAAAAGTCATGTGCATGTTTTATTTAAAGGAACCAAGCTTGTGGGCCTAGTTTAAAAGCCCAATTCGCCCCTCTTAAGTTAGTCTTCTATTTTGTGGTTTTCTTATCCTATTTGGACAAGGACTAGTCAATTTTAATTAGTTTTGAAGCCCAAATCTATGTGGGATTTATTCTTGGGCAGATTTATTTCAAGAAGGCCTTTTTGATATTTTGGGCTTTCTTTAGGGTTTTTAGGTTATCTTTGTTAGGGTTTACATTGCAAAGGGTATTTAAACCCTTGCTTTAGCCATGAACACCAGTTTTAGAGAGTTCAATAAAATTAGAAAGCATTCTTCAAGAGAGAATTGAGATTCTTGCTTGTTTTACCTTAAGGATTGATTCAACTTATCAAGTAAGTTCTAACTTGTGGCGTTAATTCAATTCCTACAATCTTATACTCTTTGTTACCAATTCCTTGTTGTTTTAGGGGTGAAGGGTCTTGTTAGATTTATTGAATTTAGGTTTGAGAACAATCATTGAAACGGAGGTGATCTAGACATTGATTCTAGGTTGTTGTCGTATCACTAGCCATACATGGTACATGTGTGTACATATATCTCATGCATCAATTCCATGTGCATACATATGCACTATTAATTATTGTGTTTATGTGCATCAATTCCATATGCATAAATATGCATAATGCATGTATAGTACCATGTAACATTATATGTAACACATACATGCAATATTACATACAATTGGTATAGTGCCTAGGCACACTATAATTAGTTACCGTAATAGCATGGTGTAGCGTATCATAATACACATATATGCATAGTATAATGTAGTGTACCACATGTTGCCATGCACACTACAGTACTAATAATAGATACATGCTCATATAGTTACACTAAGTATTGTTATGGTATAACTAATAACATTGTACATGTATGTGTTAATTATTGTACATAAAGTAATACACTACTACTACATGTTATTTAGTTACTACACTCTATATATTAGTATGCATTATGTTATAATAGTATACAACTTATGCATTGTAGTGTACACTATAACATATATAGTATATGCATATGCATATACTATAGTTGTTATACACTATGCCAATAGTGTACACTACAATGCATATGTTGTATACTAGTATAACATAATGCATACTAATATATATAGTATATGCATATACTATAGTTGTACTAACTATGCACACGTGTCCCCTGCATATGTATAATGAGCACATGAAACTACCATATGTATTGTGCACAATGGTAACAACACATGTACACATGGTAGCATAATACTTACACATATACCAAGTACTACATAACTATTCATATACAAATCACATGTATAGCCTTTTGTGCATACTAGTTATGCATAATGTATACATGTATACATATTATTATAGTATACCATAATAACTATACACGTGTAATCCTAATGGTACCAATAATATGGAATGATACCATATCATGGTAATAGCTATGCAATAATACAAATACCATTGGTATATACATACATTATGCAAACTATAGTATATACATGTACTATAGCTCATATGTACATATGCTATTAGTAGCATAATAGCATATGTATATATACATTATAATACACATGCACAATAGTATATACATGTACTATAGCTCATATGTACATATGCTATTAGTAGCATAATAGCATATGTATATATACATTATAATACACATGCACAATAGTACATGACCATGGTTACTATAGTATGCATGCATACTATAGTAATGGATACTATAGTATGCATGCATACTATAGTAACCATGGTCATGCATACTTTACATGTACGGTAATAGTATACATATGCATGTATGTATGTATAGATAGTATGCACATGGTAATAGTACATGCATAGTGTACATAGTGTGTATGTAATACCATTAAGTATAGTATACATACCATGCTCCATGTGATAACTAATTATATGCACATATAATATTTGCTCCGTGTAACCACTATGTGATACATAATATAAAATTGTCATATGGGTGTGTATATATATGTGCATAGTAATATACAATTTGTGTATGCATGTGGTACATATACAAACTGTATATTACTATGCACATATGGTATATAGTAGTGCATGTACCTAGTTAGTGTGCATGGTGTACTATAGTCCACTATAATATAACTATGGTACATATGGTATATGCATATACTATAACATATGCATACTATATGTGTGCACATAGTAACATAATACATATTGTACTATTATGTTACACATGGTATTATTTGTAGTTGTATAATGCATATGTATACTATTATACACTATAGTATTACATGGTAACAATAATCTAGTGCATATGCATGTATAGTACAATACGCGCATGCATACAGTACACAAGTGAGTAGTGATGGTGAGTGCATACTAGTATATGATACATGTATTGTGCACACTATACATGGTACATGCTACATTGCATAATATGTATAATCTAACTACATGGTATATAGCTCATATGTATGTACACCATATGTACATAAATATACCATGCATACTAGTACACTACCATTATCAATACATGTTCTGTAACTAACATAGTGGTTACTAATAGTATGTATGTTTATGGTACATTATACACTAATTATACAATACATGCATTATGTTAACACTACTAATGGCATGGTACATGTATTGCTACCCTATAATATATGCCATTAGTTCGTGCACACATAGTATGCTAATTGATACGGCAACAACCTAGAATCAATGTCTAGATCACCTCCGTTTCAATGATTGTTCCCAAACCTAAATTCAATCAATCTAACAAGACCCTTCACCCCCAAAACAGCAAGGAATTGGTAACAAAGAGTATAAGATTGTAGGAATTGAATTAATGCCACAAGTTAGAACTTACTTGATAAGTTGAATTAATCCTTAAGGTAAAACAAGCAAGAATCTCAATTCTCTCTTGAAGAATGCTTTCTAATTTTTTATTGATCTCTCTAAAAAACTCGTGTTCATGCCTAAAGCAAGGGTTTAAATACCCTTTGCAATGTAAACCCTAACAAAGATAACCTAAAAACCCTAAAGAAAGCCCAAAGTATCAAAAAGGGCTTCTTGAAACAAATCTACCCAAGAACAAATCCCACATAGATTTGGGCTTCAAAACTAATTAAAATTGACTAGTCCTAGTCCGAATAGGATAAGAAAACCACAAAATAGAAGACTAACTTAAGAGGGGCGAATTGGGCTTTTAAACTAGGCCCACAAGCTTGGTTCCTTAAAATAAAACATGCACACGACTTTTTTAATGAAGCATATGGACACTTAATGCAAATCAGCCCATGAAAAAGCCTAAAAGAAGTCCACATGCCCTTTACAAGATAAAATAAGCCCAAGCCCATTGATTAGACTTGTGCTTGTGAAAATTGGCTAAGTGTTAGCCCTCTTGGTTTGATGCCTCCAATGTGCACACACACTTAGGTGTCTTCCTAAGCTCTTCCCCAAGCTTGATCAACAAAACTTCTTGAAGTTCTTGTGAAACAAAAGCTTGTACATAAATCTGAAATGTGCTTTGAGCTTGTTGGAGCGTGACCTTGGACCCATTGGCATCCTCAAGTCTCCATTGCCTTGGTGAGTTGTATCACTAATTATACTAGTGCACATTGCTAATATGTCCTTACACGTGTACCATAGTATTATTCTAGTTAGTATGTGATAGTGGTATAGTGTACATGTACCATACTATGCATGTGTATTATTATGCATGGTACAATGCATAGTGTACATGGTTACGTGCATTGGTATGCTGGTACACATGGTGTTACACATGACCATGTATGGTAATGTGTAACACAGCATAGTACCACATGATACTCACATAGCTACTATACTACTAGTATACATTTGTATTACACACGTTTATGAGTATAGTATTACATGCATGCATAATGACAAGTGTACAACATTACCAATTGAGTTAAGTCAAGTATTCTCAAAAAATACAAAGAAAGCAAGAAAGCTCTCAATATTATTTCTAAATGAAAGATTCCCTTTCAAAGTACATAGAGGGTGCCTATTTATAGGGAAAACTTCCTAACTTAATGTCCTAAAGAAGATACTAAATAAAAGGAAACAAATCAATCCCTAAAAGGAAACAAAATAAACTTATAAAGGTGTTAACTAGATCACCTTATTTCAAGGAAACAAAAAAAGGAAACTAAATAAAACATGATCTCAACATGTACCTAAGGGATCACGTCCTTATCCTTATTTTTAAGTGGCACATGCTTGTCACATGGTATTTTAAGTGAGTTCTTCCAATTGGACTCCATGTGGGCCTTTGGACACTTTATGTTGGGCTTCAAGGAGTAGAACAATGCCTCTTGGACTTTTATGAGATGAAATCTGACTCAACAATATGGGCTCCATCTCTTAAAGGTCTTGGATTAAACAATTCAATGCTTGCTTCACTGCTTTGGCCCTAGCTCTTGTCATTGGGCCTCCAACATCTTGTAATGGATCTTTAGGAATATTAAACTTGAATGTTGGACCTTTGATATGATAATTTCGTTCATCCCCTTGCCTTGAACATTCAAACTTTAAATCTGATCCAATTTTAGCTCCTAAGCCTCCTTTTGCAAGATTATGTCTATGCAAGTCACATCCTAGGCTTCTTTGAGGCGAATCACACCATGGACCATCCGTTTTACCACTTCAGTTTGACCATCCGTTTGAGGATGTGCAACAGTAGAAAACAAGAGTTTAGTGCCAAGTTTATTCCAAAGAGTTCTCCAAAAGTGACTAAGAAATTTCACATCTCTATCACTGACAATAGCCTTTGGAAACCCATGTAATCTTACAACCTCTTTAAAGAATAAGTCAGCAACATGAACAGCATCATTGGTTTTACAACAAGCAATAAAGTGAGCCATCTTGCTAAATCGATCAACCACCACAAAGATACTATCTTTTCCACTAGATGATCTAGGCAATCCAAGCACAAAGTCCACAGATATATCAACCCAAGGATGAGAGGGGACAGGTAATGGAGAACGTTCTCTATTTCTCCGTCTACTCATAATCAATTGGTCCCACCACACAATGGCATACTCACTAAACTCTACGGCAGCAAGCTTTACCTTCTTTTCTTTTGAGTAATTATGACACTAAAAAATGAGCTCCACCTTTCTTTCCTATTTCATGTATGCCTCAGGATCATTTTTGCCCAGAAACGATGGAATTTTCATTTTGATACTTCCTAGGTTTCTGTCAAGATCATTTCGACCCCTCCTTGCTCCTCCATAGTTTCTACCTTCATTTATCATGGTGGCTTGATCATCAAACTCTTAATTATATTCATCTTCAATTAGACGTGTTGGTTGTCTTCTCGGACTTGGAACATGTTGGCCAGAACCCTTGTCAATTCTTTCACTCATGTCCCTCATCATGATTTGCATTCTTTGGAACTCCTGTTGCATGGCTTTTAGAATGAAAGCTTGATCTTGTTTCTCAACCCCACTTTCTTGAGAATCCATGGCCAATCTGAAATTTTCAACAACGATAACAAAAAAATATTCCTCACAAACACTCCCTCACGTGTTTACTCTCGAAGTAACGACACACCTCTCATGTTTTCACTCAAACTTGGCTTTTTCCCTCTTTTGAGCTCACACACTCTTGCCTTTTACCACTCAAGCAATCTTTCAATGTTTATACTTAAGGGCCAAATCAAACAGCAATCAGATATCTTAATGCAACCAATTTTAATTGAGAATTTGCAAGGAAAAACCTAAACAAAGAAGGAAAACACGCAAAATACTAGAAGCAAAAATGACGCAAACAACAAAACTGAAAGCACACACTTGAATTACCAATAAGTGTATGATGATTCTTTTTTCTTTTGTAAGGCAGCAATGAATCAATATTACAGCCTTTCTAATGTAATAGATGCAAATGGGCAGATTCAATAACAGAAAACTAAAGGATGCAAGCAAATGACGAATTCTGAAATTTTATATCAGAAACTTGAAATTCCAAATGGAACCCCAAATTATCACTCAAAACACTCAAACAAAAACAAAATGTAAAGATTTGGCCAGCAACTAAACTCAATTGAAAAGAATTAGAAACGAACAGTACCAAAATTGCGCTATTTATACCTAAACTATTCTGAAATTTCAAACAGCCAAACAGTAGCTATAATCATGTTTTCCCTTGAATTTTAATGTTTTCCAGAAGATTTGAAACCAACAAAATCGAAAATAACAGTTGTTCAGCTCAACTGCACGATCTTGACCCTACTTTGCCTAGTGTTGTGATTGATGTTTTGCAGGAATATAGTGATGTCTTTCCCGATGATCTACCTCAAGTTTTACCACCTTTGCGAGGAATTAAACATCAAATCGATCTCATTCTTAGGGCTGCCATATCAAATAGACCAGCCTATCGAAGCAATCCTGCAGAGACTAAAGAATTGCTAAAGCAAGTGGAAGAACTTTTGGAGAAGGGACACATAAGAGAGAGCTTAAGCCCCATGCGAGACCCGTTTTGTTGGTACCAAAGAAGGATGGAAGTTGGCGTATGTGTGTGGATTGCAGAGCTGTCAACAAAATAACGGTAAAATATCGACATCCTATACCTCGACTTGATGATATGTTGGATGAGTTACATGGTGCATGCATTTTTTCTAAAATTGACTTTGAAGAGCAGTTATCACCAAATTAGAATGAAACCGGGTGATGAATGGAAAACTACCTTTAAAACTAAACATGGATTGTAAGAGTGGTTGGTAATGCCATTTGGCTTAACTAATGCACCAAGTACCTTTATGCGTTTAATGAACCATGTTTTACGAGAATTTATTGGCAAGTTTGTAGTTGTCTATTTTGATGACATTCTAGTGTATAGCAAATCTATTGAAAAACATGTCATTCATTTAAAATGTGTGTTTGATGTGTTGCGCAAATTTCAATTGTATGCTAACATGAAAAAATGTACATTTTGCATTGATCGCATCATTTTCTTGGGATATGTGGTGAGTGCAAAAGGAATTGAAGTAGATAGCGAAAAGGTAAAGGCTATACATGAATGGTCGAAACCTAAGAATGTTAAAGAGGTAAGGAGTTTTCATGGTTTGGCAAGTTTCTATAGGATATTTGTCAAAGATTTTAGTGCAATTGCTGCCCCATTGATTGAAATCATGAAAAAAGATAAAGGGTTTATTTGGGGAAAAGAGCAAGACCATGCATTTGCATTATTAAAGGATAAGTTAAGTAATGCACCATTGTTCAGGCTGCCTAATTTTGAATTAACTTCTGAAATCGAATGTGATGCTTCCGGGATTGGTATATGCGTTGTTTTGATGCAGGAAAAAAGACCAGTTGCTTATTTTAGTGAGAAGCTAAATGGAGCACAACTCAACTACTCAACTTGTGACAAAGAGTTATATGCGTTGGTGAGGACATTAGAGACATGGCAACATTATCTGCTGCCTAAAGAATTTGTAATTCACACCGACCATGAATCATTGCGCCATCTGAAGGGGCAAAGCAAGTTGAATAAGCGACATGCGAAATGGGTGGAATTCATTGAATCCTTCCCATATGTGATACAATACAAGCAAGGAAAAGAGAATGTTGTAGCTGATGCACTCTCTAGAAGGTATTCTTTGATTTCAACTCTTTCTTCTAAGTTGTTGGGATTTGAGCACATGAAAGAATTGTATGCACATGATGCTGATTTTTCAAATGTGTTTGTTGCTTGTGAACATGCTGCATTCAATGATTTTTATAGGCATGAAGGATTTCTATTTAAGAAAGGGAAATTATGTGTGCCTAATAGTTCAATTCGAGAATTACTTGTTCGTGAAGCACATAGTGGGGGGCTCATGGGACATTTTGGTGTAGACAAGACATTGAGTATGTTGCATGAGCATTTCTTTTGGCCAATTATGCGCAAAGACGTTGAAAAAATCTGTTCACGTTGCATATCATGTAGGCAAGCTAAGTCTAGAGTTCAACCACATGGGTTATACATGCCATTACCTGTTCCTACTCATCCTTGGGTTGATATTTCTATGGACTTTGTTTTGGGGTTACCAAGGACTAAGAAAGGACGAGATTCAGTTTTTGTTGTAGTGGATCGTTTTTCTAAAATGGCTCATTTTGTTCCATGTCATAAAACTGATGATGCATCTCACATTGCCGATTTGTTTTTCCACGAGGTAGTACGTTTGCATGGCATTCCTAAGACTATTGTATCTGACCGAGATGTTAAGTTTCTTAGTCATTTTTGGCGTGTACTTTGGTCTAAACTGGGGACTAAGTTGTTATTTTCTACTTCATCACACCCTCAAACTGATGGTCAGACTGAAGTAGTAAACAGGACCCTTGGTACCTTGTTGCGTGCTTTAATTAGAAGCAATGTAAAGACTTGGGAAGAACTTTTGCCATTTGTTGAGTTTGCTTATAATAGAAGTGTGCATTCTTCTACTGGATTTTCTCCTTTTGAGATTGTGTATGGTTTTAAACCACTAACCCCTTTGGATCTTGTGCCTATTCCTTTAAGTGAGATCTCTAACTTAGATGGGCTTAAAAAGGCTGAAATGGTTAAGGCCATTCACAATAAAGCACGAGAAAGGATTGAGAAGAGAAATCAACAAATTGCTACCCAAGTGAACAAAGGAAGACGCATGGTAACCTTTGAACCAGGAGATTGGGTATGGGTGCACATGCGCAAGGAACGGTTTCCTTGCAAAAGAAAATATAAATTGGATGGTCGTGGTGATGGACCATTTCAAATCATTGCTAAGATCAATGACAATGCATACAAAGTTGATCTTCCTGGTGAGTATGTTGTTTCTAGTACCTTTAATGTATCTGACCTATCTCTTTTTGATCTTGATGAAGGTGAAGATTCGAGGACGAATCATTTTGAGGGGAAGGGAAATGATACAAATGGCATTCAAAATGCTACAAGCAGCAATTCGGAAAATGGAGCTAAAGTGCAAGGCGATGTCATGGGAAATCATATTGAGGCTATTCAAGCAAAACAAGATCATTCAAGTGCCAACATGGAAGGTTTTCCCAGTATGGAAAGTTTTGTCGGTCCAGTCACAAGGTCCCGAGCAAAGCGTCTGAAGGAGCAACTCCAAACTTATATGCAAAACCATGTTGAAAGTGGGCTATCCAAGTATGGTAAGTCCATATATGGAAATGTTTTGGAGCCTAAGTATGTCTACATAATTGGGCTAACAAACTAGTTTGGGATGTTTGTGTTTTGAGCTTGTTTTGGGTCAAATTTGGGTTTGTTTGTTATGGGTTGTTTTATTTGTCTCTTTTGGGGTTAGAACAAGTGAAATGGGCCACATTTCAAGAGGGCCACGTTGGTTTTAATCTCTTCTATTTCAGACTTGGTTTATGGGTTTAATTTAGCTTTTTTAAGTTAGAATACATGGGCCCTTGTTATTCTACTTAAGCCCATTTCGAAATCCATTAGGTTTAGGTATAAATTAAGCATGTTTTAGGGTTTTGGTGGCTCTCATATTCAGATCTCCATCTTATTCTCTCCAGCAGCCACCTCCCTCTCAACATTGAAGAGAGAGTTTGTTTTCTTTTATGTTTATGCACAAGGTGTTCTTATTGATTGCAATTGAGTTTATCTTTTGTTATCAATTTTAATTCCTATTTTTTGTGTTCTTGAGTACTTAACTGATTGGGGTTCAAGGGGATTTCTGCAAATTAACTTGGGTTCTTGTCATAAGTGTTCTTGGGTGTAAAAACAAATATTATCCTGATTGCTTTGTTGAGAAACAAATTCTGATTTGATTGGTAACAAGTTCTAAGGGACGATTAAGGGTCTCGCGGTTTTGCATCAGTGTGCCACTATACATGTTACCCATGAGCTTTCATGGGTATGCATATGTGACCATGCTATATGCCACAGGGTATAGTACCACTATGTACATGGTGTATAATAACCCATACTACATAGTGATGTGTACCATAGTATATGCTACACAATGTAGTGCACAAATGATACATATGCACCACTATAGTGCAATCTATAATGGCCATTATACTGATTATGTGGTGATTATGTAATTGTATCCATGACTACTAGGGATTATGTATACATGCATCATGGCATATAGTATATACTAATTGCATATGGTACCATATGGTACAAACATAAATGCTATTCTGGTATTATTAGTGTATAATAGTATACATAGTGTCTACACATATAATGTATACGTGCATAGTGTAGTTTATGTCAATTTAGTGTACCATAGTATATATGGCATATGGTACATGCATGATGTTTACATAGTGTGTCAATACTATGTACATATAGTTAACAATATATGTTCATAGTATTGACACACTATGTATATCTAATTTTGCATGTTAACTATTATGCATATACTAATAGACATGTACAATTGCATAAATCAATTGTATGCAATTACCTACATAGTGTATACTTTGTTATACTATGCATTCAATGGTAATAATATGCATTGGCATTTGTACTAGTGGTGCACTATGTACGTAATTGCACTACATAGTATCTGTATAATGATACATATGTATATGGGTACATGTGTACATTACCACTATGTGTATTAGTAGCATACTACAGTACTATATGGTATACATATGCACACATGCATATAGTGTATAGTGTATCCATACTATGTACTACCATTCATAATACATGGTAACATATGTAACATAATCTGCCATCGTGAAATACCATGTGCACATAGGTATCAATTTGCTATTGTACACAATACTAGTGCATGTGTACTAATACACTATGCATTCACATGTACCATGCTACATGTGTATAATATACAATATACTATGTACATGGTAACCATGCATGGTATAGTAGCACCATGTGCAGGTGCCCTATAGTATAGTGTATGTGTAATAGTGTATGTACACGGTTGTATTATGCTACATATGTACAATAATGTCAAAATAAATGTATATCACATTGTATAGTATGCACACTACTAACCATGTACACATGTACACATATGCCAATTGTAATTATAGAGTACACATATGTGCTATATACACTATATATTATACTAGTACATTACCACTACCATTGTAAGTATTATACTAGTGATGTGTACCATAGTATGCACTCTACTACTATTACATGATGTAGTAAGCAATATGTAATACATATAACACATATGATGCACGTTAGTGCACTACAACTAGTATTGGTATATACATAGTAGTATGTAGGTAAATGTATACCATAGCAATACCTGGTATGGTATACATTTACCTACATACTACTATACCATGTGTGGTATATATGATAGTTGCATGTGCATGATACATGGTACGCTATATATATGGTACACATGTAGTATGCATTTTACCATATAACATATGCAGTACTATACATTTACCTATACTATACTACTAACCAATCCTTTATGCAGTACTATACATTTACCTACATAGTGTATACAAAGGTACACATGGTACACACTATGGTATATGGTATGCACACTAGCACGTTACTAGTTACATAGTCTAATATGGCGCGACGTTTCTATGGTATCTATCACCAAAATGTAGACATCATGTACTATACCAAGTACTACATAACTATTCATATACAAATCACATGTATAGCCTTTTGTGCATACTAGTTATGCATAATGTATACATGTATACATATTATTATAGTATACCATAATAACTATACACATGTAATCCTAGTGGTACCAATAATATGGAATGATACCATATCATGGTATAATTATGCAATAATACAAATACCATTAGTATATACATACATTATGCAAACTATAGTATGTACATGTACTATAGCTCATATGTGCGTATGCATGTATATACATGCATATGTATATACCATAAAGTAGCATATGGTATATACATATGCATATATATATTAGTAAATATATGCATCTATTTATTACTATGTTATGCATTACTATAATAGCTCATCATGAGTCGTGTACTATCTATGCTCATTGTGGCTATAGTGCATATATGGTGCAATATACCAGTATAGAATACATGCATTTATAAATAAATAATATAATGCTATGCAAACTATGTTACCAAATAATAGTACAATATGTGTGACATTACATGCATGTGTACTATACTATGTACCAGTAATATTTGCATACTATACTTATATAATGGTGTAGTATGCACTCACCATCACTATTCACTTGTGATGTATTGTAGTTACCGTTATAGTTATGCACACATTGGTACTATATGCATACTAGTACCAATGTGTGCATAACACAGTAATATGCGTACTGTATAATTCATAGATGAGTATACTATGGAAAAATGCATATATGGTATATGCATACTATGTACCCATGCAGGTATTGCATAGGTACCATATGCTTGTACCATTACCATGCATGTGTATAGTTCACAACTATGGTAGCAATGTCAATTTTGTATTCATTATGCAATCGTCGTTATTATGAGTACATATATATTTAACTAGTACTCACATATAATACATCATATGGTACACATATGTATAGTACTTGTATACATCACTATTGCATACTAATAGTATCCTATATGTGGCACTATCATATATGTAGAGGTACTATACCCTGTGATGAAGAACCATGGGCATGTGATGTAGTGGTACTCACTTAAAGTACCATGTGACAATCATGTGCCTCTTAAAAATAAGGATATGGACGTGATCCCTATGGTCCAACATGTTGAGATCACATTTTATTTAGTTTCCTTTTTTGTTTCCTCTAAATAAGGTGATCTAGTCAACACCTTTATAAGTTTATTTTGTTTCCTTTTAGGGATTGATTTGTTTCCTTTTATTTAGTATCTTCTTTAGGACATTAAGTTAGGAAGTTTTCCCTATAAATAGGCACCCTCTATGTACTTTGAAAGGGGTCTTTGATTCAAAAATAATATTGAGAGCTTTCTTGCTTTCTTTGTATTCTTTGAGAATACTTGACTTATCAAAGGAGTGGTTTTCCTTTGTGACGTCCTAAGGTTAGAGTTCTAAGAGACAAGTTCTCTTAGGGTTCTTTCCATTGACTAACATTCTTGCTAGAGTTCTATGAGACAAGTTCTCTTAGGGTTCTTTTCATCGATCAACATTCATCACACCTCCCATTTTCTTTGTGTTCTGTTTCTATCTTTTCAACTTTGTTTCTTGTGATTCCGTGTGTTTGCTTGATTCTATCTACTCCCGGGCATAGTTCCATCTTGTTGAAGGTTCTCTAGGACAAGTTCCTATTGAGTCTGCCATCACCCTGTGGCATTATAGCATAACAAAAACATAATGTCCATGCTTTAGCCACATACATGTTACACTTAGACCAATATAGTAATACCTAATACATACATAACTATACATGGTATTAATACCACCATGCATGGATATTACTAATGTATGTAACTCTACACTAATACATTATGATGTGTACCATAGGATATAAGTTTACATTTTTATACCACTACCTAAGTACACACATGCAAAGATTACTGGTACATAGTACCATACACATAGTGTGCACTAGTATTGTGTATATGTGTCATACTAAGTACATTGTACTAGTAGCACACATAGTACACGTGTAAATAGTATGCCATGATGCTATTACATGTACTAATATGCACCATACATAGTATAGTACTACTATGTACATGGTGACTCAGTACATTGTACTAGTAGCACACATAGTACATGTGTAAATAGTATGCCATGATGCTATTACATGTACTAATATGCACCATTCATAGTATAGTACCACTACCATGTACAAAGTGGTACTATACCCTGTGGCATATAGCATAGTCACATATGCATACCCATGAAAGCTCGTGGGTAACACGTATAGTGGCACACATTTGTCAATACATGCATAATATATACCATTGGTACTATGTATATCATACCATATATGTATATAGTACAACATTGGTATTCACCTAGTATACTAGTACACATTGGCCACTATGTACCATATGAATATACAATAACATGTATGTAACATGTGTACATACATGTTATAATGTGTATATGCAACATGTATTATGCCATAGCATACTACAAAGTTAATGTATTAGTATACCTAAATATACATTATGCATGTGTATGACATGGTACTATGCATGTGTGTACATATGCCATATACTATATACTATGGTATATATACCATGTACACATCAATTACTGCAGTACTATATACATAACTATACAATAATAGTACCATACATGGTTATTACACAATACATTATATGCTACATGTAATAGCATATAGTTATACATGACACTATTATGGTTGTACTTACCATATATTACTAACATATGTATATGCTATGTGTGTACCATATGTATAATATAATATTATAGTATACACAATAGTATGCATGGTAACATATAACTAATGCAATACACTATACCATTAGATACTCATTGCATTATGTTAGTCATATATAGTATGTTATGACTAATTATGCATAACCATGGTATACTAGTATCATTATACATGCATATATTACTAGTATATACTAACTGTTATCATGGTTATTATGAATTGTGTAGTTACATATACAATGATGCAACCACGACGTATACATAATATAGTACACTATACAGTGCTATATAGCTACCATGCACTAGTATGCATATAATGCATACGTATGTACCATTACCATAGTGTGCCATATATGTGTTTTTTTTTTGGATTCGAGGAAACCCCGTAGACGAGCCAAGCGTGCATACCTCTCTGAGGGTCCAACTGGAGCACCATCCCACAGGCAGGCTAAGCGGGCGCACCTCATCATTGAGGGCCCAACTAGTTCTCCATCTACAGGTAAAACCCTGGCTGCCCCAGGCTCTTACAATATAACACATCTATGCATGGTATACATATATATGTATATAGTATTGTGCACTATGTACCAATTCATATATGAGTATAATTCATATATGGTAATAGCATTTATGTAACCACTATGTGTCATGTTATACTATGTACTAGATATAATTATGTATTGTGTATTGGTATACTAGTATGTGTACATACATGTATAATTTACAATGCATGTGGACTATGGTGCACTATACGTACGTGTGGTGTTACCTAGCATGTGTACTATGGTATGTATTATGTAGCATACACATGCACTATTATATACCCTATGCACATTAGTAGTTGGTATAATGCCAATGGTACCACATGTGAGCATATGTGTACTGATATGTGGCCACACGTGTACATATGGTAACTAGTATATGTCGTGTGATGTATGCATAATACCATGTATTAAGTAATGTATAGCATGCACATACATTATATATACTATGCTAGTCATTCTTGACAATTTATGCATACTACTAATTCTGCAATGAGCTAATATGAACCATAATAGTGCACATGTACATAGCATAGTGTATGGTAACTATGCTATTACCATACACTATGCTATGTACATGTGTGTGTGTGCTACTATGCGTGTATAGTTACTAGTGTATACATATTGGCACATGCATACTAGTATGTACAATAGCATACATGACTATGCATGGTATGTATATGGTACTACATTCATGCACATAGTACATTACCATAATGTATACTAGTACTAGTGTAACAATATGTGTAGTACAGTAATGCTAGTAACATATGCATAGTTATGCACCATGTATATATATGCTAATGGCACTATATACATGCACACTATTGTATAGCCACTACAATAGTTAGTGCACAACCATGATAGCATACATGCTAGACATAATATTTATATGGTACGTACTATACCATACACATAGTTAGTAGTATATACACACACTATATGCCGTGTGATGTATGCATACCTACATAATGTATGTGCATATACTATGTACTAGTTACCACATACATACATGCATATGTGTAATATATGGTAACATAACTATTACATATGATTTCACATACCATATATCCCATATGTAATACATTACAATGCTATTACCATATGTATGTACACATGTAGGGTTTATAGTGATGTGTATTATTGTTTACCACTATATATGAATTATACAAGCATATGTACACATGTATAACACAGTTTACATGATAGTAACAATGGTAAACTACTATCCATGAAATACATTACTATATGCATGTGTAACAATTATTTAACTAGTTATGATTATGGTGGTACCGTGGTACATATGTGTTGGGCCCGGGCCCCGGATCCCCATTCTTGAGGCGGCCCCTCGGGCTACGTCGGCGACGGACGCCCAAATACCGTCGAATCCGATCCCAACATTTATACATATACACATACATAGGTCCTTCATAATTCACACATCATCATTCTCATACATTCCAGCACTTACACATGCATCTACCATGAATTAAACTCGTGTCATTACAATTTGAAGAAATGTCACAAGTATTCAAAATCATTCAAAATACAAAATAAGATTTAATCCAAAAATACATGAGAATGCTCTATGATAATATGCTCGGAGGGCCAACCAAAATACGAACTTAATCCAAAACTCCTAATTATCTTGAAGTTTCTGATGCCTGGCAAGATCAACAGTCGACCTGTTCTGCACCTGAGGAGGGAAAATAATGGGTTGAGCTACACGGCTCAGTGACTAATATAATTATAGCCATAGACAACTAGCACAAATCCCAACATATGAATGTATATATATTATATCTCTACAGAAATCAATTCAATCATTCACATGCTACTCAACAATTTACGTATTCAATATAATTAATACAATTCATAAACATGTCACAAGCATTCACAATGAACAGTTCACATATACAATGCACATCACAATGGCTTGAGGGTTCCATGGAAATAAAAGGGAGAAACCGAAGTTTACACCCTGAACGAAATGAGTCCATTCGGATCTCATAGGCCACAAGCGGGCAGCAAAGAGAAGGCTCTTGTCTACGTGCACGTGACGAACGAAATGGTTCCACTCTCGCCCAAACAAAAGCACATAATCATGCTCATAATCATTTCATCATATGATATCCTTTCATATCTTGCATTTGTCAAAATGCCATGATCGAAGTCGAGGCATAACATGTTCAAAATCAAAATGTCATGCTATCAATTTCCATGATTCTTTCAATTTACATGAAATCAAGATAATTCAAATCATCACATTTGAGCATACATAACATATAACATATATTCATACATAGGCAAGAAATTGCCTAGTCACACAATAACTATAAGTATATTACCCACCTAATATCACTTGAGTAGTCGACTCACTGGTGTCCTTCCTCTTGCGATGAAATCAGGTCAGCTTGGTTTCCTAAAACAACCAAGTTTCCATTCGATCAGTATCCACAGAAAATATTCACAGCTTGGCAATTCAAAATAAAGTGCTAAAAGCCTATATTCGACCTCCTCCTAAAATTCTGAACCCTTCGAGGCAATTCTGAACTTCTCTTCTTCATACAACTTGTAGTCCTTGAGCTCTAGTTCACAATGAATCCAAAATCACCTCAATCGGACATTTGAAGCCCAAGATATGCCCAAAATACTAAAAATCTCACTTCAACCAATTGGACGTTCGTCGCAGCGAAGGCCTTCGCACGTCACGACGAACCAAACTTCTTCGTACGTCGCGACGTCGTCCTTCACGCACGATGTGACGAACGCTCCTCTCTTGCACGTCGCGGCGAACAAGCTGCCGCACGTCGCGATGAGCAAGCTGCCACATGTCGCGACGAATAAACATTAATTTGTCGCGACGTTGCCTTCCTTCCTCGCACGTCGTGGCGTGTTCATATGCGCGTCGCAACGTGCGGGTCTGGAGAACGACTCCGAAACCAAGATTCTTGCATTTTCCAACTCCAATCCTTACCCAAACTCAAATGCAGCACAACCAAGCTATAGATCAAGTCCTCTACTACATTTCTAACCCATTAGCAACTCAAAATCAGTCACAAATGCATCAACCTAAGAAATCTCACCATTTTTACCCTAAAACCCTCAAACCCACCGATTATGCTACATTCTCCAATCTTCTAAGTTTTAATCTACCATAACAAGTTGGAAGGAAGCTGACTTACCCGGAAATGGTTTGAAACTGTCGAAATATCGTAATGATCGCAAAACCCTCTCTTATCTTCTCTTCTTCTCCACCGACGGCTTCTCCTCTTCTCTTTTCTCCTTCTTTTCTCTTCTCTTAACCTGAAGACATGGGACAAAGACCATAATACCCTTCTTAACTAAGCCCAAATCCATTCCAACACAAGTAAACTTCCCAAAATGTCCTTACACAATGTAATCCTCTAATGCCTTATTTAAACCATATTAAACGCAAATACACCTCAATTATCCACTAATATTCCAAAATAAATCAAACTAAGGCATAATCACTCAATTATCAGAATTTATGCTTCATGACATCATAAAAAAATTTGGGGTCTAACAATATGTATTTCTATGTGTATATGTGTTAACATGGTTATACATGTGTACACTACCATGCATTGCAGACATGAACATTACATACGTGACTATGTACCATGTATTATGTTATGTATACTACATGTGATACAACTCACCAAGGTAATGGAGACTTGAGGATGCCAATGGGTCCAATTATAAGGTCACGCTCCAACAAGCTCAAAGCACAACTTCAGATTTATGTACAAGCTTTTGTTTTACAAGAACTTCAAGAATTTTTCTTGATCAAGCTGGGGAAGAGCTTAGGAAGACACCTAAGTGTGTGTGCACATTGGAGGCATCAAACCAAGAGGGCTAACACTTAGCCAATTTTCACAAGCACAAGTCTAATCAATGGGCTTGGGCTTATTTTATCTTATAAAGGGCATGTGGACTTCTTTTAGGCTTTTTCATGGGCTGATTTGCATTAAGTGTGCATGTGCTTCATTAAAAAAGTCATGTGCATGTTTTATTTTAAGGAACCAAGGTTGTGGGCCTAGTTTAAAAGCCCAATTCGCCCCTCTTAACCTATTTGGACTGGGACTAGTCAATTTTTATTAGTTTTGAAGCCCAAATCCATGTGCGATTTGTTCTTGGACAGATTTGTTTCAAGAAGGCCTTTTTGATACTTTGGATTTTCTTTACGGTTTTTAGGTTATCTTTGTTAGGGTTTACATTGCAAAGGATATTTAAACCCTTGCTTTAGCCATGAACACGAGTTTAGAGAGATCAATAAAATTAGAAAGCATTCTTCAAGAGAGAATTGAGATTCTTGCTTGTTTTACCTTAAGGATTGATTCAACTTATCAAGTAAGTTCTAACTTGTGGCCTTAATTCAATTCCTACAATCTTATACTCTTTGTTACCAATTCCTTGCTGTTTTAGGGGTGAAGGGTCTTGTTAGATTGATTGAATTTAGGTTTGGGAACAATCATTGAAACGGAGGTGATCTAGACATTGATTCTAGGTTGTTCTTAGTATCATCTTTGGTATCGAGCCTAGGTTTTAAATTCAATCTTTATCTTTAATTTTCTGTTTGTTCTTGATTATTATAGTTAGTTCATCATTAAAATTTGAAAAAAAAAAGAAGAAAGAAAGAAAGAAAAGAAAAAAAAAGAAAGGAAAGAAAGAAAGAAAGAAAAGAAAGAAAGAAAAAGAAAGAAAAGAAAGAAAGAAAGAAGTTAAGAAAAAAAAATCAAGATTGTGAATCTTTGTGAGTTTGAATTGATTTGCTTGCAAGATTCAACAAGAACGAATATGATAATTCAAGAATTTTTTAATTTCGCTTCTTTATTATTCAAGATTCTTCAAGAACACATCCTTCATTAAAGAAACGCATCCAGACTTGTTTTCTTGCACCAAGAAACACTTTTTTGTTTCAAGATTTACGTTCTTCGCTCAAAAGGTGTCTTTGATATAATTACTTATCTTTAAGTTCTTGAGTAATTGGGGCAGATTGGAATGTTCTTGTTAATTTGGGTTTAGGGTTGAGTTTAATTCCTAGTTTCGTCTTTTCTTCAACTCTTTGGTTGTTTTTTTTGTTTGCTGTCCTTTTTGTTTCCATTACACTTGAATTGAGTAATCTTGTTTCATATTGCTCAATTGGCACCAAAAATCGTTCACATACGTTTTCTCCATCTAGTATGTGTTTATTTTCGTCTTCATTGTTTTCTTTACATTAAATTGCATCTAGCTTTGTGTTTTTCTTCCTTTATTTAGGTATTCGTTGCTTTCCTTTTGAATTAAGTTGCTGTTGTGCTTATTTGGTTGGTAGTGATTGATCCGAACAAGTAAAATTGTGCTAGAATCTAAAGTGGTAAAAGACAAGAGTGTGTAAGCTCAATTGAGGGTAAAAGCCATCTTCTTGAGTGAAACATGAGGGTTTCTAATCTGATTTAGAGAGAAACACGTGAGGGAGTGTGTGAGGAGCTATTCTAACGTGTTTTTGCAGGTTTTACATCATGACCAATTCAAAGGATAGTAAAGGTAGTGACAAGGATGAAAAGAATAATGAGCCTGATCAACACACATTCTTTACTTTGGAGGCTATGCAACATCAATTCCAAAGGATTGAGAACATGTTCAGGGATGTCAGTGATAAATTTGATAGCCAAGATCAAGCCATTAGGAATTTACAACGAGAGGCTTCATCTAATGGTGCAACAAGGAGGCAAAATGCTAGGGAGCCAACTCCTGTGCGCTATGAGTATGAAGATGAATATGATGATGGGGAAGATGAAGAAGATTAGTATAGGGCCAGATTTGGTGGAAGAGGAGGACGAAATGATAGAGGAAGGGGAAGAGGAAGAGGTTATAGAGGCCGAGACAATGCAAGGGGAGAAGACAGGGTCGAGCGTGTGGATAGAAACTTGGGCAGTATCAAGATGAAAATACCATCTTTTCAAGGTAAGAATGATCCAGAAGCTTACTTAGAATGGGAAAGAAAGGTGGAGATGATTTTTGAATGCCATAACTATTCTGAGGAGAAGAAGGTGAAGCTTGTTGCCGTGGAATTTCATGATTATCACTTATTTGGTGGGATCAGCTTGTTTTGAACAAAAGAAGGAATGGAGAGGATCCTATTGATACTTGGGCTAAAATGAAGAGGGTCATGAAGAAGAGGTTTGTGCCTAGTTACTTCTATAGGGATCTCCATCAAAGGCTCCAAACCTTGAGACAAGGCACCAAAAGTGTAGAAGAGTACCATAAGGAGATGGAGATAGCCATGATTTGGGCTAATGTAGAACAAAAAAGAGAAGCCACCATGGCACGTTTCTTGGCTGGTTTGAAAAAAGACATTGCCAATGTCATTGAATTGCACCATTATGTGGAGTTAGAGGAGATGGTGAATATGGCCATGAAGGTGAAGAGGCAAGTCAAGTACAAAAGCTCCAACAAGGCTTCTTACCCAAGCTCTACTACAAATTGGAACATGAAATGGTCCAAGAAAAATGAGAAGGACAAAGACAAGCTAAAGGAAGAGAAGAACAAAGCAGATCCAAAATGTAATTTTAAAACTCCAACTTCTTCTAGTTCCAATTCTGAAAAGCATAGGACTATTAAATGCTTTAAATGTCTTGGTGTTGGTCATATTGCTTCTCAATGCCCAAACAAGAAAAACAATGTTTGTGAGAGGAGGAGAAGTTGTGTCTGAGGAGGAAGAAGATGATTTGACTTTCATGCCTGAGTTGGAAGATGGTTCTGATGTGGAAGTTGAGGATGCACCTAGGGGTGAATTACTTGTTACTAGGCGAGTTTTGAATGCTCAAGAGAAGGAAGATGGAATTGAGCAAAGGGAAAATATTTTTCATTCAGATGCCTAGTGAATGAGAAGATTTGTAGCCTGATCATTGATGGGGGAAGCTGCACTAATGTGGCTAGTACATTGATGGTAGAAAAACTCGGGTTGGAGTGCTTAAAACACCCTAGGCTGTATAGACTACAATGGCTGAATGACATGGGGGAAATCAAGGTAAATAAACAAGTCCTTGTATCTTTCTCCATTGGAAAGTATTCTGATCAAGTACTTTGTGATGTTGTGCCTATGCATGCTTGTCATTTATTGCTCGGTCGACCTTGGCAATATGATAGAAGAGTGTTACATGATGGTTTTAAGAATAGGTATTCATTTACTATGGAGGCAATGCAACAAAGACAGGATGAAAAACTTCAAGAAAAGCATGATAATACAAAACTTGAAGGGAAGGTTGAGAACCTTGCAAAAGGGGAGCAGAAATCTAAATCAAAAGAAAAGAGAGAAAGTGAGGATGAGACTGAGAGAAGAAAAGTGGGGAAAGAGGCCTCAAAAGAAATTGAATTAAAAGGCCCAAATGAGAGAGAGGGTAGAAAGAAACAAAACTTCTATGCAAAAATGAGAGATGTAAGGGTTGCTTGTTTGGAAAGGAGATGTTTGTTTGTACTTTTGTACAATCAAGCTTATTTTAATGAATCTGATCTTGACCCTTGTTTGTCTAGTAGTGTTGTTTCTCTTTTGCAGGAGTATAGAGATGTTTTCCCTGAATTCTTGATTCACACTGATCATGAGAGTTTGAAGCATCTTAAAGGCCAAGGTAAGTTAAATAAAAGACAAGCTAAGTGGCTGGAGTTCATAGAGACATTTCCATATGTTGTGAAATACAAGCAGGGTAAAGAAAATGTGATCGCTGATGCATTGTCTAGGAGGTATGCTTTAATCTCTTCTCTTAGTTCTAAGTTGATTGGGTTTGAGTATATAAAAGATTTGTACAAATCAGATTCTGACTTTGCTAATGTGTATGATGCATGTGAACAAGTTGTTTTTCAAAAGTTTTATAGGAATGATGGATATTTGTTTAGAGATAATAAACTATGTATTCCTACTTGTTCTATGCGTGAGATGCTTGTTAGGGAGTTTCATGATGGAGGTTTAATGGGACATTTTTGTATTGCTAAAACACTTGACATATTACAGAAGCATTTTTATTGGCCTAACATGAAAAAGGATGTTGAAAGAGTTTGCTCTAGTTGTGTAGCGTGTAGGCAAGCCAAGTCCAAGGTGCAACCACATTGGTTGTACACGCCTCTACATGTCCCTATTAGCCATTGGATTGATATATCTATGGATTTTGTGTTAGGATTGCCTAGGACTAGGAAAGGACGTGATAGCATCTTTGTTGTAGTTGATCGATTTTGTAAAATGACTCATTTTATTGCATGTCACAAATCTGATGATGCTACACATGTTGCTGATTTGTTTTTTAGGGATGTTGTGAGCTTGCATGGCATTCCTAGAACCATTGTTACAGATAGGGATTCTAAGTTTTTAAGTCACTTTTAGCGTGTTCTATGGAATAAATTGGGAACAAAGCTTTTGTTTTCTACAACTTGTCATCCCCAAACAGATGGACAAACTGAAGTGGTTAATAGAACCTTAGGATCTTTATTGCGTGCTGTTGTGGGTAAAAATTTAAAAGCTTGGGAAGATTGTTTGCCTTTGATTGAGTTTGCATATAATAGAAGCATTCATTCTTCTACAGGTTATTCTCCATTTGAGATTGTGTATGGGTTTAACCCATTAACTCCATTGGGTTTGTTGCCTTTACCCTTGAATGAGATTGTTAATGTAGATGGGCAGCAAAGGGCCGAATTGGTTAAGACAGTACATGAGAAAGCTAGGCAGCACATTGAGGAAAAGAACAAGAAGTATGCTCAAAGAGCCAATCAAGAGCGTAGGGAGATGAAGTTTGAACCTGGAGATTGGGTTTGGCTGCACTTCAGGAAGGAGAGATTTCCTAAACAAAGGAAGTCCAAGCTTGATCCTAGAGGGGTTGGTCCTTTTCAAGTGCTTGAACGCATCAATGACAATGCCTATAGGGTGGATTTGCCAGGAGAGTATAGTGTTAATGCTACTTTTAATGTTTCTGATTTATCTCCCTTTGATAATGTAGGTCTTGATTCGAGGACGAATCCTTTTGAGGAGGGAGGGAATGATACAACACACCAAGGCAATGGAGAGTTGAGGATGCCAATGGGTCCAATTACAAGGTCACGCTCCAACAAGCTTAAAGCACAATTTCAGATTTATGTACAATCTTTTCTTTCACAAGAATTTCAAGAAGTTTTGTTGATCAAGCTTGGGGAAAAGCTTAGGAAGACACCTAAGTGTGTGTGCACATTGGAGGCATCAAATCAAAAGGGCTAACACTTAGCCAATTTTCACAAGCACAAGTCTAATCAATGGGCTTGGGCTTATTTTATCTTATAAAGGGCATGTGGACTTCTTTTAGGCTTTTTCATGGGCTAGTTTGCATTAAGTGTGCATGTGCTTTATTAAAAAAGTCATGTGCATGTTTTATTTTAAGGAACTAAGCTTGTGGGCCTAGTTTAAAAGCCCAATTCGCCCCTTTTAAGTTAGTCTTCTATTTTGTGGTTTTCTTATCCTATTTGGACAAGGACTAGTCAATTTTAATTAGTTTTGAAGCTCAAATCCATGTGGGATTTATTCTTGGGCAGATTTGTTTCAAGAAGGCCTTTTTGATATTTTGGGCTTTCTTTAGGGTTTTTAGGTTATCTTTGTTAGGGTTTACATTGCAAAGGGTATTTAAACCCTTTCTTTAGCCATGAACATGAGTTTAGAGAGATCAATAAAATTAGAAAGCATTCTTCAAGAGAGAATTGAGATTCTTGCTTGTTTTACCTTATGGATTGATTCAACTTATCAAGTAAGTTCTAACTTGTGGCATTAATTCAATTCCTACAATCTTATATTCTTTGTTACTAATTCCTTGATGTTTTGGGGCTGAAGGGTCTTGTTAGATTGATTGAATTTAGGTTTGGAAACAATCATTGAAACGGAGGTAATCTAAACATTGATTCTAGGTTGTTGCCGTATCAGGGATCGCCTTGTTTTGAACAAAAGAAGGAATTCAGAGGATCCTATTGATACTTGGGCTGAAATGAAGGGGGTGATGAAGAAGAGGTTTGTGCCTAGTTACTTCTTTAGGGAGCTCCATCAAAGACTCCAAACCTTGAGACAAGGCACCAAAAGTGTAGAAGAGTACCATAAGGAGATGGAGATAGCCATGATTAGGGCTAATGTAGAAGAAGAAGAAAGAGAAGCCACCATGGCACGTTTCTTGGCTAGTTTGAACAAAGACGTTGCCAATGTTATTGAATTGTACCATTATGTGGAGTTAGAGGAGATGGTGAATATGGCCATGAAGGTGGAGAGGCAATTCAAGTACAAAAGCTCCAACAAGGCTTCTTACCCAAGCTCTATTACAAAGTGGAACTCGAAATGGTCCAAGAAGAATGAGAAGGACAAAGACAAGCTAAAGGAAGAGATGAACAAGGCAGATCCAAAATGTACTTTTAAAACTCCAAGTTCTTCTAGTTCCAATTCTGAAAAGCATAGGACTATTAAATGCTTTAAATGTCTTGGTGTTGGTCATATTGCTTCTCAATGCCCAAACAAGAAAACAATGTTTGTGAGAGGAGGAGAAGTTGTGTCTGAGGAGGAAGGAGATGATTTGGCTTCCATGCCTGAGTTGGAAGATGGTTCTGATGTGGAAGTTTAGGATGCACCTAGGGGTGAATTACTCTTTACTAGGCGAGTTTTGAATGCTCAAGTGAAGGAAGATGGAATTGAGCAAAGGGAAAATATTTTTCATTCTAGATGCCTAGTTATTGGCACCCATATGACGCTATAGTTATATTACAATAATATAACTATTTTATTGTAATATAGTTATATTATTGTACTATAAGTCAAGTATTCTCAAAGAATACAAAGAAAGCAAGAAAGCTCTCAATATTATTTCTGAATCAAAGACTCCTTTCAAAGTACATAGAGGGTGCCTATTTATAGGGAAAACTTCCTAATTTAATGTCCTAAAGAAGATACTAAATAAAAGGAAACAAATCAATCCCTAAAAGGAAACAAAATAAACTTATAGTTGACTAGATCACCTTATTTAGAGGAAACAAAAAAGGAAACTAAGACCATAGGGATCACGTCCATATCCTTATTTTTAAGTGGCACATGCTTGTCACATGGTACTTTATGTGAGTTCTCCCAATCGGACTCCATGTGGGCCTTTGTACACTTTATGTTGGGCTTCAAGGAGTAAGACAATGCCTCTTGGACCTTTAGGAGATGAAATCTGACTCAACAATATGGGCTATATCTCTTGAAGGTCTTGGATTAAACAATTCAATGCTTGCTTCATTGCTTTGGCCCTAGCTCTTGTCATTGGGCCTCCAACATCTTGTAATGGATCTTTAGCAACATTAGACTTTCAGCTCCTAAGCCTCCTTTTGCAAGCTCATGTCCATGCAAGTCACGTCCTAGGCTTCCTTGAGGCGAATCACGCCATGGATGATTCTCTTCTTGTCTTTCAAATGCCCATGGTTCTTCATCATTCCCTCCCTCCTCGAAAAGATTCGTCCTCAAATCTGCAACATCAAAGAGGGATAAATCAGATACATTGAATGTAGCACTCACATTACCATAGGAGCTAGGCAAATCAATTTTATAAGCATTATCATTAATCCTTTCTAAAACTTGAAAAGGGCCATCTCCTCTTGGTTGTAGCTTAGATTTCCTTTGTTCTGGAAACCTCTCCTTTCTCAGGTGCACCCAAACCCAATCACCAGGTTCAAATATGACACGCCTTCGGCTTTTATTAGCTTGCTTTCCATATTGTTCATTTCTCCTCTCAATGTTCGCTCTAACTTTAGCATGCAACTCCTCATTCGCATTTCTTGGGAGTTGGCCATTCTCTAATTGCCTTCACTTTCTCTTCATCAACTTGAAGTCCATTAGCACCTACAATAAAACCAAGAAACACAACAGTATCCATGTAAAAGGAACATTTTTCTAAATTGGCGTAAAGCTTATTTTCTCTTAAAAGTTCAAACACATCATGCAAGTGTTTCACATGATTGTCTAAACTCCTATAATACACTAGAATATCATTAAAAAAGATGACCACATACTTTCCAATAAAAGGATGAAACAAATTATTCATCAAACTCATGAAAGTACTAGGTGCATTAGTCAAGCCAAAAGGCATAACTAACCACTCATACAACCCAAACTTAGTTTTGAAAGCAGTTTTCCATTCATCACCCTTTTTCATGCGAATTTGATGATACCCACTTCTAAGATCAATTTTAGAAATTATACAAGCACCATGCAACTCATCAAGCATATCATCTAAACGAGAGATAGGGTAACGATATTTCACCGTGATTTTATTGATGGCTCTACAGTCAACACACATTCTCCGTTTGCCATCTTTCTTAGGAACAAGTATAACTGGCACAGCACACGGGCTCAAGCTTTCTCTCACAAAGCCCTTTTCCATAAGCTCTTCAACTTGTTTTTGGATCTCCTTAGTTTCTTCCGGATTGGCTCTATACGCAGGCCTATTCGGAATTGAAGCTCTGGAAAGGAAGTCTATACGGTGCTCAATGCCTCTCAAAGGGGGCAATCCATCAAGAATGTCCTCCGAAAATAAGTCGTTGAAGTCCTGCAACAAAGACAAAACACTAGACAACAATGATGGATCAAGCTCATTAATAGTTATGAAAACATCTTTATATAAAAGTATATAAGATTCTTCACATTTTAAAGCTCTCTTGATCTCACTTTTTCCAGCAAATAAAGTCACTCTCTTTTCTTCATTTTTCACTCGTTTTACTTTCTCTCCCTTTTTCTTTCTTTTCGATGTCTCTCTCTTTCTTTTCTTTTGCCTTCAATTTGCATTCTTTCTCAATCCTCACTTGATCCTCATAAGCTTGAATGGGCCTAAGAGGTTTCAGCACCATATTTTTACCATGAAAAGGATTTGAATAAAGTTTTGGACTCCTTCAAGGTTTTCTTCCAAGAATTCGACACAGCACCATTTTGGATCTTCAATTGTTTTTCTACCATAATGGCCTTATGTAACAACTCATCCATGTCAAGAAAATTTTGCAGTTCTACAATGGAAGCAATTTCAGGGCGCAAACCATCAAGAAATCTTCTCATGGTAGCTTCCATGTCTTCCTCAACATTGGCCCTAATCATGATGATCTCCATCTCTTGGTGGTACTCTTCAACACTCATAGATCCTTGCCTCAATCTTTGTAGTCGCTTGAACAAGTCTCGATTAGTAATGACTTGGAACAAAGTGCTTTCTCATGATGGCTTTCATTTCTTGCCATGTCCGGATTGGTCTTTCAAGATTCCTCCTTCTATTTATTTGAAATTGATCCCACCAAATACTAGCATAGTCACACAATTCAACAGCAACAAGTTTTATCTTTTTCTCTTCACTATATGTATGACACTCAAATACATGTTAAATTTTCCTCCCCCACTCTAAATATAATTCAGGATCATTTTTGCCTTGAAAGGAAGGGATTTTCAGTTTTATGTTATCGAGTTCATTACGAGAAGAAGCTTGTCTACCTCTCCTACTGTTGGGGCCTTCATCATCGGATTGCACATCTTCATCTTCTCCATAGAACACTCTTCTAGGACCTTTGGAGTTTGACGTGGATTGGATGTCATCCAACCTAGCATTCAACCTCTGGAATTGGTCTTGCACAGCCTTCATAGAGACTTTAAGATCTTGCTCAGCTGATTCATATTCTTGAGACATATTTATGAATTGTAAAATGTTAGCGAACAACAAAAACAATATGGACCTTACCACTCTCCCTCACGTGTATACACTCAACGGATGTCAAACAACTTGTGTTTCACACAAAAATTGGCGTTTTCTATAATGTAAACACTCTTACCTTTTACCACTCAACTTGCTTTTTTATAGTATTCTTATTCGAAACAAGACACAATCAAATAGAAGCAATCAAACCAAGTGACAGCTAAGATTAGAATCCCAAGATAAAATTCTCAAAGAATCCAAAAGGGGAAATAGAGTGTGAAAAAAATAGTATAAGGAATGAATTAAGGAAGTGATTACCTTGGAAAGTCAAACTTGAAGCCAAAGAAAGATTAATAAGGCAAGAAATGAAATAGGAAATGAAAAGCAAAATAGGAAAGTAACTGAAATAAGGAAGTGAAGCAAATAGGAAAGCAAGGAAGTTCCAAGCAATACAAGATAGGAAAGTGAAGCAAATAGGAAAGTAATATAGTAAGTTCCAAGAAATACAAGATAGGAAAGTACTTGCAATTAGGAAAGCAGCAAACTTGGACTCCACTTCTCTAAAACTTGCATTACACACTCTGATTTTTTTTCTTTTTTTTTTTGACAAATTTCTCTTTTTTTTTTACTTCTACTTTTTTTTCAGAAGCTGGATGCTCTCAATTTAGATTTGGTGTAACTTGCTCTAGAAAGCTTGGATTTGAGTGATTCCAAAGTGAAAATAAAGAAGAGATTTTGAACTTGAAGAAATTCCTATTATTCTACCAAAAACTCAAACAAAAGGTACGCGAACTAGTGGATGCAAAATGGACATAAATGAATAACAAAAAAGAAACAACAAAAGGATAGTTATTTGAAATCTAGCAACCAAAGCGCTTTGATACCAAATGATGACAGACCCAATAGGAACTTGTCCCAGAGAACCTTCAACAAGATGGAACTATGCCCGGGAGTAGATAGAATCAAGCAAACACACAGAATCACAAGAAACAAAGTTGAAAAGATAGAAACAAAAAAACAAAGAAAATGGGAGGTGTGATGAATGTTGATCGATGAAAAGATAGAAACAAAAAACAAAGAAAATGGGAGGTGTAATGCATAACATAGTAATAAATAGATGCATATATTTACTACTATATATATGCATATGTATATACCATATGCTACTTTATGGTATATACATGCATACGTACATATGAGTTATAGTACATGTACATACTATAGTTTGCATAATGTATGTATATACTAATGGTATTTGTATTATTTTATAACTATACCATGATATGGTATCATTCCATATTATTGGTACCACTAGGATTACTTGTGTATAGTTATTATGGTATACTATAATAATATGTATACATGTATACATTATGCATAACTAGTGTGCACAAAGGCTATACATGTGATTTGTATATGAATAGTTATGTAGTACTTGGTATATTACATGATGTCTACATTTTGGAGATAGATACCATAGAAACGTTGCGCCATATTAGACTATGTAACTAGTAATGTGCTAGTGTGCATACCATATACCATAGTGTGTACCATGTGTACCTATGTATACACTATGTAGGTAATTGTATAGTACTGCATAAAGGATTGGTTAGTAGTATAGTATAGGTAAATGTATAGTACTGCATATGTTATATGGTAAAATGCATACTTGATACAAGAAACCATGGCAGTGGAGATCAAGGTGCAACACGTCAATACAAGCTTACTTTGCCAAGTGAACTTATTACAAGACAACATGCGGTAAGGCTTAAACAAGCACTTCAAGGGTTTGTTCAAAGTCACATTACATCTCACCTTAATGAAAAGACCGAACCATCCGTGGAGAATTCAAGTGGAGTAGTGAAGCTTGTGATTCTTCTAGAGAGGGCATGTGGAGGGGCTAGTACTTAGCCAAATTTCAAGACAAGTTCAATTATTCCTATGGACTTATTTTAGTACATTGGGCTTGTTATTTATCCTTTGTTTATTAGGCCCAAAGAGACTTGTTATGGGCTAGGTATTTATTAGTACTTGCCTTAGTTTATTTAAAGCTAGTTTTGGACTACCAAGTGTGTGGGCCTAAGTAGAGTAATCCATTAGGCCCATCCACCTCCCTTAGGTTTATTTAAGTTATTTTGGTCTTATTTAAGTTGGTTTAGCCCAATATGTATATACCAATACTAGTTGTAGTGCACTAACGTGCATCATATATGTTGTATGTATTACATATTGCTTACTACATCATGTAATAGTAGTAGTGTGCATACTACGGTACACATCACTAGTATAATACTTACAATGGTAGTGGTAATGTACTAGTATAATACATAGTGTATATAGCAAATATGTTTACTCTATAATTACAATTGGCATATGTGTACATGGTTAGTAGTGTGCATACTATACAATGTGATACAACTCACCAAGGCAATGGAGACTTGAGGATGCCAATGGGTCCAATTACAAGGTCACGCTCCAACAAGCTTAAAGCACAATTTCAGATTTATGTACAAGCTTTTGTTTCACAATAACTTCAAGAAGTTTTGTTGATCAAGCTTGGGGAAAAGCTTAGGAAGACACCTAAGTGTGTGTGCACATTGGAGGCATCAAATCAAGAGGGCTAACACTTAGCCAATTTTCACAAGCACAAGTCTAATCAATGAGCTTGAGCTTATTTTATCTTATAAAGGGCATGTGGACTTCTTTTAGGCTTTTTCATGGGCTGATTTGCATTAAGTGTGCATGTGCTTTATTAAAAAAGTCATGTGCATGTTTTATTTTAAGGAACCAAGCTTATGGGCCTAGTTTAAAAGCCCAATTCGCCCCTCTTAAGTTAGTCTTCTATTTTGTGGTTTTCTTATCCTATTTAGACAAGGACTAGTTAATTTTAATTAGTTTTGAAGCCCAAATCCATGTGGGATTTATTCTTGGGCAGATTTGTTTCAAGAAGGCCTTTTTGATATTTTGGGCATTTTTTAAGATTTTTAGGTTATCTTTGTTAGAGTTTACATTGCAAAGGGTATTTAAACCCTTGCTTTAGCCATGAACACGAGTTTAGAGAGATCAATAAAATTAGAAAGCATTCTTCAAGAGAGAATTGAGATTCTTGCTTGTTTTACCTTAAGGATTGATTCAACTTATCAAGTGAGTTCTAACTTGTGGCGTTAATTCAATTCCTACAATCTTATACTCTTTGTTACCAATTCCTTGCTGTTTTGGGGGTCAAGGGTCTTGTTAGATTGATTGAATTTAGGTTTGGGAACAATCATTGAAACGGAGGTGATCTAGACATTGATTCTAGGTTGTTGTCGTATCATCTTTGGTATCAAAGCCTAGGTTTTAAATTCAATCTTTATCTTTAATTTTCTGTTTGTTCTTGATTATTATAGTTAGTTCATCATTAAAATTTGAAAAAAAGAAGAAAGAAAGAAAAAAAGAAAGAAAAGAAAAGAAAAGAAATAAAAGAAAGAAAGAAAGAAAAGAAAAGAAAGAAAGAAAGAAAGAAACAGAAGAAAAGAAAGAAAAGAAAGAAAGAAAGAAGTTAGAAAAAAAGAAAATCAAGATTGTGAATCTTTGTGAGTTTGAGTTGATTTGCTTGCAAGATTCATCAAGAACGAATCTGATCATTCAAGAATTCTTTAATTTCGTTTCTTTATTATTCAAGATTGATCAAGAACACATCCTTCATTCAAGAAACTCATCCAGACTTGTTTTCTTGCACCAAGAAACACTTTCCTGTTTCAAGATTTACGTTCTTCGCACAAAACGTGTGTCTTTGATATAATTGTTTATCTTTAAGTTCTTGAGTAATTGGGGTAGATTGGAATGTTCTTGTTAATTTGGGTTTAGGGTTGAGTTTAATTCCTAGTTTCGTCTTTTCTTCAACTCTTTGGTTGTTTTTTTTGTTTGCTGTCCTTTTTGTTTCCATTACACTTGAATTGAGTAATCTTGTTTCATATTGCTCAATTGGTACCAAAAATCGTTCACATACGTTTTCTCCATCTAGTATGTGTTTATTTTCGTCTTCATTGTTTTCTTTACATTAAATTGCATCTAGATTTGTGTTTTTCTTCCTTTATTTAGGTATTCATTGCTTTCCTTTTGAATTACGTTGCTGTTGTGCTTATTTTGTTGGTAGTTATTGATCCGGAAAAGTAAAACTGTGCTAGAATCTAAAGTGGTAAAAGGCAAGAGTGTGTAAGCTCATTTGAGGGTAAAAGCCATCTTCTTGAGTGAAACACGAGGGTTTCCAATCTGATTTAGAGAGGAACACGTGAGGGAGTGTGTGAGGAGCTATTCTAACGTGTTTTTGCAGGTTTTACATCATGACCAATTCAAAGGATAGTAAAGGTAGTGAAAAAGATGGAAAGAATAGTGAGGCTGATCAACACACATTCTTTACTTTGGAGGCTATGCAACATCAATTCCAAAAGATTGAGAACATGTTCAGGGTTGTCAATGATAAATTTGATAGACAAGATCAAGCCATTAGGAATTTTCAAAGAGAGGCTTCATCTAATGGTGCAAGGAGGCAAAATGCTAGGGAGCCAACTCCTGTGTGCTATGAGTATGAAGATCAATATAATGATGTGGAAGATGAAGAAATTGTGTTCGAAGATAATTTGGCTTCCATGCCTGAGTTGGAAGATTGTTCTGATGTGGAAGTTGATGATGCACCTAGGGGTGAATTACTTGTTACTAGGCGAGTTTTGAATGTTCAAGTGAAGGAAGATGGAATTTAGCAAAGAAAAAATATTTTTCATTCCAGATGCCTAGTGAATGAGAAGATTTGTAGCCTGATCATTGATGGGAGAAGCTGCACTAATGTGGCTAGTACATTGATGGTAGAAAAACTAGGGTCTAGGTTGTTGCTGTATCACAATGTGATATACATTTATTTTGACATTATTGTACATATGTAGCATAATACAACCCTGTACATACACTATTACATATACACTATACTATAGGGCACCTGCACATGGTGCTACTATACCATGCATGGTTACCATGTACATAGTATATTGCATATTATACACATGTAGCATGGTACATGTGAATGCATAGTGTATTAGTACACATGCACTAGTATTGTGTACAATAGCATATTGATACCTATGTGCACATGGTATTTCACGATGGCAGATTATGTTACATATGTTACCATGTATTATGAATGGTAGTACATAGTATCGATACACTACACACTATATACATGTGTGCATATGTATACCATATAGTACTGTAGTATGCTACTAATACACATAGTGGTAATGTACACATATGCATATGTACCATTATACAGATACTATGTAGTGCAAGTACCTACATAGTGCACCACTAGTACAAATGCCAATGCATATTATTACCATTGAATGCATAGTATAACAAAGTATACACTATGTAGGTAATTGCATACAATTGATTTATGCAATTGTACATGTCTATTAGTACATGCATAATAGTTAACATGCAAAATTAGCATACACATAGTGTGTCAATACTATGCACATATATTGTTAACTATATGTACATAGTA
This sequence comes from Erythroxylum novogranatense, assembly GCA_029891385.1. Taxonomy (NCBI): domain Eukaryota; kingdom Viridiplantae; phylum Streptophyta; class Magnoliopsida; order Malpighiales; family Erythroxylaceae; genus Erythroxylum; species Erythroxylum novogranatense. The sequence continues at coordinate 59,547,438 of CM057226.1, read as the reverse complement.
TTGACACACTATGTAAACGTCATGCATGTACCATATGCCATATATACTATGGTACACTAATTAATGAGTCATGTAACGTTATAACTATAATGTGTAACTATTATCCATTGACATACACTACACTATGCATGTATACATTATGTGTGTAGACACTATGTATACTATTATACACTAATAATACCATAATAGCATTTATGTTTGTACCATATGGTACCATATGCATTTAGTATATACTATATGCCATGATGCATGTATACATAATCCCTAGTAGTCATGGATACAATTACATAATCACCACATAATTAGTATAATGGCCATTATAGATTTCACTATAGTGGTGCATATGTATCATTTGTGCACTACATTGTGTAGCATATACTATGGTACACATCACTATATAGTATGGGTTATTATACACCATGTGCATAGTGGTACTATACCCTGTGGCATATAGCATAGTCACATATGCATACCCATGAAAGCTCATGGGTAACACGTATAGTGGCACACATTTGTCAATACATGCATAATATATACCATTGGTACTTTGTATATCATACCATATATGTATATGGTACAACATTGGTATTCACCTAGTATACTAGTACACATTGGCAACTATGTACCATATGAATATACAATAACATGTATGTAACATGTGTGCATACATGTTATAATGTGTATATGCACCATGTATTATACCATAGCATACTGCAAAGTTAATGTATTAGTATACCTACATATAAATATGCATTATATAATTACGTGGTATACACTATGCATAACTAGTATACTATTATTGCTAGTGTATACATACCATATCCACACTTGCATAGTACATACTTATATGCATTAGTTCTATTGAGTACCTACTATGCAATGGTATCATATTATAGGGTTAACCATATAATATTTATGCCAATGAGCCATGTGTACACATGCATGATGTTACCCATTACCATCAATGGGTAACTATAGTAGTGGCCATTAGTTGGCATGGTAATACCAACTAATGGCCACTACTATAGTTTACTATACACTATGCATGTACTCATGCATTATGCATGTATTGTACAAATACAATAGTGTTGTACATGCTTGATAATGTACATATGCATATATGAGTGCATAGTACACACTACATATAGTTATAACATATATATAGCTCATTATATAATCAATGTGCATTATGGTCTATGCACATGTAAATACTATGCATATGCATGTACTATGACACAATACTAATGCATGGTAACTAGTTAACTAACTTGCTCATATACCATGCATATATTGTATACTTTGTATTTACATATTTGTAAATACAAAGTATACAATATATGCACTAACCATAGTATGGTACAAAATAACATAATGCATAGTATATGCGTACTATTTCATGATGTACTAGTATTGGCACATACAGTAATGAGCTACCACTACAATAGTGTACTATGCTACAGTATATGTGAATACATACATGGTAATACTATGCCAATAACTACTATTGCTACACTATAGTGTACATATACCATACATGTATATAGCAATTATGATACAAGTATATGTATATACTATACATCACATGTATGTATGTAAAGTATACATACACTATTGCACTATATATGTGTACTGTTGCACTCACCATAGTTGTGTGCATGTATGGTATCGTCACATGGCAATGCACACATGGTAAGTGCATATGTTTAATATGCTACGTAGTTGTCCTGTGTATATGCAATGTAAGTATATGCATATGCATGGTTATACTGTGCACCATGTAATAGTCACTACTATGGTTATGGTTACCATACTATGCATATTTGTACTTGAGTTATAGTGTACATGCACCATGTATGCATAGTATATGCACTAATTGTAACAATACATAGTGTAACAACAGTATATATAACATCGTTATATATACTATACCTTGCATATGCATATGCATAGTTATGTGTATATACATGGTGGTACATGTATAGTAGAGTATATATATGTGTATACGTATACCATACATATTACTATAGTGTAATATGTGCATATAGTATACCAATACACTATACATAATTATATAAATACATCAATTTATACACACATATGCATATACTATGTATAACCCATTCATGGTACATGTGTAATAGTGACATGTACTATGTATTGTATGCATGTATTAACAAAAAATAGCATATTATTATGCCATATACACACTAATGGCATAATAATAGCAATATAGATACATACGGTGCCATTAGTATACCCACAGTGATGCGGAACCCCAAGATCCTTAATCGACCCTGAGAACTCGTTACCAATCAAATCAGAATTAGTTTCTCAACAAGCGATCAGATTAGGATTTGTTCTTACACCCAAGAACACTTATGACAAGAACCCAAGTTAATTTTTAGAAATCCCCTTAAACCCCAATCAGTTAAGCACTCAAGAACACAAGAAATAGGAATTAAAATTGATAACAAAAGATAAACTCAATTGCAATCAATAAGAACACCTTGTGCATAAACATAAAAGAAAGCAATCTCTCTTTCATTCAGATCTGAAATTTTCGAAATACAACTTGTTCTTGCATTACAGCTGAAAATTGCCTTGTTATAGGCATTACAATGTAAGACAAACAATAAAAAACTGAAATAAATGTCTTGAAGGTAGTAAAGAAGATGGCTGATGTGGAAAAAAACGTGGTGGAGAAGGTGGGTGAGATGAAAAGACAATCTTCAATGTTGAGAAAGAGGTGGCTGCTGGAGAGAATAAGATGGAGAGTGAATATGACAACCACAAAACCCTAAAACATGCTTAATTAAACCTAAAGCTAGTGGATTTCGAAATGGGCTTAAGTAAAATAACAAGGGGCCCATGTATTCTAACTTAAAAAGCTAAAATGAACCCATAAACCAAGTCTGAAAAAGAAGTGACTAAAAACCAACGTGGCCCCCGTGAAAAGTAGCCCATTTCACTTATTCTAAACCCAAAGGAGACAAATAAAAACAACCCATAACAAAACAAATCCAAATTTGACCCAAAACAAGCTCAAAAACACAAACACTCCAAACTAGTATGTTAGCCCAATTATGTAGACATACTTAGGCTCCAAAACATTTCCATATCTGGACTTTCCATATTTGGGCAGCCCACTTTCAACATGGTTTTGCACATAAATTTGGAGTTGCTCCTTTAGACGCTTTGCTCGGGACCTTGTCACCGGACTGACAAAACTTTCCTTATTGGGGAAACCTTCTACGTTGGCACTTGAATGATCTTGTTTTTCTTGAACAACCTCAATATGATTTCCCATGGCATCTCCATGCACTTTAGCTCCATGTTCCAAAACTGGTGAAGTTTCCTTATTTACAACCCGAAAACTTTCCATATTTGGAATCATGTCTAAATCACTAGATTGCTTCTTGTAGCATCTTGAACGTCATTTGTATCACACAGTATGTACATAGTAATTAGACTATGCATGTGCACTATACACTATATAGTTAAACATAACTAGTATACATATGGTACACATAATTAATACTGTGGGTACCATGCACTAACTATTTACATAACTAATGCAATACATATACGTGCAATGTACACACCATATGTGTACTAGTATAATACTAGTACATATGGTATATGTGACTATATACTACCATGCAATAGTAGTGTGGCAATACATATGTACACTATGTGTACTATACATTAGTATTATATGTACCAGTAACACAAGTTTATATGCACATCATAGTAATATATGTGTACCATAACTATAGTTTATATACACATCATAGTATAACTATAGTTTATATGCATGGTACACACATATAATGGTACCATGCATATAAACTATAGTTATGCACATATGTTCCCATGCCTGGTAACACATATGGTACACATATATTTCTATAGTACCATGTGTCACGAAATGTCACATTACGCGACGTTTTATAGAAACGTCGTGACATTTTCATGACGTTTTTTAAACGTCATGAAGAAGTCACAAAATGTCACATTGCACGACGTTTTTTGGTATAGTGTGATGTGAGCAGAAGTAAGGATCTTGAGAAGATGGCAAACTCCGAGCCTATTGGAGGAGAGTTTAATGGAATTGAGCCTAAACTAATCCACTTAACTCAAATCCTTCTACCGGATACACTTGGAGCTTGAAAACACGAAGACTTGGGCTATTTATTGCTTCATCACTTAAGCCCAAGAAGATATCAAACCTATTTATTTAATTTTTGGACTTCACTTTATTTTGGGCTTTCATGTATTTTAGCCCAACCTTTTTATTATTTGACCTAGGTATAAATACTTATGTTTTATGGTTTTACAATTTTTAGATCATATTGTATGAGTGCCGCCGACTTTAGGGAGAAACATTATTCTCTTATTCTTGTTACTTTTTCGAACCATCTTTCACTTATCAATTGTTTTCTCAATTGTGGCGTGTTGATTGTTCGCTTTTCTTGGTTTTATTTTGATCATCGGGATTGCTTGGAACAAGTTTCTGAGAGGGGTTGTAGAAATAAAAACCCTGCGTATCTTTATTCCATCAAATTGTCATCGATCTTTCTGTGAAGCGCATTATTTGGTATCAAAGCTAGTTTGGAGGAGAATTCTTATTCAACTCCATCAAAATTCAGGAAATCATTGCTCATCGCCGTCCAATTATCGCCGAATCTTTCATTTAGAAATAATATTGAGAGCTTTCTTGCTTTCTTTGTATTCTTTGAGAATACTTGATTTATCAAAGGAGTGGTCTTCCTTTGTGGCGTCCTAAGGTTAGAGTTCTAAGAGACAAGTTCTCTTAGGGTTCTTTCCAATGACCAACATTCTTGCTAGGGATCTAAGAGACAAGTTTTCTCAGGGTTCTTTTCATCGACCAACATTCTTCTAACTGCCCATTTTCTATTTGTGTTCTGTTTCTATCTTTTCAATTTGTTTCTTGTGATTTCGTGTGTTTTCTTGATTCTATCTACTCCCGGGCCTAGTTTCATCTTGTTGAAGGTTCTATAGGACAAGTTCCTATTGGGTCTCCCATTATTCAGGTGTGAATTAACTTTAGGCCTAGGATTTCAATTTTCTTATTGTTTTTGTTTTAGTTAGAGTTTTCAGTTAGTTGTTGAAAACTTTCAGTTTATATCGGGAAAAAAGAGAGAGAAGAGAGTTGAAAAAAAGTCAAAACAAAGTCAAAAAAACAAGAAAAAAGTCTGGAAAAGGCAAGAGTATGTGAGCTTATTAGAGGGAGTCATTGCCGTGACTTAAACACGAGAGGAGTGACAAATTCCTAAGTGAAACACATGAGAGAGTGTGTGAGGTTGTTTATCGCTAACTTTGTTTTGCAGGTATATCATTTTATTTACAATATCATAGGGAGGTAGTAAAGATGACAACCAAGGGGGAGATACAAACATCGCTTTCACTTTAAGAGCCATGTTGCAATAATTTGAGAGGTTCAATCTAGCCTTAAATGAGGTTAGGGGACAAATGGAAGAGCTCAGACAAGGGAAGCGCGATGAACCTCAGGGCAGGCATGCAGATATACGTCAACGACAACTACCACCTCGTCGACAACCACCACGGTATGAGCCTAAGGAGGAGGAATTTGATGAGGTGGAGGAGGAGGAGGACTTTGAAGAGCGCATGCCTAGGAGAGCTCGGAGAGGAGAACCCCTCGATAGATGAGATGGAGACCTCAAATCCATCAAGATGCAGATTCCAACATTCAAGGGAAGGAATGATGCTGAGGCGTACTTGGAGTGGGAAAGGAAGGTTGATATGATCTTCGAGTGTCATAACTTCTCGGAGGAGAAAAAGGTAAAACTTGCTGCTATTGAATTTACAGATTATGCACTAATATGGTGGGATCAGCTTGTGACCTCTAGGAGGAGGAATGGAGAAAGACCCATTAATACTTGGGCAGTGATGAGGGCATGTATGAGGAAGAGATTTGTGCCCTCTTATCATTATAGAGAAATGCATCAAAAGCTCCAAAGACTCACCCAAGGGTCTTAGTCAGTAGAGGACTACCACAAGGAGATGAAGATTGCTATGATCCGTGCTAATATAGTGGAGGATCCCGAGGCCACCATGGCAAGGTTCTTGAGTGGATTGAATAGGGAGATAGCGAATGTGGTGGAGTTACAACATTATTTGGAGATTGAGGATATGGTAAATATGGCCATGAAGGTGGAGAGACAACTTAAGGCTAGAGTGGCCGTAAGGAGTGGAGCAAGTTCTAGTTATTCATGGAACTCGCAATGGCCCTAGAAGGAGGAGAAGTCTAAGGATAAAGGGGTGGACTTCAAGGAAGCACCTAAGCAATCAATCGGGGGATCTGAACAAAAAGGTACTTCTAGTAAACATTCATCTATAAAATGTTTTAAATGTTTGGGTACTGGCCACATTGCTTCTCAATGTCCTAATAGAAAAGTGATGTATATGAAGGATAATGGGGTTATTGATTCTGAGGATAGTGATATTGATGATTTGCCATGTGATAGTATTTGTGATAATGAAGTTGAATATGAGGAAAGAGCTGTCACAGGAGAAGCACTTGTAGTTATAGGAGAGTGTTAAGTGCTAAAGTTAGAGATGAGATTTTGGATCAGAGAGAGAAACTATTCCATTGAAGGTGTTTGGTGGGTGGAAAGGTGTGTAACTTGATCATAAATGGAGGTAGTTGTACTAATGGGGCTAGTCGAACTATAGTGGAAAAATTGGGCTTGATATGTAGGAAACATCCAGAGCCATATAATTTACAGTGGTTTAATGATAGTAGGAATGTGAAGGTGACTAGATAGGTACTGGTGCCATTTTCTATAGGGAGATATGAAGATGAGGTGTTGCGTGATGTGATACCCATGGAGGCAGGACATTTGCTATTGGGAAGGCCTTGACAGTTTGACAAGAGGGTAGCACATGATGGGTATACCAATAGATACTCCTTTAAGTTTAAGGGTATGAACTTCGTTCTACTACCTTTCACACCTAATGAATTGTACCTGGAGCAGATCAAATCAAGCAAAAGTGAGGAGGGTTCGGGTAGTGAGAATAAAAAAAGTGAAGAGAGAAAAGAGGCCCAAAAGAAAATGAGCTTGATCCAATGGGGAGTGACTGCACAGGTGAGGAAAAGACAGTGGGATGTGCAAGAGAGAAAAGTTCAGGGAGAGAAAAAAAGAGTGAAAAGAAAGAGAAAAGAGCACTAGTAATGGTGAGATACAGAGAGTGTTTAGTTTCTGACATTAACCCTCTTGATGCTTTGCCTAGTGTTTCTACTCTGGATTCTAGGGGCGATGGTTCTTTCCAGATATTCGAGAAGATGAATGACACCACCTACAAAACTGACCTGCCAGATTCGAGGATGAATCTTCTTGAGGAGGGAGGGACTGATGTGAGCAGGAGTAAGGATCTTGAGAAGATGGCAAACTCTGAGCCTATTGGAGGAGAGTTTAATGGAATTAAGCCCAAACTAATCCACTTAACTCAAATCCTTAGATCGGATACACTTGGAGCTTGAAAACATGAAGACTTGGGCTATTTAATGTTTCATCACTTAAGCCCAAGAAGATATCAAACCTATTTATTTAATTTTTGGACTTCGTTTTATTTTGGGCTTCCATGTATTTTAGCCCAACCTTTTTATTATTTGACTTAGGTATAAATACTTATGTTTTAGGGTTTTACAATTTTTAGATCATATTGTTGAGTGCCGTCGGCTTGAGGGAGAAACATTATTCTCTTGTTCTTGTTACTTTTTCGAACCATCTTTCACTTATCAATTGTTTTCTCAATTGTGCCGTCGGCTTTAGGGAGAAACATTATTCTCAATTATATTATGTATCACATAGTGGTTACACAGAGCAAATATTATACGTGCATATAATTAGTTATCACACGGAGCATGGTATGTATACTATACTCAATGGTATTACATACACACACACATTATGCATGTACTATTACCATGTGCATACTATCTATACATACATACATGCATATGTATACTATTACCGTACATGTAAAGTATGCATGACCATGGTTACTATAGTATGCATGCATACTATAGTATCCATTACTATAGTATGCATGCATACTATAGTAACCATGGTAATGTACTATTGTGCATGTGTATTATAATGTATATATGATGTATACTATATTGTTTGTGTATTATAATGTATGCCACTACCATATATGATGTATACTATATTGTACATATGTACACATAATACATGCAAACACACTATAGTACTGAGTATGTGCACTATGGTACCAATAGTGTATATGCACATCACAAGATGCTATACTAGTACAATATAATAGCATACCAATTACGTGCATAATATATGGTGTGTACAATATAATAGCATATTGTATACAATTGTGGTATGTAATATGCATGTGGTATGGTAACTACTAGTTATGGAAACCATAGCATATTACATGTATGGTACATCACATGGTGTAAGTATATCTATACTATGTGCACATAGATACCATATGAGAGTACATAACTATGTATGTATTGCTGGATCCCGCTTCCTAATCCAACCCTAAACAAATTACCAACATACTTGAGCGTGGTTCCTTGTAATCTTTTCTTACTCGATACCAAACATGTCGGGCCCGCTTCCGAGCCCAACTCTAAAATGGATACCCTATGACATGATTGTACTCCGATGAAGTTTCCTTAACCTTCATCGATTCATCTTCTTGCTCTAACACCAAACATGATGAGCTCCGTTTTCGGAGTCCAACCATTGAACCATAAATGTTGGCGTAATCCAAAGAAATCGTGAAGCTTAAAGTCTCACACAATGTTATACATAACTCAATAGTATGCATGGTACTAGTATTACATATTATACTGTATTAGTAACATACATTATAGTAACATATGTGTACCATTCAATAATGTATACTACTACTATGTGCACATGTATAACATTAGTATGCTAGTACTACACTGCATATGCATGTACTATACTATGTACCATTATGTATACATATGCATATGCATATCCTATAGTGTATGCACATGCATGTGGTACAATAGTGTACTAGTATATGTTATAGTATATGTGCCATTAGTGTACAATGTATGGTGAGTGGGTGTACAATCCCATACACATGTAGCATGTACTATGATGTAGCTATGCATGGTACTAGTATGATAGGTATAGTTCATGCATACTCATTACACAACCATATGTGCATTATAGTATTTATGTACATTATACAGTAATACACATGCATATGTATAGTGTACACTACTATGGTATGCATATAATGCTATGCATAGCTGTAGTATGCTATAACATGGTACATAATGAGCATAGTACCACATATGTGTATGCACACATATATGCATAGTGTGTATGTATTATGCATGCAATAGTATGTTAATACACGCCATAGTGGTCATACTATACATCATACTATACTCAATTGTACTAATGCATCGTAACTATACATATGTATATACTATGGTAGCATATGTAACCATTATGCTATTACCAGGTGTATAATTATTTGAGTGTACTTCACTATACACATCAAGGTACTATTCTAATGCATCTTGTATGTGTACTATATATAGTGTAGAGTATATCATGTCTACACTCTACAAGATGTATAGTGGTACTATACATTAAAGAAATGTGAAATGGTATTCATGCATTGTATATGAAAATAAATGGTTCTAACCATTTACATCAAAGTATCCTTATGAAAATAATATGATGTGTCATGCTCAACAAATCAAACATGTATGCACAAACAATTGGTTCGAGAGTTCCGTAAACGATCCGGATAAATCGAAGTTAAATCCGTAAACTATCCGAGTTCGATTTCTCAAGGATCTCGTGGCCTCAAGCGAGCAGCCGGGAGAAGGCTTTATGTCAACGTACACGTGACTCCATCCGTAACTCTCTTACCCAAACAAAACACATAATCTATTTGTTTCATGTTCAAAGCATTTTATCGAAGCTTTCGAAATTCTCATTCTTTTCATTTTTACAAAAATGCCATAAGGTCGATCAAAGCCATGCATAATCATAGTCATAATGCAAGTTCGATATTTCTCATATAATTTAACACAAGCAATGTCACATAATGCAAGCAAGCATACACAAGGCAATTTGCCCATACACACAATAACCATAAACATATTACCCACCTAATATCGCTCGAGTATCCGACTCACTGGTGTCCTTCCTCTTGCAATGGAATCGGGTCAGCTTGGTTTCCTAAAACAAACCAAGTTTCCATTCAATCAATATCCATAGTAAATATTCAAAGCTAGGAAATCTAAAATAAAGCACTAAAAGTCTATATTCGACCTCCTCCTAAAATTTCGAACCCTTCGAGGTAAATTCCAAACTTCCCTTTTTCATACACTTGTAGCCCTTTATGTCTAGATCACAACAAATCCAAAATCACCTCAATCGGACATCTACAACCCAAGATATGCCCAAAAATCTCCTTCAGAAAAATTAGACGTTCGCCGCGGCGAGCCAAATTTCTTCGTACGTCGCGACGAGCCATCCTCGCACGTCGCGACGTTGCCCTTTCCGCACGTCACGGCGTCTCCCCTCTCGCACGTAGCGACGAATGCTTCCCCGCTCGTCGCGGGTCTTGAGCTCGACTCCAAAACCCTATTTCCAGCATTTTCCAACTTCAATCCCTTCCCAAACATAAATGCAACACACCTAAGCCTTGATTCAAGTCTTAAACTACATTTCTAACTCAACAGCAACTCAAAATCAACCAAAAACGCATCAACCTACAAAATCTAACCATTTTTGCCTTAAAACCCTAAAACCACCGATTCTCTACATTCTACATTCTTCTAAGTCTAATCTAACCAAAACAAGATTAACACAAGCAGAACTTACCTGGAAATCACTTCAAATCGGTCAGAAAAATCAAAGATCGAGAAACCTATTCTCTTCTTCCTCTTCCTCTATCGACGACAACTCTCCTCTTTCTCTTCTCTTCTTTCTTTTCTCTTTTACTCTTCTTTTCCTTCTTTCTCTTCCTTCTAATTTCCTACTTAAGTCAAAGGTAGCATAAAGACATTTATACCCTTACTTGCAAAGCCTAACCCACTCTAACTCAAGTAACCTTCCAAAAATGCCCTCATAAACTTTTACCCTACAATTCTAATTTAGACCACATTAAACGCAAATAACCCGCAATTATCCACTAATGCTCCCAAATTAAGCAAACTAAAGCATAATCACAATTACGACAATTCATGCTTAAGAACTTCATAAAAAAAATTCAGGGTCTAACATTTCTCCCCCTCTTAAAAGAAATTTCATCCTCGAAATTATTACCTGAGCCATCGAAGAGATACGGATACTTCTCCTTCATGGCTTTCAAGGGCTCCCATGTAGCCTCCTCTACCGAATGGTTCCTCCACAGGACTTTGACTAACTGAACCGTCTTGTTCCTGAGGACTTTTTCCTTGGTATCCACGATTTCCACTGGAAGCTCTTCATAACTCAGATCATCTCTTAACTGAACCTCACTAGTCTGAATAATGTGAGAAGGATCCGATCTATACCTCCTCAACATAGACACATAAAAAACGTTGTGAATCTGAGCCAATTCTGGAGGTAACGCCAATCTGTAGGCGAGTGGTCCAATCCTCTCAAGGATCTCATAAGGACCTACATACCTCGGACTCAACTTACCCTGCTTTCTAAATCTCATCACTCCTTTCCAAGGAGACGTCTTAAGAAACACTTTCTCACCGACTTCATGCTCCATCTCCTTTCGATGAGCATCAAAATAGCTCTTCATCCTATCCTGGGCTGCCTTAAGCCGCTACTTAACCAAATTGACTTTATCAACCGTCGTCTGAATCAATTTGGTCCTACCAGTTTCCTCTCTCCTTCTTCATCCCAACAGATCGGAGTTCTACATCTCCGCCCATACAAAGCCTCATATGGAGCCATATGAATGCTTGAACAGTACGAATTGTTATAAACAAATTCGACCAACGACAAATGCTCATCTCAAGCTCCTCTGAAATCCATCACACAAGCCCGAATCATCCCCTCAAGTTTCCGAATGGTCCTCTCAGATTACCATCCGTCTGAGGGTGAAAAGCCGTACTAAAATTTAGCTTCGTACCCAAAGCATCCTGCAAACTATCCCAAAATCTCAAAGTAAACCGAGGGTCCCTATCAGACACAATCGAATCCGGGATCCCATGCAATCTCACTATCTCATCGATGTACTTCTTTGCCAGCACATGCAAAGAATCAATCTGCTTAATTGTCAAAAAGTGAGCTGACTTGGTCAACCTATCCACAATAACCCAAATGGCATCATGCTTCCTAGTCACCCTTTGCCACTTCCATTCCGGAATAGGCAAGGGCCTCAACTTACCCGAAAGTGCCTGGTGTTTAGCTTTAACTTGCTGACACACTAGACACTTACTCACAAACTCTGCTACATCTCTCTTCATGCCTTTCCACTAAAAATGCTCTCTCAAATCTCGATACATCCTGGTACTACCTGGATGCATGGCATAAGGCGCATTGTGTGTCTTATCCATAATCTCATCTTTAATCTCCTGCACATCTGGGATACACAATCTGTTCCCCACTGTAATAAGCCCATCATCTCTGACCTCTACTTTTGAAAGCTTACCCTTCTGAATTTCATCTCGAAGCTTACTCAAATCTGCATCTTGAGCCTGCAATTCCCTAACCTTCTCCCTGAGTATCGGTCTAACTCGGAAGTTAGCTAGAAGGCAATCCGACTCCTCCTGCTTCAAGCTTATCTTAAGCTTGGCCATCTCTTCCAACAAAGGAAGATAAACTGTCCGAACATGAGCAATCGAAGACTTCCTACTCAAAGCATCCGCCACTACATTAGCCTTGCCCGGATGATACTCAATCAGCAAATCATAATCCTTGAGTAACTCGATCCACCTTCTCTGCCTCAAATTCAATTCCTTCTGGCTCAACAAATACTTAAGACTCTTATGATCGGTAAAAATACTTGTCTGAACTCCATACAGATAATGCCGCCAAATCTTCAAAGCAAAGATCACAGCTGCCAACTCCAAATCATGCGTCAGATAGTTCAACTGCCTCGAAGCATAAGCAATTACCCTATCTCCCTGCATCAAAACACAACCAAGACCCTTCCTCGAAGCATCACTGTACACAGTATAACCTTCATCACCCGAAGGCAACATCAGAATCGGAGCACTTGTCAATCTGTGCTTAAGCTCCTCCAAACTCCTCTGACACTCCTCACTCCAAACAAATTTCTGATTCTTCCTCAACAACTTCGTCATCGGAGTGACCATCATGGAGAATCCCTCCACAAATTTCCTGTAATAACCTGCCAGACTTAGAAAACTCCTCACCTCATCTACATTCTTCAGTGCTTCCCAATTTACCACAGCTTCTATCTTCTTTGGATCCACATGCACTCCTTGCTTTGAGATCACATGTCCAAGAAATGCAACTTCCCTCAGCCAAAATTTGCATTTATCGAATTTGGTATACAACTCGTCCCTCCTCAAAGTCTCCAAAGCAATCCTCAAATGCTCTTTATGCTGCTCATCACTCTTGGAATAAACCAAGATATCATCAATAAAGACAATGATAAATTGGTCCAAGAATGGCTTAAAAACCCGATTCAGCAAATCCATAAATGCTGCAGGCGCATTCGTCAATCCAAAAGGCATAACCAAGAACTCAAAATGCTCATACCGAGTCCTGAAAGCAGACTTTGGCACATCCGACTCCTTAATCCTCAACTGATGGTAACCTGATCTCAAGTCTATCTTAGAGAAGACTCTCGCTCCTTGCAATTGATCAAACAGATCATCAATGCGAGGAAGTGGATATCGATTCTTCACCGTGACCTGATTCAACTTCCGATAGTCCGCACACATCCTTAACGATCCATCTTTCTTCTTTACAAAAAGAACTTGAGCTCCCCAAGGCGAAGAGCTCGGCCGAATATATCCCTTCTCCAACAACTCCTCCAACTGCTCCTTAAGCTCTTTCAATTATGTCGGAGCCATCCGGTAAGGCAGAATTAAAATCGGTGCTGTACCCGACAGAAGCTCAATGAAAAACTGAATTTCCCTTGCTGGCGGTAGTCCTGGCAATCCCTCGGGAAAGACAACCGAGAATTCCCTGACTACTGGAATATCCTTCAGCTTTCCTCTATCTGTTCTGGTCTCCACCACATAGGACAAGAATGCCTCACATCCTTTCCTCATCATCTTTTCTGCTGCCAATGCTGAAACAATTCTGGGCGGACTCAGTGGCACTAGGACAACGATCGTCTCGATCAAACATAGGACAAGAAGTTTCCAATGCCTTCTAAGATCAACGATCGTCTCGATCTGCACCTGAGGAGGGGAGAGTAATGGGGTGAGCTGCGAAGCTCAGTGGCATATACGTTTATAGTCATTGGCAACGAGCCACACAATCAAGCAATATGTATATTCATATAGCAAGTCATCAATCTATCACATTTCAATTATCACAAAATAGTTCATATGAGTGTACAATATCACACTTTAACATGTGTCATGCTCAACAAATCAAACATGTATGCACTAACAATTGGTTCGAGAGTTCCGTAAACGATCCTGATAAACCAAAGTTATATCTGTAAACTATCCGAGTTCGATTTCTCAAGGATCTCGTGGCCTCAAGCGGGCAGCCGGGAGAAGGCTTTATGTCAACGTGCACGTGACTCCATCTGTAACTCTCTTACCCAAACAAAACACATAATCCATTCGTTTCATGTTCAAAGCATTTTATCAAAGCTTTCGAAATTCTCATTCTTTTTATTTTTGCAAAAATGCCATAAGGCCGATCAAAGCCATGCATAATCATAGTCATAATGCAAGTTCGATATTTCTCATATAATTTAACACAAGCAATGTCACATAATGCAAGCAAGCGTACACAAGGCAATTTGCCCATACACACAATAACCATAAACATATTACCCACCTAATATCGCTCGAGTATCCGACTCACTGGTGTCCTTCCTCTTGCGATGGAATCGGGTCAGCTTGGTTTCCTAAAACAAACCAAGTTTCTATTCAATCAATATCCATAGTAAATATTCAAAGCTAGGAAATCCAAAATAAAGCACTAAAAGTCTATATTCGACCTCCTCCTAAAATTCCGAATCCTTCGAGGCAAATTCCAAACTTCCCTTCTTCATACACTTGTAGCCCCTTATGTCTATATCACAACGAATCCAAAATCACCTCAATCGGACATCTACAACCCAAGATATGCCTAAAAATCTTCTTCAGAAAAATTGGACGTTCGCCGCGGCGAGCCAAATTTCTTCGTACGTCGCGACAAGCCATCCTCGCATGTTGCGACGTCGCCCTTTCCACACGTCGTGGCGTCGCCCCGCTCGCACGTGCGGGTCTGGAGCTCGACTCCAAAACCCGATTTCTAGCATTTTCCAACTTCAATCCCTTCCCAAACATAAATGCAACACACCTAAGCCTTGATTCAAGTCTTAAACTACATTTCTAACTCAACAGCAACTCAAAATCAGCCAAAAACGCATCAACTCACAAAATCTAACCATTTTTGCCTTCAAACCCTAAAACTACCGATTCTCTACATTCTACATTATTCTAAGTTTAATCTAACCAAAACAAGATTAACACAAGCAGAACTTACCCGGAAATCACTTCAAATCGGTCAGAAAACTCAAAGATCGAGAAACCTATTCTCTTCTTCCTCTTCCTCTATCGATTGCAACTCTCCTCTTTCTCTTCTCTTCTTTCTTTTCTCTTTTCCTTCTTTCTCTTCCTTCTAATTTCCTCCTTAAGTCAAAGGGAGCATAAAGACCATTATACCCTTACTTGCAAAGCCTAACCCACTCTAACTCAAGTAACCTTCCAAAAATGCCCTCATAAACTTTTACCCTACAATTCTAATTTAGACCACATTAAATGCAAATAACCCACAATTATCTACTGATGCTCCCAAATTAAGCAAACTAAAGAATAATCACATAATTACCACAATTCATGCTTAAGAACTTCATAAAAAAAATTCTAAGTCTAACATAGTACATGCATATGCATATAGTATGTACCATGGTTACACATAGTGTACATACCATACATGTGGTGTACCCACATATGCATGTATGTGTTAGTGTACATGTCTATTAACCCATACTACCATACATGTAATACCATATGGTAGGTCATGCAATGGTATACATTTACATGCATATGTGGGCACGCTATGTATGGTATACATACTCTGTTGTACCATATGCCACTTATACTATGGTACACTAATTAATGAGTCATGTAACGTTATAACCACTAGACTATGGTAACTATAGCATGTGCATATCTATGCAATACAATACTATATAATATATAGCCATATGCACATATATACCATGGTAATAATACATTATTACCACTACATAGTGTACATATGTGCATATGTACCATGTAATACATATGCACATATAGGGTACCATATACATATGCACTAGTATTGTGTCTATATGTTGGGCCCCAAATTTATTTTTCTTGATGTTATTAAGCATGAATTAATTTTATTGTGTTATTTATGGCATAGTTTGATTAATTGGAAATATTAATGGAAAATTTGGATTTAATTGAGTTTAGTGCGGAATAAATGATTATGAAAGGGTAAAAATATACATAAGGGCAAAATGGGCAAGGCACTTCAGTTATGATGGTTAAGGCTTATCAAGGAGGGCATTTGAGTACTTGTGCTATCTTTTTAGGTTTAAGAAATTAAAAGAAGAAAAGAAAAGGAAAAAGAAATAGAAAGAAGAAGAGAAGAAACGAAGAAGAGAGTCGGGAGAGAGAAGAAGAAGAAGAGAAAAAGAGGAAGCTAGGTTTCAGGCATTTTCCGACATATTCGAAGCATTCTTCAGGTTTGTTTAACTCTTCTACTCTTGTTTGGGTTGAATCAAACCCTAGATTTGCATGGATTGAGTAGAAATCGTTGGTTTAGGGTTTATGGGAAAACTTTGGTAGATTTGCATGGGTTGTTGTGTTTGTTGGTGATTTTTGTATTAGAATGAGTTTAGAATGGAAGTATATGACTTGATTTATGAGTTAGATGTGTTGTAGTTGAGAAAGGGAAGGATTTAAGGTTGAAAATGGCAGAAATCTGGGTTCGGGAGTCATCTCTCTCGTCATTTTGGTTCTTATTTTTAGGAGATCAAGTGAGGCAAGAGGATCAAGAGGCTCAAGAGGAAACTCATTCCTAGGCAAGAACAAGCAAGGAAATCAGGTGGGTTCATGTTTATAATAGAGTAATTAAGTACTCATTGTTTTGCTCAAATCAAGAAAGATTCAATGCATTTTAATTGCATCATCCACGATCGCATTACATAATATTATGAATGATTATATTCTGCTATGTGATTTGCATTCATGATTATTAACAAGGTTTTTACAAAGGGGTGTTCTCCTCTCACGAATACAAGTACAAGAAATCATGTTTTACGAATATATGACAAGCAAGTGTACGAGCAAGTGCCAGTTTAGCAAACAAGTTTACAAGAACATGAATCATGCATACTTATGTGGGTTTGCGGTGTCCCTCACGAATAGTCAAGTGCACATTGACTCACGAAAAGGCTTCTTCCGCCTGCCCGCTAGTGGCACAGGGTTTCTCACAAGAATTCCCTCACGAAACTACGTCTACACATTAACATTTCGATGGCATGTGTAGTACGTCATGAATCAGGGACAACCCAAACCATTATGTTATGTTATGTGTTTATGATTTGTTATGTTTCATGCATCATGAATTCTTCAAGAATCAAGCATTTTCAAGAAATGACACATACATGCTCAATTACTATGATTTCCAACAAGTATCACGACAATGAGTTATTTCAAATACTTTTACTTATTTCTATATTATAAATATGTTCCCACGAGCTTTATAGCTCACCCTCTCTAATCTCCCCCATTCAGGTGACGAGCAAGAGATCGAGTGAGTCACGGGTTACAGCAGCACTCTATTTTGTCATGTTTATTTTTAAGCTATAGTTTCATTTCAAGTGCTACTAGTTCAAGAGTATTTTGTATTTTTAGCTCTTGAACTCAAAGTTGTAATTTAGTTTGAGATATTCTTAACGCTTTATGAAACTAATCTTTTGGAGCATGAATTATGGATATGCTTGTTTTAAAGCATGAAAGCAAGTTTTGAGTATGTTTACGATGGGTCCATTAAACTTTCGATGGTCTCATTCCTCAATTGTTTAATTTACATGTTTCGCTTTGATTATTTAAATCACATGAAAGCAGGTTTCAAGTTTTTTTTCCAGTAGGCCCATTAATCTTCCACTGGTCTTTTCCTTAAATGTATCATTAGCATGTTTCACGCCACGCTCTCATGTTCGATGTTGGGCTCCGGCAGCGGGGTCCAACACTATACGTGCACTACAACTAGTATTGGTATATACATATGTGCACAATATGTGTAGTACATATTATGGTCTGAAGAGGAGCCAGAGTTTGAATGTTATTAATATAATACATGTATATTATGCATGCATGGTATACATACATACTAATGATACCATATGTATACAATTATGGTTACTTGGGGTATAATTGATCATATGCACATATGGCACATAGTTACACATATATGTATGCATATGTAAATACTAATATACTATTATAACTATGGTATACATGTTATACAACATGCACTATTGCATACTTGGTATGTACCATGGTAACATATAGTGTATTATGCATGTGCCAATGGTATAGTGTATGGTACATTACCATTGCATGGTATGTGTACTTACAACTATAACACATTGTGGGATATGTGGGTATAACATGAAACCATTAGTATACCATTGGCATGTATATACTATGGTATAACAAATGTATGCATACTAGGTATATAACATCTATGCGGTACTATTGGCACTATTATATCTGTCACTTAATAGTACATACATATGCACATATAAGGTGCCAATACGCATGGTAACTATAACATGGTATCAAAATAGTAATATGCCATCATTTACAATAATGACTTAGCATATTATGCATGGCTATTATTTGTCCAATAATGTGCACTATAACATGGATCATACTATATGTTATATAGTACCATGTATGTGCATAATAGTTATGTAACATATTATGGTACATGTATATGTATATGGTACCATAATCATGCCATACAATGTGTGCATATACCAATGTGTCAATATGCACACATTGTATGACATGTTAAGAATGGTACACATGCATTTGTGCATGTTTACATAACTATACAATAATGGTACATAAATGGAGAATGTAACATACTAGCGGTACATATGTATACATAAATAATGTCATAGCATATTGATATTACCATAGCTATGGTACATATTTATAAATGTTATATATATGCTAATGTGTACAAGCATGTGCATAGTAAACAATGTATATAGTAGTTATGCATGGTATAATGCATAATATGGTAATACATGTATCATATGTACTATCTAGTGTATCAGTAGCATACTACAGTGTTGCATGCTTGTACACATATGTGTGCACAAGCACCATTGGTATTACATAACTGCATCTATGTATGCACATGTACCCAATATGCATACTATGCATGTTATAATGTATAGTATAGTATAACATGTATACTATATGCATGGTACATATAATAAAATTTGTATTACACGTATAGGGTAATAGTTATACTATGGTAATATAGGTAACTATATGCATAATAGTGCATAACATATATAGTATATATATAGTTATATGTGAATTTACACATATAACTATATATATACTATATATATTATACACTATGCCAATAGTACACA
The DNA here is from genome assembly GCA_029891385.1 of Erythroxylum novogranatense. Taxonomy (NCBI): domain Eukaryota; kingdom Viridiplantae; phylum Streptophyta; class Magnoliopsida; order Malpighiales; family Erythroxylaceae; genus Erythroxylum; species Erythroxylum novogranatense. The sequence continues at coordinate 59,527,548 of CM057226.1, read as the reverse complement.
TTATGTACAGTTAACTATTGCCATATTAGTACATAGTATATATATAGTTATATGTATATACATGTTACATTCTTATTATTCCATATGTTCATACACGAATGCATGTATACATACTCACATAATACATGGTACAATTGTGTGTACATTATGTGCAACTATGCCATAATGCATGCACTACTATTAGGATACTATCGTATATATGTAGTGTATACCATAGTATGTATTACTTAGTGGTATGCTTAGTTATATGCATAACTATGTACATACCATTACAAATATGTGGATGTATGAATGTACTATATACACATGCAATTACCATTGTGCATAACACACTACCATTGTATACATTGCTATAATATAGTATTGTGTAGTGTACATGGTTACCATGTGTTATGCATTGTGTAATATACACATATGCACACATTATACATGTGTATATCATGTGTAAAATGCATATAGTGTAACAACTGTACATGTAACACTATAGATACCATATGCATATACTATATACACATAATACAAGTATACTAGTGCATATGCACGTATAACTATATACTAACCAATTACATTATACAATAATACTCAATGGTTACATGTTATACATACAATTGTATCTATATAATTGTATGTATAAAGGTATAATATACTCACCATGGTATACATGTATGGTCATTAGACTAGTTATGTACACTATGTCAGTACTATGCATGGTATACCCTATACTGTACCATGTGCATTGGTACAGGGCTACACTAAATACATATGTAACTATATGAACATTGTAACTATGCATAACACCATGAGTATGAAAATTGCTATATGTATTCATAACTACACCATATGCATGCATTCATAGCAGTTGTACATGTATACCAGTACACATACCATGTTGCCATGCACATGTCACATAACTATTACCAATTAAGTACTTTATTGATACAATACGTGTGCTATGGTAAACTATGCACATATGCTATATGGTACATGAATGCACCATGTATACCAGGTGCATTCATGTATAATACATGCTATATGGCAATAATTGTACTGAATACATATTACAATGCATGAAAATGCACATATGCTATGGTACGTATGTAATATGTTTATGCATTACAAACATATGCACATATGTACTGACACTAGTATAATCAGTACCATACACATTGTCTAGTATAATCAGTTATGTGCAAGTACATGTACCCAATTGCATGTATAGTACAGTGTACATAATGGTGTGATTAAGTATACATACACTATTGGTATACATGGTGTATATGTATGAACGCAATAGGGTGCAAACACTTTGATAGTGATGTATTTACATACTATGCATATGTAATTGGTAAGCACATATGCATACGTATGTAAATAGTGGTACATATCCTATAGTATATAACATAGTCTATAGTATATACCATGGTAATGTGCATTATACTATACATGCTATACTAGTATGTATTAGTGCATAACTAATACATATGTGGCACAATTGAAGTGAGGGCGGTAAGTGTAGATACGTGTTATACTAGGAATATATGCAATACCATGTTATTGTGTACATGGTACTACACATAGCATTTTTAAGTATTAGTGTACTATAGATGACTATACAGTACACTTATGTGACCATGTGATATATAATAGTGGTAATATCATGGTATATGGTACATACATATGGTAATAGCATTGTAATGTATACCATGCATGTGTACATATGTATAGTACATGCTATACTATGGTGCTCCATTGTTATGTATAGTGTATGCATGGTGTACATGCTATATGGTACACATATGCTACAAATGGTACCATAGTAATACATACTTATATTGTACATATGTATCATACGCATATGTTCCCAAACCTAAATTCAATCAATCTAACAAGACCTTTCACCCCCAAAACAGCAAGGAATTGGTAACAAAGAGTATAAGATTGTAGGAATTGAATTAACGACACAAGTTAGAACTTACTTGATAAGTTGAATCAATCCTTAAAGTAAAACAAGCAAGATTCTCAATTCTCTCTTGAAGAATGCTTTCTAATTTTTTTGATCACTCTAAAACTCCTGTTCATGCCTAAAGCAAGGGTTTAAATACCCTTTGCAATGTAAACCCTAACAAAGATAACCTAAAAATCCTAAAGAAAACTCAAAGTATCAAAAAGGCCTCCTTAAAACAAATCTGCCCAAGAACAAATCCCACATGGATTTGGGCTTCAAAACTAATTAAAATTTACTAGTCCTAGTACAAATAGGATAAGAAAACCATAAAAATAGAAGATTAACTTAAGAGGGGCGAATTGGGCTTTTAAAGCTTGTACATAAATCTGAAGTTGTGTTTTGAGCTTGTTGGAGCGTGACCTTGTAATTGGACCCATTGGCATCCTCAAGTCTCCATTGCCTTGGTGAGTTGTATCAGAAGATGATTTAAATGCCATAGAGCTTGTTTTCTATCTTGTTCTTTGGTTTCTTCATTGTGATATAAGATATCATTTCCAGTAAATTCTTTATAAATTTCTGCTGCTATAACATAGAAAGTTGATGTATCTGTATTAGCTTCTTGATATTTTGTAGTATTTTTCAATCCTATTTCATTTTCAAGTAAAAAATTATGAGCTATACCTTTCGTTTTATAAGTAATAAAATTCCATAATGAATTTTTGTTAGTTATATTGCCAAAAGGTCTATCTATTTGTAATATTAATTGCATTTTATCTACCCAATCTAGAATTAACTCTTCACTGTTTGCAACGCAATCTATGTTTATTGTATCACTTGAACCTACTGTTATATGTTTAGGTGCATATTCGGAAGGATATTTGTGAATTTTTGTACCTCTTTGAAAATAACCATGTTTACTTATAAATTCTGTATCGACTAAAGGATAATTTGATTTTCTTTTATTTGCTCTTGGAGATGGTTGTTCATTTTTAACTTTGCTACTTTCAGGTTGATCTTGGTCTACAAATGATTCTTCATCAAAATTGAAATCTAAAATGAATTCTTCTTTATCGGTTATTTTATTTATTTGTTCCTCTGGTTGTAACGTTAATTTTTTAACCATTTGTGTAATATCTATTAATTGATTTTGAATATTTCTTTCTATTGTTTCTAATGATTCAACATTTATAGGGGCTGAACAGTCTTCTGAATTTATTTCCATGGTCTTTCTATAATTATAGGTTTTGGCTTTAAAAGCTCTGATACCAATTGGAGTGCAATTTCTATATTTTGTATTTGTAAGTCATTGAGTAATTGTAGAGTTATTGTTTGTTGTTTTAATAATTCGATCATTTGGTCTTTTAATTCTTGTATTTCTTGAGCTATACTCATAAAGTATGTTTTATATATGTTGATAATTTTTTACTTTGAGATTTAATTTTAGAGGTCTTTCAATTTTTAATGATTGTGATCGTTGTATCAAAGGGATTGAAGAAGATGAAATATCTGAAAAAGTGTGTCTTTGTTGAATTATCGGGGAAATTTGAAATCGAAATTGTATAGTAGGTAAAGATGGTAAATTGGTGCTAGAGGTTGTTCCTACTTTGGCAACATTTTTAAAGAGTTGATCAATATAGATTCTATCAGTGTTTTTGAATTCAATATTATGATGAGAATTAGTTAAAGCATAACTAATTTGGTAGGTGATCGAAAAAGAATATTGTCCTAGAATCATTAAATCATTTCTATAGAATTTGTATGCTATGGTTATAGTGTCTTCTAGATCTTTAGATTTTAAAGGTATTCCTAATTTTAATCGAGTATTAAATTTTATTTTCTGATTTGCAAGAAGTCCATTCATAATACCAATAATTTGATCACTAAAATTTTGCATTCATTCATCAATAATAGCCATTCTTATGGGTGAATCAATTCCTTCTAGAAAAGTGGATTTTAATAATATTTGAATGGTTGAAAGATGAATGTATCCTATTTTAAGTCGTTTTTCTAATGGAATTTTTTGTAAATGTTTGGTGAATTTTTCTTGATCGATTAAACTAATTCTAATATGTCCATTACATTGATCTATTCTAATAGGTTCTTCATGTACTATTTTCCCATAATAAATAATATTTTTGCGATTTATCAATTGATCCAAAAAAGATGGTTTATAAATATCTTATCCAGATTTTAAATCTAATTATGTTTTAGCTATTTGTTGTTGTTTATCTCTGGATAAAAGTGTATTATATGAAAAGTTCCTTGTGCTTGATACGGCAACAACCTAGAATCAATGTCTAGATCACCTCCGTTTCAATGATTGTTCCCAAACCTAAATTCAATCAATCTAACAAGACCCTTCACCCCCAAAACAGTAAGGATTTGGTAACAAAGAGTATAAAGATTGTAGGAATTGAATTAACGCCATAAGTTAGAACTTACTTGATAAGTTGAATCAATCCTTAAGGTAAAACAAGCTAGAATCTCAATTCTCTCTTGAAGAATGCTTTCTAATTTTATTGATCTCTCCAAAAAATCGTGTTCATGGCTAAAACAAGGATTTAAATACCCTTTGCAATGTAAACCCTAACAAAGATAACCTAAAAATCCTAAAGAAAGCCCAAAATATCAAAAAGGCCTTCTTGAAACAAATCTGCCCAAGAATAAATCCCACATGGATTTGGGCTTCAAAACTAATTAAAATTGACTAATCCTTGTCCAAATAGGATAAGAAAACCACAAAATAGAAGACTAACTTAAAAGGGGCAAATTGGGCTTTTAAACTAGGCCCACAATCTTGGTTCCTTAAAATAAAACATGCACATGACTTTTTTAATAAAGCACATGCACACTTAATGCAAACCAGCCCATGAAAAAGCCTAAAAGAAGTCCACATGCCCTTTATAAGATAAAATAAGCCCAAGCCCATTGATTAAACTTGTGCTTGTGAAAATTGGCTAAGTGTTAGCCCTCTTGATTTGATGCCTCCAATGTGCACACACACTTAGGTGTCTTCCTAAGCTTTTCCCCAAGCTTGATCAACAAAACTTCTTGAAGTTCTTGTGAAATAAAAGCTTGTACATAAATCTGAAATTGTGCTTTAAGCTTGTTGGAGCGTGATCTTGTAATTGGACCCATTGGCATCCTCAAGTCGCCATTGCCTTGGTGAGTTGTATCAGTGCTTCTTGTAATTCTAAATTATGTACATTGATGATGTTTTTAATTTCTCTATATTTTTCTTCGTTAGTCATAACGATGCCAAGGATTATGTATTTTATGATCTGCAAGAAGATTTTCTATATGATTACGTTGTTGATTGTAAAATTGATGAAATTGTCTTTCTAATTCTAAATTTTGTTATATAGATTGTAAAGATTCTGGATGGGTATTTAATGTTTGAAGATCTAACAAATATTCTATTTGTATAAAATGTTGATATTGCATATATTGTAAATATTCTATTTGTTCTTCTAATTGTTGACAAACACAACAATTAGAGGTCCGACAAATAGAACAATTAAAATAGTGATAATAGTGCGAAGACATTATTAATAATAATCGTCTTCTATATTATGATAATTTGTAGTTGGTTTAAATAATTTATCTAATGATGTTGAATCATAAAAGAAGTAAATCCATAGTAATGATAAGACAAGAAATAATCGGTTAATTGAAAAGAAGGAAAGCAAGCGTGCATGGTACTAAATAAAAGATAAGTAATGATTGCAGCCAATTAAAGAATTGAATAAATGGGAACATAACTTGAATACAGAGATATATAAATTTAAAGAAAATAGATAATAGAATCATGATAAAGAATCTTTGGTAATAAATTCATTTAATTTTTCGATTATATGAATAATGAGTTCGATTTTACGATTACATTCTCTTATATTATCTATGCTATCCTGGTCATATTCCATATCTTCATCAATCATATCAATATAATTATCGAAACTTCTTTTAATTCTTTTACTTTATTGCGAGGTCCATCTAATTCAGTGACATAAATACCTTCACAGATTCGTCTAATATATTGATCTTCCATTTAACTAATTAATTTAGAAATGTCCTTTAAATCTCTTTTTAAAATTTGAAGATTATTATATTGTACATGTCTGACAATACATAAATTTTGTTCAATTTGACAGATACGTTGTTGATCATTAATTTGTTTGGCTTTGTCTAATTTAATTTGAAGTTTCTTAATCCAATACTTATGATTTTCTGTAGTTTCTCGACTATTTTTAATATGAGATTTAAGTAATTCTTTAAGATCAAAATAATGCATAATTGAAAAATTTTTATTGCTTAGAACAACTGAGTACAAACCTTAATCAATAAGTTTCTGAATACTATTGCGATAAAACTTTCTAGTTTCATACAATGACCATTTTAAATTAGTTGCCATTCGAATCATTCGAGTTGCGTCTATCATTTCTTGATATTTCTGGATTGTTATGAGCATGTTTGTTTAGTGCATGACATCGTTCAATCATTTCATCCAATTTGGCTTCTCATGTATAAGTGTTTTTGATAACTTGATTGATATAACGTTTGCATTCAAAATATGAGGAATTCATATCTGAAAAAGATAAACTAACAAAATTAATCAATAAGTTCAGAAATAGCTTGAAGATATTCATTTCGTTTTTCATAGTTAAACATTTTAAATCTTGAAAATACTGAATAATATAAAATCTATGAATTATATCATCTTGGTTTAAAGGATTGACTGGAGTTTGTTGAATATATAAACTATTTTGTTCAATAACATGATTATAATGTTTAGTTAGTTGATCACATATGTTTATTAATTCTTTTAAATGTCTACGATGATCAAAATAAGGTAAAAAGTACTTTCTATGATGATACCTAAAGAGTTGACTAAAAGAAATAGATTATATAAAGAGATAGATAATAAACTTAAATGAGTCACTAACTTTGATTAGTCTCTTAGTATGCTTAAAAGCCACACGCAGTCTGAGCGCAATAGAGAGAAGATAAGGTAAGAGAGTGTTTATTCTATATCTTAAGCAAAGGCTCGAGTTACATTATATAGGCACACAAAGAGAATCGTCCAAAAGGGTAGTGGGCGACAACTAAAAAGTGAAAGCAAAAAGTAACCAATAAGATGAAAAGCAAAAGCAAGATTCTAGTCTAGTACTGATAATTTACTGAAAAGCGAGATGTTATGCCTTTAGTCCATATCATGGACTTGTCTACATTGTGTCTATATGCGTCGGTGCCTTGTTATTCGTCAATAATGGGCTCCAATGAGTCTGTTTCATCGGTGCCTTTTTCTCTTGTGGTGGTAGATGGACAATATTTGCATTTATGTTCTATCTGATTTTGCATTTGCTAACAAATAGCATATTTCCATCTAGCTCTGTGAGTTCTTCAAAAATGTGTTCCATAGTCATAAATGGATTTTTGAACTTCTGAATGATCTAGAATTGTTCGGGTGTTGTTGTTTACTTGTTTAATGAAATCATGAGTAGATGAAAACCTTTGTAATTTACTCGGACAGTTGATTCTGCATTGAGTCTATTAGCTTGGATAAAATTCCTTCAAGACGATTCAGATTGAGCAGTTGATAGTGTTCCATGTGAATTCATGATTTGGTGGTGCATCAATTGCTGGATAAATACCATTACTGATTCCAATGGTGACAAATGCAATTCTTGGTAGCAAAATATCTACATTTTTTATAGAAGATCCTTATGCAAATATGGGATAACTGCTCCAGATTTTTAAATACATTTCTCTATCTTTGGCCAATCTATCTTTATAGTTCTTGACTGCTTGGAGAAATCCACTAGGGAATTCTGAGAGGATGGTTAAAGTGGTTATATATAATGTGTCTATAAGCCCACTTTGAAAAAGTAGGTATGTGGGCAATGGGTCTGCATCTGGTAAAACAATGGCTTTAGGTCCATACTTTCCTCTATTCAAAGGATAGTATTGTTGGATTTTGAGTGCATCGGTCCAATTGTATATATTCTGGAAACAATCATAAAACATTTCTGAAGTGAGTTTACGGGCTTCTATCTGGATGGTTTTTGTAGGTATGGAATTGATCCGGTCCATATTGGGAATTTTACCCAATACTGTCTTTGTAGATGAAGTTGCAGGTGCTTCCAAAACCTATTTATAAAGAGGTCTAAGTTCAGGTTGTTGCTGTCTATATTCTGCAAGAGATTTTTCTGCATCAATTTTAGTTTTAAAACTTTTGTGCAATATACAGTTCGGCGGTAATGTATTTGGTGCCTTGTGCCAAGCATCATAGATACCTGTCATTGGTCCATTGTAGATAACATAGGTTTTTCCATCATTGTCATCTTGTTGCTTTTGGGATATAGGTGTTTGCATTTGGGTGATTTGAGTTGGAGTGATAAGAGTAGGAGTGGTAATTGAAGGAGTTGAAGGTGTAGGAATAGGTACAGAGGTAGGTATAGAAGTGGATTCAATAAGTGCTTTTTAGTTTTTGTAGTGTTTTGTCTACGAACTTGAATAGTTGTCTCCAATTGGTTAATGTCTTTAGTAATAGCTCGAACCATTTGCTGTTGATTAATTAAATCTATCTTCCTTTGTGCAAGGGTTTCTTCTAGATTTTTTATTGTTGCTTCCATTCTTTGGTTAATATATCTGCAAGAAAATTGTCAGTTGATTTGATATAATGAATCTCAAATTGATATTGGTTGAATTCCAATTACCATATGATGAGTCTTCCTTGATTATAATTAGCTTTTATATTAATTTTAGGAAAACTACAAAGATATGTAGAATCCGTTTGAAAAATAAATGAAAATGGTAATAAATCATTTTTCCATTTTCTCAATGTCTTGAGACAGGCTAAGGTCTCTTTTTCATGAATAGGATATTTATATTAGGAGGAACTGAATGTTCCATTGATATATTTGCGTAAAAGATATTTGCATTTGTTGGGAGGTTTTGCTAGAAGGCATCTGCCCATGTATCCATACTTGCATCTATTTGCACGAGTAGTTTATCCTTCGGTAGGTAATTATATAAAACTGGTAAATGTGTACATAATGCTTTGAGTTTCCTCACAGCATTGGTATCTGCATCATTCCAAAACCATTGAACAGAGGTACTGCATTTCTTTTGCAATAATTTTCTTTCTTTTGAAAGATTTTTTAAAAACCTTGATCAGAGATATAGTTTAAAAGTCCTAAAAACTGTTGTACATGAGTTCTACTAGATAATTGATCAGGGAAATCAACTAACTTTTTTAATATATTAGGTTGTAATTTGATAAATCCAATTTGTTGTAATTCAATGCCTAAATATTCAATTGTTTGTTGTGCAAGTCGTGCTTTCTTTTTACTTAAAATTAAGCCTTTATCACTACACATCTAAAGAACTATTTTCACTTTTTTAAATAATCATTTTATCTTGATTGGAATAAATAATTATATCATCTATATATACAAAGTAAAATCTTCTAATCCAATTAGAATAGTATCCATAAAACGTTGATAAATACTAGGTGCTTGTTTTAATCCAAAAGGTAATACATTCCATTGATAATGTTTTTATGGAAGACAGGTAAAAGCAGTTAAAGATTTTGTATTTTCATGTAGTCTTAGTTGCCAGTAACCATATTTGGCATCTAGTAAACCATGTATGTCCTTTTAATTTGTTGATAATATAATCTTTGCGAAGTAATTTATATGTGTCTCCTATGGTAGCTTGATTCATTTTCTTATAATTTATAACCATTCTTCTTTTTCCCCGTTTTTGTTCAGCTGAATTGTTTACATAAAAAGTAGGTGCAGAATGTTTACTAGTACTTGGACTAATCAATTGTTTATTTGATAAATCAATACATTCAGTTATAAATTATTATACATCATTTTGTGTATAAGGTATGTTATTTTTTATATTAATTTCTTGTGTTGGATCTTTTAATTTGATTTCAATTAGTTGTTTGTTCGATTTTTCTTTGGATCTAAAGGGTTTTCACTACAAACTTGTTCTAATAATGTTTCAATTTCTAATTGTATTGAAATATTATTTAATATATAAAAATGAAGTTCATATAATTTAGTTGTAATTTTTGCAATTTTGGTAATTTGTAGTATGATAGATTGGAATTTTGAGAATTATAGATTTTGGTTTATTGTTTTTATTTATGGTGTTTTTAATGTAATATAGTGCAAATATTGACAAAAAGATTGTATAATTTTAAAAGTTATTGCCTATAATTAATAGTAATCGATTCTCATTGATATATTGAAGGTACTATAAAAGTATACTTTTCTATAATGAGAAAATTATAATAGCTTACATACCATATCGATTTAAAACTTCCATTAGCGATTCTTATTTGTAAAGGTTTTTCTAATTTTTTTCCAATTGGTTAATAATTGTTTGGAGGTAATACAAATCGTTGCTCCTATGTCAATATATGCATTAACTTTTATTTTAGTTTTTTGAATCAGAACTGGAATAAATGTTGCATTCAGATTGATTTGAGGATTCTGATTTTTCTGTATAAGATTCATAATGATAAATTGAGGAGATTGGAGAATCAGTATTATATTCAGATTCGATAGGTTCTAGATCTTCTTCTATAGCCAATTGTAATATATGAAGTTTGTTTGTATATTTGGGATTTTTTCTTTTTGGATATGTGTTAGCATAATGCCCTTTTTCTTTACATAACCAACATCTACAATTTTTCTTCTTTTATGGACATTCTTGCTTTTTAGGTTTACAGTGTCTATATTTTCTTCGTCTGAAATGTTTCCTACACGGTTTATAGGGTCGTTGTTTATAATAATGAGTTGGATATTTCTTCCATCTATAAGATTTATAAGGTTTGTACTAGGAATATTTAGATTTTTTATATCTTGTTTTTGTTTCACATCCCCATTGTTGTGGTACTTCTAGGTTGGTAGCACAACATTGTCTAATGTTTGTATGTTTCAATTTTCTTCTAAATGTTTCATCTAAACATTGTTCTGCGAATATTTTCCTTGTAATTGTTATAGCTCCACCTAAATTGTTTGCTATTTTATTTTATTTTTAATTTATGAAATTGTTCCTCTACTTTAAAGTTTATAGGATATGGTAATTTTCGTATAAAAACATGTAAATACATTTCTTGTTCATTTCCATATAATTCATAATAATATTTTGAAATTCACAGATATAACTTTCTAAATAATAGGGATTAAAATTTGAAGATGATTTAAATGCCATAGAGCTTGTTTTCTATCTTGTTCTTTGGTTTCTTCATTGTGATATAAGATATCCTTTCCAATAAATTCTTTATAAATTTATGTTATTATAACATAGAAAGTTGATGTATATGTATTAGCTTCTTGATATTTTGTAGTATTTTTCAATCTGTTTCATTTTCAAGTAAAAATTATGAGCTATACCTTTCGTTTTATAAGTAATAAAATTCCATAATGAATTTTTGTTAGTTATATCACCAAAAGGTCTATCTATTTGTAATATTAATTGCATTTTATCTACCCAATCTAGAATTAACTCTTCACTTTGCTTGCAACGCAATCTATGTTTAGTGTATCACTTGAACCTCTTTTTTATATGTTTAGGTGCATATTAGGAAGGATATTTGCGAATTTTGTACCTCTTTGAAAATAACCATGTTTACTTATAAATTCTGATCGACTAAAGGATAATTTGATTTTCTTTTATTTGCTCTTGGAGATGGTTGTTCATTTTAACTTTGCTACTTTCAGGTTGATCTTGGTCTACAAATGATTCTTCATCGAATTTAAATCTAAAATGAATTTTTCTTTATCGGTTATTTTATTTATTTGTTCCTCCGTTGTGACGTTAATTTTTAACCATTTGTGTAATATCTATTAATTGATTTTGAATATTTCTTTCTATTGTTTCTAATGATTCAACATTTATAGGGGCTGAATAGTCTTCTAAATTTATTTCAATGGTCTTTCTATAATTATAGGTTTTGGCTTTAGAAGCTCTGATACCAATTGGAGCGCAATTTCTATATTTTGTATTTGTAAGTCATTGAGTAATTGTAGAGTTATTGTTTGTTGTTTTAATAATTCGATCATTTGGTCTTTTAATTCTTGTATTTCTTGAGCTATACTCATAAAGTATGTTTTATATATGTTGATAATTCTTTAATTTGAGATTTAATTTTAGAGGTCTTTCAATTTTTAATGACTGTGATCGTTGTATCAAAGGGTTTGAAGAAGATGAAATATCTGAAAAAGAATGTCTTTGTTGAATTACAGTGGAAATTTGAAATGGAAATTGTATAGTAGGTAAAGATTGTATTGTAGGAATTGAATTAACGCCACAAGTTAGAACTTACTTGATAAGTTGAATCAATCCTTAAGGTAAAACAAGCAAGAATCTCAATTCTCTCTTGAAGAATGCTTTCTAATTTTATTGATCTCTCTAAAACTCGTGTTCATGGCTAAAGCAAGGGTTTAAATACCTTTTTCAATGTAAACCCTAACAAAGATAACCTAAAAACCCTAAAAAAAGCCCAAAATATCAAAAAGGCCTTCTTGAAACAAATCTGCCCAAGAATAAATCCCACATGGATTTGGGCTTCAAAATTAATTAAAATTGACTAGTCCTTGTCCAAATAGGATAAGAAAATCACAAAATAGAAGACTAACTTAAGAGGGGCGAATTGGGCTTTTAAACTAGGCCCACAAGCTTGGTTCCTTAAAATAAAACATGCACATGACTTTTTTAATAAAGCACATGCACACTTAATGCAAACTAGCCCATGAAAAAGCCTAAAAGAAGTCCACATTCCCTTTATAAGATAAAATAAGCCCAAGCCCGTTGATTAGACTTGTGCTTGTGAAAATTGGCTAAGTGTTAGCCCTCTTGAGTTGATGTCTCGAATGTGCACACACACTTAGGTGTCTTCCTAAGCTCTTCCCCAAGCTTGATCAACAAAACTTCTTGAAGTGCTTGTGAAACAAAAGCTTGTATATAAATCTGAAATTGTGCTTTAAGTTTGTTGGAGCGTGACCTTGTAATTGGACCCATTGGCATCCTCAAATCTCCATTGCCTTGATGAGTTGTATCATTGACCGAGCAATAAATGACTAGCATGCATAGGTACAACATCACAAAGTACTTGATCAGAATACTTTTCAATGGTGAAAGATACAAGGACTTGTTTATTTACCTTGATTTCTCCCATGTCATTCAGCCATTGTAGTCTATACGGCCTAGGGTGTTTCACGCACTCCAACCCTAGTTTTTCCACCATCAATGTACTAGCCACATTAGTGCAGCTTCCCCCATCAATGATCAAGCTACAAATCTTCTCATTCACTAGGCATCTGGAATGAAAAATATTTTCCCTTTGCTCAATTCCATCTTCCTTCACTTGAGCATTCAAAACTCGCCTAGTAACAAGTAATTCACCCCTAGGTGCATCCTCAACTTCCACATCAGAACAATCTTCCAACTCAGGCATGGAAGCCAAATCATCTTCTTCCTCCTCAGACACAACTTCTCCTCCTCTCACAAACATTGTTTTCTTGTCTGGGCTTTGAGAAGCAATATGACCAATACCAAGACATTTAAAGCATTTAATAATCCTATGCTTTTCAGAATTGGAACTAGAAGAACTTGTAGTTTTAAAAGTACCTTTTGGATTTGCTTTGTTCTTCTCTTCCTTTAGCTTGTCTTTGTCCTTCTCATTCTTCTTGGACCATTTCGAGTTCCAATTTGTAGTAGAGCTTGGGTAAGAAGCCTTGTTGGAGCTTTTGTACTTGAGTTGCCTCTCCACCTTCACGGCCATATTCACCATCTCCTCTAACAGCGATAGACGACATTGAAGAGAGACAAAATCTGAGAGGGAGAGTCCGGAGTCGGTAGAGGTGAGTGAGAGAGAGAGACATCGGCGATGAAGAGAGACCATTTTTAATTTTGCAAAATGGTCCCTGACCTTTTTTTTTTTGCAAAATTGTCCAAAAAGTACAGGAATTTATGGCTCTAGCAGTCTCAACGAAAACGGTCGAATTTTGACCGATAAGTTTTAGCCTGTTTGATCGGATTCCGGTCGAACGGGCGTTCGGTCGGTCTTGTCTGATGGAATGGTATTTTGATCATTGCTTTCAACATGGTTTTGCACATAAATTTGGAGTTACTCCTTTAGACGCTTTGCTCGGGACCTTATCACCGGACCGACAAAACTTTCCTTATTAGGGAAACCTTCTACGTTGGCACTTGAATGATCTTGTTTTTCTTGAACAGCCTCAATATGATTTCCCATGGCATCTCCATGCACTTTACCATGTTCCAAAACTGGTGAAGTTTCCTTATTTAGAACCCGAAAACTTTCCATATTTGGAATCAGGTCTAAATCACCTAGATTGCTTCTTGTAGCATCTTGAACGTCATTTGTATAATTTCCCCTCCCCTGAAAATGATTCGTCCTTGAATCTTCACCTTCATCAAAACAAAATGAGACAGGTCAGATACATTAAAGGTACTAAAAACAGCATACTCACCAGGAAGATCAACTTTATATGCATTGTCATTGATCTTAGCAATAATTTGAAATGGTCCATCACCACGAGCATCCAATTTAGATTTTCTTTTGGAAGGAAACCGTTCCTTGCTCATGTGCACCCATGCCCAATCTCCTGGTTCAAAGGTTACCTTGCGCCTTCCTTTGTTCACTTTGTTAGCAACTTGTTGATTTCTCTTCTCATTCCTTTCTCGTGCTTTATTGTGAATGGCCTTAACCAATTCAGCCTTTTTAAGCCCATCTAAGTTAGAGATCTCACTTAAAGGAAAAGGCACAAGATCCAAAGGGGTTAGTGGTTGAAAACCATACACAATCTCAAAAGGAGAAAATCCAGTAGAAGAATGCACACTTCTATTATAAGCAAACTCAACAAATGGCAAAAGTTCCTCCCAAGACTTTACATTCCCTCTAATTAAAGCACGCAACAAGGTACCAAGAGTCTCTGTTTACTACTTCAGTTTGACCATCAGTTTGAGGAAGTGATGAAGTAGAAAATAATAACTTAGTCCCAAGTTTAGACCAAAGTACACGCCAAAAATGACTAAGAAACTTAACATCTCGGTCAGATACAATAGTTCTAGGTATGCCATGCAAACGTACTACCTTGTGGAAAAACAAATTGGCAATGTGAGATGCATCATCGGTTTTATGACATGGAACAAAATGAGCCATTTTAGAAAAACGATCTACTACAACAAAAATTGAGTCTCGTCCTTTCTTAGTTCTCGGTAACCCTAAAACAAAGTCCATAGAAATATCAATCTAAGGATGAGTAGGAACAGGCAATGGCATGTATAACCCATGTGGTTGAACTCTAGACTTAGCTTGCCTACATGATATGCAACTTGAACAGATTTTCTCAACGTCTTTGCGCATATTTGGCCAAAAGAAATGCTCATGCAATATACTCAATGCCTTGTCTATACCAAAATGTCCCATGAGCCCCCCCACCATGTGCTTCACGAACAAGCAATTCTCGAATTGAACTATTAGGCACGCATAATTTCCCTTTCATAAATAGAAATCCTTCATGCCTATAAAAATCATTGAATGCAGCATGTTCACAAGCAACATACACATTTGAGAAATCAACATCATGCGCATACAATTCTTTCATGTGCTCAAATCCCAACAACTTAGAAGAAAGAGTTGAAATCAAAGAATACCTTCTAGAGCGCGCATCAGCCACAACATTCTCTTTTCCTTGCTTGTATTATCAATTTTAGAAAAAATGCATGCGCCATGTAACTCATCCAACATATCATCTGTAGGAAAATTCCGGTGTGAGCATCACATGCCCATGGTGCGGAAAACAAAAATTTTTGTTCCGGGACCTTCCCGAAAACCAGGATCTATGTGTCTATACAACAAATTAAAGAGTGCTAACACTTACCTTTGTCCTTGGAGAGCTTGAAAACAAACGATGAAGAGGAGATGAAGAAGCCTTGAAGGATGAAACTCTTTCATTTTCCTTGAATTCTTCATCAGCCACGATGATCCTCATCTTTCTCCTTTGCTATTTTGTTTTTAGTCATTAAATGAATTGATGACTAAGCAAAAATGGAGAAACTTCTTCTCCTTTCGACGTGTACATATATATATATATTAATTAATTAATTCTTTAATTAATTTATTATATATATACAGCTTCTCATATTTACAGCCTCTGAGATCCACTGCTTGATCAAATCAAAGAGCTTGAGATGTGCTAGTCTTTCCAGATTACCGATGTCCAGTCTCAGTAATCCTATGACTAGGGATTATTTAGATACTAACATAATTGCACATGATAGGAATCTCAGTAGTATGACCACATCACAATTTCCTTCATGCTATGTCATATATCATGGACTTCATTAATTTGCTTATAGATCAATATCCATTCATAAATAATGAATAGCAAGTTAATGAAATTTGCCTTTCTTTATTTATTCATAAAGTATGTACACAAATTTGTACAAAATGTGCTAAAGGCGATTGCCTTCAGGGCACTACTCTAACAATCTCCCACTTGACCTAAAGCCAATCGCCTTGATATCTAATACCATAGGCGAGTACATGAGAATCAAAACTCTTTTGTGATAATGGCTTTGTCAACGGATCAACAATATTCTGCTCGGTGGGAATTCTCTCGATCTGGACATCACCTCGTCCTATGATCTCCCTGATCAGATGATATCTGCGAAGTACGTGTTTGGATCGTTGATGAGACCTTGGTTCTTTCGCCTGCGCAATAGCCCCATTGTTGTCACAATACAACTGTATGGGCCCATCACTGCTAGGAACCACACCAAGTTCGGTAATGAACTTCTTGATCCAAACTGCTTCCTTTGCTGCTTCTGAAGCGGCATGTACTCTGCCTCGGTTGTTGAATCGGCAGTCGTCTCTTGTTTGGAACTCTTCCAACTGATTGGGATTTGGAATCATCCTTATCAGATTGAAAAATGGCATCTGTATACCCGCTCACTTTGAGATCTCCATCTCCATATATCAAGAAAACATCCTTAGTCCTTCGCAAGTACTTGAGGATATTCTTGACGCCACCCATGACCCTCACGGGATCCGATTGGTATCTCGTCGTAACACTTAGAGCATATGATACATCGGGTCTCGTACATAACATAGCGTATATGATAGATCCTACCGCAGATGCATACGGGATCATATTCATAAGCATCCTCTCATCTTGTGTCTTAGGACACATAGATTTCGAGAGTGTTATCCCATGAGTCACAGGAAGGTACCTCTCTTGGATTGCTCCATGCTAAACCTCTTCAGCATCTTGTCTATGTACGTGGATTGTGAAAGACCAAGCAACCTTTTTGATCTATCTCTATAAATCTTTATCCCAAGGATATAAGTTGCTTCACCAAGGTCTTTCATGGCAAATTGTTTGGACAACTAAATCTTGACTGATTGTAGCATAGAGACATCGTTTCCAAGCAATAATATGTCATCTACATACAGCACAAGGAATACGATTGCAGTTCCATTAACCTTCTTATACACACAGTGTTCATCCGGATTTTGTGAGAAACCAAACTCTTTGATTACCTCATCAAAACGGATATTTCAACTCCTGGATGCTTGTTTCAATCCATAGATAGATTTCTGAAGCTTGCATACCTTTTTGCCATTATAGGAGGTGAAGCCCTCAGGTTGTGTCATATACACATCCTCAGCTAGATTTCCATTTAGGAAAGCTGTCTTCACATCTATTTGCCATATCTCATAATCATAATGAGTGACAATGGCTAGGAGTATTCTAATGGATTTAATTATTGCTACTAGGCTGAAGGTCTCGTCGTAGTCAACTCCTTGTCTTTGACGAAAACCTTTAGTCACAAGCATTGCTTTATAGGTAATCACATTACCATCCATGTCAGTTTTCTTTTTGAAAACATATTTGCACCCTATGGGTTTGATTCCTTCGGGTGCCTCAACCAAAGTCCATACTTGGTTTTCATACATGGAATCCATTTCAGCCTGCATGGCATGAAGCCATTTCTCGACTCACGAACTCTTGAACCTCTTCATAGGTGGTAGGCTCATCATCTTCTATGAGCAATATGTCATTCTGTTCATTCACGAAATCCATATCTCTAGAATAGGCGTATCTATGTGACCTATGAACTTGTGTTATAGAAGGTTGAACTGTTACTTCATCGTATGAGTTCTGATTTGAGTTCAGCGGTTGATCTGCGTCTGCTCGAGCATCCCGAACTTCTTCAAGTTTAATTTTGCGCTCCCACCGCCTTCTTGTAAAAGAAACTCTTTCTCTAAAGACAGCATGCTTGAAACAAACACCTTTTGTTCCTCAGCAAGGTAGAATTGATATCCCATTGTTTCTTTAGGATATCCTACGAACAGACACTTGTCAGACTTTGCATCAAGTTTATCTGACTGTGTCCGTTTCACATAAGCAGGACAACCCCAAACATTCAAATGAGTAAGATAGGGTGTTTTGTTAGTCCACATCTCATATGGAGTAACTTCAACTGTCTTTGATGGAACTCTGTTTAACAAGTAAACAGCTGTCTCGAGTGCATACCCCTAAAAAGATTTCGGTAACTTTGCAAAGCCCATCATTGATCGTACCATGTCTAACAAGGTTCGATTTCTCCTTTCTACCACACCATTATGCTGTGGTGTGTGAGGAGGAGTCCATTGAGATAAAATCCCATTATCTCTAAGATAATCCAAAAACTCTTGGTCTAAGTATTCCCCACCACGATCTGATCGTAATATCTTGATACTTTTCCCAAGTTGGTTTTCTACTTCATGTCTGAATTGTTTGAACTTTTTAAATGCTTCAGATTTGTATCTCATCAGATACAGGTACTCATATCGAGAATAATCATCGATAAAGGTAATGAAGTAAAGACAACCACTTCTGGCATGGATGGATATCGGACCACATACATATCTTCTTAACTTTGCTCCATCCAAATCGGTGCCTAAAACACCTAGGGAGTTGTGGACTGGCCGAGTGCCTTCATTGAGGCACTTGAGGACTTGGGGCGGTCCAGCCCATGTTCTAAAGCCTGAATCTACAAAGATGGAACCAAGGTCAGAAGTATGTTTGTTTGTAGGATATCCTACGGGAACTCGAGGGTACTATTTTTACAGTCCTCATGATAGGAAGGTATTTGTGTCGACAAATGCAAACTTCTTAGAGGTAGAGTTTGTGAGAAATCACAAAGAAAGAAGTGAAGTATTACTAAAGGAGTTAGCAATTTCATCCAAACCAAGAGTTGTTTTGGATATGACAGAACAAGATGTCGAAATGGATTCAAGAGTTGAATCAGAAGTGTAACCTGAACATCAAGATGTGCCTAGACGTAGTGGGAGGGTTGTGAGACAACCAGATAGGTATCTGGGTTTAGGAGAAGGCTTAATTGCCATCTCATACCAAGAAGAAACAGATCCCATTACGTATACACAGGCTATTAATGATGTTGATGTAGGAAAATGGCTCAAGGCAATGGAATCAGAAATAGATTCTATGTATACTAATGAAGTCTGGGTCCTTGTAGATCTACCACCAGGTCTAAAAACTATAGGGTGTAAATGGATCTACAAAAGGAAAAGGGGATCGGATGGAAAGGTAGAGACCTTTAAAGCTAGATTGGTAGCTAAAGGCTATACTCAAAAGGAGGGTATAGACTACGAGGAGACTTTTTCTTCGGTTGCCATGCTTAAGTCCATCAGGATTCTTTTGGCCATAGCAGCAGCCTATTTTGATTATGAAATATGGCAAATGGATGTCAAGACCGCATTTCTGAATGGAGATCTTGAGGAGACCATTTATATGGCCCAACCAGAAGGATTCATTGAGCTAAGTAATGAGCATAAGGTTTGAAAGTTGTAAAGGTCTACTTAAGCAAGCATCTAGGTCTTGGAACATTAGGTTTGATAAGGCTATCAAAACCTATGGGTTCATACAAAACCTAGATGAGCCTTGTGTTTACAAAAGAATACAAGAAGGTAAGGTTACTTTCCTAATCACTCAGTATGTTGATGACATTACGCTCATTAGGAATGATATGGGAATGTTATCTGCGGTTAAGGATGGTGAATGAGCAGTTTTCAATGAAGGATTTGGGAGGGCTACCTATGTTCTAGGGATCAAACTTATAAGGGATCGTAAGAATAAGAAGATAGTTTTGTCTCAACTAACCTACATTGAGAATATGCTCAATAAGTTAGCCATGCAAGATTCCAAGAGGGTTTCACTCCTACTAGACATGGAATCAAACTTTCAAAGGAACAAACACCTAAAACCTAAGAGGAGGTTGAACACATGCGTAACATTCCATATGCTTGGCAGTTGGTAGTTTGATGTATGCAATGTTGTGCACTAGACGGGATATCATTACATGATGGACCGGTAGCGATTTCAGTCCAATCCAGAATGGAACATTGAATTGCGGTTAAGTGTATACTTAAGTATCATCGTGGGACGAAGAACTTAATGCTTGTTTACTCGAAGTAATCTTATTCCGACAGATATCTGATTCGATTTCAATCGATGTTGATTCAAGAAATCAACTTCTGGTTCTATATTTACTTTAGGAGGTGGAGCCATAGTTTGGAGGAGTGTTAGTTTGGAGGAGTGTCAAGCAATCTTGTATTGCTGATTCGACTATGGAGGCTGAGTATGTTGCTTTGCTTGTGAAGCGAAGAAAGGAAGCGATCGGCTCGGAAGTTCTAAATGATTTGAAGGTAGTTCGAGGCGAAAAAGCCATTACACTTTATTGTGATAATAGTGGGCAATGGCTAATTCTAAAGAACCTCTGAACCACAAAGCTGCCAAACACATTGAGCGAAAGTATCATCTCATAAAGAGATAATACAACGTGGAGAAGTGGATGTGGTAAAGATTCCTACAGAGCAAAACCTTGTTGATCCGTTCACAAAGACATTGACTCAAAAGAGCTTTGAGGGTCACCTAGAAGGGATGGGAATGAAGGATATGTCAAACTTGCTTTAGGGCAAGTGGGAGATTGTTGGAGTTATGTAAATATAGTGCCCTGGAAAGCAAGTATATTTACATGTAACTTTATCTTCTTCAGTTACAATTTTGTAATGAAAATATTTATTATTAATAAAACAAAAGAGTTTGGTTTTATCTGTATGAGCATTATATATCTGGTCATAAGGTACCAAGATTCATTTGTAAGTAATATACATATACATAGAGATGTATGGGAAACATGTATATTATTAGAATCTGAATTAATTGATTCACAGTTGAATAATCAAGTTGATCGTTTGATTATGGTTTAGACTGTAGTGTTGCGATTTATCTCCATATAAGTAAAGGAGTTTACTTAAAGGAAATGATGAGTTTCATATCATGATAGTAGTAGACTATCGATAATGGCACTATTAAATGAATCTGGAATCAAGTATGTTTTCAAGAATAAAGTGGGTCGTTACTTTAATCTTAAAACATACAACTTAAGCATTCGCTTATTATGAACCACAATCTTGATGAGTGGTGAACTCATATGTGTTTCATTATAATTCTTGATATGATCGGAATAGATTTTTACAGGGTATTAATCCGATTATCTGCATGTTGGAATTATTAATTGAAACATGTATCGAGAACATTCACTCAAATAAAGAGTTTATAGTGTTATCATCTCTTACAGATGTTTTAAGGAGATTTGGTGATTAAGCTGGCGCCAGTAGTTTGATGGACTAGCTACCTATCAAGTCTTAACACTAAGATGAGATCTTATGTGTTAATCACCATATAAAGTAAAATGAGAGATCTAGAAGGAAAAACCAACATAAGGGCAAAACGGTAATTTTACCCTTTGTTGTGCGGATGGCTATAATAAGGTTCTAAATAGGGTTTGCAATTGGACATATTCTCATAATATTTAATAATTCAAGAGTTCAACTAATTGTCTTTAGTGGAATGACATTTAGTTAATAAGCTAGAATTAATTCAATGAGATTGAATTATTTACGGGCTTATTGGAGCTTGAATTATCAAAGTCCAATAAGATTCCCCACTTGGCTTTAAGGAAGGTTATCAAGCTAAGTAAGAAGTAGTTTGGAGGCTTTAGAAGTCCATAATTGAATGATGGGCTTATACTAATTAATGGTTAATTGTAAGCCCATATGTTCATTTAGAAATGGGCTTGTTTTGGTTTAATGTAATTGATTAGATTAATTATATTAAAACAATTTTTTAAATGGAGAAGAAGCAATTTCAAAATTGTGTTAGGTTAGATGTGTAACCACACATTTGACATTAAAATACTAAATAAAGATGGTCTTTATTATGGTTCATCATTATTAAATGGAGTTATGAACTTACCATTAAATGGTTTAATGGTTGGCTTTTAATGTTGGCATGTAACCTATTTGCATTCATTAGATTAAAGATGAAAGATGTGCATTAGATGGACCATCTTCCTTCTTTCTTCTTGCCAAAACCGAAATGGGTATTCAATTATAGGTTATGGTCTTTTCAAATAGCCATTTTAAAGATAAATGAAGTAAGTCTCATTTATTGGCTATTTGATGAGTGATTAATGTAAGAAGTGATGCATTGGATGCCTCTCACTCTTTCCATTCATGCATATTTCGAAATTGAGATGTAAGAAAGGGTTCTTGCATGTTTTTTACACATTCTCTCCTTTCATGCAAGGTAGAACCGTAATTCCTAAGTGAAAGAATTGAAAGAGTTTCAATTTTGGTTCTTCTTCTTCTAAGAAAATCTCCTCCAAATATTTCTTCTCCTTTCCCACCAAAAGATTTTGTTAACCTAGTTGTCCTTGAAGAACAAGTGGTAAATCTAATTGGTTGAGGATACTACAACAAGGAAGAAGATAGATTGCTAAAGGAAAAGACTCAAAGGCAAAGGATTTGGATATAAGAAAGAGAGGATAGCGCAGCGAGGATTTAAAGTCAGAAGCGAAGGAGTGGTAATTCCTTTTATCTTGTTCTTGGTTTTATTATCCTTATACCATATCATGTATGGATTAGCATGTTGATTTGGATATATTGCTTCCGCTGTAAGATGATTTCTTAAAAAGTTTTGAAATCTATCGTTTCTCCATTCTAAGCTTGCTTTCTTTTTTCGATCCAACAATTGGTATCAGAGCCGGTTTTTCATGCATGATTTCGGTTCCTATATGGTGGATGCATGGGTTGGCAATCTTTTTATGTATACTGCATATTTTTATGTGATAGAAATATATATGGTGTATGTTGCTCTTTTGGTTGTCCATAGAAGTTAAATTTTATCTTGTAAGATTTCTTCATTTGGTTGTAACAAGGACGGTGGTCAATCATCACCATATTTCCTCCTTGGTTTCTTTTTTCTATTTTATTTGATTTTGTAATGTACAAATTGATGTAATGATGAAGAAGGAGCAGCCATGGATTGAAGAAATGGAAAGGTAAAATTTTCGATGTATCCTTTTGTGTTTTGGCATAAGTTTTGTGAAAACTAAGTTGCTGGAATTTTTGTTTCAATGAATCATATTTCAGTTATGATTGGAAAACAAGTGCTGGTTTTTTGTTTCAAAGAATCCAATTTCGGTTTTGCTAAAATACTAAGTCTGTGTTTAATTTTCATGAAATGAGTTTGGTTTTAATAAAACAAGTGCTGGAATTTTTGTCAAAACAAAGATTTGGTTTTCTAAAAATCTAGTGCTGGAATTTTATTTTCAAAATGACAAAATTCTAATTTCATAAATGCTATTACATTTTGTTTACCGAATGGGCGGATCATGTTAGCGAAGAGTTGAGCGGAAGATCCAAGATGAAGAAGCATATTTTGGCCTAAAAGGCTTGTAATTATTTTATGTTTTTAGGATGGACAATCAAAAATGGCTTCATTAGTTCATGTGATGAATGGAGAAATGAATGCTTGTAATATGTGATATTATGTGATTGCATGTCATTTAGAAAATTGCCAACCCTAGGCCTTGCCATGCATTCATTATGTATGAGATATATAATGAAACAATATATGATGGATAATAAATTGCATCTAGACAAGATGGTATTTAAAACTTAAAGCCCAAAAAGATTGAGTGGGAGAGGATGCTCCTGTGAGAGTCCACAGTCTCCAAATGGTGGCCCGTTTGCATGTGGTGAAGTGTTACTCCCCATCGGAGGGCATGGATCCTAGATCTTGCATGGTTTGGGTCTCCTTAAGGATAAGTCTACTTAATGATAGCAAATGTGACCTCCCACCGAGGCATGATTTGTAGGTATCTTTAGTGAATGAATCAAATGGTTATACACTCAACATTTTTTATCAATAAACTGCCCACCGTAGCTCTGTTGGTAAAAGTATGGACCAAATTAAGGCGCTTCTTAAAAATTGAGCATGAGATGCTTGGTAGTTTTTGAGTGGGAGGGTCCCAATTTTTCTTGTAATAGATAAGATGGCCCACCGTCACTTAGTGCATTATAGATAAGAAAAATAACCGTAGTATAATGTTTTAATTTTTAAGTTTTGTTAAATCTATCATCATGCATACATGCATCATGATTTTATACAAAGTTCCATAAATTGTTGACTAGTATGCTCATGTTTTAATAATTTATATTTTCGACATAATCAACCACAAATGAATCCACTCACCCCGCTCTTGACTAATAACAAATTGGAAAATGGAGACAAGTTTAATGAATGGAGACGTAACCTTGACATTGTTCTTCAATATGAGCGTATTTCATGGGTGTTAACGAAAATGAGCCTACACCTCTAAGTGGAGATGCAACTCTGAGCAAGTCCAACAACATGAGCATTGGCGGAATCTTGACAAGACTACTAAGTGTTATATTAAAACTTCATCGTGACATGTTGCAAAAGCAAATTGCTTGTATGAAAACTGCTAGTGTAATGGTCCATCACCTACATGAGATGTTTGGTGTGAGGACTAGGTCTGCAGAGTGAAAGCTATCCAAACCTTTCATAATCTCGAGACATGAAACACAGGTGAGCAAGTGCGGGATTACATGATGAAGGTAATCTCTGCGGTCCTTTGAAATTTGAGATGCTTAGGGCGGATATGGATGCGGACACGCAGATGATTATGATCATCAATAGCTTAAACTCTTCTTTTCAGCAGTTTAAGTTGGACTATGAGCTCAACAAGAAGGATTACACCTGAGTGAGTTGATGAATACCCTCCGAGAACACGGAGGAAATATTGAATATTAAGACTCATGGGCCGAAGCTAATGTAGTTTCTTCTTCTAAGCCTAAGGGTAAGGGCAAGGAAAGAAGAAGGGCCCAATGAAAAGAAGGCCCAAATAGGGTCAAGGCCAAACCCATGAAAAAGAAGGCCAAAGAGAACATCAAAGGAAAGTGTTTCCTTGTGATGAGATGGGCCACTGGAAAAGAAACTGTCCAGTCTACCTAGAGTCCCTCAAAAGAAAACAAGGGGTTCCAGCAAAGGAAAAGACTTCCTAAAGGCCAGTTTCAAGTTAAGATAGCAGATGGTTCCTATGTTTCAGCAGAATCAGTGGGAGTAGTTATCTTGGACTTTCCTAGTGGTCATAGGTTATATTTGGAAGATGTTTATTACATGCCAATGATTGTAAGGAACATGATTTCTATTTTTTGTCTAATAAAATCTGGCTATTCCTTATATTTTGAAAAGGTTGTTTCAATATATGAGAATAAGGATTTGATTTGTGAAGCGATAATTAAACATGGATTGTTTTTATAGAACCTATGAAAGGCTCACTAAACACCACATAATTGATAAAACCAAGACAATCCAATATCTCTAGCATTAATTCAAAGTATCTATGGCATCTAAGGATGGGTCATATCAATCATAAAAGACTTGACAGGCTAGTAAAGGATGGGATCCTTATGGGCTTGGATAGTGATCCATTACCCACCTGTGAATCTTGTATTGATCGAAAAATGACAAAAGCCTCATTTCCTTCTAAAGGAAACAGATTTGAATCCACATTGGACATGGTACATACTGATGTGTGTGGGCCCATGAATGTACAAGCTAGAGGAGGTTATGAATATTTCCTAACTTTTATAGATGATTGCTCAAGACATGGCTATTTGTATTTGATGCATAAAAAGAGTGAATCTTTTGAAAAGTTCAAAGAATTCAAAATTTGAAGTTGAGAAGCAACTTGACAAGCCATTAAAACGACTTGATCGGATCGAGGTGGTGAGTATTTATCTGGAGAGTTCCAGCAATATTTAATTGACAATGGAATTGTTTCCAATTTGTCGACTCCTCGTACCTTAATGAATGGTGTAGCAGAGAGGAGAAATAGAACTCTATTGGAAATGGTAAGATCGGTGATGTCCTATGCTAGCCTTCGAGAATCGTTACGGGGATATGCCATACAACGACAACATATCTTCTTAACTTTGCTCCATCCAAATCGGTGCCTAAAATACCTAGGGAGTTGTGGATGGCCGAGTGCCTTCATTGAGGCACTTGAGGACTTGGGGTCATCCACCCATGTTCTAAAGCCCTGAATCCACAAAGATGGAACCAAGGTCGAAGTATGTTTGTTTGTAGGATATCCTACGGGAACTCGAGGGTACTATTTTTACAGTCCTCATGATAGGAAGGTATTTGTGTTGACAAATGCAAACTTCTTAGAGGAAGAGTTTGTGAGAAATCACAAAGGAAGAAGTGAAGTAGTACTAAAGGAGTTAGCAATTTCATCCAAACCAAGAGTTGTTTTGGATATGACAGAACAAGATGTCGAAATGGATTCAAGAGTTGAATCAGAAGTGCAACCTGAACATCAAGATGTGCCTAGACGTAGTGGGAGGGTTGTGAGACAACCAGATAGGTATCTGGGTTTAGGAGAAGGCTTAATTGCCATCTCAGACCAAGAAGAAACAGATCCCGTTACGTATACACAGGCTATTAATGATGTTGATGCAAGAAAATGGCTCAAGGCAATGGAATCAGAAATAGATTCTATGTATACTAATGAAGTCTGGGTCCTTGTAGATCTACCACCAGGTCTAAAAACGATAGGGTGTAAATGGATCTACAAAAGGAAAAGGGGATCGGATGGAAAGGTAGAGACCTTTAAAGCTAGATTGGTAGCTAAAGGCTATACTCAAAAGGAGGGTATAGACTACGAGGAGACTTTTTCTCCGGTTGCCATGCTTAAGTCCATCAGGATTCTTTTGGCCATAGCAGCCTATTTTGATTATGAAATATGACAAATGGATGTCAAGACCGCATTTCTGAATGGAGATCTTGAGGAGACCATTTATATGGCCCAACCAGAAGGATTCATTGAGCTAGGTAATGAGCATAAGGTTTGCAAGTTGCAAAGGTCTACTTAAGCAAGCATCTAGGTCTTGGAACATTAGGTTTGATAAGGCTATCAAAACCTATGGGTTCATACAAAACCTAGATGAGCCTTGTATTTACAAAAGAATACAAGAAGGTAAGGTTACTTTCTAATCACGTATGTTGATGACATTACGCTCATTGGGAATGATGTGGGAATGTTATCTGCGGTTAAGGATGATGAATGAACAGCCAATGAAGGATTTGGGAGGGCTACCTATGTTCTAGGGATCAAACTTATAAGGGATCGTAGGAACAAGAAGATAGTTTTGTCTCAACTAACCTACATTGAGAATATGCTCAATAAGTTCGCCATGCAAGATTCCAAGAGGGGTTTCACTCCTACTAGACATGGAATCAAACTTTCAAAGGAACAAACACCTAAAACCTAAGAGGAGGTTGAACGCATGCGTAACATTCCATATGCTTCGGCAGTTGGTAGTTTGATGTATGCAATGCTGTGCACTAGACCGGATATCTGTTACGCAGTGGGACTGGTAAGCAGATTTCAGTCCAATCCAGGAATGAAACATTGGACTGCGGTTAAGTGTATACTTAAGTATCTTCGTAGGACGAAGAACTTAATGCTTGTTTACTCTGGAAGTAATCTTATTCCGACAGGATATACAGATTCTGATTTCCAATCAGATGTTGATTCAAGGAAATCAACTTCTGGTTCTATATTTACTTTAGGAGGTGGAGTCATAGTTTGGAGGAGTGTTAGTTTGGAGGAGTGTCAAGCAATCTTGTATTGCTGATTCGACTATGGAGGCTGAGTATGTTGCTGCTTGTGAAGCAGCAAAGGAAGCAGTCTGGCTCCGGAAGTTCCTAAATGATTTGAAGGTAGTTCCAGAGGTAGAAAAAGCCATTACACTTTATTGTGATAATAGTGGGGCAGTCTTTGAAACTAGTGGGAGCCATATGCATGATCATAAGGACTTGAATGACATGCATATGGCTCCCACTAGTTTCAAAGAATCCATAACCCTCAGTACGAATCCAAGAAACGTTATGACAAAATGTCCTAGTGGGTCGATATCCGACATTACTAAAATGACTTTGGGTTTACCCAACAAGCCACCTTAGGTCAATCGGTAGGTATCGGTCATACCAATTACCTTGAGTTTACTCAACAAATCAACGCTTCTATGAAAACCGACCCATTAATTTGAAAATCTTATTTTCATGGTTCGAACATATCCGTATAGAGTGAGCTTGGGTTTACCCAACAACCCAACTCTATAAGAACTCTGGTTCTCCCCATATTAATGGAAGGCGTTAGTTTTCATATGATGTGTGAGGGTTTTCAGGTCTCATCTTCTTCTCCTCCAATGGTAGGATTATAGTCACCATGACTATATGGAATGATTTAGGGTATTTCATCAATCACATTGAGTCTATACCTAAAATCATCCATCATCCCACCTTGCATGTTGTAAGTCGACTTGTGTATGTGTAAGTCGACTTATGCTAGTGTGTAAGTCGACTTATGCATGTGTAAGTCGACTTATGCAGTCAATACTAACAAGTCGACTTGTACCATCGTGCAAGTCGACTTATGCGTCTACAGTGCACGGACAAGTCGACTTGTTCATGTGTAAGTCGACTTATCCATGTGGAATGCTATCTAATCGGCTAATTTCTCAATCCGTGCAGTTCCAATTCACAATACCAAGTGTAATACACTTTACCTTGATGTACCAATGAAACACTTTCATTGTTGCTTACCGTATACAGTCAAACTATACATGAAATACTTGAAATCAATGAATACACTCTTATTCATTCAGATCTCCAAATAATTTAAGAATATCAAACTATCACCCTAAGTATCTCTAGGTAGTCTAAATTTTATCAAGATTACTTTGGCACTGGTCACAAAATTTGTGACGGCCAAAATAATCAAGACAACGAAATACACTAACGAGACGCTAATGTGACACATTTGACATCCGAAAAATATTTGGAAACCCAATTTCAAGAAATTAAATTTGGAAAGCCCACAAAATCAATATAACACCTTTTTAATCACATTAAAAATGATAAAATTACAGAGGTTACAACATGTTCACAAAATGCTCCATGAATTTTTTCAGGATTTATTTCCATCAAAAATTCAACCAACCTCAGCAACAAAACCAATGTAGAATCTGTGTTCCTCAACACAGTTATTCCCAGCAGCACACAATAAATTCTCAAATAAATAGTAAATCACATAGAAAACATTTTTACATTCTCATAGACTTTCATAAACATCTTAGAGACATGTTGGTGAAAGCAAATCCGAAAAAAAAATTTCTACAATTTATTCTCGAATTTATAAGCATGCCTGTTCATTGAATGCGCACAAAGACAGCAACCAGAACATTAGGGAATAAATTAGCAAAACCATATCAAATCACATTTATAAATTCCGAGCTTCCACAGACACATGCAACAACATCTTGTGAACATATCTGGGCAATAGGCAGCTCCGACCTAGTTATGATTTCAACGTTATATACGACACAATTGTCTCTGATACCACTGTAGGAAAATCCCGATGTGAGCAACACATGCCCACGGTGCGGAAAACAAAAATTTTTATTCCGGGACCTTTCCGAAAGCCAGGATCCATGTGTCTATACAATAATCTCAAACCATAACGGCCAAAGGAGACCGTCTCCAATGGTATCCAGGCAGAGATCAGAGAACCTAACCGGGACAAACCTTTTGACCCGGGAATAACTAGAATAAATTAAAGAGTGCTAGCTCTTACCTTTGTCCTTGGAGAGCTTGAAAACAAACGATGAAGAGGAGATGAAGAAGCCTTGAAGGATGAAGAGATGATGGAAAGCTTGAAAGATGAAAACCCTTTTTTTTCTTTCTTGCAAAACCCACGAAGAACTTCAATGAAGGAGAAGAAACTCTTTCATTTTCCTTCAATTCTTCATCAGCCACGATGATCCTCATTTTTCTCCTTTGCTATTTTGTTTTTAGTCATTAAATGAATTGATGACTAAGCAAAAATGGAGAAACTTCTTCTCCTTTCAACGTTATATATATATATATATATATATATATATATATATATATATATATATATATATATATATATATATATATATATATATATATATATATATATATATATATATATCTTTAATTAATTAATTATATATAAATAAATGTGAAGTAGTCCAGTCACACTGGGTTTGGTCTTCTTGGCTCTACGGGTCCCTTGAGGGAAAACCCCCGGAAACAATTTTCAGCAATATCAATATCGCGATCTCATTGGGACATATCTCAATCTCATCGGGATCCAATTAATCCTTTTACTCTCCATATATTGGAACTCTTTCCAAAACTATTTTACGAATTCTCTGAGACACTCTTATGCGTGTGACCCATTAGGTTCCCGGTTATGTTGGCCACTTAAATTAACACTTAATCCAAGCAAGTCATGAGCGGTATCTAGCAACACATCATGACCCCCAATTGACCGGAAAGTAATTGGTTTGACGAATGAACCTGTATTCATCATGAACCATATCACGAACCTTTCCATAGACAATTACCGTGCAATTCGTCCTTTCACCATGCTATACCCCACTTGGTTATGAGTATGGGCAATGTGTCAACTCTTACTAAACTGACTACGTCAAATCTAGTCCAAGTGATTTCAGTTCTCGTCCTGGGACTCATTACTTTATATGTCAATGAAGACATTCTTCATATATGACATATATGCTCCGGCCAGAGACTTCCAAGTAATGACCCTGACAAGAGGCCATGGGTATCATTTTCTGCTATCACAGAAGTGGTGAATCCTGTATTGACTACTCAATTACCTTCGAATACCTCAAACTGTACCCAATCACCACCCTATGAGCGACCTCTGTAAAGCAACAAGGAATGGAGTCAAAGCACTGAATCAGTATCCAAGATATCCTTGAGCACCTCAAGTCTAAGGATACTTGCACCATTGCTATGATGAGATTATCACTGACATTAGAATAGGACATCCATGTGATGATCTCATAGCAGGTCATCCAATGTACTTACTACCTCTAGTAAGCATTCACATCTCAACCCTAAATATCTCATATTTACAGCTTCTGAGATCCACTGCTTGATCAAATCAAAGAGCTAGAGATGTGCTAGTCTTTCCAGATTACCGATGCCCAGTCTCAGTAATCCTATGACTAGAGATTATTTAGATACGGACATAATTGCACATGATAGGAATCTCAGTAGTATGATCACATCACAATTTCCTTCATGCTATGTCATATATCATGGACTTCATTAATTTGCTTATAGATCAATATCCATTCATAAATAATGAACAGCAAGTTAATGAAATTTGCCTTTCTTTATTTATTCATAAAGTATGTATACAAATTTGTACAAAATGCGCTAAAGGCGATTGCCTTCAGGACACTACTCTAACATCATCAAATCGAGGTATGGGATGTCGATATTGTACCGTTATTTTGTTGACAGCTCTGCAATCCACACACATACGCCAACTTCCATCCTTCTTTGGTACCAACAAAACAGGTACTGCACATGGGCTTAAGCTCTCTCTTATATGCCCTTTCTTCTCCAAAAGTTCTTCCACGTGCTTTTGCAATTCTTTAGTCTCCGCAGGATTGTTTCGATATGCTGGTCTATTTGTATGGCAGCCCCAGGAATGAGATCGATTTGATGTTCAATTCCTCGCAAAGGTGGTAAACCTTGAGGTAGATCCTCAGGAAAAGCATCGCTATATTCCTGCGAAACATCAATCACAACACTAGGCAAAGTAGGGTCAAGATCGTTAGTTGAAAAATAAGCCTCTTTGTACAAAAGTACAAACATTGGCATGTTTGTCATCAAAGCTCTCTTCACATCCCTCACTTTTGCATAGAAATTCACTTTTCTCTCTTCTTTTCTCTCATTGGCAGAATTATCTTCACTCTTTTTCTCTTTACATTTGCCTTCTATTTTTCTCTCTCTCCTTTTTCTCTTTCTTTTCTCTTTCTTTCTCACTTTCTTTCCTTTTTCGTTCAGCCTCTTTTTGTGCAAATTCGTCATAGGATTTTTCAAGTTGCATTTGGTCTTCAAAATTTTGTTTTGGTGCCAAAGGTAAAAGTGTATACCTTTTGCCCTCTTTCTCCACTATACACCTATTCCAATACCCATCACGCATTACTCATCTATCCCATTGCCATGGCCTACCCAACAACATATGACTAGCTTGCATTGGAACCACATCACATGTAACCTCATCACTATACTTCCCAATTGTAAATGGCACCCTCACTTGTTTTTGGACTCTCACTTCCCCACTATTATTAAGCCACTGTAATTTGTAAGGTTTGGGGTGTTTAATGGTTTCTAGTCCCAATTTATCAATAAACAATGTACTAACCACATTCACACAACTAGCACCATCAACAATCACACTACACACTTTCCCACTAACTAAGCATCTAGTATGAAAGATATTTTCTCGTTGAAGTCTCGCCCCCTCTTGGTCTTCCTTATATTGTGCACTCAAAGCACGCCTAGTCACCATCAATCTACCCTCCATAGGTAACTCCCCATCACTACCATCCTCCAAGGAAGGCAACTCATCATCGACATCACTCTCGTTCATCGGTTTCAACCTCACCACCACGCATCACCATTACTCTTTTGTTTGGGCATTGTGAAGCTATATGACCAAATCCCAAACATTTAAAACATTTGATATCTCTATTTCTATTAGTGTGGGAAGTAGAAATACCTTTGTTTTTGTTGTCGAATGGTTCTTTTGCCTTGGTTTTGTCATCTTTTTTGAATTGGGCAGCCTTGTTATCATTCCTACAATTCGACTTCCATGTGGAATTTTGACTCGAATATGTGTTGGCTTGCCTCACAATTCCCTTTCGTTTCAATTGTTTTTCTATTTTAATGGCCATGTGTACCATGTCTTCTATCTCCACATAATGTTGAAGCTCTACCACATTAGCAATATCTCTGTTGAGTCCATTGAGAAACCTTGCCATGGTGGCTTCTCTATCTTCCTCCACATTTGCCCTTATCATTGCTATCTCCATCTCTTTATAGTAGTCCTCCACGCTCTTTGATCCTTGAACAAGGCTTTGCAATTTTTCATGCAATTCCCTATAATAGTGGCTAGGAACAAAACGTCTTCTCATAATGGCTTTCATCTCCTCCCATGTTTGGATAGGACGTTCTCTATTTCTCCGTCTACTCATAATCAATTGGTGCCGCCACACAATGGCATACTCACTAAACTCTACGACAGCAAGCTTTACCTTCTTTTCTTCTGAGTAATTATGACACTCAAAAATGAGATCCACCTTTCTTTCCCATTCCATGTACACCTCAGGATCATTTTTGCCCAGAAACGATGAAATTTTCATTTTGATACTTCCTAGGTTTCTGTCAAGATCATTTCGACCCCTCCTTGCTCCTCCATAGTTTCTACCTTCATTTATCATGGTGGCTTGATCATCAAACTCTTCATTATATTCGTCATCAATTGGAGGTGTTGGTTGTCTTCTCGGACTTGGAACATTTTGGCCAGAACCCTTGTCAATTCTTTCGCTCATGTCCCTCATCATGTTTTGCATTCTTTGGAACTCCTGTTGCATGGCTTTTAAAATGAAAGCTTGATCCTGTTTCTCAACCCCACTTTCTTGAATTACCAGTAAGTGTATGACAATTTTTTTTGTTTTAAGGCAGCAATGAATCAATATTACAGCCTTTTTAATGTATTAGATGCAAATGGGCAGATTCAATAACAGAAAAATAAAGGATGCAAACAAATGACGAAATCTGGAATTTAATATCAGAAACTTGAAATTCCCATTTGGAACCTCAAATTATCACTCAAAACACTCAAACAAAAACAAAAGCGTAAAGTATGGATTTGACCAGCTACAAAACTCAATTGAAAAGAATTAGAAATGAACAGCCCCAAAATTGCGTTAATTATACCAGCAGCTGTAATCACGTTTTTCCCTTGAATTTTAACGTTTTTCAGTATATTGGAAGCCACCAAAAATCGAAAATAATAGTTGTTTAGCTCAATTCCACGTTTTTTTTATATATGTAAGATCTTTAAATTTTGTGTTTGAAACAAACAAGCCTATAAGAACGATTTTGTTTATTCTATTGTTCAGTCAAAACGGAATAAATACTTACTTGATTGGAATCAAGGCTCTGATACCAAATGATGCGGAACCCCAAGACCCTTAATCGACAAGCAATCAGATTAGGATTTGTTCTTACACCCAAGAACACTTATGACAAGAACCCAAGTTAATTTTTAAAAATCCCCTTGAACCCCGATCAATTAAGCACTCAAGAACACAAGAAATAGGAATTAAAATTGATAACAAAAGATAAACTCAATTGCAATCAATAAGAACACCTTGTGCATAAACATAAAAGAAAGCAATCTCTCTTTCATTCAGATCTGAAATTTTCGAAATACAACTTGTTCTTGCATTACAACTGAAAATAGCCTTGTTATAGGCATTACAATGTAAGACAAAACAATAAAAAACAGAAATAAATGTCTTCAAGGTAGTAAAGAAGATGGCTGATGTGGAAAAAAACGTGGTAGAGAAGGTGGGTGAGATGAAAAGACAATCTTCATTGAAAAGACAATCTCCAAGGGGCCCATGTATTCTAACTTAAAAAGCTAAATTGAACCCATAAACCAAGTATGAAAAAGAAGTGACTAAAAACCAATGTGCCCCCCTTGAAAACTGGCCCATTTCACTTATTCTAAACCCAAAGGAGACAAATAAAAACAACCTATAACAAACAAACCCAAATTTGACCCGAAATAAGCTCAAAAACACAAACACTACAAACTATTCTGTTAGCCCAATTATGTAGACATACTTAGGCTCCAAAACATTTCCATATATGGACTTTCCATATTTGGACAGCCCACTTTCAACATGGTTTTGTACATAAATTTGGAGTTGCTCCTTTAGACGCTTTGCTCGGGACCTTGTCACCGGACCGCCAAAACTTTCCTTATTGGGGAAACCTTCTACTTTGGCACTTGAATGATCTTGTTTTTCTTGAACAGCCTCAATATGATTTCCCATGGCATCTCCATGCATTTTAGCTCCATGTTCCAAAACTGGTGAAGTTTCCTTATTTAGAACCCGAAAACTTTCCATATTTGGAATCAGGTCTAAATCACCTAGATTGCTTCTTGTAGCATCTTGAACGTCATTTGTATCAACATTAGCCCTAATCATGGCTATCTCCATCTCCTTATGGTACTCTTCTACACTTTTGGTGCCTTGTCTCAAGGTTTGGAGTCTTTGATGGAGCTCCCTATAGAAGTAACTAGGCACAAATCTCTTCTTCATGACCCTCTTCATTT
This sequence comes from Erythroxylum novogranatense, assembly GCA_029891385.1. Lineage (NCBI taxonomy): Eukaryota > Viridiplantae > Streptophyta > Magnoliopsida > Malpighiales > Erythroxylaceae > Erythroxylum > Erythroxylum novogranatense. The sequence continues at coordinate 59,491,850 of CM057226.1, read as the reverse complement.
CAGCCCAAGTATCAATGGGATCCTCTCCATTCCTTCTTTTGTTCAAAACAAGCTGATCCCACCAAATAAGTGCATAATCATGAAATTTCACAGCAACAAGCTTCACCTTCTTCTCCTCAGAATAGTTATGGCATTCAAAAATCATCTCCACCTTTCTTTCCCATTCTAAGTAAGTTTCTGGATCATTCTTACCTTAAAAAGATGGTATTTTCATCTTGATACTACCCAAGTTTTTATCCACATGCTCGACCCTGTCTTCTCCCCTTGCATTGTCTCGGCCTCTATAGCCTCTTCCTCTTCCTTTATCATTCCGTCCCCCCTTCCACCAAATCTGGCCCTATGCCAATCTTCTTCATCTTCCCCATTGTCATATTCATCTTCATACTCAAAGCGCACAAGAGTTAGCTCCCTAGCATTTTGCCTCCTTGTTACACCATTAGATGAAGCCTCTCTTTGTAAATTCCTAATGGCTTGATCTTGTCTATCAAATTTATCACTGACATCCCTGAACATGTTCTCAATCCTTTGGAATTGATGTTGGATAGCCTCCAAAGTGAAGAATGTGTGTTGTCAGCCTCACTACTCTTTTCATCCTTTTCACTACCTTTACTATCCTTTGAATTGGTCATGATTTAAAAATTGCAAAAAAACACGTTAGAACAGTTCCTCACACACTCCCTCACGTGTTTCTCTCTAATCAGATTGGATACCCTCGTGTTTCACTCAAGAAGATGGCTTCCTCCCTCAAATGAGCTTACACACTCTTTCTTTTTACCACTCTAGATTTTAGCGCAGTTTTACTTGTCCGGATCAATCACTACCAACCAAATAAGCACAATAGTAACTTAATTCAATAGGAAACAACGAATACCTAAAAGAAAGGAAGAAAACACAAAACTAGATGCAATTTAAGGCAAAGAAAGCAAAGGAAGACGAAAATAAACACCTACTAGATGGAGAAAACGTATGTGAATGATTTTTGGTACCAATTGAGAAATATGAAACAAGATTACTCAATTCAAGTGTAATGGAAACAAAAGGATAGCAAACAAAAAAAATCAACCAAAGAGTGCAAGAACAAACGAAACTAGGAATTAAACTCAACCCTAAACCCAAATTAACAAGAACATTCCAATCTGTCCCAATTACTCAAGAACTTAAAGATAAGCAATTATATCAAAGATACATGTTTTGAACAAAGAAAGTAAATCTTGAAACAAGAACGTGTTTCTTGATGCAAGAAAACAAGTTTTGATGAGTTTCTTGAATGAGGGATGTGTTCTTGATGAATCTTGAATAACAAAGAAACGAAATTAAAGAATTCTTGAATGATCAAATTCGTTTCTTGATGAATCTTGCAAGCAAATCAACTCAAACTCCCAAAGATTCACGATCTTGATTCTTTTTTCGTTTTCTTTTCTTTTCTTTTTTTTTACTTCTTTCTTTCTTTCTTTTCTTCTTTTTCTTTCTTTTCTTTCTTTTCTTTTTTCTTTCTTTCTTTCTTTCTTTCCTTCTTTTTTTTTCAAATTTTAATGATTAACTAACTATAATAATCAAGAACAAACAAAAAATTATAGATAAAGATTGAATTTAAAACCTAGGCTCTGATACCAAAGATGATACGGCAACAACCTAGAATCAATGTCTAGATCACCTCTGTTTCAATGATTGTTCCCAAACCTAAATTCAATCAATCTAACAAGACCCTTCACCCCCAAAACAGCAAGGAATTGGTAACAAAGAGTATAAGATTGTAGGAATTGAATTAACGCCACAAGTTAGAACTTACTTGATAAGTTGAATCGATCCTTAAAGTAAAACAGGCAACATTCTCAATTCTCTCTTGAAGAATGCTTTCTAATTTTTTTTTATCTCTCTAAAACTCATGTTCATGCCTAAACCAAGGGACATATCTCGATCTCATCGGGACATATCTCGATCTCATCGGGATCCATTTAATCCTTTTGCTTTCCATATATTGGAACTCTGTCCAAAACTATTTTACGAATTCTCCGAGACACTCTTATGCTTGTGACCCATTAGGTTCCCGGTTATGTTGGCCACTTAGATTAACACTTAATCTGAGCAAGTCATGAGCGGTATCTAGCAACACATCATGACCCCCAATTGACCGGAAAGTAATTGGTTTGACGAATGAACATGTATTCATCATGAACCATATCACGAACCTTTCCATAGACAATTACCGTGCAATTCGTCCTTTCACCATGCTACACCCCACTTGGTTATGAGTATGAGCGAAGTGTCAACTCTTTACTAGACTGACTATGTCAAATCTAGTCCAAGTGATATCAGTTCTTGTCATAGCAGGTCATCCAATGTACTTACTACCTCTAGTAAGCATCCACATCTCAACCCTAAATATCTCATATTTACAGTTTCTGAGATCGACTGCTTGATCAAATCATGGAGCTTGAGATGTGCTAGTCTCTCGGATTACCGATGTCGATTTGATAATCCTATGACTAGGGATAATTTAGATCTTGACATAATTGCACATGATAGGAATCTCAGTAGTATGATCACATCACAATTTCCTTCATGCTATGTCATATATCATGGACTTCATTAATTTGCTTATAGATCAATATCCATTCATAAATAATGAATAGCAAGTTAATGAAATATGCCTTTCTTTATTTATTCATAAAATATGTACACAACTTTGTACAAAATGCGCTAAAAGCGATTGCCTTCAGGGCACTACTCTAACAATCTCCCACTTGACCTAAAGTCAATCGCCTTGATATCTAATACCATAGGCGAGTACATGAGAATCAAAACTCTTTTGTGATAATGGTTTTGTCAACGGATCAGCAATATTATGCTCGGTGGGAATTCTCTCGATCTGGACATCACCTCGTCCTATGATCTCCCTGATCAGATGACATCTGCGGAGTACGTGTTTGGATCGTTGATGAGACCTTGGTTCTTTCGCCTGCGCAATAGCCCCATTGTTGTCACAATACAACTGCATGGGCCCATCACTGCTAGGAACCACACCAATTTCAGTAATGAACTTTTTGATCCAAACTGCTTCCTTTGCTGCTTCTGAAGCGGCAATGTACTCTGCCTCGGTCGTTGAATCGGTAGTTGTCTATTATTTGGAACTCTTCCAACTAACTGCTCCGCCATTCAGTGTGAATAAGTAACCTGATTGGGATTTGGAATCATCCTTATCAGATTGGAAACTGGCCTCTGTATACCCGCTCACTTTGAGATCTCCATCTCCATATATCAAGAAAACGTCCTTAGTCCTTCGCAAGTACTTGAGGATATTCTTGACTGCCACCCAGTGACCCTCACCAGGATCTGATTGGTATCTGCTCGTAACACTTAGAGCATATGATACATCGGGTCTCGTACATAGCATAGCGTACATGATAGATCCTACCGCAGATGCATACGGGATCATATTCATGTGCATCCTCTCATCTCGTGTCTTAGGACACATAGATTTCGAGAGTATTATCCCATGAGTCACGGGAAGGTACCCTCTCTTAGATTGCTCCATGCTAAACCTTTTTAGCATCTTGTCTATGTACGTTGATTGTGAAAGACCAAGCAACCTTTTTGATCTATCTCTATAAATTTTTATCCCAAGGATATAAGTTGCTTCACCAATTATAGCATAGAGACATCGTTTCCTAGCAATAATATGTCATCTACATACAGCACAAGGAATACGATTGTAGTCCCATTAACCTTCTTATACACACAGTGTTCATCCGGATTTTGTGAGAAACCAAACTCTTTGATTACCTCATCAAAACGGATATTCCAACTCCTGGATGCTTGTATCAATCCATAGATGGATTTCTGAAACTTGCATACCATTTCGCCATCATAGGAGGTGAAGCCCTCAGGTTGTGTCATATACACATCCTCAGCTAGATTTCTATTTAGGAAAGTTGTTTTCACATCCATTTGTCATATCTCATAATCATAATGAGTGGCAATGGCTAGGAGTATTCTAATGGATTTAAGCATTGCTACTGGGCTGAAGGTCTCGTCGTAGTCAACTCCTTGTCTTTGACGAAAACCTTTAGCCACAGGCCTTGCTTTATAGGTAATCACATTACCATCCATGTCGGTTTTCTTTTTGAAAACCCATTTGCACCTTATGGGTTTGATTCCTTCGGGTGCCTCAACCAAAGTCCATACTTGGTTTTCATACATAGAATCCATTTCAGCCTGCATGGCATGAAGCCATTTCTCAGACTCTGAACTCTTCAGAACCTCTTCATAGGTGGTAGGCTCATCATCTTCTATGAGCAATACGTCATTATGTTCATTCACGAGAAATCCATATCTCTCTGGAACAGGCCGTATCCTACGTGACCTACGAACTTCGTGTGTTGTAGAAGGTTGAACTGTTACTTCATCTGTATGAGTCACAGTTTCAGGTTCAGGCAGTTGATCTGCGTCTGTTCGAGCATCCTGAACTTCTTCAAGCTCAATTTTGCTCCCACTGTCTTCTTGTAAAAGAAACTCTTTCTCTAAAAAGACAACATGCTTCGAAACAAACACCTTTTGTTCCTCAGCAAGGTAGAATTGATATCCCATTATTTCTTTAGGATATCCTACGAACAGACACTTGTCAGATTTTGCATCAAGTTTATCTGATTGTATCCACTTCACATAAGTAGGACAACCCCAAGCTTTCAAATGAGTAAGATAGGGTCTTTTGTTAGTCCACATCTCATATGTAGTAACATCAACTGTCTTTGATGGGACTCTGTTTAACAAGTAAACAGCTGTCTCGAGTGCATACCCCCAAAAGGATTTTGGTAACTTTACAAAGCCCATCATTGATCGTACCATGTCTAACAAGGTTCGATTTCTCCTTTCTGCCACACCATTATGCTGTGGTGTGTAAGGAGGAGTCCATTGAGATAAAATCTCATTATCTATGAGATAATCCAAAAACTCTTGGTCTAAGTATTCCCCACCACGATCTGATCGTAATGTCTTGATACTTTTCTCAAGTTGGTTTTCTACTTCATTTCTTAATTGTTTGAACTTTTCAAATGCTTCAGATTTGTATCTCATCAGATACAGGTACCCATATCGAGAATAATCATCGATAAAGGTAATAAAGTAAAGACAACCACTTCTGGCATGGATGGACATCGGACCACATACATCTGAATGTATTAGGTCTAATACTCCAGTCGCTCGTTCACCCTTTCCCTTAAAGGGTAATTTAGTCATCTTGCCTAATAAACAAGATTCGCATGTGTCATATGATTCATAATCAAATGACCCTAAACTACCACTCTTGTGGAGCTTAGCTATGCGTCTCTCATTTATATGGCCAAGGCGACAATGCCATAAGTAAGTTGATTTTAAATTATCTCGTTTATGTCTTTTCGTGTCATTGACATTCATAATTGGATGTGACATATCTAATATGTAAATTCCATTACATAATGTACCAGTACCATAAAGCATTCCATTCAAACTAATAGAACAACCATTGTTACTAAAAGTCAAATGGAAACTAGCTCTATTTAAACAAGAAACAGATAATATGTTCTTTGTTAATACAGGTACAAAATAACATTCATCCAATTTAATTACAAGCCCACTGGAGAGTGACAAGAAATAAGTGCCTACGGCTAATGCAGCAACTCTTGCTCCATTTCCTACACGCAGGTCTAGTTCTCCTTCATGAGTTGTCTCATCGTCCACGAGGCCTGCATATCATTGCATATGTGTGAGCCACAACCGGTATCTAATACCCATATGTTATGGTCAGAAACAGTATTAACCTTAATGACAAACATACCTGAAGAAGTCGAGGCATCTGATGCCTTCTTCTGCTTCAATTCTTCCAGATAGACTTTACAGTTTCACTTCCAGTGGCCAGTCTTGCCACAATGGAAGCAAGTTCCTTTTGGTGCAGTCTCTTTGGTTTTCTTCTTGGCTGCACTTCCTTTTGGTTTCTTAGACCTTTTCTTCTTCAGCTTCTTTTTCTTTGAACCAAAAGAAGAGTCCACCATAAGCACTTGCTTGCTATCCTTCTTGATAGCTTGCTCTGCTGTCTTAAGCAGATTGATCAACTCAGGTATCGGTCATACCATTTTCTTCATAGATGCAACTATCGACTAGTGCTATCAACTCGTGATGTATGCTCACACATTGGGTTATCAACTCTTGATGCGCGTACATCTGATGTACACTACCCAATTTTGCCTCTGTCCACGTTGACCTTGAGTTTACTCAACAAATCAACACTTCTAGTGAAAACCGACCAATTAATCTAAAAATCTTATTTTCATGGTTCGAACATATCCGTATAGAGTGAGCTTGGGTTTACCTAACAACCCAACTTTATAAGAACTCTGGTTCTCCCCATATTAATGGAAGGCGTTAGTTTTCATATGATGTGTGAGGGTTTTCAGGTCTCATCTTCTTTTCCTCCAAGCCGTAGGATTATAGTCACCATGACTATATAGAATGATTTAGGGTATTTCATCAATCACATTGAGTCTATACCTAAAATCATCCATCATCCCACCTTTGCATGTTGTAAGTCGACTTGTGTATGTGTAAATCGACTTATGCTAGTGTGTAAGTCGACTTATGCATGTGTAAGTCGACTTATGCAACTGTGCACGAACAAGTCGACTTGTACCATTGTGCAAGTCGACTTATGCGTCTACAGTGCACGGACAAGTCGACTTATCCATGTGGAATTGCTATCTAATCGGCTAATTTCTCAATCCGTGCAGTTCCAATTCACAATACCAAGTGTAATACACTTTACCTTGATGTACCAATGAAACACTTTCACTGTATCATGCTTACCATGTATAAATGTACTATACATGAAACTTGAAATCAATGAATACACTCTTATTCATTCAGATCTCCAAATAATTTGAGAATATCAAACTATCTCCCTAAGTATCTCTAGGTAGTCTAAACTTTATCAAGATTACTTCGGCACTGGTCAGAAAATTTGTGACGGCCAAAATAATCAAGACAACGAAATGCACTAACGAGATGCTAATTTGACACATTTGACATCCGAAAAATATTTGGAAACCCAATTTCAAGAAATTCAATTTGGAAAGCATACAACATCAATATAACACATTTTTAATCACATTAAAAATGATCCAAGGCATTGGAATTGAGAAATAAACAATTTATCATTCCAAACAATACAGCTCCAGCAACTTTCTCAAAACTGCCAAGCTCTGTGTTTTGCTTGGAAAACTCGTTGAAACAATTTCAATAAATTATGAGAAAATTACAGAGGTTACAACATGTTCACAACATGTTCCATGAACTTTTTTAGGATTTATTTCCAACAAAAACTCATCCAACCTCAGCAACAAAGCCAATGTAGAATATGTGTTCCTCAACACAGTTATTCCCAGCAGCACACAATAAATTCTCAAATAAACAGTAAATCACCTCAAAAATATTTTTCCATTCTCATAGACATTTATAAACATCTTAGAGACATCTTAGAGACATGTCGATGAAAGCAAAAAGTTTCTACAATTTATTCTCGAATTTATAATCATGCCTGTTCATTGAATGTGCACAAAGACAGCAACCAGAACATTGGGGAATAAATTATCAAAATCATATCAAACCACATTGATAAATTCCGAGCTTCCACAGAAATATGCAACAACATCTTGTGAACATATCTGGGCAAGAAAATTTCGAAAACAATATTTCTACACTGAATTCGAAATTCACACAATCAACATGCATCATCGTCACAAGCAATAGGCAACTCCGACCTAGTCATGGTTTCTTCGTTATATACGACACAAGTGGCTCTGATACCACTGTAGGAAAACCCCGGTGTAAGCATCACATGCCCACGGTGCGAAAAACAAAAATTTTATTCCGGGACCTTCCCGAAAGCTAGGATCCATGTGTCTATACAACAAACTCAAACCATAGCGGCCAAAGGAGACCGTCTCTAATGGTATCCACGCAGAGATCGGAGAACCTAACCGGGATAAACCCTTTGACCCAGGAATAGCTAGAACAAATTAAAGAGTGCTAGCTCTTACCTTTGTCCTTGGAGAGCTTTAGAAACGATGATGAGGAGGATGAGAAGCTTGATGATCGATGGTGGTAGCATGAAAGATGATGAAGCTTGAGAGAGAAACTCTTTCTCATCAAATCCTTAGGTTTTCTCTAAAACCCACGATGATCATTGATCAAAAAGAAAGAAACTCTTCTTTTTCTTCTTTTTAAAACAACACCAACGATCATGCCTCTTCCACATTTGCTATTTGGTCTTTTAGCCATTAAATACACTTAATGACTAAGCAAGAAATACACATTAAATACACATTTGCTATTTATATATATATATAAATAAATGCCGAAGTGGTCCAGTCACACTGGGGTCGGTCCTACCGGCCTACCTGGTCCCGGTATGGGAAAACCCACCGGAAACGTTTTTCAGCAATATCGATGTCGCAATCTCATCGGGACATATCTCGATCTCATCGGGATCCATTTAATCCTTTTGCTCTCCATATATTGGAACTCTGTCCAAAACTATTTTACGAATACTCCGAGACACTCTTATGCGTGTGACCCATTAGGTTCCCGGTTATGTTGGCCACTTAGATTAACACTTAATCCAAGCAAGTCATTAGCAATATCTAGCAACACATCATGACCCCCAATTGACCGGAAAGTAATTGGTTTGACGAATGAATATGTATTCATCATAAACCATATAACGAACCTTTCCATAGACAATTACCGTGCAATTCGTCCTTTCACCATGCTATACCCCACTTGGTTATGAGTATGGGCAAAGTGTCAACTCTTTACTAGACTGACTATGTCAAATCTAGTCCAAGTGATATCAGTTCTTGTCCTAGGACTCATTACTTAATATGTCAATGAAGACATTCTTCATGATATATATGCTCCGGCCAGAGACTTCCAAGTAATGACCCTGACAAGAGGCCATGGGTATCATCTTCTGCTATCACAGAAGTGGTGAATCCTCTATTGGCTACTCAATTACCTTGAATACCTCAAGTCGCACCCAATCACCACCCTATGAGCGACCTCAGTAAGGCAACAAGGAATGTAGTCAAAGCACAGAATCAGTATCCAAGATATCCTTGAGCACCTCAAGTCTAAGGATACTTGCACCATTGCTATGGTGAGATTATCACTGTCATTGGAATAGGACATCCATGTGATGATCTCATAGCAGGTCATCCAATGTACTTACTACCTCTAGTAAGCATCCACATCTCAATCCTAAATATCTCATATTTATAGTTTTTGAGATCGACTGCTTGATCAAATCAAGGAGCTTGAGATGTGCTAGTCTCTCCGGATTACCGATGTCCAGCCAGAATCCTATGACCGGGGTAATTTAGATATCTTGACATAATTGCACATGATAGGAATCTCAGTAGTATGATCACATCACAATTTCCTTCATGCTATGTCATATATCATGGACTTCATTAATTTGCTTATAGATCAATATCCATTCATAAATAATGAACAGCAAGTTAATGAAATATGCCTTTCTTTATTTATTGATAAAGTATGTACACAACTTTGTACAAAATGCGCTAAAGGCGATTGCCTTCAGGGCACTACTCTAACAAGCCCTAACAAAGATAACCTAAAAACCCTAAAGAAAGCCCAAAGTATCAAAAAGGCCTTCTTGAAACAAATCTGCCCAAGAACAAATCCCACATAGATTTGGGCTTCAAAACTAATTAAAATTGACTAGTCCTAGTCCAAATAGGATAAGAAAACGATAAAAATAGAAGACTAACTTAAGAGGGGCGAATTGGGCTTTTAAACTAGGCCCACAAGCTTGGTTCCCTAAAATAAAACATGCACATGACTTTTTTAATGAAGCAAATGCACACTTAATGCAAATCAGCCCATGAAAAAGCCTAAAAGAAGTCCACATGCCCTTTATAAGATAAAATAAGCCCAAGCCCATTGATTAGACTTGTGCTTGTGAAAGTTAGCTAAGTGTTTAGCCCTCTTGGTTTGATGCCTCCAATGTGCACACACACTTAGATGTCTTCCTATGCTCTTCCCCAAGCTTGATCAAGAAAACTTCTTGAAGTTCTTTTGAAACAAAAAGCTTGTACATAAATCTGAAGTTGTGCTTTGAGCTTGTTGGAGCGTGATCTTGTAATTGGACCCATTGGTATCCAATATAATTTAGAGAGAAACACGTGTGGGAGTGGGTGAGGAGCTATTCTAATGTATTTTTGCAGGTTTTACATCATGGCCAATTCAAAGGATAGTAAACGGTAGTGACAAGGATGAAAAGAATAGTGAGGCTAATCAACACACATTCTTTACTTTGGAGGCTATGCAACATCAATTCCAAAGGATTGAGAACATGTTCAGGGATGTCAATGATAAATTTAATAGACAAGATCAAGCCATTAGGAATTTACAAAGAGAGGCTTCATCTAATGGTGCAACAAGGAGGAAAAATGCTAGGGAGCCAACTCCTGTGTGCTATGAGTATGAAGATCAATATGATGATGTGGAAGATGAAGAAATTGTGTCTGAAGATGAAGAAGATGATTTGGCTTCTATGCCTGAGTTGGAAGATTGTTCTGATGTGGAAGTTGAGGATGCACCTAGGGGTGAATTACTTGTTACTAGGTGAGTTTTGAATGCTCAAGTGAAGGAAGATGGAATTGAGCAAAGGGAAAATATTTTTCATTCCAGATGCCTAGTGAATGAGAAGATTTGTAGCCTGATCATTGATGGGGGAAGCTGCACTAATGTGGCTAGTACATTGATGGTAGAAAAACTAGGGTTGGAGTGCTTGAAAGACCCTAGGCCATACAGACTACAATGGCTGAATGACATGGGGCAAATCAACTTAAATAAACAAGTCCTTGTATCTTTCTCCATTGGAAATTATTCTGATCAAGTACTTTGTGATGTTGTACCTATGCATGCTAGTCATTTATTGCTCGGTCGACCTTGGCAATATGATAGAAGAGTGTTACATGATGGTTTTAAGAATAGGTATTCATTTACTATGGGAGATCAGAAATTTGTTCTTGCTCCATTGGCACCAAAAGAGGTATATGAGGACCAAATGCAATTAAAAAGGAGTATGGAGGATATGCAACAAAGACAGGATGAAAAACTTCAAGAAAAGCATGATAATACAAAAATTGAAGAGAAGGTTGAGAACCTTGCAAAAGGGGAACAGAAATCTAAATCAAAAGAAAAGAGAGAAAGTGAGGCTGAGACTGAGAGAAGAAAAGTGGGGAAAGAAGCCCCAAAAGAAATTGAATTAAAAGGCCCAAATGAGAGAGAGGGTAGAAAGAAACAAAACTTCTATGCAAAAATGAGAGATGTAAGGGTTGCTTGTGTAGAAAGGAGATGTTTGTTTGTACTTTTGTACAAGCAAGCTTATTTTAATGAATCTGACCTTGACCCTTGTTTGTCTAGTAGTGTTGTTTCTCTTTTGCAGGAGTATAGAGATGTTTTCCCTGAATTCGTGATTCACACTGATCATGAGAGTTTGAAGCATCTTAAAGGCCAAGGTAAGTTAAATAAAAGACGTGCTAAGTGGCTGCAGTTCATAGAGACATTTCCATATGTTGTGAAATACAAGCAAGGTAAAGAAAATGTGATCGCTGATGCATTGTCTAGGAGGTATGCTCTAATCTCTTCTCTTAGTTCTAAGTTGATTGGGTTTGAGTATATAAAAGATTTGAACAAATCAGATTCTGACTTTGCTAATGTGTATGATGCATGTGAACAAGTTGCTTTTCAAAAGTTTTATAGGAATGATGAATATTTGTTTAGAGATAATAAACTATGTATTCCTACTTGTTCTATGCGTGAGATGCTTGCTAGGGAGTCTCCTGATGGAGGTTTAATGTGACATTTTGGTATTGCTAAAACACTTGACATATTACAGGAGCATTTTTATTGGCCTAACATGGAAAAGGATGTTGAAAGAGTTTGCTCGAGTTGTGTAGCGTGTAGGCAAGCCAAGTCTAAGGTGCAACCACATGGGTTGTACACACCTTTACCTGTCCCTATTAGTCGTTGGATTGATATATCTATGGATTTTGTGTTAGGATTGCCTAGGACTAGGAAAGGACGTGATAGCATCTTTGTTGTAGTTGATAGATTTAGTAAAATGGCTCATTTTATTGCATGTCATAAATCTGATGATGCTACACATGCTGCTGATTTGTTTTTTAGGGATGTTGTTAGGTTGCATGACATTCCTAGAACCATTGTTTCAGATAGGGATTCTAAGTTTTTAAGTCACTTTTGGCGTGTTCTATGGAACAAATAGGGAACAAAACTGTTGTTTTCTACAACTTGTCATCCCCAAACAGATGGACAAACTGAAGTGGTTAATAGAACCTTAGGATCTTTATTGCGTGCTGTTGTGGGTAAAAATTTGAAAGCTTGGGAAGATTGTTTGCCTTTGATTGAGTTTGCATATAATAGAAGCATTCATTCTTCTACAGGTTATTCTCCATTTGAGATTGTGTGTGGTTTTATCCCATTAACTTCATTGGATTTGTTGCCTTTACCCTTGAATGAGATTGTTAATGTAGATGGGCAGCAAAGGGCTGAATTGGTTAAGACAATACATGAGAAAGCTAGGCGGCACATTCAGGAAAAAAACAAGAACTATGCTCAAAGAGCCAATCAAGGGCGTAGAATGATGAAGTTTGAACCTGAAAATTGGGTTTGGGTGCACTTCAGGAAGGAGAGATTTCCTAAACAAAGGAAGTCCAAGCTTGATCCTAGAGGGGATGGTCCTTTTCAAGTGCTTGAACGCATCAATGACAATGCCTATAGGGTGGATTTGCCAGGTGAGTATGGTGTTAGTGCTACTTTTAATTTTTCTGATTTATCTCCCTTATATATTGTAGGTCTTGTTAGACCCCAAAATTTTTTTTATGATGATATTAAGCATGAATTGTGATAATTGTGGTTTTATGCCTTAGTTTGAGTTAATTGGGAGTATTAGTGCATAAATTCGGTTTATTTGAGCCTAATTCGTTATGATGTGGTTTTACATGGAGATTATAGGGTAAAAAGGTGTGAGGGCATTTTAGGAAGTTTACTTGTGTTGGAATGGATTTAGGCTTAGAAATGGACAAGAATGAGAAATTAGAAAACTGTGAAAATGCTTTGAGCATGAATCGAATGGATTATGTGATTTGTTTGGGTAAGAGAGTTACGGATGGAGTCACGTGCACGTTGACAGTAAAGCCTTCTCCCGACTGCCCGCTTGTGGCAACGAGATCCTTGAGAAATCATACTCGGATAGTTTACGGATTTACCTTCGGTTTATCCGGATCGTTTACGGAACTCTCGAGCCAATTGATTGTGCATACACGATTGATTTGATGAGCATAACATATGATGGATTTGATAGACTTGTTGCATAATGATTGTTATGTTGAGAAACAGACATTGCATGACATATGTTTATATGAATGTGAATCAATTGATGAATATTAACTGGCTATGAGCAGGCCGTATGGAAATGGACAAGAATGAGAAATTAGAAAACTGTGAAAATGCTTTGAGCGTGAATCGAATGGATTATGTGATTTGTTTGGGTAAGAGAGTTACGGATGGAGTCACGTGCACGTTGATAGTAAAGCCTTCTCCCGGCTGCCCGCTTGTAGCAACGAGATCCTTGAGAAATCGGACTCGGATAGTTTACGGATTTACCTTCGGTTTATCCGGATCGTTTACGAAACTCTCGAGCCAATTGATTGTGCATACACGATTGATTTGATGAGCATAACATATGATGGATTTGATAGACTTATTGCATAATGATTGTTATGTTGAGAAACAGAAATTGCATGACATATGTTTATATGAATGTGAATCAATTGATGAATATTAACTGGCTATGAGCTTGCGTATAAATTTATGTTGCTTGATTGTGTGACTCGTTGCTAATGGCTATAAACGTATATGCCACTGAGCTTCGCAGCTCACCCCATTACTCTCCCCTCCTCAGGTGCAGATCGAGACGATTGTCGACCTTGCAGGACATCAGAAACTTCGAGCTAGTTAGGAGCTTATCTTAAGTTAGTACTTTGGTTAGCCCACCAACATTTCATCATGGAGCATACCTTTGTATTTTGTGATTAAATTTCATTTTGTATTATGTTATCTTTCGAAAATACTGGTTGAATTCCTTAGAATGACAATAGCATATGTTTTATGAATTTGAGATGAGTAATGCATGTTTAGAATGCATGTGTAGAAGATGTATATGTATGAGTATATATATTGTTATATGAATCGTATGATTCTGTGTATGGATGTTGGGATCAGGTCCGAAGGTATATGGAGCGCCCGTCGCAGGTGCGACCCGAGCGGCTGCCTCGGGAATTGGGGACTCGAGACCCGGGCCCAACAGGTCTTGATTCGAGGACGAACCCTTTTGAGGAGGGAGGGAATGATACAACTCACCAAGGCAATGGAGACTTGAGGATGCCAATGGGTCCAATTACAAGGTCACGCTCCAACAAGCTCAAAGCACAATTTCAGGTTTATGTACAAGCTTTTGTTTCACAAGAACTTCAAGAAGATTTCTTGATCAAGCTTGGGGAAGAGCTTAGGAAGACACCTAAGTGTGTGTGCACATTGGAGGCGTCAAACCAAGAGGGCTAACACTTATCCAATTTTTACAAGCACAAGTCTAATCAATGGGCTTGGGCTTATTTTATCTTATAAAGGGCATGTGGACTTCTTTTAGGTTTTTTCATGGGCTAATTTGCATTAAGTGTTGATACAACTCACCAAGGCAATGGAGACTTGAGGATGCCAATAGGTCCAATTACAAGGTCGCGCTCCAACAAGCTCAAAGCACAATTTCAGATTTATGTACAAGCTTTTGTTTCACAAGAACTTCAAGAAGTTTTGTTGATCAAGCTTGGAGAAGAGCTTAGGAAGACACCAAAGTGTGTGTGCACATTGGAGGCTTCAAACCAAGAGGGCTAACACTTAGCCAATTTTCACAAGCACAAGTCTAATCAATGGGCTTGGGCTTATTTTATCTTATAAGGGGCATGTGGACTTCTTTTAGGCTTTTTCATGGGCTGATTTGCATTAAGTGTGCATGTGCTTCATTAAAAAATTCATGTGCATGTTTTATTTTAAGGAACCAAGCTTGTGGGCCTAGTTTAAAAGCCCAATTCGTCTCTCTTAAGTTAGTCTTCTATTTTGTGGTTTTCTTATCCTATTTAGACAAGGACTAGTCAATTTTAATTAGTTTTGAAGCCCAAATCCATGTGGGATTTATTCTTGGGCAGATTTGTTTCAAGAAGGCCTTTTGATATTTTGGGCTTTCTTTAGGGTTTTTAGGTTATCTTTGTTAGGGTTTACATTGCAAAGGGTATTTAAACATTTGCTTTAGCCATGAACATTAGTTTTAGAGAGATCAATAAAATTAGAAAGCATTCTTCAAGAGAGAATTGAGATTCTTGCTTGTTTTACCTTAAGGATTGATTCAACTTATCAAGTAAGTTCTAACTTGTGGCGTTAATTCAATTCCGACAATCTTATACTCTTTGTTACCAATTCCTTACTGTTTTGGGGGTGAAGGGTCTTGTTAGATTGATTGAATTTAGGTTTGGGAACAATCATTGAAATGGAGGTGATCTAGACATTGATTCTAGGTTGTTGCCGAATCATCTTTGCATCGAGCCTAGGTTTTAAATTCAATCTTTATCTTTAATTTTTGTTTGTTCTTGATTATTATAGTTAGTTCATCATTAAAATTCGAAAAAAAAGAAAAAAAAAAGAAAAGAAAGAAAAGAAAGAAAGAAAGAAAAAGAAGAAAAGAAAGAAAGAAAGAAGTAAAAAAAATCAAGATTGTGAATCTTTGTGAGTTTGAGTTGATTTGCTTGCAAGATTCATCAAGAAACGAATCTGATCATTCAAGAATTCTTTAATTTCGTTTCTTTATTATTCAAATTCATCAAGAACACATCCTTCATTCAAGAAACTCATCAAGACTTGTTTTCTTGCATCAAGAAACACTTTCTTGTTTCAAGATTTACGTTCTTCGCTCAAAACGTGTGTCTTTGATATAATTGCTTATCTTTAAGTTCTTGAGTAATTGGGGCAGATTGGAATGTTCTTGTTAATTTGGGTTTGGGGTTGAGTTTAATTCCTAGTTTCGTCTTTTCTTCAACTCTTTGGTTGTTTTATTTGTTTGTTGTCCTTTTTGTTTCCATTACACTTGAATTGAGTAATCTTGTTTCATATTGCTCAATTGGCACCAAAAATCGTTCACATACGTTGTCTCCATCTAGTATGTGTTTATTTTCGTCTTCATTGTTTTCTTTACGTTAAATTGCATCTAGCTTTGTATTTTTCTTCCTTTATTTAGGTATTCGTTGCTTTCCTTTTGAATTACGTTGCTGTTGTACTTATTTGGTTGGTAGTGATTGATCTGGACAAGTAAAACTGTGCTAGAGTCTAAAGTGATAAAAGGCAAGAGTGTGTAAGCTCATTTGAGGGTAAAAGCCATCTTCTTGAGTGAAACACGAGGGTATCCAATCTGATTTAGAGAGAAAAACGTGAGGGAGTGTGTGAGGAGCTATTCTAACGTGTTTTTGCAGGTTTTACATAATGACCAATTCAAAGGATAGTAAAGGTAGTGACAAGGATGAAAAGAATAGTGAGGCTGATCAACATGCATTCTTTACTTTGGAGGCTATGCAACATCAATTCCAAAGGATTGAAAACATGTTCAGGGATGTCAATGATAAATTTGATAGACAAGATCAAACCATTAGGAATTTACAAAGAGAGGCTTCATCTAATGGTGCAACAAGAAGGCATGATGGCAGACCCAATAGGAATTTGTCCTAGAGAACCTTCAACAAGATGAAACTATGCCTGGGAGTAGATAGAATCAAGCAAACACATGGAATCACAAGAAATAAAGTTGAAAAGATAGAAACAGAACACAAAGAAAATGGGAGGTGAGAAGAATGTTTATCGATGAAAAGAACCCTAAGAGAACTTGTCTCTTAGAACTCTAGCAAGAATGTTGGTCAATGGAAAGAACCCTAAGAGAACTTGTCTCTTAGAACTCTAACCTTAAGACGCCACAAAGGAAAACCACTCCTTTGATAAGTCAAGTATTCTCAAAGAATACAAAGAAAGCAAGAAAGCTCTCAATATTATTTCTGAATCAAAGACCTCTTTCAAAGTACATAGAGGGTGCCTATTTATAGGGAAAACTTCCTAACTTAATGTCCTAAAGAAGATACTAAATAAAAGGAAACAAATCAATCCCTAAAAGGAAACAAATAAACTTATAAAGGTGTTGACTAGATCACTTTATTTAGAGGAAACAAAAAAGGAAACTAAATAAAATGTGATCTTAACATGTTGGACCATAGGGATCACGTCCATATCCTTATTTTTAAGTGGCACATGCTTGTCACATGGTACTTTAAGTGAGTTCTCTCAATTGGATTCCATGTGGGCCTTTGGACACTTTATGTTGGGCTTCAAGGAATAAGACAATGCCTCTTGGACCTTTATGAGATGAAATCTGACTCAACAATATGGGCTCTATCTCTTGAAGGTCTTGTATTAAACAATTCAATGCTTGCTTCATTGCTTTGGCCCTAGCTCTTGTCATTGGGCCTCCAACATCTTGTAATGGATCTTTAGGAACATTAGACTTGAATGTTGGGCCTTTGATATGGGAATTTCGTTCATCCCCTTGCCTTGAATATTTAGACTTCAAATCTGATCCAATTTCAGCTCCTAAGCCTCCTTTTGCAAGCTCATGTCCATGCAAGTCACGTCCTAGGCTTCCTTGAGGCGAATCACGCCATGGATGCTTCTCTTCTTGTCTTTCACATGCCCATGGTTCTTCATCATTCCTCCTCCTCAAAAGATTCGTCCTCGAATCTGCAACATCAAAGAGGATAAATCGATACATTGAATGTAGCACTCACATTACCATAGGAGCTAGGCAAATCAATTTTATAAGCATTATCATTAATCCTTTCTAAAACTTGAAAAGGGCCATCTCCTCTTGATTGTAGCTTAGATTTCCTTTGTTCTGGAAACCTCTCCTTTCTCAAGTGCACCCAAACCCAATCACCAGGTTCAAATATGACACGCCTTCGGCCTTTATTAGCTTGCTTTGCATATTGTTCATTTCTCTTCTCAATGTTGGCTCTAACTTTAGCATGCAACTCCTGTACAAATTTAGCTTTTTTCATACCGTCAAAGTTAGTAAACTCATTAGAAGGCAATGGAAGAATTTCCAAAGGAGTCAAAGGATTAAACCCATAAACAATCTCAAAAGGAGAAAATTGAGTAGAAGAATGAAGAGCACGATTATAAGCAAACTCAATGTGGGAGACACTTTTCCCAATTCTTCAAGTTCTTTTGGATGATCGCACGCAACAATGTTGTCAAAGTTCTATTTACCACTTCAGTTTGACCATCCGTTTGAGGATGTGCAACAGTAGAAAACAAGAGTTTAGTGCCAAGTTTATTCCATAGAGTTCTCCAAAAGTGACTAAGAAATTTCACATCTCTGTCACTCACAATAGTCTTTGGCAACCCATGCAATCTTACAACCTCTTTAAAGAACAAATCAGCAACATGAACAGCATCATTGGTTTTAGAACAAGCAATAAAGTGAGCCATCTTGCTAAATCGATCAACCACCACAAAGATACTATCCTTTCCACTAGATGATCTAGGCAATCCAAGCACAAAGTCCATAGATATATCAACCCAAGGATGAGAGGGGACGGGTAATGGAGAATATAAACCATGTGATTGTACCTTAGATTTTGCATGCCTACAAGTAATACATTTAGCACAAATAGAAACAACATCCTTTCTCATGTTAGGCCAATAAAAATGTTCATGCAAAAGAGCTAAAGTTTTCTCAACACCAAAGTGACCCATCAATCCACCTCCATGTGCCTCTCTAACAATTAATTCACGCATAGAGCAAGATGGAATGCAAAGTTTATCCTTTTTGAATAGAAATCCATCAAATCTATAGAAATTATCATTACCATGTTTTTCACAAGATTTCCAAATTTCTGCAAAGTCACAATCAGATTCATACATGCCTTTCAACATCTCAAAACCAAGTAATCTAGCATGCATAGAGCTAAGAAGAGTATCTCCTAGAAAGAGCATCAGCCACAATGTTTTCTTTCCTTGTTTATGTTTAATAACATAAGGAAAAGTTTCAATAAATTCCAACCACCTAGCATGTCTCTTGTTCAATTTACCTTGGGACTTTAGAAATTTCAAACTTTCATGATCGAGTGAATGATAAATTCTTTTACCACAAGTAATGTTGCCAAGTCTCTAAAGACCTTTTTAAAGCATACAACTCTTTATCATAAGTGGAGTAATTCAAAGCAGCACCACTTAGTTTTTCACTAAAATAAGCAATGGGTTTAGAATCTTGCATTAAAACAGCACCAATGCCTATTCCAGAAGCATCACATTCAACCTCAAAACTTTAGAAAATTAGGAAGAATAAGAAGAGGAGCATTGGTCAATTTTTCTTTCAAGCTATTAAAAGCAACCTCTTGTGAATCACCCCATTTAAAAATCACATTCTTTTTTACCAATTCATTCAAAGGGGCTGCAATGGTAGAGAAATCCTTCACAAATCTCCGATAGAAGCTAGCCAAGCCATGGAAGCTTCGAACCTCATTCGCATTCTTAGGAGTTGGCCATTCTCTAATTGCTTTCACTTTCTCTTCATCAACTTGAAGTCCTTTAGCACCTACAATAAAACCAAGAAACACAACAGATCCATGCAAAGGAACATTTTCTAAATTGGCGTAAAGCTTATTTTCTCTTAAAAGTTCAAACACATCATTCAAGTGTTTCACATGTTCGTCTAAACTCCTAGAATACACTAGAATATCATCAAAATAGACAACCACATACTTTCCAATAAAAGGACGAAACACATGATTCATCAAACTCATGAAAGTATTAGGTGCATTAGTCAAGCCAAAAGGCATAACTAACCACTCATACAACCCAAACTTAGTTTTGAAAGCAGTTTTCCACTCATCACCCTTTTTCATGCGAATTTGATGATACCCACTTCTAAGATCAATTTTTGAAAATATACAAGCACCATGCAACTCATCAAGCATATCATCTAAACGAGGGATAGGGTAACGATATTTTACCGTGATTTTATTGATGGCTCTACAGTCAACACATATTCTCCATTTGCCATCTTTCTTAGGAACAAGTATAACTGGCACAGCACACGGGCTCAAGCTTTCTCTCACAAAGCCCTTTTTCATAAGCTCTTCAAATTATCTTTGGATCTCCTTAGTTTCTTCCGGATTGGCTCTATACGCAGGCCTATTCGGAATTGAAGCTCCGGGAAGGAAGTCTATACGGTGCTCAATGCCTCTCAAAGGGGCAATCCATCGAATGTCCTCCGAAATAAGTCGTTGAAGTCCTGCAACAAAGACAAAACACTAGGCGGCAAAGATGGATCAAGCTCATTAATAGTTAAGAAAACATCTTTATATAAAAGTATATAAGATTCTTCACATTTTAAAGCTCTCTTGATCTCACTTTTTCCAGCAAATAAAGTCACTCTCTTTTCTTCATTTTTTTCACTCGTTTTACTTTCTCTCCCTTTTTCTTTCTTTTCGACGTCTCTCTCTTTCTTTTCTTTTGCCTTCAATTTATATTCTTTCTCAATCCTCACTTGGTCCTCATAAGCTTGAATGGGCCTAAGAGGTTTCAACACCATATTTTTACCATGAAAAGGAAAAGAATAACAATTTTTATATCCATCATGCCTAACTTTTCTATCAAATTGCCATGGCCTACCAAGCAAAACATGTCCAGCATACATTGGTGCAACATCACATAAAATCTCATCATGATACTTACCAACAGAAAATGCAACCATCACTTGTTTGGTGGCTTTCACCTCACCACAATCATTTAACCATTGCAATTTATATGGTCTAGGATGTTTCAAAATAGGCAAATTAAGCTTGTCAACGAGTAAAGTACTAGCAACATTGGTACAACTTCCACCATCTATGATCATGCTACAAACTTTACCGTTAATGAGACACCTTGTATGAAAGATGTGCTCACGTTGCTCTTCATCAAGATCTTCTTTTGGTTGGATATTAAGAGCACGCCTAGCCACAAGTGCTTCACCAACCTCAACATCACAATCAACATCGGAAGCATCCGCCAATGGAGCCACATCATCATAGTCATCATCGTCACTACTTTCACTAGCAACATCACCATTCTCAAGTAAAATCATAGTTCTTTTGTTAGGGCATTGAGAAGCAATATGACCAAAACCTTGACATTTAAAGCACTTAACTTTATAAGAAGAATTAGAAGAAGAAGAGGGTTTAGAGTCATGTTTACCCTTGGGATTTGGAGTAGAGAATTTAGGCTTACTTTCTTCTTTTGGCTGGATGTCTCCTTTGGATTTGAATGAAGTTTTGGACTCCTTCAAGGTTTTCTTCCAAGAACTCGACCCAGCACCATTTTGGATCTTTAATTGCTTTTCTACCATAATGGCCTTATGTAACAACTCATCCATGTCAAGAAAATTTTGCGTTCTACAATGGAAACAATTTCAGGCGAAACCATCAAGAAATCTTCTCATGGTAGCTTCCATGTCTTCCTCAACATTGGCCCTAATCATGATGATCTCCATCTCTTGGTGGTACTCTTCAACACTCATAGATCCTTGCCTCAATCTTTGTAGTCGCTTGAACAAGTCTCGATAGTAATGACTTGGAACAAAGTGCTTTCTCATGATGGCTTTCATTTCTTGCCATATACGGATTGGTCTTTCAAGATTTCGTCTTCTATTTATTTGCAATTGATCCCACCAAATACTAGCATAGTCACACAATTCAACGACAGCAAGTTTTATCTTTTTCTCCTCACTATATGTATGACACTCAAATACATGTTCAATTTTCCTCTCCCACTCTAAATATAATTCAGGATCATTTTTCCCGTGAAAGGAAGGGATTTTCAGTTTTATGTTATCCAGTTCATTACGAGAAGAAGCTTGTCTACCTCTCCTAATGTTGGGGCCTTCATCATCAGATTGCACATCTTCATCTTCTCCATAGAACACTCTTCTAGGACCTTTGGAGTTTGACGTGGATTGGATGTCATCCAACCTAGCATTCAACCTCTGGAATTGGTCTTGCACAGCCTTCATAAAGACTTTAAGATCTTGCTCAGCTGATTCATCTTCTTGAGACATATTTATGAATTCTAAAATGTTAGCGAACAAAAAAAAAACAATATAGACCTTACCACTCTCCCTCACGTGTATACACTCAACGGATGTCAAACAACTCGTGTTTCACACAAAATTGGCTTTTCTATAATGTAAACACTCTTGCCTTTTACCACTCAACTTGCTTTTTTATAGTATTCTTATTCGAAACAAGACACAATCAAATAGAAGCAATCAAACCAAGTGACAGCTAAGATTAGAATCCCAAGATAAAATTCTCAAAGAATCCAAAAGGGAAATAGAGTGTGAAAAAAATAGTATAAGGAATGAATTAAGTAGTGATTACCTTGGAAAGTCAAACTTGAAGCTAAAGAAAGATTAATAAGGCAAGAAATCAAATAGGAAACGAAAAGCAAAATAGGAAAGTAACTGAAATAAGGAAGTGAAACAAATAGGAAGGCAAGCAAGTTCCAAGCAATACAAGATAGGAAAGTGAAGCAAATAGGAAAGTAATATAGCAAGTTCCAAGCAATACAAGATAGGAAAGTACTTGCAATTAGGAAAATAGCAAACTTGGACTCCACTTCTCTAAAACTTGCATCACACACTCTGATTGTTTTCTTTTTTTTTCTATCTCTTTTTTTTGTCGATTTTTTTCTTTTTTTGACGATTTTTTTTTCACTTCTACTTTTTTTGTTTCTTTTTTTTTCGACAATTTTTTTTTCTTTTTTTTTTGACTTCTACTTTTTTTTTCAGAAGCTGGATGCTCTCAATTTAGATTTTGTGTAACTTGCTCTAGAAAGCTTGGATTTGAGTGATCCCAAGACGAAAATAAAGAAGAGATTTTGAACTTGAAGAAATTCCTATTATTTTGCCAAAAACTCAAGCAAATAGGTACACGAACTAGTAGACGTAAAAATGGACAGAAATGAATAACGAAAAAGAAACAACAAAAGGATAGTTATTTTAAATCTAGCAACCAAAGCGCTCTGATACCAAATGATGGCAGACCCAATAGGAATTTGTCCTAGAGAACCTTCAACAAGATGAAACTATGCCCGGGAGTAGATAGAATCAAGCAAACACATGGAATCACAAGAAATAAAGTTGAAAAGATAGAAACAGAACACAAAGAAAATGGGAGGTGAGAAGAATGTTTATCGATGAAAAGAACCCTAAGAGAACTTGTCTCTTAGAACTCTAGCAAGAATGTTGGTCAATGGAAAGAACCCTAAGAGAACTTGTCTCTTAGAACTCTAACCTTAAGACGCCACAAAGGAAAACCACTCCTTTGATAAGTCAAGTATTCTCAAAGAATACAAAGAAAGCAAGAAAGCTCTCAATATTATTTCTGAATCAAAGACCTCTTTCAAAGTACATAGAGGGTGCCTATTTATAGGGAAAACTTCCTAACTTAATGTCCTAAAGAAGATACTAAATAAAAGGAAACAAATCAATCCCTAAAAGGAAACAAATAAACTTATAAAGGTGTTGACTAGATCACCTTATTTAGAGGAAACAAAAAAAGGAAACTAAATAAAATGTGATCTTAACATGTTGGACCATAGGGATCACGTCCATATCCTTATTTTTAAGTGGCACATGCTTGTCACATGGTACTTTAAGTGAGTTCTCTCAATTGGACTCCATGTGGGCCTTTGGACACTTTATGTTGGGCTTCAAGGAATAAGACAATGCCTCTTGGACCTTTATGAGATGAAATCTGACTCAACAATATGGGCTCTATCTCTTGAAGGTCTTGTATTAAACAATTCAATGCTTGCTTCATTGCTTTGGCCCTAGCTCTTGTCATTGGGCCTCCAACATCTTGTAATGGATCTTTAGGAACATTAGACTTGAATGTTGGGCCTTTGATATGGGAATTTCGTTCATCCCCTTGCCTTGAATATTTAGACTTCAAATCTGATCCAATTTCAGCTCCTAAGCCTCCTTTTGCAAGCTCATGTCCATGCAAGTCACGTCCTAGGCTTCCTTGAGGCGAATCACGCCATGGATGCTTCTCTTCTTGTCTTTCACATGCCCATGGTTCTTCATCAAGGCAAAATACTAGGGAGCTAACTCCTGTGTGCTATGAGTATGAAGATCAATATAATGATGTGGAAGATGAAGAAATTGTGTCTGAAGATGAAGAAGATGATTTGGCTTCCATGCACGAGTTGGAAGATTGTTCGATGTGGAAGTTGAGGATGCACCTAGGGTGAATTACTTGTTACTAAGCGAGTTTTGAATGCTCAACTGAAGGAAGATGGAATTGAGCAAAGGAAAATATTTTCATTCAGATGCCTAGTGAATGAGAAGATTTTAGCTTTGATCATTGATGGGGAAGCTGCACTAATGTGGCTAGCACATTGATGGTAGAAAAACTAGGGTTGGAGTGCTTGAAACACCCTAGGCCATACAAACTACAATGGCTGAATGACATGGGGGAAATCAAGGTAAATAAACAAGTCCTTGTATCTTTCTCCATTGGAAAGTATTTTGATCAAGTACTTTGTGATGTTGTACCTATGCATGCTTGTCATTTATTGCTCGGTCGACCTTGGCAATATGATAGAAGAGTGTTACATGATGGTTTTAAGAATAGGTATTCATTTACTATGAGAGATCAGAAATTTGTTCTTGCTCCATTGGCACCAAAAGAGGTATATGAGGACCAAATGCAATTAAAAAGGAGTATGGAGGCAATGCAACAAAGACAGGATGAAAAACTTCAAGAAAAGCATGATAATACAAAAATTGAAGGGAAGGTTGAGAACCTTGCAAAAGGGGAGCAGAAATCTAAATCAAAAGAAAAGAGAGAAAGTGAGGTGAGGCGAGAGAAGAAAAGTGGGAAAGAGGCCTCAAAAGAAATTGAATTAAAAGGCCCAAATGAGAGAGAGGGTAGAAAGAAACAAAACTTCTATGCAAAATGAGAGATGTAAGGGTTGCTTGTGTGGAAAGGAGATGTTTGTTTGTACTTTTGTACAAACAAGCTTATTTTAATGAATCGACCTTGACCCTTGTTTGTCTAGTAGTGTTGTTTCTCTTTTAGGGAGTATAGAGATGTTTTCCTGAATTCTTGATTCACACTGATCATGAGAGTTTGAAGCATCTTAAAGGCCAAGGTAAGTTAAATAAAAGACATGCTAAGTGGCTGGAGTTCATAGAGACATTTCCATATGTTGTGAAATACAAGCAAGGTAAAGAAAATGTGATCGCTCATGCATTGTCTAGGAGGTATGCTCTAATCTCTTCTCTTAATTCTAAGTTGATTAGGTTTGAGTATATAAAAGATTTGTACAAATCAGATTCTGACTTTGCTAATGTGTATGATGCATGTGAACAAGTTGCTTTTCAAAAGTTTTATAGGAATGATGGATATTTGTTTAGAGATAAAAAACTATGTATTCCTACTTGTTCTATGCGTGAGATGCTTGCTAGGAAGTCTCATGATGGAGGTTTAATGGGACATTTTGGTATTGCAAAAACACTTGACATATTACAGGAGCATTTTATTGGCTAACATGAAAAGGATGTTGAAAGAGTTTGCTCTAGTTGTGTAGCATGTAGGCACGCCAAATCAAGGTGCAACCACATGGGTTGTACGCCTCTACCTGTCCCTATTAGTCCTTGGATTGATATATCTATGGATTTTGTGTTAGGATTGCCTAGGACTAGGAAAGGGCGTGATAGCATCTTTGTTGTAGTTGATCGATTTAGTAAAATGGCTCATTTTATTGCATGTCATAAATCTGATGATGCTACACATGTTGCTGATTTGTTTTTTAGGGATGTTGTTAGATTGCATGGCATTCCTAGAACCATTGTTTCAGATAGGGATTCTAAGTTTTTAAGTCACTTTTGGCGTGTTCTATGGAATAAATTGGGAACAAAGCTTTTGTTTTCTACAACTTGTCATCCCCAAACAGATGGACAAACTGAAGTGGTTAATAGAACCTTAGGATCTTTATTGCGTGCTGTTGTGGGTAAAAATTTGAAAGCTTGGGAAGATTGTTTGCCTTTGATTGATTGAGTTTGCATATAATAGAAGCATTAATTCTTCTACAGGTTATTCTCCATTTGAGATTGTGTATGGTTTTAACCCATTAACTCCATTGGATTTGCTGCCTTTACCCTTGAATGAGATTGTTAATGTAGATGGGCAGCAAAGGGCCGAATTGGTTAAGAAAATACATGAGACAGCTAGGCAGCACATTGAGGAAAAGAACAAGACGTATGCTCAAAGAGTCAATCTAGGTCGTAGGGTGATGAAGTTTTAACCTGGAGATTTGGTTTGGGGTGATGAAGTTTGAACCTGGAGATTTGGTTTGGGTGCACTTCAGGAAGGTTTAATGGGACCTAGATTGACTCTTTGAGCATACGTCTTGTTCTTTTCCTCAATGTGCTGCCTAGCTGTCTCATGTATTTTCTTAACCAATTCGGCCCTTTGCTGCCCATCTACATTAACAATCTCATTCAAGGGTAAAGGCAACAAATCCAATGGAGTTAATGGGTTAAAACCATACACAATCTCAAATGGAGAATAACCTGTAGAAGAATTAATGCTTCTATTATATGCAAACTCAATCAAAGGCAAACAATCTTCCCAAGCTTTCAAATTTTACCCACAACAAGACGCAATAAAGATCCTAAGGTTCTATTAACCACTTCAGTTTGTCCATCTGTTTGGGATGACAAGTTGTAGAAAACAAAAGCTTTGTTCCCAATTTATTCCATAGAACACGCCAAAAGTGACATAAAATTTAGAATCCCTATCTGAAACAATGGTTCTAGGAATGCCATGCAATCTAACAACATCCCTAAAAACAAATCAGCAACATGTAGCATCATCAGATTTATGACATGCAATAAAATGAGCCATTTTACTAAATCGATCAACTACAACAAAGATGCTATCACGCCCTTTCCTAGTCCTAGGCAATCCTAACACAAAATCCATAGATATATCAATCCAAGGACTAATAGGACAGGTAGAGGCGCAGTACAACCCATGTGGTTGCACCTTGATTTGGCGTGCCTACATGCTACACAACTAGAGCAAACTCTTTCAACATCCTTTTCATGTTAGCCAATAAAATGCTCCTGTAATATGTCAAGTGTTTTGCAATACCAAAATGTCCCATTAAACCTCCATCATGAGACTCCCTAGAAGCATCTCACGATAGAACAAGTAGGAATACATAGTTTTTATCTCTAAACAAATATCCATCATTCCTATAAAACTTTTGAAAAGCAACTTGTTCACATGCATCATACACATTAGCAAAGTCAGAATCTGATTTGTACAAATCTTTATATACTCAAACCCAATCAACTTAGAATTAAGAGAAGAGATTAGAGCATACCTCCTAGACAATGCATGAGCGATCACATTTTCTTTACCTTGCTTGTATTTCACAACATATGGAAATGTCTCTATGAACTCCAGCCACTTAGCATGTCTTTTATTTAACTTACCTTGGCCTTTAAGATGCTTCAAACTCTCATGATCAGTGTGAATCAAGAATTCAGGAAAAACATCTCTATACTCCTGCAAAAGAGAAACAACACTACTAGACAAACAAGGGTCAAGGTCAGATTCATTAAAATAAGCTTGCTTGCACAAAAGTACAAACAAACATCTCCTTTCCACACAAGCAACCCTTACATCTCTCATTTTGCATAGAAGTTTTGTTTCTTTCACCCTCTCTCTCATTTGGGCCTTTTAATTCAATTTCTTTTGAGGCCTCTTTCCCACTTTTCTTCTCTCAGCCTCGCCTCACTTTCTCTCTTTTCTTTTGATTTAGATTTCTGCTCCCTTTGCAAGGTTCTCAACCTTCCCTCAATTTTGTATTGTCATGTTTTTCTTGAAGTTTTTGTCCTGTCTTTGTTGCATTCCTCCATACTCCTTTTAATTGCATTTGGTCCTCATATACCTCTTTTGGTGCCAATGGAGCAAGAACAAATTTCTGATCTCCATAGTAAATGAATACCTATTCTTAAAACCATCATGTAACACTCTTCTATCATATTGCCAAGGTCGACCGAGCAATAAATGACAAGCATGCATAGGTACGACATCACAAAGTACTTGATCAGAGTACTTTCCAATGGAGAAAGATACAAGGACTTGTTTATTTACCTTGATTTCCCCCATGTCATTAAGCCATTGTAGTCTATACGGCCTAGGGTGTTTCAAGCACTCCAACCCGAGTTTTTCTACCCTCAATGTACTAGCCACATTAGTGCAGCTTCCCCCATCAATGATCAGGCTACAAATCTTCTCATTCACTAGGCATCTGGAATGAAAAATATTTTTCCTTTGCTCAATTCCATCTTCCTTCATTTGAACATTCAAAACTGCCCTAGTAACAAGTAATTCACCCCTAGGTACATCCTCAACTTCCACATCAGAACAATCTTCCAACTCAGGCATGGAATCCAAATCATCTTCTTCATCTTCATACATAATTTCTTCATCTTCCACATCATCATATTGATCTTCATACTCATAGCACACAGGAGTTGGCTCCCTAGCATTTTGCCTCCTTGTTGCACCATTAGATGAAGCCTCTTGTTGTAAATTCCTAATGGCTTGATCTTATCTATCAAATTTATCACTGACATCCCTTAACATGTTCTCAATCCTTTGGAATTGATGTTGCATAGCCGCCAAAGTAAAGAATGTGTGTTGATCAGCCTCACTATTATTTTCATCCTTGTCACTACCTTTACTATCCTTTGAATTGGACATGATGTAAAATCTGCAAAAACACGTTAGAACAGCTCCTCACACACTCCCTCACGTGTTTCTCTCTAATCAGATTGGATACCCTCGTGTTTCACTCAAAAAGATGGCTTTTACCCTCAAATGAGCTTACACACTCTAGATTCTAGCACAGTTTTACTTGTCCGGATCAATCACTACCAACCAAATAAGCACACCAGCAACTTAATTCAACAGAAAACAACGAATACCTAAAGAAAGGAAGAAAACACAAAACTAGATGCAATTTAAGGTAAAGAAAGCAAGGAAGACGAAAATAAACACATACTAGATGGAGAAAACGTATGTGAATGATTTTTTGTACCAATTGAGCAATATGAAACAAGATTACTCAATTCACGTGTAATGGAAACAAAAGCACAGCAAACAATAAAAAGCAACCAAAGAGTGCAAGAAAAGACGAAACTATGAATTTAACTCAACCCTAAACCCGAACTAACAAGAACATTCAGATCTGCCCAATAACTCAAAAATTGAAAGATAAGCAATTTTATCAAAGACACACGTTTTGGGTGCAAGAAAGTAAATCTTGAAACACGATATTGTTTTTTGATGCAAGAAAACAAGTCTTGATGAGTTTCTTGAATGAAGGATGTTTTCTTGATGAATCTTGAATAATAAAGAAACGGAATTAAAGAATTCTAGAATGATCGATTCGTTTCTTGATGAATCTTACAAGCAAATCAACTCAAACTCACAAAGATTCACAATCTTGATTTTCTTTTTTTTTACTTCTTTCTTTCTTTCTTTCTTTTCTTTCTTTCTTTCTTTCTTTCTTTCTTTCTTTCTTTTCTTTCTTTCTTTCTTTCTTTCTTTTTTTTTTTTCAATTTCAATGATAAACTAACTATAATAATCAAGAACAAACAGAAAATTAAAGATAAAGATTGAATTTAAAACCTAGGCTCGATACCAAAGATGATACGGCAACAACCTAGAATCAATGTCTAGATCACCTCCGTTTCAATAATTGTTCCCAAACCTAAATTCAATCAATCTAACAAGACCCTTCACCCCAAAACAACAAGGAATTGGTAACAAAGAGTATAAGATTGTAGGAATTGAATTAACATACAAGTTAGAACTTACTTGATAAGTTGAATCAATCCTTAAGGTAAAACAAGCAAGAATCTCAATTCTCTCTTGAAGAATGCTTTCTAATTTTTTGATCTCTAAACTCGTGTTCATGGCTAAAGCAAAGGTTTAAATACCCTTTGCAATGTAAACCCTAACAAAGATAACCTAAAACCCTAAAGAAAGCCCAAAATATCAAAAGGCCTTCTTGAAACAAATCTGCCCAAGAATAAATCCCACATGGATTTGGGCTTCAAAACTAATTAAAATTGACTAGTCCTTGTCCAAATAGGATAAGAAAACCACAAAATAGAAGACTAACTTAAGAGGGGCGAATTGGGCTTTTAAACTAGGCCCACAAGCTTGGTTCCTAAAATAAAACATGCACATGACTTTTTAATAAAGCACATGCACACTTAATGCAAACCAGCCCATGAAAAAGCCTAAAAGAAGTCCACATGCCCTTTATAAGATAAAATAAGCTCAAGCCCATTGATTAGACTTGTGCTTGTGAAAATTGGCTAAGTGTTAGCCCTCTTGATTTGATGCCTCTAATGTGCACACACACTTAGGTGTCTTCCTAAGCTTTTCCCCAAGCTTGATCAACAAAACTTCTTGAAGTTCTTGTGAAACAAAAGCTTGTACATAGATCTGAAATTGTGCTTTAAGCATGTTGGAGCGTGACCTTGTAATTGGACCCATTGGCATCCTCAAGTCTCCATTGCCTTGGTGAGTTGTATCACTTGCTGTCTATTTTCTCATTTTCTATACAAGACTTGAACTTTGCCATTCAAGCAGGAGAAGTCCGAACATATTTCACTGCATTACGAATCCTAATGATTGAATCACCCAATTCTAACAACACCTCTTTCACAATTAAACCTAAGATGTGTGCAACACATCTCATTTGTATGAACTCACCTTTCAATACACCACCCTTCCAACTATTAATTCTTTTTCTCAAGTATTGAATAGCTACATCATTTGAACTTGCATTATCCACCGTTATAGTGAATACTTTTTCAATGTCCCAACTAACCAAACAAGTCTCAACAGCCTTTCCAATTGTATCACCTGAATGACCAGAAATTAGGTAAAAGTTTATAATTCTTTTGCATAATTTCCAATCGTCATCAATAAAATGTGTCGTGAGACACATATAATTGAGATTTTGACATGATGTCCAAGTGTCTGTAGTAAGACACACCCTAGAAGGCAATTTCTTAAAAAAGTCCTTCATCTTCGTTCTCTCTTTTAAGTAAAGTGCATAACAATCTCTAGTCACTGTAGTGCGAGAAGGAACTTTAAATTTTGGTTGGATATGTGCACAAAAATCACGAAAACCCTCTTGCTCTACATGACGAAAAGGTAACTCATCAACAATAATCATTCTAGCAAGTGCCTTCCTACATCTTCTTGATCAAACATCCATGTTATCATTCTACGTGATGTGCCATCTTCATCTTCACCTTTTTTTACTATTGCTCCTTCTATAGTTTTTTGTCAACTTTTGGGTTCCTTGTGCTTGTTATATGGATACTTAACACATCTATTCAAGTGATTGATCAGGCTGCTAGTACGATTATTCTTTTTACAAGCAATAGATTTCTTACAGTATTGACATACACCAACCCTATCGTTAGCTTCACCTGACTTGATATAGTGTTCCCAAACCCAAGATCGTTTCTTGTTTGAAGAGGTGGTAGTAAGCTTAGGGAGATTTGATGCATTAGGATCAGGTGTTTGAGGATTACCAGAAGTTGTTATAGAAGCCATGTCAATACCATCAACGCTCTGAGAAGTGAGAAGTATCTCCATTAGTTCCGTTCCATGAGTCAATAATAGTGCATTGCTAGTGCAGTCCATGGAGGTTGACACCTGATCAAAAAAATAAAGAAAATAAAAGCTTTTATAGTTGTAAATTTAATGTAAAATAAAAAAAAGAATAATTTAGGATATTGAAAAGAAAAGATTCTACAAAGTATAAATCTTTTTAATAAAAAACTAAAATTTGCTTTAGATTGAAGTTTTACACAAAATTTGTAATTTTTTTAATGATCGACCCTTTTATTCTATTACTTTCTAATAACGTTTAAAACTTTACCAACATAAGTAGAACACCTCACCCTTATGTCTCATAACATACAAAGCTTGCAAGAAATAGCAATGATCAAAAAGCTTGCAAATAAGCATCTACTGCTATGTAAGATACTAAAGCTTTGTATGTTAAACTATCTAAGCTATCTAATTCTCGTATAATTCCCTACTGGCTACTGCTATGTAAGATACTAAAGCTTTGTATGTTATTGTTATGAGTATATAATATGAAAAGAGTCTTCCCTATTGAGTATTGTCACGTCTCACAACTTAAAGATGAAAGACATCTAAACATATTATACATCAATATATGCATGGAGGCTGGACGCTGGAGCCATGGACGACGACGTGTCTACTCTTCAATCTGCATAACATTAACATACGACGTGCTACGGTAATTCATTTCTTCTGGTTTTGTTTTTGTTTCTTATTTTGCAAAGCTACGGTAAATCGAATACGGTAATAGAAAAACCTTTAACAGTGTTGTTTGTCTGGATGTTGCACTTACCTTTAACAACCTTTAACAGTGATCTCTTCGAATACGGTAATAGAAAAACGCTGTTCTTCCTTTCTCTCCACCGCCGCCAGCTATTTTCTTTTCTTTTTATGTATTGAATGTCCCTTCACTTTTAAAAACTGCGGTCCCCACTCCTTTTCATTCACGTTTTAACCTATTCTCAACACAAAAACCGTGGCTGCTCCTCTCTTACAAAACGCTAACGCTTTCTTAAAATGCTTAAAATTAAAGTAAATAATTCTTAATTAGTATAGTTTAAATATTAGACAAAGTTTAGTAAATTATGTATTAATACTTACTGTTCTTATCACTTTGAAGATAATTCATAAGCAAAATGATTAATTAGATATCATGCTAATATGCTATATACATAATAGATTTTTATTATACGATATGATAGTAAAATTATAAGCAATAAGAAAAGATTTTTATTTTTTTTATGTATATACATAATAGATTTAAAGACCCAACTCAATTTATTATTTTTAAAAATAAATTATCAAATAAAATGTCAGGTTCGGTTCAGTTAATCTGCTATAGGTTCAGGTTAGGGTTGAGATGTGATCAAGCAGTCGATCTCAGAAACTGTTAATATGAGATATTTACATAATAGATTTAGAGACTAGCACATCTCAAGCTCCTTGATTTGATCAAGCAGTCGATCTCAGAAACTGTTAATATGAGATATTTAGGGTTGAGATGTGGATGCTTACTAGAGGTAGTAAGTACATTGGATGACCTGCTATGAGATCATCACATGGTGCTTGATTATTTGATGTGGATGCTTACTAGAGGTAGTAAGTACATTGAGTTGTGCTTGATTATTTGATGTTATGCATGGTGCGAGACATGTATGTCATTGATTATTTTTATGCTCTACTTTCTTTGATACTTAACCTTTTTCTTGACCATTCTTTTACCTCACCCTTATCCCATCCATGTTACATCCCTGTTAAGACCTTTTGATTTGTGTTGTGTAAGTATGTTTAGCAGTATAGTCGAGATTGAAGATCAGGCATATGGTAGAGCATTGCATTGTTTGAATTTATGAGAGTTAAACACATATGAGCCTTAAACACTTTGAATGTTGGAGAGTATAACAATGAGAGGACCTATTATTTTGACATGGAGTAGATTTCCACTAAGTCTTATATGCTATCTTGCTTGGTTCTTGCATTTGGAGTAAGCTCATTAATTTTATAGATTCAATGTCACGGGTTCCTTTTTCTCTATGATGTTTGTGCTTCTTCGAGGTTGTTGGGAGGTTAGGAGAAAAGCTATAACACTTAAGAAAAGTTTCTCTGCATTTGCATTATTTTCCTTTACTTTTGCATCCGCACTAGTTTTTTTTTGCATGTCACGACTTTCCCTTAGTTTATTTCTGTTTTCTTCTTTATTTTTCCTTACTCGAGGACGAGCAAGAGCTAAGTGTGGGGGATTTTGATGCACCATATTTTCTTATCTTTTTATACTTTTACACTTAGTTTTTATTCTCATTTGATGTCTAATCATGTGATTTACATTGATTTCATCATTTCGGGTGTTTTATGTGTCAAGTGAAGAAAATCATGCTAAGGAGGGAGATTTAGGACTTTTGGATGTCATTTTTAGAGTGAGGAGGTCGAAATACCCTAAGGTGACCAAAGTTGTAGAAATCCTAATCCTATAAGGAATCCTACTGCAACTAGGATTTCTACATTTCAAAAGATTCTTGTTCGCCATTGCTAGAAACGGATCCAGGAACAATCTAGAAGATTAGGGGACATGTAGATTGAGAGAAATGAAGATTCCTTATTTTTAGGGAAAAAAAAGGCCTACCATTGTAAAGATCCTAATTTGAGAAGGAAAGAAAAAAAAATCTACTTCTACTTGGAAAAGAAATCATATCCTTGTAAAGATCCTAATTTTACAAGAAAAGAAAGACCTACTTCTACATGGAAAAGAAGTCCTACCCTTGTAAAGACCCTAATTCTACAAGGAAAGAAAGACTTACTTCTACTTGGAAAAGAAATCCTCTCCTACAAGACCTCCTCTAATATAAATAGGGTCCTTTAGCATTAGTTTAGGAGGGATATTCACGTGTTCTCTCTTCTTTGAATGTTAATCTCTCTTCTACTCTTTCTTTCTCCTACGTTTTCTCTTTCTCTCTGGGTAGAAACCTAGTTTTATTTTCTTCTCTTCTTCTTGTTATACACGAATTCTGGACTATGTTTTCAATGATGTTTTTACTTTAGTTTTACTTAGAATTATAAACTAAATTCTCTTTTCCAATTGTTGAGGCTATTAGCTAAATTCATGGTTGTTTTTATGAGAAGCATGCGCATATAATAGATGAATCTATGATTGAAAATTTGTGCTCTTGATTTGGACATGATTGCCAAATTATGCATGTGGATTTGAAGTCATGAATTAGAATTTTCATGAATAATTGTATGCTATCTGATTAATTTAATTGCTGGACAATAAACTGATTAGGTTAAGTAGCAACAACTAATTACATTTGAAGCTTGCACATAGGTTTTAATTAGTTGGATCAAGACATAGGTTAATTTTATGCATGCTAGCTTTGTTGAAAATTAACTTAGGTTCAGCATACTTGGTTTTGATCTTAATGCTCTTGTTATTGTGTTGTTTATACTAGTTTTGGATTAATGCATTGACGAGAAGTTATTGCATGTCATGCTTGTTTTGAATGCATCTATCTTTGCTTGATGAATCCTAATTTTCCAATCTTAGAAATAATTCGTCTTCAAAGATTAAAAACAACCTAAGGATTTAGTGAAAACCATTTTAATTGGTCTTCAATTAATATGAACTTTTTACTCAAATTTTCATAGCAATTTCTCTCTTGAGAACTTTTGACTTTATTTTCTGAACTTAAATCACATCTTCTTCTTTCTCTTCTTGTTTACTTTTAACACAAACAAACAAATCCCCCAATCTTGTCCTATTATGCATTAGTTCATGCATAACATTCACACATACTTTGTTTGAAAGTAAAAATTCATTCTTGTATTTTGATCTCTGTGGGACAATACCCTTACTTCACTATATTACAAATCAATTTAAGTAGGGGATTAAATTTGTAGGCTAACGACAACCTATCACTATATAACCATTACACTATACCATTATATAGTGGTTACATACATATCATGTATGGCACACTACCATTGTAAGTACATGCAATACTATACCAATAACTACACTTTATTACAATAATGTACATAGTGTTTTGCAATATGTGGTGCCAATACCAGGTACTATACAATATATTGTATAGTATAATTGTACATGTATACTATAGTCAACTATAGTATATGCATATGCATATACTATATACACATAATACAAGTATACTAGTGCATATGCATTTATAACTATATACTAACCAATTACATTATATAATAATACTCAATGGCTACATGTTATACATACAATTGTATCTATATAATTGTATGTATAAAGTGTATAATATACTCACCATGGTATACATGTATGGTAATTAGACTAGTTATGTACACTATGTCAGTACTATGCATGGTATACCCTATACCGTACCATGTGCATTGGTACATGGCTACACTGAATACATATGTAACTATATGAACATTGTAACTATGCATAACACCATGAGTGTAATATTAGTTATGTACATGTACACTATGCACATATGTGTATACAATGGTGCATTATTGTACTATAGTGTGTAGTATAGTTATATGTATAGTTATATACATATAATAGGGTTACACCTATAGTTAATATATATGTTACCATGCAATTATATGTGCATTTTATGTAGTCATGCATAAATTGTTACCATTTTATGTAACAATACTATATACATATACCACACATGTGTAAAAATAATGTACCCTACCATGGTACTATCATGTAATTGATGGTTACTAAGTATATTGTAGTAGAATAGTATACATTGTAAATATTGGTACACTATAATATTTACAATGTATACTATTCTACTTGGCACAATGAGCTATGTACACATGCATAACAATTTTGTGTATATATGCATGTGTATATTATTATACCAATACAGTACATATGTACCATAATGCCAAGTAGAATAGTATATGCATTATACACACTATATGTGCCATTATACTATACATGCATTATGTTAACTATGCTATGTACATGTGCATTATTATGGTTCATATTAGCTCATTGCATAATTAGTAGTATGCATAAATCGTCAAGAATGACTAGCATAGTATATATAATGTATGTACATGGTATACATTACTTAATACATGGTATTATGCATACATCACACGGCATATACTAGTTACCATATGTACACGTGTGGCCACATATCAGTACACATATGCTCACATTGGTATTATACCAACTACTAACGTGCATAGGGTATATAATAGTGCATGTGTACGCTACATAATACATACCATAGTACACATGCTAGGTAACACCACCCGTTTGTATAGTGCACCATAGAACACATGCATTGTAAATTATACATGTATGTACACATACTAGTATACCAATACACAATACGTAATTATAACTATGGTGATGCATATTATTACCATTGATATAATGTGTACATGTAGCATAGCTATACACATGCAATGGCATAGTGAATGCATGGTGATATACATAGGTATATTTTGCACTTGCATAGGCATAGCCAATGTACCAATGCATATGTATACATAATCCCTAGTAGTCATGGCTACAATTACATAATCACCACATAATTAGTATAATGGCCATTATAGATTGCACTATAGTGGTGCATATGTATCATTTGTGCACTACATTGTGTAGCATATACTATGGTAAACATCACTATGTAGTATGGGTTATTATGCACCATGTGCATAGTGGTGCTATACCCTGTGGCATATAGCACAGTCACATATGTTGGGCACCGTTTCTGGAACCCAACCTCTTACTCCGATAATAAAAAATTCGCAAACTTTAAATCGTTAGAAAGTTAAAATCAATTTAGTCAAATTCCTCATAGATCAATACCGAATTTATCCTAAAATCATAATACCGATTTTACCCTCACAAAAAACTTGCAATTGGAATTCATCCAACACTCAACCACAATTCATATGATTCTTCATATTCAAAACATCTTATCACTCACCACAAATCCTACCTTTCTTTTCCATAATTCACTTATTTAAAAAAATCGCAACAATTTATATTCAAAGTTCATCAATTCAACTCTTACCATTCATACACAATTCAAATGGATTCCTTGGCTTTCTTTCATTCGATCTCTTTCTCGTCACTTGGAGATGGGAATGAAAGGGGGGTGAGCTTTACAGCTCGTGGGTAACATGTTTATAGTCAATAACTGATGGCAGACCCAATAGGAACTTGTCCTAGAGAACCTTCAACAAGATGGAACTATGCCCGGGAGTAGATAGAATCAAACAAACACACGAAATCACAAGAAAAAAAGTTGAAAAGATAGAAACAGAACACAAAGATAATGGAAGGTGAGAAGAATGTTGATCGATGAAAAGAATCCTAAGAGAACTTGTCTCTTAGAACTCTAGCAAGAATGTTGGTCAATGGAAAGAACCCTAAGAGAACTTGTCTCTTAGAACTCTAACCTTAGGACTCCACAAAGGTTTTATATTATTTCTGAATCAAAGACCCCTTTCAAAGTACATAGAGGGTGCCTATTTATAGGGAAAACTTCCTAACTTAATGTCCTAAAGAAGATACTAAATAAAAGGAAACAAATCAATCCCTAAAAGGAAACAAAATAAACTTATAAAGGTGTTGACTAGATGATGGCAGACCCAATAGGAACTTGTCCTAGAGAACCTTCAACAAGATGGAACTATGTGATGCGGAACCCCGAGATCCTTAATCGTCCCTTAGAACTCGTTAACAATCAAATCAGAATTTGTTTCTCAACAAAGCAATCAGGATAATATTTGTTCTTACACCCAAGAACACTTATGACAAAAACCCAAGTTAATTTGTAGAAATCCCCTTGAACCCCAATCAGTTAAGTACTCAAGAACACAAGAAATAGGAATTAAAATTGATAACAAAAGATAAACTCAATTGCAATCAATAAGAACACCTTGTGCTTAAACATAAAAGAAAGCAAACTCTCTCTTCAATGTTGAGAGGGAGGTGGCTGCTGGAGAGAATAAGATGGAGATCTGAATATGAGAGCCACCAAAACCCTAAAACATGCTTAATTTATACCTAAACCTAATGGATTTCAAAATGGGCTTAAGTAGAATAACAAGGGCCCGTGTATTCTAACTTAAAAAGCTAAATTAAACCCATAAACTAAGTTTGAAATATAAGAGATTAAAACCAACGTGGCCCTCTTGAAATGTGGCCCATTTCACTTATTCTAACCCCAAAAGAGACAAATAAAACAACCCATAACAAACAAACCCAAATTTGATCCAAAACAAGCTCAAAACACAAACATCCCAAACTAGTCTGTTAGCACAATTATGTAGACATACTTAGGCTCCAAAACATTTCCATATATGGACTTGCCATACTTGGATAGCCCACTTTCAACATGGTTTTGCACATAAGTTTGGAGTTCCTCCTTCAGACGCTTTGCTCGGGACCTTGTGACTGGACCGACAAAACTTTCCATTCTGGGAAAACCTTCCATGTTGGCACTTGAAGGATCTTGTTTTGCTTTTTTTGCTTGAACAGCCTCAATATGATTTCCCATGACATCGCCTTGCACTTTAGCTCCATTTTCCAAATTGCTGCTTGTAGCATTTTGAATGCCACTTGTATCATTTCCCTTCCCCTCAAAATGATTTGTCCTCGAATCTTCACCTTCATCAAAATCAAAAAGAGATAGGTCAGATACATTAAAGGTACTAGAAACAGCATACTCACCAGGAAGATCAACTTTGTATGCATTGTCATTGATCTTAGCAATGATTTGAAATGGTCCATCACCACAAGCATCCAATTTAGATTTTCTTTTGCAAGGAAACCGTTCCTTGCGCATGTGCACCCATACCTAATCTCCTGGTTCAAAGGTTACCATGCGTCTTCCTTTGTTCACTTGGGTAGCAACTTGTTGATTTCTCTTCTCAATCCTTTCTCGTGCTTTATTGTGAATGGCCTTAACCATTTCAGCCTTTTTAAGCCCATCTAAGTTAGAGATCTCACTTAAAGGAATAGGCACAAGATCCAAAGGGGTTAGTGGTTTAAAACCATACACAATCTCAAAAGGAGAAATTCCAGTAGAAGAATGCACACTTCTATTATAAGCAAACTCAACAAATGGCAAAAGTTCTTCCCAAGTCTTTACATTGCTTCTAATTAAAACACGCAACAAGGTACCAAGAGTCCTGTTTACTACTTCAGTCTGACCATCAGTTTGAGGGTGTGATGAAGTAGAAAATAACAACTTAGTCCCCAGTTTAGACCAAAGTACACACCAAAAATGACTAAGAAACTTAACATCTCGGTCAGATACAATAGTCTTAGGAATGCCATGCAAACGTACTACCTCGCGGAAAAACAAATCGGCAATGTGAGATGCATCATCAATTTTATGACATGGAACAAAATGAGCCATTTTAGAAAAAAGATCCACTACAACAAAAACTAAATCTCGTCCTTTCTTAGTCCTTGGTAACCCCAAAACAAAGTCCATAGAAATATCAACCCAAGGATGAGTAGGAACAGGTAATGGCATGTATAACCCATGCGGTTGAACTCTTGACTTAGCTTGCCTACATGATATGCAACATGAACAGATTTTCTCAAAGTCTTTGCGCATATTTGGCCAAAAGAAATGCTCATGCAACATACTCAATGTCTTGTCTATACCAAAATGTCCCATGAGCCCCCCACTATGTGCTTCACGAACAAGTAATTCTCGAATTGAACTATTAGGCACACATAATTTCCCATTCTAAAATAGAAATCCTTCATGCCTATAAAAATCATTGAATGCAGCATGTTCACAAGCAACAAACACATTTGAAAAATCAGCGTCATGTGCATACAATTCTTTCATGTGCTCAAATCCCAACAACTTAGAAGAAAGAGTTGAAATCAAAGAATACCTTCTAGAGAGTGCATCAGCTACAACAATCTCTTTTCCTTGCTTGTATTGTATCACATATGGGAAGGATTCAATGAATTCCACCCATTTCGGATGTCGCTTATTCAACTTGCTTTGCCCCTTCAGATGTCGCAATGATTCATGGTCGGTGTTAATTACAAATTCTTTAGGCAGCAGATAATATTGCGATGTCTCTAATGTCCTCACCAACGCATATAGCTCTTTGTCATAAGTTGAGTAGTTGAGTTGTGCTCCATTTAGCTTCTCACTAAAATAAGAACCTGGTCTTTTTTCCTGCATCAAAACAGCACCTATACCAATCCCGAAAGCATCACATTCGATTTCAAAAGTTAATTCAAAATTAGGCAGCCTCAACAATGGTGCATTACTTAACTTATCCTTTAATAATGCAAATGCATGGTCTTGCTCTTTTCCCCAAATAAACCCTTTATCTTTTTTCATGATTTCAGTCAATGGGGCAGCAATTGCACTAAAATCTTTGACAAATCTCCTATAGAAACTTGCCAAACCATGAAAACTCCTTACCTCTTTAACATTATTAGGTTTCGTCCATTCATGTATAGCCTTTACCTTTTCGCTATCTACTTCAATTCCTTTTGCACTCACCACATATCCCAAGAAAATGATGGGATCAATGCAAAATGTACATTTCTTCATGTTAGCATACAATTGAAATTTGCGCAACACATCAAACACACATTTTAAATGAATGACATGTTTTTCAATAGATTTGCTATACACTAGAATGTCATCAAAATAGACAACTACAAACTTGCCAATAAATTCTCGTAAAACATGGTTCATTAAACGCATAAAGGTACTTGGTGCATTAGTTAAGCCAAATGGCATTACCAACCACTCATACAATCCATGTTTAGTTTTAAAGGCAGTTTTCCATTCATCACCCGGTTTCATTCTAATTTGGTGATAACCGCTCTTCAAGTCAATTTTAGAAAAAATGCATGTGCCATGTAACTCATCCAACATATTATCAAGTCGAGGTATAGGATGTCGATATTTTACCGTTATTTTGTTGACAGCTCTGCAATCCACACACATACGCCAACTTCCATCCTTCTTTGGTACCAACAAAACGGGTACTGCACAGGGGCTTAAGCTCTCTCTTATGTGTCCCTTCTCCAAAAGTTTTTCCACTTGCTTTTGCAATTCTTTAGTCTCCGTAGGATTGCTTCGATAGGCTTGTCTATTTGGTATGGCAGCCTCAGGAATGAGATCGATTTGATGTTCAATTCCTCGCAAAGGTGGTAAACCTTGAGGTAGATCATCGGGAAAGACATCACTATATTCCTGCAAAACATCAATCACAACACTAGGCAAAGTAGGGTCAAGATCGTTAGTTGAAAAAGAAGCCTCTTTGTACAAAAGTACAAACATTGGCATGTTTGTCATCAAAGCTCTCTTCACA
Organism: Erythroxylum novogranatense; assembly: GCA_029891385.1. Classification (NCBI taxonomy): domain Eukaryota; kingdom Viridiplantae; phylum Streptophyta; class Magnoliopsida; order Malpighiales; family Erythroxylaceae; genus Erythroxylum; species Erythroxylum novogranatense. Next base: position 59,449,559 of record CM057226.1, on the reverse strand, counting down.
TCCCTCACTTTTGCATAAAAATTCACTTTTCTTTCTTCTTTTCTCTCATTGGCTGAATTATCTTCATTCTTTTTCTCTTTAGATTTGCCTTCTGTTTTTCTCTCACACTCCTTTTTCTCTTTGTTTTCTCTTTCTTTCTCATTTTCTTTTCTTTTTCTCTCAGCCTCTTTTTGTGCAAATTCATCATAGGAATTTTCAAGTTGCATTTGGTCTTCAAAAATTTGTTTTGGTGTCAAAGGTAAAAGTGTATACCTTTTGCCCTCTTTCTCCACTACACACCTATTTAAATACCCATCATGCATTACTCTTCTATCCCATTGCCATGGTCTACCCAACAACATATGACTAGCTTGCATTGGAACCACGTCACATGTAACTTCATCACTATACTTCCCAATAGTAAATGGCACCCTCACTTGTCTTTGGACTCTCACTTCCCCACTATTATTAAGCCACAGTAATTTGTAAGGTCTGGGATGTTTAGTGGTTTCTAGTCCCAATTTATCAACAAATAATGTACTAGCCACATTCACACAACTACCCCCATCAACAATCACACTACACACTTTCCCACTAACTAAGCATCTAGTATGAAAGATATTTTCTCGTTGGAGTCTCACCCCCTCTTGGTCTTCTTTATATTGTGCACTCAAAGCACACCTAGTCACCATCAATCTACCCTCCGTAGGCGACTCCCCATCACTACCATCCTCCAAGGAAGGCATCTCATCATCGACATCACTTCATCGTCGGTTTCAACCTCACCACCACGCATCACCATTACTCTTTTGTTTGGGCATTGTGAAGCTATATGACCAAATCCCAAACATTTGATATCTATATTTCTGTTAGTGTGGGAAGTAGAAATACCTTTGTTTTTGTTGTCGAATGGTTCTGTTGACTTGGTTTTGTCATCTCTTTTAAATTGGGCAGCCTTGTTATCATTCCTGCAATTCGACTTCCATTGGAAATTTTGTGTCGAATATGTGTTGGCTTGCCTCGCAATTCCCTTTCGCTTCAATTGCTTTTCTATTTTCATGGACATATGTACCATGTCTTCTATCTCCACATAATGTTGGAGCTCTACCACATTGGCAATATCTCTATTAAGATTGTCCTTCTTTCATTTAAGAACATATCAAGAAACGATTTCTTTAAATCTTTTGTTCAATTTTTGGAACATTGGGTAGATTGGGATATTAAAATAAAATAAAAAATAAAAAATTGGTCTTGGGTTCGGTGATTTTTGTCATATTTTTGTGTCTTTCTTTGTTTCCTAGTTTATTTCTTGTTTTGGTACCTATCTTTGCTTCTCTACATTGATTTGAACAATTGTTGCACTCATAATTGTTCAATTGACACAAGAATCGTTGCCTACACTACTCTTCATCCGTGTATTGACACTTTGATTTATTTTCTGTCCCTATAATATTTTGCTTCTAGATTTGTTTCATCTATTTGTTTTTCTTTGTTAGGCTTGCTATCTTTGTGCTTTCTACTTGAACTTGTTGCTTGTTGATTTCCTTAATCTTGTTGAAGTGATCCTGAAAAGTAACATAAAGGAGGCACTTGAGTGGAAAAAGGCAAGAGTGTGAGATTATATAGTGAAAAGCCATCTTATTGTGTGAAACACGAGTGAAAAATTTTGTTTTAGAGAGAAACACGTGAGGGAGTGTTGTGAGGTTTCTAACGTTTTCTTGCAGGAATTGATCATGTCTCATAATAGCAATAAAGATGGCAAGAGTGATGGGAGTGAAGAGGACCAACAAAATACATTCTTTACTCTTGAAGCAATGCAAAATCAATTCAAGAGAATAGAGACTATGTTCCTTGAAGTCAAAGACAAGTTCGAGCAGCAAGATAGAAACTTTGAAAGACAAGATAGACTTCTTAGAACTATTCAAGCTGAATCTTCAGGGAATAATGGGCCAAGAAGAAGAGAGAACCCTCCACTTCATAATCATTATCACTATGAGGAGGAGCAAGATGAAGATGGATTTGATGAGGAAGAGTGGTATGGAGCTCGAAACAATGCAAGAGGTGGTAGAGGAGATAGAGGCCGAAATAGAGGTGGTTATAGAGGAAGAGCTGAAAGAGGCAGAGAGGAGGGAGAGACTGAAAGAGTAGATAGAAACATTGGCAGCATCAAAATGAAGATGCCATCATTTCAAGGAAGGAATGATGCTGATGCCTACTTAGAGTGGGAAAGGAAAGTAGAGATGATGTTTGCCTGCCACAATTATTCTGAGGAGAAGAAGGTGAAGTTAGCGGCAGTTGAGTTCTCTGATTATGTTGCTGTTTGGTGGGATCAATTGATGGTTAGTAGAAGATGAACTGGAGAAAGACCTGTTGAAACTTGGGATGAGATGAAACGCATCATTAAAAAGAGATTTTTGCCAAGTTACTACTATAGGGAGTTGCATCAAAAACTCCAAACATTGAGGCAAGGCACAAAGAGCGTGGAAGATTACCAAAAGGAGATGGAGATAGTTATGATAAGAGCTAACATAGAGGAGGATAGAGAGGCTACAATGGCTCGATTCCTTGCTGGTCTAAATAAAGAGATAGCCAATGTCTTAGAGCTTCATCAATACTTAGAGTTGGAGGACATGGTAAGCATGGCTATGAAGATTGAAAAGCAATTGAAGGGAAAAAGTTTCAGCAAGGGCAATACTTCAGGATCTTCAAATTCTTGGGGTCCTAAATGGCCAAAGAAGGAGGAAAAGAACAAGGATAAGTCCTATGACAATAAGGACAAGTCGAAGGAAAAGTGGACAGCCTCTAAAGGTGCGCCTACATCTAATGATCAAAATCCTAACACTAAGCAAAGAGACATCAAATGCTTCAAGTGTTTGGGTTCAGGTCATAGGGCAAACCAATGTCCCAATAGGAAGATCATGTATTTGCGAGATGGGGTAATTGAATCAGAAGATAGTGATGGAAGTGATATGCCTGAGTTGGAGGATTGCACTGATGAAGAAGTTGAGCAACCAGTCCAAGCCAAAGCATTAGTAGTGAGGAGAGCTCTCAATGTACAAGAAAAGATAGAGCTTGAGGAACAAAGGGAGAATATATTCAACACCAGATGTTTAATTAAGGGTAAGATGTGCAGTTTAATAATTGATGGAGGTAGTTACACCAATGTTGCAAGCACAATTTTAGTTGAGAAATTGGTGCCTCTCATTAAGCACTCTAGTCCTTATAAGTTGCAAAGGCTTAATTAGTGTGGAGAGGTTAGGGTGAACAAGCAAGTGCTAGTGGCGTTCTCAATTGGGAGATATTCTGATGAAGTTTTGTGTGATGTAGTTGCTATGCATGCTGGTCATTTACTATTGGGGAGACCATGGCAATATGATAGGCGTGTACTACATGATGGATTCAAAAATAGATATTCATTCAAGATGGGGGAGAAACACTTCACATTGACACCCCTTTCACCAAGAGAAGTTCATGAGGATCAGTTGAGACTTACAAAAGCCATGGAAGAACAAAAACTTAGAGAGGCTGAGAGTTTAAGAAGAAAAAAAGAAAAAGAGGCCATTCAAGAAAATAAGAACAAAGGCCCAACTGAGAGTAATTGCACTAGTGAGCAAAGGAAAGAGAGTGGTGCAGTTGAAAAAGGAGAGACGAGTGAAAAGAAGAGTGGAACAAAAAAAACTACTTTCTTTGCAAAAGAAAAGGAGTTGAGGAAGGTCATGTACACACAGAAACCATTGGTTTTGCTTATGTATAAGGAGTTGTTTTATGGTGAGACTAACCTTGACCCTTCTGTGCCTAGAGTTGTGAGACTTGTTTTGCAGGAATACTCTGATGTCTTTCCAAATGAGTTGCTCAGGCGACTACCACCATTGAGGGGCATTGAACATCAGATTGATTTGCCAGGTGAGTATCAAGTATCTGCTACGTTTAACGTTGTTGATCTCTCTCCATTTGATAATGCAGGGGCTGATTCGAGGACGAATCCTTTTGAGGAGGGAGGGAATGATACAAGAAGCCATGGCAATAGAGATCAAGGTGCAACACGTCAAGACAAGCTTACTTTGCCAAGTGGGCCTATTACAAGACAACGTGCAGCAAGGCTTAAACAAGCACTTCAAGGGTTTGTTCAAAGTCACATTACATCTCACCTTGATTACAAGACCGAACCATCCGTGGAGAATTCAAGTGGAGTAGTCAACCTTGTGACTCTTCTAGAGAGGGCATGTGGAGGGGCTAATACTTAGCCAAATTTCAAGACAAATTTAATTATTCTTCTGGACTTATTTTAGTACATTGGGCTTGTTATTTATCCATTATTTATTAGGCCCAAAGAGACTTGTTATGGGCTAGGTATTTATTAGTACTTGCCTTAGTTTATTTAAAGCTAGTTTTGGACTACCAAGTGTGTGGGCCTAAGTAGAGTAATCCATTAGGCCCATCCACCTCCCTTAGGTTTATTTAAATTATTTTGGTCTTATTTAAGTTAGTTTAGCCCAATCCTGAGTGGATTAGGATCAGATTGCATTATTGGGCTATAAACTCCTAAACTAGCTAGGATTAGGCTTGTTTTAGCATTAAAGGGTCTTGTAACCTATTCCTTTTAGGTTTAGGTCGTGGGCAAGGGTATAAATACCTTATTTTATCCTTGTAAACATTAGATTTGGTTGATTAATGAAATTGAGAGATATTCTCTTCAAGTAAGGTGTGTTCTTCTTATTGTTACTTCAAGGATTGCATCACTTATCAAGGTAATCACTTGTGGCGTGTTCAATTCTTCAATTTTCTTTGGGTTTGGGTCTCAATTTCGTATAATTGGGGTTTGAACTAGCATGTTCTTATAATAGAAAGATTGGGGTTTTGATTCAATAGGATTAGGGGGTTTCAAGAGCCTTGTTTTCTTGGGGTTTCCGTATCACCCACTATTATTAAGCCACTGTAATTTGTAAGGTCTGGGATGTTTAGTGGTTTCTAGTTCCAATTTATCAACAAATAATGTACTAGCCACATTCACACAACTACCCCCATCAACAATCACACTACACACTTTCCCACTAATAGTGGCTAGGAGCAAAATGTCTTCTCATAATGGCTTTCATCTCCTCCCATGTTTGGATAGAACGTTCTCTATTTCTCCGTCTACTCATAATCAATTGGTCCCACCACACAATGGCATACTCACGAAACTCTACGGCAGCAAGCATTACCTTCTTTTCTTCTGAGTAATTATGACACTCAAAAATGAGCTCCACCTTTCTTTCCCATTCCATGTATGCCTCAGGATCATTTTAATAATGCAAATGCATGCTCTTGCTCTTTTCCCCAAATAAACCCTTTATCTTTTTTCATGATTTCAGTCAATGGGGCAGCAATTGCACTAAAATCTTTGACAAGTCTCCTATGGAAACTTGCCAAACCATGAAAACTCCTTACCTCTTTAACATTCTTAGGTTTCGGCCATTCATGTATAGCCTTTACCTTTTCGCTATCTACTTCAATTCCTTTTGCACTCACCACATATCCCAAGAAAATGATGCGATCAATGCAAAATGTACATTTCTTCATGTTAGCATACAATTGAAATTTGCGCAACACATCAAATACACATTTTAAATAAATGACATGTTTTTCAATAGATTTGCTATACACTAGAATGTCATCAAAATAGACAACTACAAACTTGCCAATAAATTCTCGTAAAACATGGTTCATTAAACACATAAAGGTACTTGGTGCATTAGTTAAGTCAAATGGCATTACCAACCACTCATACAATCCATGTTTAGTTTTAAAGGCAGTTTTCCATTCATCACCCGGTTTCATTCTAATTTGGTGATAACCGCTCTTCAAGTCAATTTTAGAAAAAATGCATGCGCCATGTAACTCATCCAACATATCATCAAGTCGAGGTATAGGATGTCAATATTTTATCGTTATTTTGTTGACAGCTCTGCAATCCACACACATACGCCAACTTCCATCCTTCTTTGGTACCAACAAAACGGGTACTGCATAGGGGCTTAAGCTCTCTCTTATGTGTCCCTTCTCCAAAAGTTCTTCCACTTGCTTTTGCAATTCTTTAGTCTCCGTAGGATTGCTTCGATAGGCTTGTCTATTTGGTATGGCAGCCTCAGGAATGAGATCGATTTGATGTTCAATTCCTCGCAAAGGTGGTAAACCTTGAGGTAGATCATCGGGAAAGACATCACTATATTCCTGCAAAACATCAATCACAACACTAGGCAAAGTAGGGTCAAGATCGTTAGTTGAAAAAGAAGCCTATTTGTACAAAAGTACAAACATTGGCATGTTTGTCATCAAAGCTCTCTTCACATCCCTCACTTTTGCATAGAAATTCACTTTTCTTTCTTCTTTTCTCTCATTGGCTGAATTATCTTCATTCTTTTTCTCTTTAGATTTGCCTTCTGTTTTTCTCTCACACTCCTTTTTCTCTTTCTTTTCTGTTTCTTTCTCATTTTCTTTTCTTTTTCTCTCAGCCTCTTTTTGTGCAAATTCATCATAGGATTTTTCAAGTTGCATTTGGTCTTCAAAAATTTGTTTTGGTGTCAAAGGTAAAAGTGTATACCTTTTGCCCTCTTTCTCCACTACACACCTATTTAAATACCCATCATGCATTACTCTTCTATCCCATTGCCATGGTCTACCCAACAACATATGACTAGCTTGCATTGGAACCACGTCACATTTAACTTCATCACTATACTTCCCAATAGTAAATGGCACCCTCACTTGTCTTTGGACTCTCACTTCCCCACTATTATTAAGCCACAGTAATTTGTAAGGTCTGGGATGTTTAGTGGTTTCTAGTCCCAATTTATCAACAAATAATGTACTAGCCACATTCACACAACTAGCACCATCAACAATCACACTACACACTTTCCCACTAACTAAGCATCTAGTATGAAAGATATTTTCTCGTTGGAGTCTCACCCCCTCTTGGTCTTCTTTATATTGTGCACTCAAAGCACGCCTAGTCACCATCAATCTACCCTCCGTAGGCGACTCCCCATCACTACCGTCCTCCAAGGAAGGCATCTCATCATCGACATCACTCTCATCGTCGGTTTCAACCTCACCACCACGCATCACCATTACTCTTTTGTTTGGGCATTGTGAAGCTATATGACCAAATCCCAAACATTTGATATCTCTATTTCTGTTAGTGTGGGAAGTAGAAATACCTTTGTTTTTGTTGTCGAGTGGTTCTTTAGACTTGGTTTTGTCATCTCTTTTGAATTGGGCAGCCTTGTTATCATTCCTCCAATTCGACTTCCATTGGGAATTTTGAGTCGAATATGTGTTGGCTTGCCTCGCAATTCCCTTTCGCTTCAATTGCTTTTCTATTTTCATGGCCATATGTACCATGTCTTCTATCTCCACATAATGTTGGAGCTCTACCACATTAGCAATATCTCTGTTGAGTCCATTGAGAAACCTTGCCATGGTGGCTTCTCTATCTTCCTCCACATTTTCCCTTATCATTGCTATCTCCATCTCTTTATAGTAGTCCTCCACACTCTTTGATCCTTGAACAAGGCTTTGCAATTTTTGATGCAATTCCCTATAATAGTGGCTAGGAACAAAATGTCTTCTCATAATGGCTTTCATCTCCTCCCATGTTTGGATAGAACGTTCTCTATTTCTCCGTCTACTCATAATCAATTGGTCCCACCACACAATGGCATACTCACGAAACTCTACGGCAGCAAGCATTACCTTCTTTTCTTCTGAGTAATTATGACACTAAAAAATGAGCTCCACCTTTCTTTCCCATTCCATGTATGCCTCAGGGTCATTTTTGCCCAGAAACTATGGAATTTTCATTTTGACACTTCCTAGGTTTTTGTCAAGATCATTTCGACCCCTCCTTGCTCCTCCATAGTTTCTACCTTCATTTATCATGGTGGCTTGATCATCAAACTCTTCATTATATTCATCTTCAATTGGACTTGTTGGTTGTCTTCTCGGACTTGGAACATGTTGGCCAGAACCCTTGTCAATTCTTTCACTCATGTCCCTCATCATGATTTGCATTCTTTGGAACTCCTATTGCGTGGATTTTAGAATGAAAGCTTTATCTTGTTTCTCAACCCCACTTTCTTGAGAATCCATGGCCAATCTGAAAGTTTCAACAAGGATAACAAAAAATATTCCTCACAAACACTCCCTCACGTGTTGACTCTCGAAGTAACGACACACCTCTCGTGTTTTCACTCAAACTTGGCTTTTTCCCTCTTTTGAGCTCACACACTCTTGCCTTTTACCACTCAAGCAATCTTTCAATGTTTACACTAGAAGCAAAAATGACGCAAACAACAAAACTGAAAGCACACACTTGAATTACCAATAAGTGTATGATGATTTTTTTTCTTTTGTTAGGCAGCAATGAATCAATATTACAGCCTTTCTAATGTAATAGATGCAAATGGGCAGATTCAATAACAGAAAACTGAAGGATGCAAGCAAATGACAAATTCAGGAATTTTATATCAGAATCTTGAAATTCCCAAATGGAACCCCAAATTATCACTCAAAACACTCAAACTTTTACAAAATGTAAAGTATGGATTTGGCCAGCAACTAAACTCAATTGAAAAGAATTAGAAACGAATAGTACCAAAATTGCGCTACTTATACCTAAACTATTCTGAAATTTCAAACACCCAAACAGCAGCTATAATCATGTTTTCCCTTGAACTTTTAATGTTTTCCAGAAGATTTGAAACCAACAAAATCAAAAATAACAGTTGTTCAGCTCAATTGCTCGATTTTGTATATGTAAGATCTGGAAATTGTATGTTTGAAACAAACAGGCTACAAGAACGATTTTTTTTTGGTTTTCAGTCAAAACGGAATAAATACTTACTTGATTGGAACCAATGCTCTGATACCAAATGATGCGGAACCCCAAGACCCTTAATCGCCCCTTAGAACTCATTACCAATCAAATCAGAATTTGTTTCTCAACAAAGCAATAAGGATAATATTTGTTCTTACACCCAAAAACACTTACGACAAGAACCCAAGTTAATTTGCAGAAATGTGGCCCATTTCACTTATTCTAACCCCAAAAGAGAGAAATAAAACAACCCATCAACAAACAAACCCAAATTTGACCCAAAACAAGCTCAAAACACAAACATCCCAAACTAGTCTGTTAGCCCAATTATGTAGACATAATTAGGCTCCAAAACATTTCCATATATGGACTTGCCATACTTGGATAGCCCACTTTCAACATGGTTTTGAACATAAGTTTCGAGTTGCTCCTTCAGATGCTTTGCTCGGGACTTTGTGACTGGACCGACAAAACTTTCCATACTGGGAAAACCTTCCATGTTGGCACTTGAATGATCTTGTTTTGCTTGTTTTGCTTGAACAACCTCAATATGATTTCCCATGACATCGCCTTGCACTTTAGCTCCATTTTCTAAATTGCTGCTTGTAGCATTTTGAATGCCATTTGTATCATTTTGTTGAGGCTGCCTAATTTTGAATTAACTTTTGAAATCGAATGTGATGCTTCCGGGATTGGTACAGGTGCTGTTTTGATGCAGAAACAACACCAGTTGCTTATTTTAGTGAGAAGCTAAATAGAGCACAACTCAACTACTCAACTTATGACAAAGAGTTATATGCGTTGGTGAGGACATTAGAGACATGGAAACATTATCTGCTGCCTAAAGAATTTGTAATTCACACCGACCATGAATCATTGCGCCATCTGAAGGGGCAAAGCAAGTTGAATAAGCGACATGCGAAATGGGTGGAATTCATTGAATCCTTCCCATATGTGATACAATACAAGCAAGGAAAAGAGAATGTTGTAGCTGATGCACTCTCAAGAAGGTATTCTTTGATTTCAACTCTTTCTTCCAAGTTGTTGGGATTTGAGCACATGAAAGAATTGTATGCACATGACGCTGATTTTTCAAATGTGTTTGTTGCTTGTGAACATGCTGCATTCAATGATTTTTATAGGCATGAAGGATTTCTATTTAAGAAAGGGGAATTATGTGTGCCTAATAGTTCAATTCGAGAATTACTTATTCGTGAAGCACATAGTGGGGGGCTCATGGGACATTTGGTATAGACAAGACATTGAGTATGTTGCATGAGCATTTCTTTTGGCCAAATATGCTCAAAGACGTTGAGAAAATCTGTTCACGTTGCATATCATGTAGGCAAGCTAAGTCTAGAGTTCAACCGCATGGGTTATACATGCCATTACCTATTCCTACTCATCCTTAGGTTGATATTTCTATGGACTTTGTTTTGGGGTTACCAAGGACTAAGAAAGGACGAGATTCAGTTTTTGTTGTAGTGGATCGTTTTTCTAAAATGGCTCATTTTGTTCCATGTCATAAAATTGATGATGCATCTCACATTGCCGATTTGTTTTTCCGCGAGGTAGTACGTTTGCATGGCATTCCTCAAACTATTGTATCTGACCGAGATGTTAAGTTTCTTAGTCATTTTTGGCGTGTACTTTGGTCTAAACTGGGGACTAAGTTGTTATTTTCTACTTCATCACACCCTCAAACTGATGGTCAGACTGAAGTAGTAAACAGGACTCTTGGTACCTTGTTGCGTGTTTTAATTAGAAGCAATGTAAAGACTTGGGAAGAACTTTTGTCATTTGTTGAGTTTACTTATAATAGAAGTGTGCATTCTTCTACTGGATTTTCTCCTTTTGAGATTGTGTATGGTTTTAAACCACTAACCCCTTTGGATCTTGTGCCTATTCCTTTAAGTGAGATCTCTAACTTAGATGGGCTTAAAAAGGCTGAAATGGTTAAGGCCATTCACAATAAAGCACGAGAAAGGATTGAGAAGAGAAATCAACAAGTTGCTACCCAAGTAAACAAAGGAAGACCCATGGTAACCTTTGAACCAGGAGATTGGGTATGGGTGCACATGCGCAAGGAACGGTTTCCTTGCAAAAGAAAATCTAAATTGGATGCTCGTGGTGATGGACCATTTCAAATCATTGCTAAGATCAATGACAATGCATACAAAGTTGATCTTCCTGGTGAGTATGCTGTTTCAAGTACCTTTAATGTATCTGACCTATCTCTTTTTGATTTTGATGAAGGTGAAGATTCGAGGACGAATCATTTTGAGGGGAAGGGAAATGATACAACTGGCATTCAAAATGCTACAAGTAGCAATTTGGAAAATGGAGCTAAAGTGCAAGGCGATGTCATGGGAAATTATATTGAGGCTGTTCAAGCAAAAAAAGCAAAACAAGATCCTTCAAGTGCCAACATGGAAGGTTTTCCCAGTATGGAAAGTTTTGTCGGTCCAGTCACAAGGTCCCGAGCAAAGCGTCTGAAGGAGGAACTCCAAACTTATGTGCAAAACCATGTTGAAAGTGGGCTATCCAAGTATGGCAAGTCCATATATGGAAATGTTTTGGAGCCTAAGTATGTCTACATAATTGGGCTAACAGACTAGTTTGGGATGTTTGTGTTTTGAGCTTGTTTTGAATCAAATTTGGGTTTGTTTGTTATGGGTTGTTTTATTTGTCTCCTTTGGGGTTAGAACAAGTGAAATGGGCCACATTTCAAGAGGGCCACGTTGGTTTTAATCTCTTCTATTTCAGACTTGGTTTATGGGTTTAATTTAGCTTTTTAAGTTAGAATACATGGGCCCTTGTTATTCTACTTAAGCCCATTTCGAAATCCATTAGGTTTAGGTATAAATTAAGCATGTTTTAGGGTTTTGGTGGCTCTCATATTCAGATCTCCATCTTATTCTCTCCAGCAGCCACCTCCCTCTCAACATTGAAGAGAGAGTTTGCTTTCTTTTATGTTTAAGCACAAGGTGTTCTTATTGATTGCAATTGAGTTTATCTTTTGTTATCAATTTTAATTCCTATTTCTTGTGTTCTTGAGTACTTAACTGATTGGGGTTCAAGGGGATTTCTGCAAATTAACTTGGGTTCTTGTCATAAGTGTTCTTGGGTGTAAGAACAAATATTATCCTGATTGCTTTGTTGAGAAACAAATTCTGATTTGATTGTTAACGAGTTCTAAGGGACGATTAAGGGTCACGGGGTTCCGCATCACATAGTTCCATCTTGTTGAAGGTTCTCTAGGACAAGTTCCTATTGGGTCTGCCATCATCTAGTCAACACCTTTATAAGTTTATTTTGTTTCCTTTTAGAGATTTATTTGTTTCCTTTTATTTAGTATCTTCTTTAGGACATTAAGTTAGGAAGTTTTCCCTATGAATAGGCACCCTCTATGTACTTTGAAAGGGGTCTTTGATTCAGAAATAATATAAAACCTTTGTGGCATCCTAAGGTTATTCTGTTTCTATCTTTTCAACTTTTTTTCTTGTGATTCTGTGTGTTTGCTTGATTCTATCTACTCCCGGGCATAGTTCCATCTTGTTGAAGGTTCTCTAGGACAAGTTCCTATTGGGTCTGCCATCATTTATTGACTATAAACATGTTACCCACGAGCTGTAAAGCTCACCCCCCTTTCATTCCCATCTCCAGGTGACGAGAAAGAGATCGGATGAAAGAAAGCCAAGGAATCCATTTGAATTGTGTATGAATGGTAAGAGTTGAGTTGATGAACTTTGAATATAAGTTGTTGCGATTTTTTTAAATAAGTGAATTATGGAAAAGAAAGGTAGGATTTGTGGTGAGTGATAAGATGTTTTGAATATGACGAATCATATGAATTGAGGTTGAGTGTTGGATGAATTCCAATTGCAAGTTTTTTGTGAGGGTAAAATCGGTATTATGATTTTAGGATAAATTCGGTATTGATCTGTGAGGAATTTGACTAAATTGATTTTAACTTTCCAACGATTTAAAGTTTGCGAATTTTTTATTATCGGAGTAAGAGGTTGGGTTCCAGAAATGGTACCCAACATATGTGTGTTAGTAGTGTGCCCTAGGCCAATAAACATTTGTGATTCATGTATTAACATTATGATTTGTTAATAATATATTATGAGGTATTCATTTTATATATGCATGTATTTCATTTATGTAATGTGAGTTACATTCCATGAATGGTATTAAACTTATGTCATCAAGTATGTGACTTGATAGTAAAACCATAAGTGTTATAATACTATTCTAGACTGTCCCTAGTCGATCATTATTGGTGGAACAATAATGAATTAAGGCTAGTATGTGTTCTGATTGATGATCACGTTTCTTGATCATAGATATGAGATATCAAATCGAAACATAGATATATGTTAGAGAACATATATTGATCGACCCAAAAGAGAATACTACATGGTTTCATGTCATTAGTGATTCTCAATATGGTTTGACTTTAATCCTTTGACCTGAAGTCATCATGGTTCCCTACATGAGGAATTTAGTGTTTTGATATTAGACTAAGTTATTTTTAACCGAATAACAAATAGTCTTATGTTGGACACTAAATGAATCATGCGGAGGGATGTGAATGACGTAGACGGGATTTGTACCTCTCTTAAGTGAGAGAGATATCATTTGGGCCTCTTGACAAGTGTGACTGAAGAAATGCATGGCCGTGCTCAAATGAATTGATGAAGAGTCATCAATGTCATTTGTTATAATCAGTCAACTTGTGGATCAAGAAACTATGATTAATCAAAGGTTGACATGTACCATGCCTTGTGATTAATCTTGATATCGTGTTACAAAAGGACTGAGCTTATAATCATGATTACAGGTTAAATCGGATTATCGATCCTCATTTGATTTGGGTAGTCATAATGTCTTGCTAGAGGCCGCTTATGACTTATGGGCCTTGAAGTGTAATCAAGCCCATTGCCAACATCAAATGTGCCTACAGGGTCGCACACAAAGAGTGATGTGATCTGGGCTTATTCTCTTGGGCCTAATTTATTAGGTGTTAAATAAATATATTTAGATATATTTATTGGGCTAGATTTAATTAAGTTGTCGGGCTTTTATTATATATATGATATAATGGGCCGAAACTTAATAGGGCCTGAATGAGATTAGGGTTTCTATAAATAGAGAAGCTTAGGTCTCATTAGGTGAACACACAACCTGCCAAGAAACCCTAGCCGCCAAGAGAAAGATCGTGCGGCGCTCGAAGGTTTTCAGACGTGCTAGCACACTACAGCCGCAGCCCGGATCGTGCATGCTCGTGTGGATACCGGTAGAGGACATTAGCGATTTGCGTGTCTTGAATCAAAAAAGCAATCCATCCACGAAAATAAGGTATTTTCATTAATCCTCGTGTTTTCGATTATACTTGATAATTTTGTATGGTCTCTTCCGCAGCAGATTGAATATTCGGACCATACGCGATCCAACAAAGGTATCGAGCCAGTTTAATCGTTAATCTTGGATTAGTGGCTTGATTATTGTTATTGATTTGTGTTAATGCTTGAGAAAAGACAAATAACAATGGTGATTGTTTTGTTAAAGTTTTGAACTTGTTTCCGTTCGGATCGGAATTGTTTCCTGCGTGTTTATATATGCCTTGTTAATTCTGGAAATTGTTTCTTTTCACTACGGATACCCATGTCTTCTGTTTATACGTGTTCTGTATATTGAACCCTAAAATCAACAAAAGCATGTTTGAGTTTTCTGGGTTTATTTGATTTGGGTATGTATGCGATCTGAAAATTTTTTTCATATGCTTGCGATTGTATACGATACATGTTTTGTGGTGATTCTGGCTTTTTCATCTGTGGTTATGCGATGACCATGCGCTTAGGGATTTCTTAACTCTTTCTTTTAGGTTTGAAATCCCCAAAATTTTCTTAACCCAAATTTACGATTTTTTGGCTGCTGTAAGTGCTTGCATTTGGATTGAATCACATGCTTAAGTTTTCTGGAAATTGTTTTCAGATTGTTCGTATACATCCCATTTGTTTTGCGTTTTTCTGGGTTATTTTCTTTGATCTGCGTTTTCTCCCCTATCTGGAAAATCGATGTTTTTGTTTGATTTCTGGTTTGGAGATTCTCCCTTGCATCTGCGTTTTCTCCATTGAGTTTCTGGAAAATCGATGGGTGAGTAACACCCATCGACTGGCGACGCAATACCATCACTAGATGATGGTGTCGCCGGCGGCGATGGCGTCTCCGGTGACGCCATGGGCTACGAAACCGCCGGTGGAGACCCACGGTTGAAGGTTCGATTTTGGTTGGAGACCCGACGCTTGAATCTTCCCTATTTTCGTTTAGATCTAACGGTACATGTTTCGGATCGTGGA
This sequence comes from Erythroxylum novogranatense, assembly GCA_029891385.1. NCBI lineage: Eukaryota > Viridiplantae > Streptophyta > Magnoliopsida > Malpighiales > Erythroxylaceae > Erythroxylum > Erythroxylum novogranatense. Next base: position 59,434,355 of record CM057226.1, on the reverse strand, counting down.
ACGTGGGAGAATGGAGATGAAAACGTGGAGAAAGTGGAAGAAGAATCCAGAAGAAAGGAGAGAAAACCAGAAGAGAGGATTTGTGTTGAGAAGACGACGGGCGCGTGGGACACGCGCCTGCGTCTTACAGGCGTGGGCACGCCCAGCGTGCCAGCGTCTGGCGCGTGCCTTTGCACGCACGCTGCACGCCCTCCCTCCCTTTTTTTATATATATATATATATATATATATATGTTTTAAAATTGTTTTAAAACCCTAATTTCTCTTTATTAATTTGATAAGGATTATATTAATAAATACTCCTAATAATAATAAAAGGTGTTTTATTAAAATTTTATAAAAAAATTGTTTTCAAATGATTATTTATTAGGAAAGGGTTTTAGAATTTGATTTAATTTTCAAGAGTTGAATTATTAAATTTCTCTTTATTAATTTAATAGAGATTAAATTAATAAATATTCTTAATAAAATAAAAGGTGTTTTATTAATTTTGAAAATTGTTTTCAAAGGATTATTTATTAGAAAGGGTTTTGGAATTTAATTTAATTTTTCAAGAGTTGAATTATTAAATTAAATTTATTTTCAAATCAACAATTAGAATCAAGCCAAGGTTGTAACAAGTGTTTTGTAATCTTCCATAATTCTTTATAAGGATTAATAAACTTCTAAGAACGACCCTCATGATAATTTCAAGTTTATATGCCTTCCATAAATCTTTACCAATGTTTATCTCTAGCTTATCCTTACGTGGGTTTTTGCCAAAGCAAGGCATGTGGGGATCATCTAGGGAAGACATTTGAATAATGGTGCTATTCATAGGTAAAGTATGGTTAAACTTGACTAAGCTATCAAAACGGTTTTGGGCTTAGGGCATAAGATTGGGTTTATACATACATGCAAAGACATAAGATGTATTTTAACATAAGCCCATCAAGAGTTACATGTGATGTAATTGAAAAGAGTTTTCTACCTAAATAACTAAGTCTTGAGTGTTAAGCCAAAGCTTTCTTAGGACTTGGTGAAATATGGATCTTGTTTCTCCCATTTTTCAATTGAGGGTTATTTATTTGAGTGGGAGCTAATACCGCATAATATATGAATGTTGACCCTGTTGCATATTTTTGTAGATTATGGCTACTCCATCCACAAACCTGTCTATGCGGTCTATCTTAGAGAAAGAAAAGTTTAATGGAACAAATTTCCTAGATTGGTATAGGAACTCGAGAATTGTTCTCAAGCAAGAAAGAAAGGCTTTCAAGAAGAAGGGCACAGCAAAGGACAAAGGTAAAGTACCTAAGTCCAAGCCCAAGCCCGAAACTAAGACTAAGGCACCCAAGGAGGGAGTTTGCTTCCATTGCAATGAACCTGGTCATTGGAAAAGGAACTGCAAACTCTATTTGGAAGAGCTGAAAGAGAAGAAGAATAGTGCGACTATTTCTTCAGATATGTTTGTTATAGAAATCAATTTTACTCCTTCTGCATCTTGGGTATTAGATACCGGAGCTGCAACTCACATTTGTACTAATGTGCAAAGTCTAAGAAGGACTAGAAGATTGATGTCCGTGAGATCGACCTGCGTGTGGGAAATGGAGCAAGAGTTGCTGCTTTATCCGTGGGGACTTATGATCTTATTTTGCCTACTGGACTCATTTTGGAACTTAAGAATTGTTATTATGTACCTACTATGAGTAGGAACATTATTTCTTTTGGTTGTTTAGAGAATGATGGATTTAAATTTTCTATTGAGAATAGAAGTATTTCCATTTATAAGAATGACGTTTTATATGGTATTGCACGTCAATTAAATGGAATCTATACTCTAGACACCGAGTCTCTAACAAATGAGCCCATCTATAACATAAATACCAAGAAGTTTAAATCTAACGATTTGAACCCAACATATCTCTGGCATTGTCGTTTAGGCCATGTAAACGAAAAACGCATTTCAAAACTCCATCAAGATGGATTCATTGATTCTTTTGAATCTTTTGAGACATGTCATTCTTGTTTACTGGGTAAGATGACAAAGGCCCCCTTCACAGGTAAAGGGGAAAGGGCCAATGAGCTATTGGGCCTTATACATACCGATGTATGCGGTCCTTTTAGCATATCAGCGAGAGGAGGTTATTTGTATTTCATTACTTTTACAGATGACTTCAGTAGATATGGGTATGTCTATTTAATGAAGTACAAATCTGAATCTTTTGAAAAGTTCAAAGAGTATAAGAATGAAGTACAAAATCAGCTTGGCAAGAATATTAAAATCCTTCGATCTGATCGAGGAGGTGAATATTTAAGCCAAGAGTTTGATGATTATCTTAAGGATTGTGGAATCGTTTCACAATTGACTCCTCCAGGAACTCCTCAATGGAATGGTGTTTCTGAAAGGAGAAATCGAACTCTATTAGATATGGTTCGATCAATGATGAGTCAAACTAATCTTCCAAAATACTTCTGGGGCTATGCTTTAGAAACCGCAGCATTCATATTGAACCGTATTCCTTCAAAGGCTGTAGAAAAGACACCTTATGAGATATGGACTGGGAAGCGTCCCAATTTATCTTTTCTAAAGATTTGGGGTTGTGAGGCTTATGTGAAGCGTCCAATTGCTGACAAGTTGGCACCCAAATCTGAAAAATGTTATTTTATGGGATATCCTAAAGAAACTAAAGGATATTACTTTTACATCCCATCAGAGAACAAAGTGTTTGTTGCTCGAAATGGTTTCTTCTTAGAGAAGGAATTTGTTTCCAAAGGAAACAGTGGGAGTAAAGTACAACTTGAAGAAATTCAAGTTTCACAAAATGACATTGAGCCTGCAAGGGAGATTGAAGCGAGCTCACAAGCTATTGATGAGCAGTTTTCAACAACACAAGGCCTACGTAGATCTGATAGGATTCGTCATGAGCTCGAGAGATATGGATTTCTCGTTACTAATGATGATAATGTGATGCTCATCGATCATAATGAGCCCACAACCTATCAAGAAGCTATGAAAAGTTCAGAATCTGCTAAATGGTTAGAGGCCATGAAAGCAGAGATGCAATCCATGTATGACAATCAAGTTTGGACTTTGATTGATCCGTCTGATGGCTTGAAGACCATTGGATGCAAGTGGGTTTTCAAAAAGAAACTCGATATGGATGGAAATGTGCACACTTATAAAGCAAGACTTGTTGCTAAAGGTTATCGACAAGTTCATGGAATTGATTATGATGAGACATTTTCTCCAGTGGTCATGATCAAATCCATTAGAATTCTTATTGCCATAGCTGCATACTACGATTATGAGATATGGCAAATGGATGTCAAAACGGCTTTCTTTAATGGAAACTTACTTGAGGATGTATATATGATACAGCCTGAGGGTTTTGTCCATCCTGAGAATTCGGGAAAGGTGTGCAAGCTTCAAAGATCCATTTATGGATTGAAGCAAGCATCAAGAAGCTGGAATCTTCGTTTTGATGAAGTTGTCAAAGAGTTTGGATTCATCAAGAATGAAGATGAACCTTGTGTTTACAAAAAGGTTAGTGGGTGTGCTGTTGTCTTTTTAGCTTTATATGTTAATGACATATTGCTCATTGGAAACGATATTCCGACCTTACAGAGTGTCAAGATTTGGTTAAGAAAACGTTTCTCAATGAAAGACTTAGGTGAGGCTACCTATGTTTTAGGCATTAAGATCTATAGAGATAGATCAAGAAAGCTTATAGGCCTAAGTCAGAGTACATATATAGATAAGATACTGAAAAGATTCAGTATGCAAGATTCCAAGAGAGGATTCTTGCCTATGTCACATGGAATCAAGCTTTCTAAGAAGGATTGTCCTACTTTAGATAAAGAGCTTGAGCGCATGAGTAAGATTCCATATGCATCTGCAATTGGATCTATCATATATGTCATGTTATGTACTCGACCTGATGTCTCATATGCTTTGAGCATAACAAGTAGATACCAATCTAATTATGGTGAGAGTCACTGGATAGCAGTTAAGAACATCCTTAAAGTACTTGAGAAGAACTAAGGATATGTTCCTAGTCTATGGAGGACTTGAAGGAGAGCTAGTTGTAAATGGTTACACTGATGCTGGTTTTCAGTCTGACATAGATGATTTCAGATCGCAATCAGGTTTTGTGTTCTGTTTGAATGGAGGTGCAGTGAGCTGGAAAAGTTCAAAGCAAGACACTGTTGCTGATTCTACAACTGAAGCTGAGTACATTGCTGCCTCGGATGTAGCTAAGGAAGCTGTTTGGATCAGGAAGTTCATCACAGAGCTTGGGGTTGTTCCTAGCATTGCAAATCCTATAGACCTTTATTGTGATGATAATGGGGCTATAGCACAGGCTAAGGAACCAAATTCGCATCATAGATCCAAACACATACTCAGACGTTTCCATCTGATCAGAGAGATCATTGGGAGAGGAGACGTGAAGATATGCAAAGTGGGCACAGATGACAACATTGCCGATCCACTTACTAAGCCTCTTCCACAGCCTAAACATGAGAGTCATACGAGGTCTATGGGTATTAGATATCTGACTGATGGGCCTAGTGCAAGTGGGAGATTGTTAGTAGTGTGCCCTAGGCCAATAAACATTTGTGATTCATGTATTAACATTATAATTTGTTAATAATATATTATGAGGTATTCATTTTATATATGCATGTATTTCATTTATGTAATGTGAGTTACATTCCATGAATGGTATTAAACTTATGTCATCAAGTATGTGACTTGATAGTAAAACCATAAGTGTTATAATACTATTCTAGATCGTCCTAGTCGATCATTATTGGTGGAACAATAATGAATTAAGGCTAGTATGTGTTCGATTGATGATCACGTTTTCTCGATCATGGATATGAGATATCAAATCGAAACATAGATATATGTTAGAGAACATATATTGATCGACCCAAAAGAGAATACTACATGGTTTCATGTCATTAGTGATTCTCAATATGGTTTGACTTTAGTCCTTTGACCTGAAGTCATCATGGTTCCCTACATGAGGAATTTAGTATTTTGATATTAGACTAAGTTATTTTAACCTAATAACAAATAGTCTTATGTTGGACACTAAATGAATCATGCGGAGGGATGTGAATGACGTAGACGGGATTTGTACCTCTCTTAAGTGAGAGAGATATCATTTGGGCCTCTTGACAAGTGTGACTGAAGAAATGCATGGCCGTGCTCAAATGAATTGATGAAGAGTCATCAATGTCATTTGTTATAATCAGTCAACTTGCGGATCAAGAAACTATGATTAATCAAAGGTTGACATGTACCATGCCTTGTGATTAATCTTGATATCGTGTTACAAAAGGACTGAGCTTATAATCATGATTACAGGTTAAATCGGATTATCGATCCTCATTTGATTTGGGTAGTCATAATGTCTTGCTAGAGGCCGCTTATGACTTATGGGCCTTGAAGTGTAATCAAGCCCATTGCCAACATCAAATGTGCCTACAGGGTCGCACACAAAGAGTGATGTGATCTGGGCTTATTCTCTTGGACCTAATTTATTAGGTGCTAAATAAATATATTTAGATATATTTATTGGGCTAGATTTAATTAAGTTGTCGGGCTTTTATTATATATATGATATAATGGGCCGAAACTTAATAGGGCCTGAATGAGATTAGGGTTTCTCTATAAATAGAGAAGCTTAGGTCTCATTAGGTGAACGACACAACTGTCAAGAAACCCTAGCCGCCAAGAGAAAGATCGTGCGGCGTTCTGAAAGGTTTTCAGGACGTGCTAGCACACTACAGTCGCAGCCCGGATCGTGCATGCTCGTGTGGATACCGGTAGAGGACATTAGCAATTTGCAGTGTCTTGGAATCCGAAAAAAAGGCAATCCATCCACGAAAATAAGGTATTTTCATTAATCCTCGTGTTTTCGATTATACTTGATAATTTTGTATGGTCTCTTCCGCAGCGTATTGTGAATATTCGGACCATACGCGATCCAACAATGTGACTATGCTATATGCCACAGGGTATAGCACCACTATGCACATGGTGCATAATAACCCATACTACATAGTGATGTTTACCATAGTATATGCTACACAATGTAGTGCACAAATGATACATATGCACCACTATAGTGCAATCTATAATGGCCATTATACTAATTATGTGGTGATTATGTAATTGTAGCCATGACTACTAGGGATTATGTATACATATGCATTGGTACATTGGCTATGCCTATGCAAGTGCAAAATATACCTATGTATATCACCATGCATTCACTATGCCATTGCATGTGTATAGCTATGCTACATGTACACATTATATCAATGGTAATAATATGCATCACCATAGTTATAATTACGTATTGTGTATTGGTATACTAGTATGTGTACATACATGTATAATTTACAATGCATGTGTTCTATGGTGCACTATACAAACGGGTGGTGTTACCTAGCATGTGTACTATGGAATGTATTATGTAGCGTACACATGCACTATTATATACCCTATGCACATTAGTAGTTGGTATAATGCCAATGGTACCACATGTGAGCATATGTGTACTGATATGTGGCCACACGTGTATTATATATACTATGCTAGTCATTCTTGACGATTTATGCATACTACTAATTATGCAATGAGCTAATATGAACCATAATAATGCACATGTACATAGCATAGTTAACATAATGCATGTATAGTATAATGGCACATATAGTGTGTATAATGCATATACTTTTCTACTTGACATTATGGTACATATGTACTGTATTGGTATAATAATATACACATGCATATATACACAAAATTGTTATGCATGTGTACATAGCTCATTATGCCAAGTAGAATAGTATACATTGTAAATATTATAGTGTACCAATATTTACAATGTATACTATTCTACTACAATATACTTAGTAACCATCAATTACATGATAGTACCATGGTAGGGTACATTATTTTGTACACATGTGTGGTATATGTATATTGTACACATATTGGTATATGTACACATGTTAATATATTGTTACATAAAATGGTAACAATTTATGCATGACTACATAAAATGCACATATAATTGCATGGTAACATATATATTAACTACAGTGTAACCCTATTATATGTATATAACTATACATATAACTATACTACACGCTATAGTGCAATAATGCACCATTGTATACACATATGTGCATAGTGTACATGTACATAACTAATACTACACTCATGGTGTTATGCATAGTTACAATGTTCATATAGTTACATATGTATTCAGTGTAGCCATGTACCAATGCACATGGTACAGTATAGGGTATACCATGCATAGTACTGACATAGTGTACATAACTAGTCTAATTACCATACATGTATACCATGGTGAGTATATTATACACTTTATACATACAATAAGAGAAAACAAAACTAGGTTTCTACCCAGAGAGAAAGAGAAGAAAATAAAACTAGGTTTCTACCCAGAGAGAAAGAGAAAACGTAGGAGAAAGAAAGAGTAGAAGAGAGATTAACATTCAAAGAAGAGAGAACACGTGAATATCCCTCCTAAACTAATGCTAAAGGACCCTATTTATATTAGAGGAGGTCTTGTAGGAGAGGATTTCTTTTCCAAGTAGAAGTAAGTCTTTCTTTCCTTGTAGAATTAGGGTCTTTACAAGGGTAGGACTTCTTTTCCATGTAGAAGTATGTCTTTCTTTCCTTGTAGAATTAGGATCTTTACAAGGATATGATTTCTTTTCCAAGTAGAAGTAGATTTTTTTCTTTCCTTCTCAAATTAGGATCTTTACAATGGTAGGGCTTTTTTTCTCCTAAAAATAAGGAATCTTCATTTCTCTCAATCTACATGTCCCCTAATCTTCTAGATTGTTCCTGGATCCATTTCTAGCAATGGTGAACAAGAATCTTTCGAAATGTAGAAATCCTAGTTGCAGTAGGATTCCTTATAGGATTAGGATTTCTACAACTTTGGTCACCTTAGGGTATTTCGACCTCCTCACTCTGAAAATGACATCCAAAAGTCCTAAATCTCCCTCCTTAGCATGATTTTCTTCACTTGACACATAAAACACCCGAAATGATGAAATCAATGTAAATCACATGATTAGACATCAAATGAGAATAAAAACTAAGTGTAAAAGTATAAAAAGATAAGAAAATATGGTGCATCAAATTCCCCCACACTTAGCTCTTGCTCGTCCTCGAGTAAGGAAAAATAAAGAAGAAAAAAGAAAATAAACTAAGGGAAAGTCGTGACATGCAAAAAAAAACTAGTGCGGATGCAAAAGTAAAGGAAAATAATGCAAATGCAGAGAAACTTTTCTTAAGTGTTATAGCTTTTCTCCTAACCTCCCAACAACCTCAAAGAAGCACAAACATCATAGAGAAAAAGGAACCCGTGACATTGAATCTATAAAATTAATGAGCTTACTCCAAATGCAAGAACCAAGCAAGATAGCATATAAGACTTAGTGGAAATCTACTCCATGTCAAAATAATAGGTCCTCTCATTGTTATACTCTCCAACATTCAAAGTGTTTAAGGCTCATATGTGTTTAACTCTCATAAATTCAAACAATGCAATGCTCTACCATATGCCTGCTCTTCAATCTCGACTATACTGCTAAACATACTTGCACAACACAAATCAAAAGGTCTTAACAGGGATGTAACTTGGCTGGGCTAAGGGTGAGGTAAAAGAATGGTCAAGGAAAAGGTTAAGTATCAAAGAAAGTAGAGCATAAAAATAATCAATGACATACATGTCGCGCACCATGCATAACATCAAATAATCAAGCACAACTCAACTTTTCATTTTAACTTTCAATTCCAATAATATTGAGCAAGAAAATCACCTGGGGAATTCATTTCTTTTATTCTTATTCTCGGTCTCATTTTTTCTTTTTTTTTCTTTTTTTCTTTTTTTTGGGTCGAATACTCCCCTTTGATAATTAAACACAAAACAAGTCATATACCACAGATAACCAAACACGCGCAACCTCCTCAAGTTTGACTCAACAAAAACATACTCTACTAACCATGATAGGAGTTAGAAAGGTAAATCAAATAAGAATACTCTAAGTTAAACATGGATAAAGCAAAGAACAGATAATAAGCTCAAGTGGGCTAACTAGTGGTCAACATGCTTTGGGTTGGCTCTTTTTTTTGGGTTGGTTTAAAATCCTAGAGGCCGTTATCATATTTATGTAATGCATGCACAAATGTAGTCTCAACAAGATATGAAGGAAATTCTGGAGATTCAAAGCATTGAATGATACAGCAACAACCTAGAGTCAATGTCTAGATCACCTCTGTTCCAATGATTGCTCCCAAACCTAAATTCAATCAATCTAACAAGACCCTTCACCCCCAAAACAGCAAGGATTTGGTAACAAAGAGTATAAAGATTATAGGAATTGAATTAACACCACAAATTAGAACTTACTTGATAAGTTGAAGCAATCCTTAAGGTAAAACAAGCAAGAATCTGAATTCTCTCTTGAACAATGCTTTCTAATTTTATTCATGTCTCAAAAACTCATGTTCCTGCCTAAAGCAAGGGTTTAAATACCCTTTGCAATTTAAACCCTAACAAAGATAACCTAAAAACCCTAAAGAAAGCCCAAAATATCAAAAAGGCCTTCTTGAAACAAATCTGCCCAAGAACAAATCCCACATGGATTTGGGCTTCAAAACTAATTAAAATTGATTAGTCCTAGCCCAAATAGGATAAGAAAACCACAAAAATAGAAGACTAACTTAAGAGGGGCGAATTGGGCTTTTAAACTAGGCCCACAAGCTTGGTTCCCTAAAATAAAACATGCACATGACTTTTTTAATGAAGCACATGCACACTTAATGCAAATCAGCCCATGAAAAATGCCTAAAAGAAGTCCACATACCCTTTATAAGATAAAATAAGCCCAAGCCCATTGATTAGGCTTGTGCTTGTGAAAATTGGCTAAGTGTTAGCCCTCTTGGTTTGATGCCTCCAATGTGCACATACACTTAGGGAAAATCTGTTCACGTTGCATATCATGTAGACAAGCTAAGTCTAGAGTTCAACCACATGGGTTATACATGCCATTGCCTGTTCCTACTCATCCTTAGATTGATATTTCTATGGACTTTGTTTTAGGGTTACCGAGGACTAAGAAAGGACGAGACTCAATTTTTGTTGTAGTGGATCGTTTTTCTAAAATGGCTCATTTTGTTCCATGTCCTAAAACCAATGATGCATCTCACATTGCCAATTTGTTTTTCCGCAAGGTAGTACGTTTGCATGGCATACCTAGAACTATTGTATCTGACCGAGTTGTTAAGTTTCTTAGTCATTTTTGGCGTGTACTTTGGTCTAAACTTGGGACTAAGTTGTTATTTTCTACTTCATCACACCCTCAAACTGATGGTCAAACTGAAGTAGTAAACAGGACTCTTGGTACATTGTTGCGTGCTTTAATTAGAGGGAATGTAAAGTCTTGGGAAGAACTTTTGCCATTTGTTGAGTTTGCTTATAATAGAAGTGTGCATTCTTCTACTGGATTTTCTCCTTTTGAGATTGTGTATGGTTTTCAACCACTAACCCCTTTGGATCTTGTGTCTTTTCCTTTAAGTGAGATCTCTAACTTAGATGGGCTTAAAAAGGTTGAATTGGTTAAGGCCATTCACAATAAAGCACGAGAAAGGAATGAGAAGAGAAATCAACAAGTTGCTAACAAAGTGAACAAAGGAAGGCGCAAGGTAACCTTTGAACCAGGAGATTGGGTATGGGTGCACATGCGCAAGGAAGGGTTTCCTTCCAAAAGAAAATCTAAATTGGATGCTCGTGGTGATGGACCATTTCAAATTATTGCTAAGATCAATGACAATGCATATAAAGTTGATCTTCCTGGTGAGTATGCTATTTCTAGTACCTTTAATGTATCTGACCTGTCTCATTTTGTTTTGATGAAGGTGAAGATTCAAGGACGAATCATTTTCAGGGGAGGGGAAATGATACAAATGGCGTTCAAGATGCTACAAGAAGCAATCTAGGTGATTTAGACCTGATTCCAAATATGGAAAGTTTTCAGGTTCTAAATAAGGAAACTTCACCAGTTTTGGAACATGGAGCGAAAGTGCATGGAGATGCCATGGGAAATCATATTGAGGCTGTTCAAGAAAAACAAGATCATTCAAGTGCCAATGTAGAAGGTTTCCCCAATAAGGAAAGTTTTGTCGGTCCGGTGACAAGGTCCCGAGTAAAGCGTCTAAAGGAGCAACTCCAAATTTATGTGCAAAACCATGTTGAAAGCAATGATCAGAATACCATTCCGTACCGGACGGTACCGGTCGCAACACTCCGTTCCGGCTGGAATCCGGCACCGGAACGGGCCAAAACTTACCGGTCAAAAATTCTGGCCAGTACCGGCAGTTATCGGTCAGTACCGGCTGGACCCATAAATTCCTGTACTTTTCGGACAATTTCGCAAAAAAAAATGGTTAGGGACCATTTTGCAAAATTAAAAATGGTCTCTCTTCATCACCGTCTCTCTTCATCGCCGATGTCTCTCTCTCTCACTCACCTCTACCGACTCTGGACTCTCCCTCTCAGATTTTGTCTCTCTTCAACGCCATGCAGCCATTTGTTAGAGGAGATGGTGAATATGGCTGTGAAGGTGGAGAGGCAACTCAAGTACAAAAGCTCCAACAAGGCTTCTTACGCAAGCTCTACTACAAATTGGAACTCGAAATGGTCCAAGAAGAATGAGAAGGACAAAGACAAGCTAAAGGAAGAGAAGAACAAAGCAGATCCAAAAGGTACTTTTAAAACTCCAAGTTCTTCTAGTTCCAATTCTGAAAAGCATAGGACTATTAAATGCTTTAAATGTCTTGGTATTAGTCATATTGCTTCTCAAAGCCCAAACAAGAAAACAATGTTTGTGAGAGGAGGAGAAGTTGTGTCTGAGGAGGAAGAAGATGATTTGACTTCCATGCCTGAGTTGGAAGATTGTTCTGATGTGGAAGTTGAGGATGCACCTAGGGGTGAATTACTCTTTACTAGGCGAGTTTTGAATGCTCAAGTGAAGGAAGATGGAATTGAGCAAAGGGAAAATATTTTTCATTCCAGATGCCTAGTGAATCAAAAGATTTGTAGCTTGATCATTGATGGGGGAAGCTACACTAATGTGGCTAGTACATTGATGGTGGAAAAACTAGGGTTGGAGTGCGTGAAACACCCTAGGCCGTATAGACTACAATGGCTGAATGACATGGGAGAAATCAAGGTAAATAAACAAGTCCTTGTATCTTTCACCATTAAAAAGTATTCTGATCAAGTACTTTGTGATGTTGTACCTATGCATGCTAGTCATTTATTGCTCGGTCGACCTTGGCAATACAATCTTTACCTACTATACAATTTCCATTTCAAATTTCCCCTGTAATTCAAGAAAGACAATCTTTTTCAGATATTTCATCTTCTTCAAACCCTTTGATACAACGATCACAATCATTAAAAATTGAAAGACCTCTAAAATTAAATCTCAAATTAAAGAATTATCAACATATATAAAACATACTTTATGAGTATAGCTCAAGAAATACAAGAATTAAAAGACCAATGATCGAATTATTAAAACAACAAACAATAACTTTACAATTACTTAATGACTTATAAATACAAAATATAGAAATTAAGCCCAATTGGTATCGAGCTTCTAAAGCCAAAACCTATAATTTAAATCATCTTCAAATTTTAATCCTATTATTTAGAAAGTTATATCTGTGAATTTCAAAAATATCATTATGAATTATATGGAAATGAACAAGAAATGTATTTACATGTTTTTATATGAAAATTACCATATCCTATAAACTTTAAAGTAGAGGAACAATTTCATAAATTAAAAATAAAATAAAATAGCAAACAATTTAGGTGGAGCTATAACAATTACAAGGAAAATATTCGCAGAACAATGTTTAGATGAAACATTTAGAAGAAAATTGAAACATATAAACATTAGACAATGTTGTGCTACCAACCTAGAAGTACCACAACAATGGGGATGTGAAACAAAAACAAGATATAAAAAATCTAAATATTCCTAGTACAAACCTTATAAATCTTATAGATGGAAGAAATATCCAACTCATTATTATAAACAACGACCCTATAAACCGTATAGGAAACATTTCAGACGAAGAAAATATAGACACTTTAAACCTAAAAAGCAAGAATGCCCATAAAAGAAGAAAAATTGTAGATGTTGGTTATGTAAAGAAAAAGGGCATTATGCTAACACATGTCCAAAAAGAAAAAATCCCAAATATACAGACAAACTTCATATATTACAATTGGCCATAGAAGAAGATCTAGAACTTATCGAATCTGAATATAATACTGATTCTACAATCTCCTCAATTTATCAATATGAATCTTATACAGAAAAATCAGAATCCTCAAATCAATCTGAATGCAACGTTTATTCCAGTTCTGATTCAAAAAACTAAAATAAAAGTTAATGCATATATTGACACAGGAGCAACGATTTGTATTACCTCCAAACAATTATTAACCAATTGGAAAAAAATTAGAAAAACCTTTACAAATAAGAATCGCTGATGGAAGTTTTAAATCCATATGGTATGTAAGCTATTATAATTATCTCATTATAGAAAAGTATACTTTTATAGTACCTTAAATATATCAACGAGAATCTGGATTACCATTAATTATAGGCAATAACTTTTAAAATTATACAATCCTTTTGTCAATATTTGCACTATATTACATTAAAAACACCATAAATAAAAACAATAAACCAAAATCTATAATTATCAAAATTCCAATCTATCATACTACAAATTACCAAAATTGCAAAAATTACAGCTAAATTATATGAACTTCATTTTATATATTAAATAATATGTCAATACAATTGGAAATTGAAACATTATTAGAACAAGTTTGTAGTGAAAACCCTTTAGATCCAAAAAAAATCGAACAAACAACTAATTGAAATCAAATTAAAAGATCCAACACAAGAAATTAATATAAACAATAATATACCTTATACACAAAATGATGTATAATAATTTATAACTGAATGTACTGATTTATCAAATAAACAATTGATTAGTCCAAGTACTAGTAAACATTCTGCACCTACTTTTTATGTAAACAATTCAGCTGAACAAAAACGTGGAAAAAGAAGAATGGTTATAAATTATAAGAAAATGAATCAAGCTACCATAGGAGACACATATAAATTACTTCGCAAAGATTATATTATCAACAAATTAAAAGGACATACATGGTTTACAACCTTAGATGCCAAATATGGTTGCTGGCAACTAAGACTACACGAAAATACAAAATCTTTAACTGCTTTTACCTGTCTTCCATAAAAACATTATCAATAGAATGTATTACCTTTTGGATTAAAACAAGCACCTAGTATTTATCAACGTTTTATGGACACTATTCTAATTGGATTAGAAGATTTTACTTTTGTATATATAGATGATATAATTATTTATTCCAATCAAGATAAAAATGATTATTTAAAAAAGTGAAAATAGTTCTTCAGAGGTGTAGTGATAAAGGCTTAATTTTAAGTAAAAAGAAAGCACGACTTGCACAACAAACAATTGAATATTTAGGCATTGAATTACAACAAAATGGATTTATCAAATTACAACCTAATATATTAAAAAAGTTAGTTGATTTCCCTGATCAATTATCTAGTAGAACTCATGTACAACAGTTTTTAGGACTTTTAAACTATATCTCTGATCAAGGTTTTTAAAAAATCTTGCAAAAGAAAGAAAATTATTGCAAAAGAAATGCAGTACCTCTGTTCAATGGTTTTGGAATGATGCAGATACCAATGCTGTGAGGAAATTCAAAGCATTATGTACACATTTACCAGTTTTATATAATTACCTACCGAAGGATAAACTACTCGTGCAAATAGATGCAAGTATGGATACATGGGCAGATGCCTTCTAACAAAACCTCCCAATAAATGCAAATATCTTTTACGCAAATATATCAATGGAACATTCAGTTCCTCCTAATATAAATATCCTATTCATGAAAAAGAGACCTTAGCCTGTCTCAAGACATTGAGAAAATGGAAAAATGATTTATTACCAGTTTCATTTATTTTTCAAACAGATTCTACATATCTTTGTAGTTTTCCTAAATGATACGGCAACAACCTAGAATCAATGTCTAGATCACCTCCGTTTCAATGATTGTTCCCAAACCTAAATTCAATCAATCTAACAAGACCCTTCACCCCCAAAACAACAAGGAATTGGTAACAAAGAGTATAAGATTGTAGGAATTGAATTAACGCCACAAGTTAGAACTTACTTGATAAGTTGAATCAATCCTTAAGGTAAAACAAGCAAGAATCTCAATTCTCTCTTGAAGAATGCTTTCTAATTTTATTGATCTCTCTAAAACTCGTGTTCATGGCTAAAGCAAGGGTTTAAATACCCTTTGCAATGTAAACCCTAACAAAGATAACCCAAAAATCCTAAAGAAAGCCCAAAATATCAAAAAGGCCTTCTTGAAACAAATCTGCCCAAGAATAAATCCCACATGGATTTGGGCTTCAAAACTAATTAAAATTGACTAGTCCTTGTCCAAATAGGATAAGAAAACCACAAAATGGAAGACTAACTTAAGAGGGGCGAATTGGGCTTTTAAACTAGGCCCACAAGCTTGGTTCCTTAAAATAAAACATGCACATGACTTTTTTAATAAAGCACATGCACACTTAATGCAAACCAGCCCATGAAAAAGCCTAAAAGAAGTCCACATGCCCTTTATAAGATAAAATAAGCCCAAGCTCATTGATTAGACTTGTTCTTGTGAAAATTGGCTAAGTGTTAGCCCTCTTGGTTTGATGCCTCCAATGTGCACACACACACTTAGGTGTCTTATTAAGCTTTTCCCCAAGCTTGATCAACAAAACTTCTTGAAGTTCTTGTGAAACAAAAGCTTGTACATAAATCTGAAATTGTGCTTTAAGCTTGTTGGAGCATGACCTTGTAATTGGACCCATTGGCATCCTCAAGTCTCCATTTCCTTGGTGAGTTGTATCATTCCCTCCCTCCTCAAAAGGATTCGTCCTCGAATCAAGACCTACATTATCAAAGGGAGATAAATCAGAAACATTAAAAGTAGCACTAACACTATACTCTCCTGACAAATCCACCCTATAGGCATTGTCATTGATGCGTTCAAGCACTTGAAAAGGACCATCCCCTCTAGGATCAAGCTTAGACTTCCTTTGTTTAGGAAATCTCTCCTTCCTGAAGTGCACCCAAACCCAATCTCCAGGTTCAAACTTCATCACCCTACGACCTTGATTGGCTCTTTGAGCATACTTCTTGTTCTTTTCCTCAATGTGCTGCCTAGCTGTCTCATGTATTTTCTTAACCAATTCGGCCCTTTGCTGCCAATCTACATTAACAATCTCATTCAAGGGTAAAGGCAGCAAATCCAATGGAGTTAATGGGTTAAAACCATACACAATCTCAAATGGAGAATAACCTGTAGAAGAATGAATGCTTCTATTATATGCAAACTCAATCAAAGGCAAACAATCTTCCCAAGCTTTCAAATTTTTACCCACAACAGCACGCAATAAAGATCCTAAGGTTCTATTAACCACTTCAGTTTGTCCATCTGTTTGGGGATGACAAGTTATAGAAAACAAAAGCTTTGTTCCCAATTTATTCCATAGAACACGCCAAAAGTGACTTAAAAACTTAGAACCCCTATCTGAAACAATGGTTCTAGGAATGCCATAAATCTAACAACATCCCTAAAAAACAAATCAGCAACATGTGTAGCATCATCAGATTTATGACATGCAATAAAATGAGCCATTTTACTAAATCGATCAACTACAACAAAGATGCTATCACGTCCTTTCCTAGTCCTAGGCAATCCTAACACAAAATCCATAGATATATCAATCCAAGGACTAATAGGGACAGGTAGAGGCGTGTACAACCCATGTGGTTGCACCTTGGACTTGGCTTGCCTACACGCTACACAACTAGAGCAAACTCTTTCAATATCCTTTTTCATGTTAGGCCAATAAAAATGCTCCTGCAATATGTCAAGTGTTTTAGCAATACCAAAATGTCCCATTAAACCTCCATCATGAGACTCCCTAGTAAGCATCTCACGCATAGAACAAGTAGGAATACATAATTTATTATCTCTAAACAAATATTCATCATTCCTATAAAACTTTTGAAAAGCAACTTGTTCACACGCATCATACACATTAGCAAAGTCAGAACCTAATTTGTACAAATCTTTTATATACTCAAACCCAATCAACTTAGAACTAAGAGAAGAGATTAGAGCATACCTCCTAGACAATGCATCAGCGATCACATTTTCTTTACCTTGCTTGTATTTCACAACATATAGAAATGTCTCTATGAACTCCAGCCACTTAGCATGTCTTTTATTTAACTTACCTTGGCCTTTAAGATGCTTCAAACTCTCATGATCAGTGTGAATCAAGAATTCAGGAAAAACATCTCTATACTCCTGCAAAAGATAAACAACACTACTAGACAAACAAGGGTCAAGGTCAGATTCATTAAAAAAAGCTTGCTTGTACAAAAGTACAAACAAACATCTCCTTTCCACACAAGCAACCCTTACATCTCTCATTTTTGCATAGAAGATTTCTTTCTTTCTACCCTTTCTCTCATTTGGGCCTTTTAATTCAATTTCTTTTGAGGCCTCTTTCCCCACTTTTCTTCTCTTAGCCTCAGCCTCACTTTCTCTCTTTTCTTTTGATTTAGATTTCTGCTCCCCTTTTGCAAGGTTCTCAACCTTCCCTTCAATTTTTGTATTATCATGCTTTTCTTGAAGTTTTTCATCCTGTCTTTGTAGCATTGCCTCCATACTCCTTTTTAATTTCATTTGGTCCTCACATACCTCTTTGGGTGCCAATGGAGCAAGAACAAATTTCTGATCTCCCAAGTCTTGATGAGTTTCTTGAATGAAGGATGTTTTCTTGATGAATCTTGAATAATAAAGAAACGGAATTAAAGAATTCTAGAATGATCAGATTCGTTTCTTGATGAATCTTACAAGCAAATCAACTCAAACTCACAAAGATTCACAATCTTGATTTTTTTTTACTTCTTTCTTTCTTTCTTTCTTTTTCTTTCTCTTCTTTCTTTTCTTTCTTTCTTTCTTTTCTTTCTTTTTCTTTCTTTCTTTCTTTTTTTTTTTCAAATTTCAATGATAAACTAACTATAATAATCAAGAACAAACAGAAAATTAAAGATAAAGATTGAATTTAAAACCTAGGCTCTGATACCAAAGATGATACGGCAACAACCTAGAATCAATGTCTAGATCACCTCCGTTTCAATGATTGTTCCCAAACCTAAATTCAATCAATCTAACAAGACCCTTCACCCCCAAAACAACAAGGAATTGGTAACAAAGAGTATAAGATTGTAGGAATTGAATTAACGTCACAAGTTAGAACTTACTTGATAAGTTGAATCAATCCTTAAGGTAAAACAAGCAAGAATCTCAATTCTCTCTTGAAGAATGCTTTCTAATTTTATTGATCTCTCTAAAACTCGTGTTCATGGCTAAAGCAAGGGTTTAAATACCCTTTGCAATGTAAACCCTAACAAAGATAACCCAAAAATCCTAAAGAAAGCCCAAAATATCAAAAAGGCCTTCTTGAAACAAATCTGCCCAAGAATAAATCCCACATGGATTTGGGCTTCAAAACTAATTAAAATTGACTAGTCCTTGTCCAAATAGGATAAGAAAACCACAAAATAGAAGACTAACTTAAGAGGGGCGAATTGGGCCTTTAAACTAGGCCCACAAGCTTGATTCATTAAAATAAAACATGCACATGACTTTTTTAATAAAGCACATGCACACTTAATGCAAACCAGCCCATGAAAAAGCCTAAAAGAAGTCCACATGCCCTTTATAAGATAAAATAAGCCCAAGCTCATTGATTAGACTTGTTCTTGTGAAAATTGGCTAAGTGTTAGCCCTCTTGGTTTGATGCCTCCAATGTGCACACACACACTTAGGTGTCTTATTAAGCTTTTCCCCAAGCTTGATCAACAAAACTTCTTGAAGTTCTTGTGAAACAAAAGCTTGTACATAAATCTGAAATTGTGCTTTAAGCTTGTTGGAGCATGACCTTGTAATTGGACCCATTGGCATCCTCAAGTCTCCATTGCCTTGGTGAGTTGTATCACTAAAATTAATATAAAAGCTAATTATAATCAAGGAAGACTCATCATATGGTAATTGGAATTCAACTAATATCAATTTGAGATTCATTATATCAAATCAACTGACAATTTTCTTGCAGATATATTAACCAAAGAATGGAAGCAACAATAAAAAATCTAGAAAAAACCCTTGCACAAAGGAAGATAGATTCAATTAATCAACAACAAATGGTTCGAGCTATTACTAAAGACATTAACCAATTGGAGACAACTATTCAAGTTCGTAGACAAAACACTACAAAAACTAAAAAGCACTTATTGAATCCACTTCTATACCTACCTCTGTACCTATTCCTACACCTTCAACTCCTTCAATTACCACTCCTACTCTTATCACTCCAACTCAAATCACCCAAATGCAAACACCTATATCCTAAAAGCAACAAGATGACAATGATGGAAAAACCTATGTTATCTACAATGGACCAATGGCAGGTATCTATGATGCTTGGCACAAGGCAGCCAGTCACATTACCGGCCGACCAGGTATATTGCACAAAAGTTTTAAAACTAAAATTGATGCAGAAAAATCTATTGCAGAATATAGACAGCAACAACCTGAACTTAGACCTCTTTATAAACAGGTTTTGGAAGCACCTGCAACTTCGTCTACAAAGACAGTATTGGGTAAAATTCCCAATATGGACCGGATCAATTCCATACCTACAAAAACCATCCAGATAGAAGCCCGTAAACTCACTTCAGAAATGTTTTATGATTGTTTCCAGAATATATACAATTGGACCGATGCACTCAAAATCCAACAATACTATCCTTTGAATAGAGGAAAGTATGGACCTAAAGCCATTGTTTTACAAGATGCAGACCCATTGCCCACATACCTACTTTTTCAAAGTGGGCTTATAGACACATTATATATAACCACTTTAACCATCCTCTCAGAATTCCCTAGTGGATTTCTCCAAGCAGTCAAGAACTATAAAGAGAGATTGGCCAAAGATAGAGAAATGTATTTAAAAATCTGGAGCAGTTATCCCATTTTTGCATAAGGATCTTCTATCAAAGATGTAGATATTTTGCTACCAGGAATTGCATTTGTCACCATTGGAATCAGTAATGGTATTTATCCAGCAATTGATGCACCACCAAATCATGAATTCACATGGAACACTATCAATCTGTTCAATCTGAACTGTCTTGAAGGAATTTTTATCCAAGTTAATAGACTCAATGCTGAATCAACTGTCCGAGTAAATTACAAAGGTTTTCATCTACTCATGATTTCATTAAACAAGTAAACAACAGCACCCGAACAATTCCAGATCATTCAGAAGTTCAAAAATCCATTTATGACTATGGAACACATTTTTTAAGAACTCACAAAGCTAGATGGAAATATGCTATTTGTTAGCAAATGCAAAATCAGATAGAACAAAAATGCAAATATTGTCCATCTACCACTATAAAAGAAAAAGGCACCGATGAAACAGACTCATTGGAGCCCATTATTGACGAATAACAAGGCACCGACGCATATAGACACGATGTAGACAAGTCCATGATATGGACTAAAGGCAGAACATCTCTGCTTTTCTGTAAATTATTGTACTAGACTAGAATCTTGCTTTTTGCTTTTTCATCTTATTGGTTACTTTTTGCTTTCACTTTTTAGTTGTCGTCCACTACCCTTTTGGACGATTCTCTTTTGTGTGCCTATATAATGTAACTCGAGCCTTTGCTCAAGATATAGAATAAACACTCTCTTACCTTATCTTCTCTCTCTATTGCGTTCAGCCTGCGTGTGGCGTTTAAGCATACTAAGAGACAAATCAGGTTAGTGACTATGTTTAAGTTTATTATCTATCTCTTTATATAAGCTATGGTGCATGTGCTTCATTAAAAAAGTCATGTGCATGTTTTATTTTAAGGAACCAAGCTTGTGGGCCTAGTTTAAAAGCCCAATTTGCCCCTCTTAAGTTAGTCTTATATTTTTTATGGTTTTCTTATCCTATTTGGACTAGGACTAGTCAATTTTAATTAGTTTTGAAGCCCAAATCTATGTAGGATTTGTTCTTGGGCAGATTTGTTTCAAGAAGGCCTTTTTGATACTTTGGGTTTTCTTTAGGGTTTTTAGGTTATCTTTGTTAGGGTTTAATTGCAAAGGGTATTTAAACCCTGGCTTTAGGCATGAACAGGAGTTTTAGAGAGATAAAAAAATTAGAAAGCATTCTTCAAGAGAGAATTGAGAATCTTGCTTGTTTTACTTTAAGGATTGATTCAACTTATCAAGTAAGTTCTAACTTGTGACGTTAATTCAATTCCTACAATCTTATACTCTTTGTTACCAATTCCTTGCTGTTTTGGGGGTGAAAGGTCTTGTTAGATTGATTGAATTTAGGTTTGGGAACATATGCGTATGATACATATGTACAATATAAGTATGTATTACTATGGTACCATTTGTAGCATATGTGTACCATATAGCATGTACACCATGCATACACTATACATAACAATGGAGCACCATAGTATAGCATGTATTATACATATGTACACATGCATGGTATACATTACAATGCTATTACCATATGTATGTACCATATACCATGATATTACCACTATTATATATCACATGGTCACGTAAGTGTACAGTATAGTCATCTATAGTACACTAATACTTAAAAATGCTATGTGTAGGACCATGTACACAATAACATGGTATTGCATATAGTCCTAGTATAACATGTATCTACACTTACCGCCCTCACTTCAATTGTGCCACATATGTATTAGTTATGCACTAATACATACTAGTATAGCATGTATAGTATAATGCACATTACCATGGTATATACTATAGACTATGTTATATACTATAGGATATGTACCATTATTTACATACGTATGCATATGTGCTTACCAATTACATATGCATAGTATGTAAATACATCACTATCAAAGTGTTTGCACCCTATTGCGTTCATACACATACACCATGTATACCAATAGTGTATGTATACTTTATCACACCATTATGTACACTGTAGTACACATGCAATTGGGTACATGTACTTGCACATAACTGATTATACTAGACAATGTGTATGGTACTGATTATACTAGTGTCAGTACATATGTGCATATGTTTGTAATGCATAAACATATTACATATGTACCATAGCATATGTGCATATTCATGCATTGGGTACATGTACTTACACATGGTACAGTATAGGGTATACCATGCATAGTACTAACATAGTGTACATAACTAGTCTAATGACCATACATGTATACCATGGTGAGTATATTATACCTTTATACATACAATTATATAGATACAATTGTATGTATAACATGTAGCCATTGAGTATTATTATATAATGTAATTGGTTAGTATATAGTTATACGTGCATATGAACTAGTATACTTGTATTATGTGTATATAGTATATGCATATGGTATCTATAGTGTTACATGTACTGTTGTTACACTATATGCATTTTACACATGATATACACATGTATAATGTGTGCATATGTGTATATTACACAATGCATAATACATGGTAACCATGTACACTACACAATACTATATTATAGCAATGTATACAATGGTAGTGTGTTATGCACAATGGTAATTGCATGTGTATATAGTACATTCATACATGCACATATGTGTAATGGTATGTACATAGTTATGCATATAACTAAGCATACCACTAAGTAATACATACTATGGTATACACTACATATATACGATAGTATCACAATAGTAGTGCATGCATTATGGCATAGTTGCACATAATGTACACACAATTGTACCATGTATTATGTGAGTATGTATACATGCATTCGTGTATGAACATATGGAATAATAAGAATGTAACATGTATATACATATAACTATATATATACTATGTACTAATATGGCAATAGTTAACTGTACATAATGTGTACTATTGGCATAGTGTATAATATATATAGTATATATATAGTTATATGTGTAAATTCACATATAACTATATATATACTATATATGTTATACACTATTATGCATATAGTTACCTATATTACCATAGTATAACTATTACCTATACGTGTAATACAAATTTTATTATATGTACCATGCATATAGTATACATGTTATACTATACTATACATTATAGCATGCATAGTATGCATATTGGGTACATGTGCATACATAGATGCAGTTATGTAATACCAATGGTGCTTGTGCACACATATGTGTACAAGCATGCAACACTGTAGTATGCTACTGATACACTAGATAGTACATATGATACATGTATTACCATATTATGCATTATACCATGCATAACTACTATATACATTGTGTACTATACACATGCTTGTACACATTAGCATATATATAACATGTATAAATATGTACCATAGCTATGGTAATATCAATATGTTATGACATTATTTATGTATACATATGTACCGCTAGTATGTTACATTCTCCATTTATGTACCATTATTGTATAGTTATGTACACATGCACAAATGCATGTGTACCATTCTTAACATGTCATACAATGTGTGCATATTGACACATTGGTATATGCACACATTGTATGGCATGATTATGGTACCATATACATGTACATGTACCATAATATGTTACACAACTATTATGCACATACATGGTACTATATAACATATAGTATGATCCATGTTATAGTGCACATTATTGGACAAGTAATAGCCATGCATAATATGCTAAGTCATTATTGTAAATGATGGCATATTACTATTTTGATACCATGTTATAGTTACCATGCGTATTGGCACCCTATATGTGCATATGTATGTACTATTAAGTGACAGATATAATAGTGCCAATAGTAC
Source organism: Erythroxylum novogranatense (assembly GCA_029891385.1). Classification (NCBI taxonomy): domain Eukaryota; kingdom Viridiplantae; phylum Streptophyta; class Magnoliopsida; order Malpighiales; family Erythroxylaceae; genus Erythroxylum; species Erythroxylum novogranatense. Next base: position 59,410,215 of record CM057226.1, on the reverse strand, counting down.
CGCATAGATGTTATATACCTAGTATGCATACATTTGTTATACCATAGTATATACATGCCAATGGTATACTAATGGTTTCATGTTATACCCACATATCCCACAATGTGCTATAGTTGTAAGTACACATACCATGCAATGGTAATGTACCATACACTATACCATTGGCACATGCATAATACACTATATGTTACCATGGTACATACCAAGTATGCAATAGTGCATGTTGTATAACATGTATACCATAGTTATAATAGTATATTAGTATTTACATATGCATACATATATGTGTAACTATGTGCCATATGTGCATATGATCAATTATACCCCAAGTAACCATAATTGTATACATATGGTACCATTAGTATGTATGTATACCGTGCATGCATAATATACATGTATTATATTAATAACATTCAAACTCCGGCTCCTCTTCAGACCATAATATGTACTACACATATTGTGCACATATGTATATACCAATACTAGTTGTAGTGCACGTATAGTGTTGGACCCCGCTGTCGGAGCCCAACATCGAACATGAGAGCGTGGCGTGAAACATGCTAATGATACATTTAAGGAAAAGACCCGCGAAAGATTAATGGGCCTACTGAAAACAAACTTGAAACCTGCTTTCATGTGATTTAAATAATCAAAGCAAAACATGTAAATTAAACAATTGAGGAACGAGACCATCGGAAGTTCAATGGACCCATCGTGAACATACTCAAAACTTGCTTTCATGCTTTAAAACAAACATATCCATAATTCATGCTCCAAAAGATGAGTTTCATAAAGCGTTAAGAATATCTCAAACCAAATTACAACTTTGAGTTCAAGAGCCAAAAATACAAAATACTCTTGAACTAGTAGTACTTGAAATTAAACTATAGCTTAAAAATAAACATGACAAAATGGAGTGCTGCCGTAACCCGTGACTCACTCGATCTCTTGCTCGTCACCTGAATGGGGGAGATTTGAGGGGGGTGAGCTATAAAGCTCGTGGGAACATATTTATAATATAGAAATAAGTAAAAGTATTCGAAATAACTCATTGTCGTGATACTTGTTGGAAATCATAGTAATTGAGCATGTATATGTCATTTCTTGAAAATGCTTGATTCTTGAATAATTCATGATGCATGAAACATAACAAATCATAAACACATAATATAACATAATGGTTTGGGTTGTCCCTGATTCATGACATACTACACATGCCATCGAAATGTTGATGTGTAGACGTAGTTTCGTGAGGGAATCCTTGTGAGAAACCCTGTGCCACTAGCGGGAAGGCGGGAGAAGCCTTTTCGTGAGTCAATGTGCACTTGACTATTCGTGAGGGACACCGCAAACCCACATAAGTATGCATGATTCATGTTCTTGTAAACTTGTTTGCCAAACTGGCACTTGCTTGTAAACTTGCTCGTACACTTGCTTGTCATATATTCGTAAAACATGATTTCTTGTACTTGTATTCGTGAGAGGAGAACACCCCTTTGTAAAAACCTTGTTAATAATCATGAATGCAAATCACATAGCAGAATATAATCATTCATAATAGTATGTAATGCGATCGTGGATGATGCAATTAAAATGCATTGAATCTTTCTTGATTTGAGCAAAACAATGAGTACTTAATTTCTCTATTATAAACATGAACCCACCTGATTTCCTTGCTTGTTCTTGCCGAGGAATGAGTTTCCTCTTGAGCCTCTTTATCCTTTTGCCTCACTTGATCTCCTAAAAATAAGAACCAAAATCTCATTTAATAACTCATGCTGAAACAATATTTCCATTCTTAACTTCCATCCAAAATTTCATATTCTTAGAAACTGATTCAGAACTTCATTACTTCACAAAATTTGTAGATCTATGTCTCTAGTTTACAACGCCTCAAAAAACACCCCAAAAGGACATCTGTAGCAAAAGATATGATCAAAACACTAAAAATCATATTTGCTGGAAAACTGGCCTCGCCGCGACGAGACTCGCTCGTCGCGACGAGCTTCTTGGCACGTCGCGGCGTGCGGCCCTCTATTATGTGTATATAGTATATGCATATGGTATCTATAGTGTTACATGGACGGGAGAGACGACTCCCGAACCCAGATTTTTGCCATTTTCAACCTTAAATCCTTCCCTTTCTCAACTACAACACATCTAACTCATAAATCAAGTCATATACTTCCATTCTAAACTCATTCTAATACAAAAATCACCAACAAACACAACAACCCATGCGAATCTACCAAAGTTTTCCCATAAACCCTAAACCAACGATTTCTACTCAATCCATGCAAATCTAGGGTTTGATTCAACCCAAACAATAGTAGAAGAGTTAAACAAACCTGAAGAATGCTTAGAATCTGTCGGAAAACGCCTAAAACCTAGCTTCCTCTTTTTCTCTTCTTCTTCTTCTCTCTCCCGACTCTCTTCTTCGTTTCTTCTCTTCTTCTTTCTATTTCTTCTTCTTTTGTTTCTTCTTTTAATTTCTTAAACCTAAAAAGATAGCACAAGTACTCAAATGCCCTCCTTGATAAGCCTTAACCATCATAACTCAAGTGCCTTGCCCATTTTGCCCTTATGTATATTTTTACCCTTTCATAATCATTTATTCCGCACTAAACTCAATTAGATCCAAATTTTTCATTAATATTTCCAATTAATCAAACTATGCCATAAATAACACAATCAAATTAATTCATGCTTAATAACATAAAAAAAAAATAAATTTGGGGCCCAACATATAGACACAATACTAGTGCATATGTATATGGTACCCTATATGTGCATATGTATTACATGGTACATATGCACATATGTACACTATGTAGTGGTAATAATGTATTATTACCATGGTATATATGTGCATATGGCTATATATTATATAGTATTGTATTGCATAGTTATGCACATGCTATAGTTACCATAGTCTAGTGGTTATAACGTTACATGACTCATTAATTAGTGTACCATAGTATAAGTGGCATATGGTACAACAAAGTATGTATACCATACATAGCGTACCCACATATGCATGTAAATGTATACCATTGCATGACCTACCATGTGGTATTACATGTATGGTAGTATGGGCTAATAGACATGTACACTAACACATACATGCATATGTGGGTACACCACATGTATGGTATGTACACTATGTGTTACCATGGTACATACTATATGCATATGCATGTACTATGTTAGACCCATAATTTTTTTTATGAAGTTCTTAAGCATGAATTGTGGCAATTATGTGATTATGCTTTAGTTTGCTTAATTTTGGAGCATCAGTGGGTAATTGTGGGTTATTTGCGTTTAATGTGGTCTAAATTAGAATTGTAGGGTAAAAGTTTATGAGGGCATTTTTGGAAGGTTACTTGAGTTAGAGTGGGTTAGGCTTTGCAAGTAAGGGTATAATGGTCTTTATGCTCCCTTTGACTTAAGTAGGAAATTAGAAGGAAGAGAAAGAAGGAAAAGAAGAGGAAAAGAGAAAAGAAAGAAGAGAAGAGAAAGAGGAGAGTTGCCGTCGATAGAGGAAGAGGAAGAAGAGAATAGGTTTCTCGATCTTTGAATTTTCTGACCGATTTGAAGTGATTTCCGCGTAAGTTCTGCTTGTGTTAATCTTGTTTTGGTTAGATTAAACTTAGAAGAATGTAGAATGTAGAGAATCGGTGGTTTTAGGGGTTTTAAGGCAAAAATGGTTAGATTTTGTGAGTTGATGCGTTTTTGGCTGATTTTGAGTTGCTGTTGTGTTAGAAATGTAGTTTAAGACTTGAATCAAGGCTTAGGTGTGTTGCATTTATGTTTGGGAAGAGATTGAAGTTGGAAAATGCTGGAAATCGGGTTTTGGAGTCGAGCTCCAGACTCGCACGTGCGAGGATGGCTCGTTGTGATCTAGACATAAAGCCTTCTCCCGATTGAGGTGATTTTTGATTCGTTGTGATCTAGACATAAGGGGCTACAAGTGTATGAAGAAGGGAAGTTTGGAATTTGCCTCGAAGGATTCAGAATTTTAGGAGGAGATCGAATATAGACTTTTAGTGCTTTATTTTGGATTTGAAGCTTTGAATATTTACTATGGATATTGATTGAATGGAAACTTGGTTTGTTTTAGGAAACCAAGCTAACCCGATTCCATCGCAAGAGGAAGGACACCAGTAAGTCGGATACTCGGCCTTATGGCATTTTTGCAAAAATGAAAAGAATGAGAATTTCGAAAGCTTTGATAAAATGCTTTGAACATGAAACGAATGGATTATGTGTTTTGTTTGGGTAAGAGAGTTACAGATGGAGTCACGTGCACGTTGACATAAAGCCTTCTCCCGACTGCCCGCTTGAGGCCACGAGATCCAAATCAAACTCGGATAGTTTACGGATTTAACTTTGGTTTATCCAGATCGTTTACGGAACTCTCGAACTAATTCTTAGTACATACATGTTTGATTTGTTGAGCATGACACATGTTATAGTGTGATATTGTACACTCATATGAACTATTTTGTGATGATTGAAATGTGATAGATTGATGACTTGCTATATGAATATACATATTGCTTGTTTGTGTGGCTCGTTGCCAATGGCTATAAACGTATATGCCACTGAGCTTCGCAGCTCACCCCATTACTCTCCCCTCCTCAGGTGCAGATCGAGACGATCGTTGACCTTGGAAGGCATCGGAAACTTCAAGCTACTTAGGAGCTTTGTATTAAGTTAGTACTTTGGTTAGCCCGCGAGCATTTGATCATGGAGCATACTTATGTATTTTGGATTTAAATTTCATTTTGTATTATGCTCTAGTTGAAAATATTTGTTGAATTTCCCTCAGACTGTGATGGCATGAAGCCCCTTGATTTATGGGGTGTTAAATTCATTGCTAGGATGTTTGCGTGTATGTTATATTATGTGCGAAAATGTTTGCGAAAATGTATGTATATGTGGTTGTTATGAATTATGGAGTATATGTGTGAATCGAATTATGAATTATGTATGGATGTTAGGATCGGGTCCGAAGTTATGGGGTGCCCGTCGTCGGTGCAGCCCGAGGGACCACCTCGGGAATGAGAATTCGGAGCCCGGGCCCAACATGTTTGGTATCAGAGCGCCTAAGTTTAGTGTCCTCAGCTTATAATGCATATAGGACGACTTGTTTGATATTTGCTTATATGCTGCATTTGATTGAGTGCATTAAGTGACATGCATGTCATGCATACATGTAGATTGACCTGTAGCTAATCCTTAGTGTTTCCATTTGAAGGAGTACGATGCCATCTCGTAGAAGGACATGAGGAGCTTTGCAAGGATTCATTGCACCTGACTCTCCGACTGGAGAGGAGAGGACTAATGAGTCAGTAGCCTCACTAGGAAATGCTGAGGCTTCTGTAGGGCTAGGCAGTGAGCCCATTCCTTCGCAGTCTCAGGAGTCACCAGTTCCGCAGGAGCAAGTGCCTCCATTAGATCCGAGGCTGTTCCAGGCGTTCACCCAGGCATTCGTGTAGGCTATGGGTCATATGCCACAGGCTTCTGCTTTAGCCCCAGCTCAGAAGGGGAGACGGTTTGATAGGTTGAGAAAGTATGGGGTAGTCTATGTCTTTGGGACATCAGATCCAGAAGAAGCCGAGACTTGGTTGAGGAAGACTGAGAGAGTGCTGGATCAGACGGAGTGCGAGGATGATGAGAGAGTCATCTATGCTGCAAGTTTGCTTTAGGGAGATGCTCTGTATTGGTGGGAGACCGTACCGGGCAGTCAGATGAGACCCGCAGGGTTGTCATGGCAGAATTTCTTGGCTGCTTTTAAGAAGAAGTATCTATCAGAGGTTTATATTCAGCAGAAGCAAAGGGAGTTTCTTAATCTTACTCAGAGGGAGATGTCAGTGAGTGAGTATGAGCGTCGGTTCACTCAGTTGGCGAGGTATGCTTCGGATTTGATGCTGAGCGAGGCTGCTAGATGTCGCCGGTCTGAGTCGAGATTACACTTGGCCATCAAAGAGAAAGTTATAGTGCAGAACTTCTGTGATTTTCAGCAGTTGATCGAGGCAGCTTTGACGGTAGAACATATTGAGAATATTAAGAGTGCAGTGAACAAGAAGAGAAAGGGCAGAGAGCAGTTCAAGAGGGGAGACAACACTAGTACTCCTATGCCAGATAGGAGTGCTAGGAGCTTCCCAGTTCAGTCAGAGGAGAGGAGCAGTGGTGCGAGCTGACCTAGACCTACAAGGACTTCTACTGTTTCTCACCAAGCCTCAACGGTGGGTGGCATTAGAAGGGGAGATGGGGATAGATCTTTCGTTTCGAAGTGTGAGCACTGCGGAAGGTCCCATAGAGGAGAGTGCTTCAGGTTGACAGGAGCTTGTTTCAACTGTGGGGAGAAGGGACACATTGCAAGAGAGTGTCCTCAGCCTCCATGACAAGAGAGGAGTCAGATGCAAGTTCCGAGGAGGACAGAGACCATGGAACAGATGACTGCGACAGAAGTGGGCAGTTTAGATGTAGTCAAGAGAGCGAGCATTTCGGGGAGACCCAGAGGGCAGGCACCGGCTAGGGTGTTTGCTATGACTAGAGAGGATGCAGAGACCACTCCAGATGTAGTCACTCGTACAGTTCATTTATTTTCTGATGCTGTGATTGCTTTGATTGATCCAGGTTCTACTCACTCGTTTGTTTCTTCGAGTAGACCTGTGTGTGATAGGACTGTGAGCCCTTTGGATACTCCACTGATGGTGAGTACTCCAATCGGCCAGTACATTGTGATTAGTCAAGTGTATAGAGGTTGTGAGATTCGCATTGATGGAGAACTTCTAGTGGTCGATTTGATGCCACTGAAGATGGGAAGATTAGATGTGATTTTAGGTATGGATACGTTAGAAAGGTACAATGCCTGTCTGGATTGTAAGCAGAAGATAGTGGAGTTTGAATTGGATAGTGGAAAGAGAGTGTTGTTTGTGGGAGACTGAAAAGCGAGTCCGCCCAGAATTGTTTCAGCATTGGCAGCAGAAAAGATGATGAGGAAAGGATGTGAGGCATTCTTGGCCTATGTGGTGGACACCAGGACAGATAGAGGAAAGCTAGAGGATATTCCAGTAGTCAGGAAATTCTCGGACGTCTTTCCCGAGGAATTGCCAGGACTACCGCCAGCTAAGAAAATTCAGTTTCCATTGAGCTTCTGTCGGGTACAGCGTCGATTTCAATTCCGCCTTACCGGATGGCTCCGGCAGAATTAAAAGAGCTTAAGGAGCAGTTGGAGGAGTTGTTGGAGAAGGGATATATTCGGCCGAGCTCTTCACCTTGGGGAGCTCCAGTTCTTTTTGTAAAGAAAAAAGATGGATCGTTAAGGATATGTGCGAACTATCGGAAGTTGAATCAGGTCACGGTGAAGAATCGATATCCGCTTCCTCGCATTGATGATCTGTTTGATCAATTGCAAGGAGCGAGAGTCTTCTCTAAGATGGACTTGAGATTAGGTTACCATCAGTTGAGGATTAAGGAGTCGGATGTGCCAAAGTCTGCTTTCAGGACTCAATATGGGCATTTTGAGTTCTTGGTTATGCCTTTTGGATTGACGAATGCGCCTGCAGCATTTATGGATTTGATGAATCAGGTTTTTAAGCCATTCTTGGACCAATTTATCATTGTCTTTATTGATGATATCTTGGTTTATTCCAAGAGTGATGAGCAGCATGAAGAGCATTTGAGGATTGCTTTGGAGAGGAGGGACGAGTTGTATACCAAATTCAATAAATGCAAATTTTGGCTTAGGGAAGTTGCATTTCTTGGACATGTGATCTCAAAGCAAGGAGTGCATATGGATCCAAAGTAGATAGAAGCTGTGGTAAATTGGGAAGCATTGAAGAATGTAGCTGAGGTGAGGAGTTTTCTAGGTCTGGCAGGTTATTACAGGAAATTTTTGGAGGGATTCTCCATGATTGTCGCTCCGATGACGAAGTTGTTGAGGAAGAATCAGAAATTTGTTTGGAGTGAGGAGTGTCAGAGGAGCTTCGAGGAGCTTAAGCACAGATTGACAAGTGCTCCGATTCTGATGTTGCCTTCGGGTGATGAAGGTTATACTGTGTACAGTGATGCTTCGAGGAAGGGTCTTGGTTGTGTTTTGATGCAGGGAGATAGGGTAATTGCTTATGCTTCGAGGCAGTTGAAGTCTTATGAGTTGAACTGTCAGACGCATGATTTGGAGTTGGCAGCTGTGATCTTTGCTTTGAAGATTTGACGACATTATCTATATGGAGTTCAGACAAGGATTTTTACCGATCATGAGAGTCTTAAGTATTTGTTGAGCTAGAAGGAATTGAATTTGAGGCAAAGAAGGTGGATCGAGTTACTCAAGGATTATGATTTGTTGATTAAGTATCATCCGGGTAAGGCCAATGTAGTGGCGGATGCTTTGAGTAGGAAGTCTTCGATTGCTCATGTTCGGATAGTTTATCTTCCTTGGTTGGAAGAGATGGCCAAGCTTAAGATAAGCTTGAAGCAGGAGGAGTCAGATTGCCTTCTAGCTAGCTTCTGAGTTAGACCGATACTCAGGGAGAAGGTTAGAGAATTGCAGGCTCAAGATGCAGATTTGAGTAAGTTTCGAGATGAAATTCAAAAGGGTAAGCTTTCAAAAGTAGAGGTGAGAGATGATGGGCTTATTACAGTGGGGAACAGATTGTGTATTCCAGATGTGCAGGAGATTAAAGATGAGATTATGGATAAGACACACAATGCGCCTTATGTCATGCATCCAGGTAGTACCAGGATGTATCGAGATTTGAGAGAGCATTTTTGGTAGAAAGGCATGAAGAGAGATGTAGCGGAGTTTGTGAGTAAGTGTCTAGTTTGTCAGCAAGTTAAAGCTAAACACCAGGCACTTTCGGGTAAGTTGAGGCCCTTGCCTATTCCGGAATGAAAGTGGCAAAGGGTGACTATGGATTTTCTGATGGGTTTGCCTAAGACCAGTAGGAAGCATGATGCTATTTGGGTTATTGTGGATAGGTTGACCAAGTCAGCTTACTTTTTGGCAATTAAGCAGACTGATTCTTTGCATGTGCTGGCAAAGAAGTACATCGATGAGATAGTGAGATTGCATGGGATCCCGGATTCGATTGTGTCTGATTGGGACCTTCGATTTACTTCGAGATTTTAGTACGACTTTTCACCCTCAGACAGATGGTCAATCTGAGAGGACCATTCGGACACTTGAGGGGATGATTCGGGCTTGTGTGATGGATTTCAGAGGAGCTTAGGATGAGCATTTGTCGTTGGTCGAATTTGCTTATAACAATTCATACCAGAGCATTCAGATCGCTCCATATGAGGCTTTGTATGGGCGGAGATGTAGAACTCCGATCTGTTGGGATGAAGAAGGAGAGAGGAAACTGGTAGGACCAGAATTGATTCAGACGACGGTTGATAAAGTCAATTTGGTTAATTAGCGGCTTAAGGCAGCCCAGGATAGGATGAAGAGTTATTTTGATGCTCATCGAAAGGAGATGGAGTATGAAGTCGGTGAGAAAGTGTTCCTTAAGACGTCTCCTTGGAAAGGAGTGATGAGATTTGGCAAGCAGGGTAAGTTAAGTCCGAGGTATGTAGGTCCTTATGAGATCCTTGAGAGGATTGGACCACTAGCCTACAGATTGGCGTTACCTCCAGAATTGGCTCAGATTCACGATGTTTTTCATGTGTCTATGTTAAGGAGGTATAGATCAGATCCTTCTCACATTATTCAGACTAGTGAGGTTCAGTTAAGAGATGATCTGAGTTATAAAGAGCTTCCAGTGGAAATCGTGGATACCAAGGAAAAAGTCCTCAGGAACAAGACGGTTCAGTTAGTCAAAGACCTGTGGAGGAACCATTCGGTAGAGGAGGCTACATGGGAGCCCTTTGAAGCCATGAAGGAGAAGTATTCGTATCTCTTCGATGGCTCAGGTAATAATTTCGAGGACGAAATTTCTTTTAAGAGGGGGAGAAATGTTAGACCCCGAATTTTTTTTATGAAGTTCTTAAGCATGAATTATGGTAATTATGTGATTATGCTTTAGTTTGCTTAATTTGGGAGCATCAGTGGATAATTGCGGGTTATTAGCGTTTAATGTGGTCTAAATTAGAATTGTAGGGTAAAAGTTTATAAGGGCATTTTTGGAAGGTTACTTGAGTTAGAGTGGGTTAGGCTTTTCAAGTAAGGGTATAAATGTCTTTATGCTCCCTTTGACTTAGGTAGGAAATTAGAAGGAAGAGAAAGAAGGAAAAGAAGAGTAAAAGAGAAAAGAAAGAAGAAAAGAGAAAGAGGAGAGTTGCCGTCGATAGAGGAAGAGGAAGAAGAGAATAGGTTTCTCGATCTTTGAGTTTTCTGACCGATTTGAAGTGATTTCCGGGTAAGTTCTACTTGTGTTAATCTTGTTTTGGTTAGATTAAACTTAGAAGAATGTAGAATGTAGAGAATCGGTAGTTTTAGGGTTTTAAGGCAAAAATGGTTAGATTTTGTAGGTTGATGCGTTTTTTGTTGATTTTGACTTGCTGTTGAGTTAGAAATGTAGTTTAAGACTTGAATCAAGGCTTAGGTGTGTTGCATTTATGTTTTGGAAGGGATTGAAGTTAAAAAATGCTAGAAATCGGGTTTTGGAGTCGAGCTTCAGACCCGCACCTCGTGACGTAGAGTTTGTCGCGACGTATAATAAATAAATTCGTCGCGACGAGCGATGAAGCATTCGTCACTACGTGCGAGAGGGGCGACGCCGCGACTTGTGGAAAAGGCGACGTCGCGACGTGCGAGAATGGCTCGTCGCGACGTACGAAGAAATTTGGCTCGCCGCGACGAACGTCCAATTTTTCTAAAGGAGATTTTTGGGCATATCTTGGGTTGTAGATGTCCGATTAAGGTGATTTTAGATTCGTTGTGATCTAGACATAAAGGGCTACAAGTGTATGAAGAAGGGAAGTTTGGAATTTACCTCGAAGGATTTGAAATTTTAGGAGGAGGTCGAATATAGACTTTTAGTGCTTTATTTTGGATTTCCAAGCTTTGAATATTTACTATGGATATTGATTGAATGAAAACTTTATTTGTTTTAGGAAACTAAGCTGACCCGATTCCATTGTAAGAGGAAGGACACCAGTGAGTCGGATACTCGAGCGATATTAGGTGGGTAATATGTTTATGGTTATTGTGTGTATGGGCAAATTGCCTTGTGTATGCTTGCTTGCATTATGTGACATTGCTTGTGTTAAATTATATGAGAAATATCGAACTTGCATTATGACTATGATTATGCATGGCTTTGATCGACCTTATGGCATTTTTGCAAAAATGAAAAGAATGAGAATTTCGAAAGCTTCGATAAAATGCTTTGAACATGAAATGAATGGATTATGTGTTTTGTTTGGGTAAGAGAGTTACGGATGGAGTCACGTGCACGTTGACATAAAGCCTTCTCCCGGCTGCCCGCTTGAGGCCACGAGATCCTTGAGAAATCGAACTCGGATAGTTTACAGATTTAACTTCGGTTTATCCGGATCGTTTACGGAACTCTCGAACCAATTGTTTGTGCATACATGTTTGATTTGTTGAGCATGACACATCATATTATTTTCATAAGGATACTTTGATGTAAATGGTTAGAACCATTTATTTTCATATACAATGCATGAATACCATTTCACATTTCTTTAATGTATAGTACCACTATACATCTTGTAGAGTATAGTCATGATATACTCTACACTATATATAGTACACATACAAGATGCATTAGAATAGTACCTTGATGTGTATAGTGAAGTACACTCAAATAATTATACACCTGGTAATAGCATAATGGTTACATATGCTATTATAGTATATACATATGTATAGTTACCATGCATTGGTACAATTGAGTATAGTATGATGTATAGTATGACCACTATGGCATGTATTAACATACTATTGCATGCATAATACATACACACTATGCATATATGTGTGCATACACATATGTGGTACTATGCTCATTATGTACCATGTTATAGCATACTACAGCTATGCATAGCATTATATGCATAGCATAGTAGTGTACACTATACATATGCATGTGTATTACTGTATAATGCACATAAATACTATAATGCACATATGGTTGTGTAATGAGTATGCATGTACTGTACCTATCATACTAGTACCATGCATAGCTACATCATAGTACATGCTACATGTGTATGGGATTGTACACCCAGTCACCATACATTGTACACTAATGGCACATATACTATAACATATACTAGTACACTATTGTACCACATGCATCTGCATACACTATAGGATATGCATATGCATATGTATACATAATGGTACATAGTATAGTACATGCATATGCAGTATAGTACTAGCATACTATTGTTATACATGTGCACATAGTAGTAGTATACATTATTGAATGGTACACATATGTTACTATAATGTATGTTACTAATACAGTATAATATGTAATACTAGTACCATGCATACTATTGAGTTATGTACAACATTGTGTGAGACTTTAAGCCTCATGATTTCTTTGGATTACGCGAACATTTATGGTTCAATGGTTGGACTCCGAAAACGGAGCTCATCATGTTTGGTGTTAGAGCAAGAAGATGAATCGATGAAGGTTAAGGAAACTTCATCGGAGTACAATCATGTCATAGGATATCCATTTTAGAGTTGGGCTCTGGAAACAGGGCCCAGCATGTTTGGTATCAGAGTAAGAAAAGATTACAAGGAACCACGCTCAAGTATGTTGGTAATTTGTTTAGGGTTGGATTCCAGAAACGGGATCCAGCAATACATACATAGTTATGTACTCTCATATGGTATCTATGTGCACATAGTATAGATATACTTACACCATGTGATGTACCATACATGTAATATGCTATGGTTTCCATAACTAGTAGTTACCATACCACATGCATATTACATACCACAATTGTATACAATATGCTATTATATTGTACACACCATATATTATGCACGTAATTGGTATGCTATTATATTGTACTAGTATAGCATACTGTGATGTGCATATACACTATTGGTACCATAGTGCACATACTCAGTACTATAGTGTGTTTGCATGTATTATGTGTACATATGTACAATATAGTATACATCATATATGGTAGTGACATACATTATAATACACATACAATATAGTATACATCATATATACATTATAATACACATGCACAATAGTACATGACCATGGTTACTATAGTATGCATGCATGCTATAGTAATGGATACTATAGTATGAATGCATACTATAGTAATGGATACTATAGTATGCATGCATACTATAGTAACCATGGTCATGCATACTTTACATGTATGGTAATATTATACATATGCATGTATGTATGTATAGATAGTATGCACATGGTAATAGTACATGCAACACATAGTGTGTATGTAATACCATTGAGTATAGTATACATACCATGCTCTGTGTGATAACTAATTATATGCACGTATAATATTTGCTCCGTGTAACCACTATGTGATACATAATATAATTGAGAATAATGTTTCTCCCTAAAGTCGACGGCACAATTGAGAAAACAATTGATAAGTGAAAGATGGTTAGAAAAAGTAACAAGAACAAGAGAATAATGTTTCTCCCTAAAGCCGACGACACTCAACAATATGATCTAAAAATTGTAAAACCCTAAAACATAAGTATTTATACCTAGGTCAAATAATAAAAAGGTTGGGCTAAAATACATGAAAGCCTAAAATAAAACGAAGTCCAAAAATTAAATAAATAGGTTTGATATCTTCTTGGGCTTAAGTGATGAAACATTAAATAGCCCAAGTCTTCATGTTTTCAAGCTCCAAGTGTATCCGGTCCAAGGATTTGAGTTAAGTGGATTAGTTTGGGCTTAATTCCATTAAACTCTCCTCCAATAGGCTCAGAGTTTGCCATCTTCTCAAGATCCTTACTCCTGCTCACATCAGTCCCTCCCTCCTCAAGAAGATTCGTCCTCGAATCTGGCAGGTCAGTTTTGTAGGTGGTGTCATTCATTTTCTCGAATATCTGGAAAGAACCATCGCCCCTAGAATCCAGAGTAGAAACACTAGGGAAAGCATCAAGAGGGTTAATGTCAGAAACTAAACACTCTCTGTATCTCTCCATTACTAGTGCTCTTTTCTCTTTTTTTTTCTCTCCCTGAACTTTTCTCTCTTGCACATCCCACTGTCTTTTCCTCACCTGTGCAGTCACTCCCCATTGAATCAATCTCATTTTTCTTTTGGGCCTCTTTTCTCTCTTAGAACTCTAACCTTAGGACGCCACAAAGGAAGACCACTCCTTTGATAAGTCAAGTATTCTCAAAGAATACAAAGAAAGCAAGAAAGCTCTCAATATTATTTCTAAATGAAAGATCCGGCAATAATTGAACGACGATGAGCAATGATTTCCTGAATTTTGATGGAGTTGAATAAGAATTCTCCTCCAAACTAGCTTTGATACCAAATAATGCGCCTCACAGAAAGATCGATGACAATATGATGGTACTACAAAAATATGTGTACCATATGTGTTACCAGGCATGGGAACATATGTGCATAACTATAGTTTATATGCATGGTACCATTATATGTGTGTACCATGCATATAAACTATAGTTATACTATGATGTGCATATAAACTATAGTTATGGTACACATATATTACTATGATGTGCATATAAACTTGTGTTACTGGTACATATAATACTAATGTATAGTACACATAGTGTAATATGTATTGCCACACTACTATTGCATGGTAGTATATAGTCACATATACCATATGTACTAGTATTATACTAGTACACATATGGAGTGTACATTGCACGTATATGTACTAGTACACATGCACATGTATAAATACTAATGTATAACCTGTATAGAGTTATACATTATTATTGGTATATGCATGTGTACCATAATATTAGTACTGTTGTATATGTATTGCTACACTATAATTGCATGGTATATTATTGTTACTATAGTGATATTGCATATGTAATATCATACGATAGTATGTATAGTGACTAACTATGTTGCCAATGTGTACTAGTACATTATACAGTTTGAATACATCTATTGCATTACATGTGTGTTACTAATACCACATGCAGTATGGATACATGCATATAGCAATGTATGTTATAGTTACATGCTTTATGTAACTACACAATGTTAATGGTAACGTACAATATGCATGGTACGTTACCATTAACATGCATAATTTAAGCATGTTATACATTTTACCATGTAACACACTATGCATAACTATACATATGTAATGGTACCATATGCACATGCATTATGGTAACTATACACTATACATACGCACAATGGTAATATATAATTGGTTGCATAGTATATACCATGCACAATGGCCAATACCAATACTATGTTAAACATGTTACACATAGTAAAGTTATGCAAATATTGCATTGCCATATGGTGAGTATATGTGGTACATGTATTGCATTAGTTATGTATATAGTTAGTGCATGGTACCCACAGTATTAATTATGTGTACCATATGTATACTAGTTATGTTTAACTATATAGTGTATAGTGCACATGCATATTTTAATTACTATGTACATACTGTGTGATACAAATGACATTCAAGATGCTACAAGAAGCAATCTAAGTGATTTAG
Organism: Erythroxylum novogranatense; assembly: GCA_029891385.1. Lineage (NCBI taxonomy): Eukaryota > Viridiplantae > Streptophyta > Magnoliopsida > Malpighiales > Erythroxylaceae > Erythroxylum > Erythroxylum novogranatense. Next base: position 59,394,551 of record CM057226.1, on the reverse strand, counting down.
ACCTGATTACAAATATGGAAAGTTTTCGGGTTCTAAATAAGGAAACTTCACCAGTTTTGGAACATGGAGCTAAAGTGCATGGAGATGCCATGGGAAATCATATTGAGGCTGTTCAAGAAAAACAAGATCATTCAAGTGCCAACGTAGAAGGTTTCCCCAATAAGGAAAGTTTTGTCGGTCTGGTGACAAGGTCCCGAGCAAAGCGTCTAAAGGAACAACTCCAAATTTATGTGCAAAACCATGTTGAAAGTGGGCTGTCCAAATATGGAAAGTCCAGATATGGAAATGTTTTGGAGCCTAAGTATGCCTACATAATTGGGCTAACAGACTAGTTTGGAGTGTTTGTGTTTTTGAGCTTGTTTTGGGTCAAATTTGGGTTTGTTTTGTTATGGGTTGTTTTTATTTGTCTCCTTTGGGTTTAGAATAAGTGAAATGGGCTACTTTTCAAGGGGGCCACATTGGTTTTTAGTCACTTCTTTTTCAGACTTGGTTTATGGGTTCATTTTAGCTTTTTAAGTTAGAATACATGGGCCCCTTATTATTTTACTTAAGCCCATTTCGAAATCCACTAGCTTTAGGTTTAATTAAGCATGTTTTAGGGTTTTGTGGCTGTCATATTCACTCTCCATCTTATTCTCTCCAGCAGCCACCTCTCTCTCAACATTGAAGATTGTCTTTTCATCTCACCCACCTTCTCCACCACGTTTTTTTCCACATCAGCCATCTTCTTTACTAACTTCAAGACATTTATTTTAGTTTTTTATTGTTTCGTCTTACATTGTAATGCATATAACAAGGCTATTTTTAGCTGTAATGCAAGAACAAGTTGTATTTCGAAAATTTCAGATCTGAATGAAAAAGAGATTGCTTTCTTTTATGTTTATGCACAAGGTGTTCTTATTGATTGCAATTGAGTTTATCTTTTGTTATCAATTTGAATTCCTATTTCTTGTGTTCTTGAGTGCTTAACTGATTGGGGTTCAAGGGGATTTCTAAAAATTAACTTGGGTTCTTGTCATAAGTGTTCTTGGGAGTAAGAACAAATCCTAATCTGATCGCTTGTTGAGAAACTAATTCTGATTTGATTGGTAACGAGTTCTAAGGGTCGATTAAGGGTCTTGGGGTTCCGCATCACTGTGGGTATACTAATGGCACCGTATGTAACTATATTGCTATTATTATGCCATTAGTGTGTATATGGCATAATAATATGCTATTTTTTGTTAATACGTGCATACAATACATAGTACATGTCACTATTACACATGTACCATGAATGGGTTATACATAGTATATGCATATGTGTGTATAAATTGATGTATTTATATAATTATGTATAGTGTACTGGTATACTATATGCACACATATTACACTATAGTAATATGTATGGTATACGTATACACATATATATACTCTACTATACATGTACCACCATGTATATACACATAACTATGCATATGCATATGTAAGGTATAGTATATATAACGATGTTATATATACTGTTGTTACACTATGTATTGTTACAATTGGTGCATATACTATGCATACATGGTGCATGTACACTATAACTCAAGTACAAATATGCATAGTATGGTAACCATAACCATAGTGGTGACTATTACATGGTGCACAATATAACCATGCATATGCATATACTTACATTGCATATACACATTACAACTACGTAGCATATTAAACATATGCACTTACCATGTGTGCATTGCCATTTGATGATACCATACATGCACACAACTATGGTGAGTGCAACAGTACACATATATAGTGCACTAGTGTATGTATACTTTACATACATACATGTGATGTATAGTATATACATATACTTGTATCATAATTGCTATATACATGTATGGTATATGTACACTATAGTGTAGCAATAGTAGTTATTGGCATAGTATTACCATGTATGTATTCACATATACTGTAGCATAGTACACTATTGTAGTGGTAGCTCATTACTGTATGTACCAATACTAGAACATCATGTAATAGTACCCATATACTATGCATTATGTTATTTTGTACCATAGTATGGTTAGTGCATATATTGTATACTTTGTATTTACATATTTGTAAATACAAAGTATACAATATATGCATGGTATATGAGCATGTTAGTTAACTAGTTACCAAGCATTAGTATTGCGTCATAGTACATGCATATACATAGTATTTACATGTGCATATACCATAATGCACATTGATTATATAATGAGCTATATATATGTTATAACTATATGTAGTGTGTACTATGCACTCATATATGCATATGTACATTATCAAGCATGTACAACACTATTGCATTTGTACAATACATGCATAATGCATGAGTACATGCATAGTGTATGGTAAACTATAGTAGTGGCCATTAGTTGGTATTACCATGCCAACTAATGGCCACTACTATAGTTTACCCATTGATGGTAATGGGTAACATCATGCATGTGTACACATGGCTCATTGGCATAAATATTATATGGTTAACCCTATAATATGATACCATTGCATAGTAGGTACTCAATAGAACTAATGCATATACTATGTATGCATATAAGTATGTACTATGCAAGTGTGGATATGGTATACATACACTAGCAATAATAGTATACTAGTTATGCATAGTGTATACCACGTAATTATATACTGCATACTTATATGTAGGTATACTAATACATTAACTTTGCAGTATGCTATGGTATAATACATGGTGCATATATACATTATAACATGTATGTACACATGTTACATACATGTTATTGTATATTTATATGGTACATAGTTGCCAATGTGTACTAGTATACTAGGTGAATACCAATGTTGTACCATATACATATATGGTATGATATACAAAGTAACAATGGTATATATTATGCATGTATTGACAAATGTGTGCCACTATACGTGTTACCCATGAGCTTTCATGGGTATGCATATGTGACTATGCTATATGCCACAGGGTATAGTACCACTATGTACATGGTGTATAATAACCCATACTACATAGTGATGTGTACCATAGTATATGCTACACAATGTAGTGCACAAATGATACATATGCACCACTATAGTGCAATCTATAATAGCCATTATACTAATTATGTGGTGATTATGTAATTGTATCCATGACTACTAGGGATTATGTATACATGCATCATGGCATATAGTATATACTAAATGCATATGGTACCATATGGTACAAACATAAATGCTATTATGGTATTATTAGTGTATAATAGTATACATAGTGTCTACACACATAATGTATACGTGCATAGTGTAGTGTATGTCAATGGATAATAGTTACACATTATAGTTATAACGTTACATGACTCATTAATTAGTGTACCATATTATATATGGCATATGGTACATGCATGACGTTATATAGTGTGTCAATACTATGTACATATAGTTAACAATATATGTGCATAGTATTGACACACTATGTGTATGCTAATTTTGCATGTTAACTATTATGCATGTACTAATAGACATGTACAATTGCATAAATCAATTGTATGCAATTACCTACATAGTGTATACTTTGTTATACTATGCATTCAATGGTAATAATATGCATTGGCATTTGTACTAGTGGTGCACTATGTAGGTAATTGCACTACATAGTATCTGTATAATGGTACATATGCATATGTGTACATTACCACTATGTGTATTAGTAGCATACTACAGTACTATATGGTATACATATGCACACATGTATATAGTGTGTAGTGTATCCATACTATGTACTACCATTCATAATACATGGTAACATATGTAACATAATCTGCCATCGTGAAATACCATGTGCACATAGGTATCAATATGCTATTGTACACAATACTAGTGCATGTGTACTAATACACTATGCATTCACATGTACCATGCTACATGTGTATAATATACAATATACTATGTACATGGTAACTATGCTGATACGGCAACAACCTAGAATCAATGTCTAGATCACCTCCGTTTCAATGATTGTTCCCAAACCTAAATTCAATCAATCTAACAAGACCCTTCACCCCCAAAACAGCAAGGAATTGGTAACAAAGAGTATAAGATTGTAGGAATTGAATTAACGCCACAAGTTAGAACTTACTTGATAAGTTGAATCAATCCTTAGGGTAAAACAAGCAAGAATCTCAATTCTCTCTTGAAGAATGCTTTCTAATTTTGTTGATCTCTCTAAACTCGTGTTCATGGCTAAAGCAAAGGTTTAAATACCCTTTGCAATGTAAACCCTAACAAAGATAACCTAAAAACCCTAAAGAAAGCCCAAAATATCAAAAGGCCTTCTTGAAACAAATCTGCCCAAGAATAAATCCCACATGGATTTGGGCTTTAAAACCAATTAAAATTGACTAGTTCTTGTCCAAATAGGATAAGAAAACCACAAAATAGAAGACTAACTTAAGAGGGGCGAATTGGGCTTTTAAACTAGGCCCACAAGCTTGGTTCCTTAAAATAAAACATGCACATTACTTTTTTAATAAAGCACATGCACACTTAATGCAAATCAGCCCATGAAAAAACCTAAAAGAAGTCTACATGCCCTTTATAAGATAAAATAAGCCCAAGCCCATTGATTAGACTTGTGCTTGTGAAAATTGGCTAAGTGTTAGCCCTCTTGGTTTGATGCCTCCAATGTGCACACACACTTAGGTGTCTTATTAAGCTTTTCCCCAAGCTTGATCAACAAAACTTCTTGAAGTTCTTGTGAAACAAAAGCTTGTACATAAATCTGAAATTGTGCTTTAAGCTTGTTGGAGCATGACCTTGTAATTGGACCCATTGGCATCCTCAAGTCTCCATTGCCTTGGTGAGTTGTATCATTCCCTCACTCCTCAAAAGGATTCGTCCTCGAATCAAGACCTACATTATCAAAGGGAGATAAATCAAAAACATTAAAAGTAGCACTAACACTATACTCTCCTGGCAAATCCACCCTATAGGCATTGTCATTGATGCGTTCAAGCACTTGAAAAGGATCATCCCCTCTAGGATCAAGCTTGGACTTCCTTTGTTTAGGAAATCTCTCCTTCCTGAAGTGCACCGAAACCCAATCTCCAGGTTCAAACATCATCTCCCTACGCCCTTGATTGGCTCTTTGAGCATACTTCTTGTTCTTTTCCTCAATGTGCTGCCTAGCTTTCTCATGTATTGTCTTAACCAATTCGGCCCTTTGCTACCCATCTACATTAACAATCTCATTCAAAGGTAAAGGGAACAAATCCAATGGAGTTAATGGGTTAAAACCATACACAATCTCAAATGGAGAATAACCTGTAGAAGAATGAATGCTTCTATTATATGCAAACTCAATCAAAGGCAAACAATCTTCCCAAGCTTTCAAATTTTTTCCCACAACAGCACGCAATAAAGATCCTAAGGTTCTATTAACCACTTCAGTTTGTCCATCTGTTTGGGGATGACAAGTTGTAGAAAACAAAAGTTTTGTTCCCAATTTATTCCATAGAACACGCCAAAAGTGACTTAAAAACTTAGAATCCCTATCTGAAACAAAGATGCTATCACGTCCTTTCCTAGTCCTAGGCAATCCTAACACAAAATTCATAGATATATCAATCCAAGGACTAATAGGGACAGGTAGAGGCGTGTACAACCCATGTGGTTGCACCTTGGATTTGGCGTGCCTACATGCTACACAACTAGAGCAAACTCTTTCAACATCCTTTTTCATGTTAGGCCAATAAAAATGCTCCTGTAATATGTCAAGTGTTTTAGCAATACCAAAATGTCCCATTAAACCTCCATCATGAGACTCCCTAGTAAGCATCTCACGCATAGAACAAGTAGGAATACATAGTTTATTATCTCTAAACAAATATTCATCATTCCTATAAAAATTTTGAAAAGCAACTTGTTCACATGCATCATACACATTAGCAAAGTCAGAACCTAATTTGTACAAATCTTTTATATACTCAAACCCAATCAACTCAGAACTAAGAGAAGAGATTAGAGCATACCTCCTAGACAATGCATTAGCGATCACATTTTCTTTACCTTGCTTTTATTTCACAACATATGGAAATGTCTCTATGAACTCCAGCCACTTAGCATGTCTTTTATTTAACTTACCTTGGCCTTTAAGATGCTTCAAACTCTCATGATCTGTGTGAATCAAGAATTCAGGAAAAACATCTCTATACTCCTGCAAAAGATAAACAACACTACTAGACAAACAAGGGTCAAGGTCATATTCATTAAAAAAAGCTTGCTTTTACAAAAGTACAAACAAACATCTTCCCTCTCTCTCATTTGGGCCTTTTAATTCAATTTCTTTTGAGGCCTCTTTCCCCACTTTTCTTCTCTCAGCCTCAACCTCACTTTCTCTCTTTTCTTTTGATTTAGATTTCTGCTCCCCTTTTGCAAGGTTCTCAACCTTCCCTTCAATTTTTGTATTATCATGCTTTTCTTGAAGTTTTTCATCCTGTCTTTGTAGCATTGCCTCCATACTCCTTTTTAATTGCATTTGGTCCTCATATACCTCTTTTGGTTTCAATGGAGCAAGAACAAATTTCTGATCTCCCATAGTAAATGAATACCTATTCTTAAAACCATCATGTAATACTCTTCTATCATATTGCCAAGGTCGACCGAGCAGTAAATGACAAGCATGCATAGGTACAACATCACAAAGTACTTGATCATAATATTTTCCAATGGAGAAAGATACAAGGACTTGTTTATTTACCTTGATTTCTCCCATGTCATTCAGCCATTGTAGTCTATATGGCCTAGGGTGTTTCAAGCACTCCAACCCGAGTTTTTCTACCATCAATGTACTAGCCACAATAGTGCAGCTTCCCCCATCAATGATCAGGCTACAAATCTTCTCATTCACTAGGCATCTGGAATGAAAAATATTTTCCCTTTGCTCAATTCCATCTTCCTTCACTTGAGCATTCAAAACTCGCCTAGTAACAAGTAATTCACCCGTAGGTGCATCCTCAACTTCCACATCAGAACAATCTTCCAACTCAGGCATGGAAGTCAAATCATCTTCTTCCTCCTCAGACACAACTTCTCCTCCTCTCACAAACATTGATTTGTTGTTTGGGCATTGAGAAGCAATATGACCAACACCAAGACATTTAAAGCATTTAATAGTCCTCTGCTTTTCAGAATTGGAATTAGAAGAACTTGGAGTTTTAAAAGTACCTTTTGGATCTGCCTTGTTCTTCTCTTCCTTTAGCTTGTCTTTGTCCTTCTCATTTTTCTTGGACCATTTCGAGTTCCAATTAGTAGTAGAGCTTGGGTAAGAAGCCTTGTTGGAGCTTTTGTACTTGAGTTGCCTCTCCACCTTCATGGTCATATTCACCATCTCCTCTAACTCCACATAATGGTGCAATTCAATAACATTTGCAATGTCTTTGTTCAAACCAGCCATGAAACGTGCCATGGTGGCTTCTCTTTCTTCTTCTACATTAGACCCAATCATGGCTATCTCCATCTCCTTATGGTACTCTTCTACACTTTTGGTGCCTTGTCTCAAGGTTTGGAGCCTTTGATGGAGCTCCCTATAAAAGTAACTAGGCACAAACCTCTTCTTCATGACCCTCTTCATTTCAGCCCAAGTATCAATAGAATCCTCTCCATTCCTTCTTTTGTTCAAAACAAGTTGATCCCACCAAATAAGTGCATAATCATGAAATTCCACGGCAGCAAGCTTCACCTTCTTCTCCTCATAATAGTTATGGCATTCAAAAATCATCTCCACCTTTCTTTCCCATTCTAAGTAAGCTTCTGGATCATTCTTACCTTGGAAAGATGTTATTTTCATCTTGATACTGCCCAAATTTCTATCCACACGCTCGACCCTGTCTTCTCCCCTTGCATTGTCTCGGCCTCTATAACCTCTTCCTCTTCCTCTATCATTCTGTCCCCCTCTTCCACCAAATCTGGCCCTATGTCAATCTTCTTCATCTTCCCCATCATCATATTCATCTTCATACTCATAGCGCACAGGAGTTGGCCCCCTAGCATTTTGCCTCCTTGTTGCACCATTAGATGAAGCCTCTCGTTGTAAATTCCTAATGGCTTGATCTTGTCTATCAAATTTATCACTGACATCCCTGAACATGTTCTCAATCCTTTGGAATTGATGTTGCATAGCCTCCAAAGTAAAGAATGTGTGTTGATCAGCCTCACTATTCTTTTCATCCTTGTCACTACCTTTACTATCCTTTGAATTGGACCCATTGGCATCCTCAAGTCTCCATTGCCTTGGTGAATTGTATCACATGAATGGTATAGTAGCACCGTGTGCAGGTGCCCTATAGTATAGTGTATGTGTAATAGTGTATGTACAGGGTTGTATTATGCTACATATGTACAATAATGTCAAAATAAATGTATATCACATTGTATAGTATGCACACTACTAACCATGTACACATATGCCAATTGTAATTATAGAGTAAACATATGTGCTAGTACATTACCACTACCATTGTAAGTATTATACTAGTGATGTGTACCATAGTATGCACACTACTACTATTACATGATGTAGTAAGCAATATGTAATACATATAACATATATGATGCACGTTAGTGCACTACAACTAGTATTGGTATATACATATTGGGCTAAACCAACTTAAATAAGACCAAAATAACTTAAATAAACCTAAGGGAGGTGGATGGGCCTAATGGATTACTCTAACTTAGGCCCACACACTTGGTAGTCCAAAACTAGCTTTAAATAAACTAAGGCAAGTACTAATAAATACCTAGCCCATAACAAGTCTCTTTGGGCCTAATAAACAAAGGATAAATAACAAGCCCAATGTACTAAAATAAGTCCATAAGAATAATTGAACTTGTCTTGAAATTTGGCTAAGTATTAGCCCCTCCACATGCCCTCTCTAGAAGAATCACAAGCTTCACTACTCCACTTGAATTCTCCACAGATGGTTCGGTCTTTTCATTAAGGTGAGATGTAATGTGACTTTGAACAAACCCTTGAAGTGCTTGTTTAAGCCTTGCTGCATGTTGTATTGTAATAGGTCCACTTGGCAAAGTAAGCTTGTCCTGACGTGTTGCACCTTGATCTCCACTGCCATGGTTTCTTGTATCAAGTATGCATTTTACCATATAACATATACAGTACTATACATTTACCTATACTATACTACTAACCAATCCTTTATGCAGTACTATACATTTACCTACATAGTGTATACATAGGTACACATGGTACACACTATGGTATATGGTATGCACACTAGCACGTTACTAGTTACATAGTCTAATATGGCGCAACGTTTCTATGTTATCTATCTCCAAAATGTAGACATCATGTAATATACCAAGTACTACATAACTATTCATATACAAATCACATGTGTAGCCTTTTGTGCACACTAGTTATGCATAATGTATACATGTATACATATTACTATAGTATACCATAATAACTATACACATGTAATCCTAATGGTACCAATAATATGGAATGATACCATATCATGGTATAGTTATGCAATAATACAAATACCATTAGTATATACATACATTATGCAAACTATAGTATGTACATGTACTATAGCTCATATGTACGTATGCATGTATATACCATAAAGTAGCATATGGTATATACATATGCATATATATAGTAGTAAATATATGCATCTATTTATTACTATGTTATGCATTACTATAATAGCTCATCATGAGTCGTGTACAATCTGTGCTCAATGTGGCTATAATGCATATATGGTGCAATATACCAGTATAGAATACATGCATTTATAAATAAATAATATACATGCTATGCAAACTATGTTACCAAAGAATAGTACAATATGTGTGACATTACATGCATGTGTACTATACTATGTACCAGTAATATTTGCATACTATACTTATATAATAATGGTGTAGTATGCACTCACCATCACTATTCACTTGTTCTGCCTAGCTTTCTCATGTATTGTCTTAATCAATTCGGCCATTTGCTGCCCATCTACATTAACAATCTCATTCAAGGGTAAAGGCAACAAATCCAATGGAGTTAATGGGTTAAAACCATACACAATCTCAAATGGAGAATAACCTGTAGAAGAATGAATGCTTCTATTATATGCAAACTCAATCAAAGGCAAACAATTTTCCCAAGCTTTCAAATTTTTTCCCACAACAGCACGCAGTAAAGATCCTAAGGTTCTATTAACCACTTCAGTTTGTCCATCTATTTGAGGATGACAAGTTGTAGAAAACAAAAGCTTTTTTCCCAATTTATTCCATAGAACACGCCAAAAGTGACTTAAAAACTTAGAATCCCTATCTGAAACAATGGTTCTAGGAATGCCATGCAACCTAACAACATCCCTAAAAAACAAATCAGCAACATGTGTAGCATCATCAGATTTATGACATGCAATAAAATGAGCCATTTTACTGAATCGATCAACTACAACAAAGATGCTATCACGTCCTTTCCTTGTCCTAGGCAATCCTAACACAAAATTCATAGATATATCAATCCAAGGACTAATAGGGACAGGTAGAGGCGTGTACAACCCATGTGGTTGCACCTTGGATTTGGCGTGCCTACAGGCTACACAACTAGAGCAAACTCTTTCAACATCCTTTTTCATGTTAGGCCAATAAAAATGTTCCTGCAATATGTCAAGTGTTTTAGCAATACCAAAATGTCCCATTAAACCTCCATCATGAGACTCCGTAGCAAGCATCTCACGCATAGAACAAGTAGGAATACATAGTTTATTATCTCTAAACAAATATCTATCATTCCTATAAAACTTTTGAAAAGCAACTTGTTCACATGCATCATACACATTAGCAAAGCCAGAATCTGATTTGTACAAATCTTTTATATACTCAAATCCAATCAACTTAGAACTAAGAGAAGAGATTAGAGCATACCTCCTAGACAATGCATCAGCGATCACATTTTCTTTACCTTGCTTATATTTCACACATATGGAAATGTCTCTATGAACTCCAGCCACTTAGCATGTCTTTTATTTAACTTGCCTTGGCCTTTAAGATGCTTCAAACTCTCATGATCAGTGTGAATCAAGAATTCAGGAAAAACATCTCTATACTCCTGCAAAAGAGAGACAACACTACTAGACAAACAAGGGTCAAGGTCAGATTCATTAAAATAAGCTTGCTTTTACAACAGTACAAACAAACATCTCCTTTCCACACAAGCAACCCTTACATCTCTCATTTTTGCATAGAAGTTTTGTTTCTTTCTACCCTCTCTCTCATTTGGGCCTTTTAATTCAATTTCTTTTGAGGCCTCTTTCCCCACTTTTCTTCTCTCAGTCTCAGCCTCACTTTCTCTCTTTTCTTTTGATTTAGATTTCTGCTCCCCTTTTGCAAGGTTCTCAACCTTCCCCTCAATTTTAGTATTGTCATGCTTTTCTTGAAGTTTTTTGTCCTGTCTTTGTTGCATTCCCTCCATACTCCTTTTTAATTGCATTTGGTCCTCATATACCTCTTTTGGTGCCAATGGAGCAAGAACAAATTTCTGATCTCCCATAGTAAATGAATACCTATTCTTAAAACTATCATGTAAAACTCTTCTATCATATTGCCAAGGTTGACCGAGCAATAAATGACAAGCATGCATAGGTACAACATCACAAAGTACTTGATCATAATACTTTCCAATGGAGAAAGATACAAGGACTTGTTTATTTACCTTGTTTTCCCCCATGTCATTCAGCCATTGTAGTCTATACGGCCTAGGGTGTTTCAAGCACTCCAACCCTAGTTTTTCTACCATCAATGTACTAGCCACATTAGTGCAGCTTCCCCCATCAATGATCAGGCTACAAATCTTCTCATTCACTAGGCATCTGGAGTGAAAAATATTTCCCCTTTGCTCAATTCTATCTTCCTTCACTTGAGCATTCAAAACTCGCCTAGTAACAAGTAATTTACCCCTAGGTGCATCATCAACTTCCACATCAGAACAATCTTTCAACTCAGGCATGGAAGCCAAATCATCTTCGAACACAATTTCTTCATATTCCACATCATCATATTGATCTTCATACTCCTAGCACACAGGAGTTGGCTCCCTAACATTTTGCCTCCTTCTTGCACCATTAGATGAAGCCTCTCTTTGTAAATTCCTAATGGCTTAATCTTGTCTATCAAATTTATCATTGACAACCCTGAACATGTTCTCAATCCTTTGAAATTGATGTTGCATAGCCTCCAAAGTAAAGAATGTGTGTTGATCAGCCTCACTATTCTTTTCATCCTTGTCACTACCTTTACTATCCTTTGAATTGGTCATGATGTAAAACCTGCAAAAACACGTTAGAATAGCTCCTCACACACTCCCTCACGTGTTTCTCTCTAAATCAGATTGGATACCCTCGTGTTTCACTCAAGAAGATGGTTTTTACCCTCAAATGAGCTTACACACTCTTGTCATTTACTACTTTAGATTCTAGCACAGTTTCACTTTTCTGGATCAATCACTACCAACCAAATAAGCACAACAGCAACGTAATTCAAAAGGAAAGCAACGAATACCTAAATAAAGGAAGAAAAACACAAAGCTAGATGCAATTTAATGTAAAGAAAACAATGAAGACGAAAATAAACACATACTAGATGGAGAAAACATATGTGAAAGATTTTTGGTGCCAATTGAGTAATATGAAGCAAGATTACTCAATTCAAGTGTAATGGAAACAAAAAGGACAGCAAACAAAAAAAACAACCAAAGAGTTGAAGAAAACACGAAACTAGGAATTAAAGTCAACCCTAAAACCAAATTAACAAGAACATTCCAATCTGCCCCAATTACTCAAGAACTTAAAGATAAGCAATTGTATCAAAGACACACGTTTTGAGCGAAGAATGTAAATTAAAGAATTCTTGAATGATCAGATTTGTTCTTGATGAATCTTGCAAACAAATCAACTCAAGCTCACAAAGATTCACAATCTTGATTTTCATTTTTTCTTTTCTTTCTTTTCTTTTCTTTTCTTTCTTCTTTTTATTTTGAATTTAAATGATGAACTAACTATAATAATCAAGAACAAACAGAAAATTAAAGATAAAGATTGAATTTAAAACCTAAGCTCTGATACCAAAGATGATACGGCAACAACCTAGAATCAATGTCGAGATCACCTCCGTTTCAATGATTGTTCCCAAACCTAAATTCAATCAATCTAACAAGACCCTTCACCCTCAAAACAGCAAGGAATTGGTAACAAAGAGTATAAGATTGTAGGAATTGAATTAACGCCACAAGTTAGAACTTACTTGATAAGTTGAATCAATCCTTAAGGTAAAACAAGCAAGAATCTCAATTCTCTCTTGAAGAATGCTTTCTAATTTTATTGATCTCTCTAAACTCGTGTTCATGGCTAAAGCAAAGGTTTAAATACCCTTTGCAATGTAAACCCTAACAAAGATAACCTAAAAATCCTAAAGAAAGCCCAAAATATCAAAAAGGCCTTCTTGAAACAAATCTGCCCAAGAATAAATCCCACATGGATTTGGGCTTCAAAACTAATTAAAATTGACTAGTCCTTGTCTAAATAGGATAAGAAAACCACAAAATAGAAGAGTAACTTAAGAGGGGCGAATTGGGCTTTTAAACTAGGCCCACAAGCTTGGTTCCTTAAAATAAAACATGCACATGACTTTTTTAATAAAGCACATGCACACTTAATGCAAACCAGCCCATGAAAAAGCCTAAAAGAAGTCCACATGCCCTTTATAAGATAAAATAAGCTCAAGCCCATTGATTAGACTTGTGCTTGTGAAAATTGGCTAAGTGTTAGCCCTCTTGATTTGATGCGTCCAATGTGCATACACAGTTAGGTGTCTTCCTAACTTTTCCCCAAGCTTGATCAACAAAACTTCTTGAAGTTCTTGTGAAACAAAAGCTTGTACATAAATCTGGAATTGTGCTTTAAGCTTGTTGGAGCGTGACCTTGTAATTGGACCCATTGGCATCCTCAAGTCTCCATTGCCTTGGTGAGTTGTATCATTTGTTTTGGATCAAATTTGGGTTTGTTTCTTATGGTTTGTTTTATTTCTCTTTTGGGGTTAGAATAAGTGAAATGGGCCACATTTCAAGAGGGTCACGTTGGTTTTAATCTCTTCTATTTCAGACTTGGTTTATGGGTTTAATTTAGCTTTTTAAGTTAGAATACATGGGCCCTTGTTATTCTGCTTAAGCTCATTTCGAAATCCATTAGGTTTAGGTATAAATTAAGCATGTTTTAGGGTTTTGGTGGCTCTCATATTCAGATCTCCATCTTATTCTCTCCAGCAGCCACCTCCCTCTCAACATTGAAGAGAGAGTTTGCTTTGTTTTATGTTTAATCACAAGGTGTTCTTATTGATTGCAATTGAGTTTATCTTTTGTTATCAATTTTAATTCCTATTTCTTGTGTTCTTGAGTACTTAACTGATTGGGGTTCAAGGGGATTTCTGCAAATTAACTTGGGTTCTTGTCATAAGTGTTCTTGGGTGTAAGAACAAATATTATCCTGATTGCTTTGTTGAGAAACAAATTCTGATTTGATTGTTAACGAGTTCTAAGGGACGATTAAGGGTCTCGGAGTTCCGCATCACATAGTTCCATCTTGTCGAAGGTTCTCTAGGACAAGTTCCTATTGGGTCTGCCATCATCTAGTCAACACCTTTATAAGTTTATTTTTTTTCCATTTAGGGATTGATTTGTTTCCTTTTATTTAGTATCTTCTTTAGGACATTAAGTTAGGAAGTTTTTCCTGTAAATAGGCACCCTCTATGTACTTTGAAAGGGGTCTTTGATTCAGAAATAATATAAAACCTTTGTGGCGTCCTAAGGTTAGAGTTCTAAGAGACAAGTTCTCTTAGGGTTCTTTCCATTGACCAACATTCTTGGTAGAGTTCTAAGAGACAAGTTCTCTTAGGGTTCTTTTCAGCGATCAACATTCTTCTCACCTCCCATTTTCTTTTTGTTCTGTTTCTATCTTTTCAACTTTTTTTCTTGTGATTTCGTGTGTTTGCTTGATTCTATCTACTCCCGGGCATAATTCCATCTTGTTGAAGGTTCTCTAGGACAAGTTCCTATTGGGTCTGCCATCAGTTATTGACTATAAATATGTTACCCATGAGCTGTAAACCTCACCCCCGTTTCATTCCCATCTCTAGGTGACGAGAAAGAGATCGGATGAAAGAAAGCCAAGGAATCCATTTGAATTGTGTATGAATGGTAAGAGTTGAGTTGATGAACTTTGAATATAAATTGTTGCGATTTTTTTAAAATAAGTGAATTATGGAAAAGAAAGGTAGGATTTGTGGTGAGTGATAAGATGTTTTGAATATGACGAATCATATGAATTGAGGTTGAGTGTTGGATGAATTCCAATTGCAAGTTTTTTGTGAGGATAAAATCGGTATTATGATTTTAGGATAAATTCGGTCTTGATCTATGAGGAATTTGACTAAATTGATTTTAATTTTCCAACGATTTAAAGTTTGCGAATTTTTTATTATCGGAGTAAGAGGTTGGGTTCTAGAAACGATGCCCAACATATTTGACTATGCTATATGCCACAGGGTATAGCACCACTATGCACATGGTGCATAATAACCCATACTACATAGTGATGTTTACCATAGTATATGCTACACAATGTAGTGCACAAATGATACATATGCACCACTATAGTGCAATCTATAATGGCCATTATACTAATTATGTGGTGATTATGTAATTGTAGCCATGACTACTAGGGATTATGTATACATATGCATTGGTACATTGGCTATGCTTATGCAAGTGCAAAATATACCTATGTATATCACCATGCATTCACTATGCCATTGCATGTGTATAGCTATGCTACATGTACACATTATATCAATGGTAATAATATGCATCACCATAGTTATAATTACGTATTGTGTATTGGTATACTAGTATGTGTACATATATGTATAATTTACAATGCATGTGTTCTATGGTGCACTATACAAACGGGTGGTGTTACCTAGCATGTGTACTATGGTATGTATTATGTAGCGTACACATGCACTATTATATACCCTATGCACATTAGTAGTTGGTATAATGCCAATGGTACCACATGTGAGCATATGTGTACTGATATGTGGCCACACGTGTACATATGGTAACTAGCATATGCCGTGTGATGTATACATAATACCATGTATTAAGTAATGTATACCATGTACATACATTATATATACTATGCTAGTCATTCTTGACGATTTATGCATACTACTAATTATGCAATGAGCTAATATGAACCATAATAATGCACATGTACATAGCATAGTTAACATAATGCATGTATAGTATAATGGCACATATAGTGTGTATAATGCATATACTATTCTACTTGGCATTATGGTACATATGTACTGTATTGGTATAATAATATACACATGCATATATACACAAAATTGTTATGCATGTGTACATAGCTCATTGTGCCAAGTAGAATAGTATACATTGTAAATATTATAGTGTACCAATATTGACAATGTATACTATTCTACTACAATATACTTAGTAACCATCAATTACATGATAGTACCATGGTAGGGTACATTATTTTTGTACACATGTGTGGTATATGTATATAGTATTGTTACATAAAATGGTAACAATTTATGCATGACTACATAAAATGCACATATAATTGCATGGTAACATATATATTAACTATAGGTGTAACCATATTATATGTATATAACTATACATATAACTATACTACACACTATAGTACAATAATGCACCATTGTATACACATATGTGAATAGTGTACATGTACATAACTAATACTACACTCATGGTGTTATGCATAGTTACAATGTTCATATAGTTACATATGTATCCAGTGTAGCCATGTACCAATGCACATGGTATAGTATAGGGTATACCATGCATAGTACTGACATAGTGTACATAACTAGTCTAATTACCATACATGTATACCATGGTGAGTATATTATACCTTTATACATATAATTATATAGATACAATTGTATGTATAACATGTAGCCATTGAGTATTATTATATAATGTAATTGGTTAGTATATAGTTATAAATGCATATGCACTAGTATACTTGTATTATGTGTATTTAGTATATGCATATGCATATACTATAGTTGACTATAGTATACATCGTATAATTATACTATACAATATATTGTATAGTACCTGGTATTGGCACCACATAGTATATTGCAAAACACTATGTACATTATTGTAATAAAGTGTAGTTATTGGTATAGTATTGCATGTACTTACAATGGTAGTGTGCCATACATGACATGTATGTAACCACTATCTAATGGTATAGTGTAATGGTTATATAGTGATAGGTTGTCGTTAGCCTACAAATTTAATCCCCTACTTAAATTGATTTGTAATATAGTGAAGTAAGGGTATTGTCCCACAGAGATCAAAATACAAGAAAGAATTTTTACTTTCAAACGAAGTATGTGTGAATGTTATGCATGAACTAATGCATAATAGGACAAGATTGGGGGATTTGTTTGTTTGTGTTAAAAATAAACAAGAAGAGAAAGAAGAAGATGTGATTTAAGTTCAGAAAATAAAGTCAAAAGTTCTCAAGAGAGAAATTGCTAGCAAAATTTGAGTAAAAAGTTCATATTAATTGAAGACCAATTGCAAAGGTTTTCACTAAATCCTTAGGTTGTTTTTAATCATTGAATACGAATTATTTCTAAGATTGGAAAATTAGGATTCATCAAGCAAAGATAGATGCATTCAAAACAAGCATGACATGCAACAACTTCTCGTCAATGCATTAATCCAAAACTAGTATAAACAACACAATAACATGAGCATTAAGATCAAAACCAAGTATGCTGAACCTAAGTTAATTTTCAACAAAGCTAGCATGCATAAAATTAACCTATGTCTTGATCCAACTAATTAAAACCTATGTACAAGCTTCAAATGTAATTAGTTGTTGCTACTTAACCTAATTAATTTATTGTCCAGCAATTAAATTAATCAGATAGCATACAATTATTCATGAAAATTCTAATTCATGACTTCAAATCCACATGCATAATTTGGCAATCATGTCCAAATCAAGAGCACAAATTTTCAATCATAGATTCATCTATTATATGCGCATGCTTCTCATAAAAACAACCATGAATTTAGCTAATAGCCTCAACAATTGGAAAAGAGAATTTAGTTTATAATTCTAAGTAAAACTAAATTAAAAATCATCATTGAAAACATAGTCCAGAATTCATGTATAACAAGAAGAAGTAGAGAAGAAAATAAAACTAGGTTTCTACCCAGAGAGAAAGAGAAAACGTAGGAGAAAGAAAGAGTAGAAGAGAGATTAACATTCAAAGAAGAGAGAAAACGTGAATATCCCTCCTAAACTAATGCTAAAGGACCCTATTTATATTAGAGGAGGTCTTGTAGGAGAGGATTTCTTTTCCAAGTAGAAGTAAGTCTTTCTTTCCTTGTAGAGTTAGGGTCTTTACAAGGGTAGGACTTCTTTTCCATGTAGAAGTAGGTCTTTCTTTCCTTGTAGAATTATGATCTTTACAAGGATGTGATTTCTTTTCCAAGTAGAAGTAGATTTTTTTTCTTTCCTTCTCAAATTAGGATCTTTACAATGGTAGGGTTTTTTTTTTCCCTAAAAATAAGGAATCTTCATTTCTCTCAATCTACATGTCCCCTAATCTTCTAGATTGTTCCTGGATCCATTTCTAGCAATGGCGAACAAGAATCTTTCGAAATGTAGAAATCCTAGTTGCAGTGGAATTCCTTATAGGATTAGGATTTCTACAACTTTGGTCACCTTAGGGTATTTCGACCTCCTCACTCTGAAAATGACATCCAAAAGTCCTAAATCTCCCTCCTTAGCATGATTTTCTTCACTTGACACATAAAACACCCGAAATGATGAAATCAATGTAAATCACATGATTAGACATCAAATGAGAATAAAAACTAAGTGTAAAAGTATAAAAAGATAAGAAAATATGGTGCATCAAATTCCCCCACACTTAGCTCTTGCTCGTCCTCGAGTAAGGAAAAATAAAGAAGAAAACAGAAATAAACTAAGGGAAAGTCGTGACATGCAAAAAAAAACTAGTGCGGATGCAAAAGTAAAGGAAAATAATGCAAATGCAGAGAAACTTTTCTTAAGTGTTATAGCTTTTCTCCTAACCTCCCAACAACCTCAAAGAAGCACAAACATCATAGAGAAAAAGGAACCCGTGACATTGAATCTATAAAATTAATGAGCTTACTCCAAATGCAAGAACCAAGCAAGATAGCATATAAGACTTGGTGGAAATCTACTCCATGTCAAAATAATAGGTCCTCTCATTGTTATACTCTCCAACATTCAAAGTGTTTAAGGCTCATATGTGTTTAACTCTCATAAATTCAAACAATGCAATGCTCTACCATATGCCTGCTCTTCAATCTCGACTATACTGCTAAACATACTTGCACAACACAAATCAAAAGTTCTTAACAGGGATGTAGCTTGGCTGGGCTAAGGGTGAGGTAAAAGAATGGTCAAGGAAAAGGTTAAGTATCAATGAAAGTAGAGCATAAAAATAATCAATGACATAGATGTCGCGCACCATGCATAACATCAAATAATCAAGCACAACTCAACTTTTCATTGTAACTTTCAATTCCAATAATATTGAGCAAGAAAATCACGTGGGGAATTCATTTCATTTATTCTTATTCTTGGTCTCATTTTTTTCTTTTTTCTTTCTTTTTTTTTTTCTTTTTTTTGGTCGAATACTCCCCCTTGATAATTAAACACAAAACAAGCCATATACCACAGATAACCAAACACGCGCAACCTCCTCAAGTTTGACTCAACAAAAACATACTCTACTAACCATGATAGGAGTTAGAAAGGTAAATCAAATAAGAATAGGCTAAGTTAAACATGGATAAAGCAAAGAACAGATAATAAGCTCAAGTGGGCTAACTAGTGGTCAACATGCTTTGGGTTGGCTCTTTTTTTTTTTTGGGTTAAATGGTTTAAAATCCTAGAGGCCGTTATCATATTTATGTAATGCATGCACAAATGTAGTCTCAGCAAGAATCTGAATTCTCTCTTGAACAATGCTTTCTAATTTTATTCATGTCTCAAAAACTCGTGTTCCTGCCTAAAGCAAGGGTTTAAATACCATTTGCAATTTAAACCCTAACAAAGATAACCTAAAAATCCTAAAGAAAGCCCAAAATATCAAAAAGGCCTTCTTGAAACAAATCTGCCCAAGAACAAATCCCACATGGATTTGGGCTTCAAAACTAATTAAAATTGATTAGTCCTAGTCCAAATAAGATAAGAAAACCACAAAAATAGAAGACTAACTTAAGAGGGGCGAATTGGGCTTTTAAACTAGGCCCACAAGCTTGGTTCCCTAAAATAAAACATGCACATGACTTTTTTAATGAAGCACATGCACACTTAATGCAAATCAGCCCATGAAAAATGCCTAAAAGAAGTCCACATACCCTTTATAAGATAAAATAAGCCCAAGACCATTGATGCATCTCACATTGGCAATTTGTTTTTCCGCAAGGTAGTACGTTTGCATGGCATACCTAGAACTATTGTATCTGACCGAGATGTTAAGTTTCTTAGTCATTTTTGGCGTGTACTTTGGTCTAAACTTAGGACTAAGTTGTTATTTTCTACTTCATCACACCCTCAAATTGATGGTCAAACTGAAGTAGTAAACAGGACTCTTGGTACCTTGTTGCGTGCTTTAATTAGAGGGAATGTAAAGTCTTGGGAAGAACTTTTGCCATTTGTTGAGTTTGCTTATAATAAAAGTGTGCATTCTTCTACTGGATTTTCTCCTTTTGAGATTGTGTATGGTTTTCAACCACTAACCCCTTTGGATCTTGTGTCTTTTCCTTTAAGTGAGATCTCTAACTTAGATGGGCTTAAAAAGGCTGAATTGGTTAAGGCCATTCACAATAAAGCACGAGAAAGGAATGAGAAGAGAAATTAACAAGTTGCTAACAAAGTGAACAAAGGAAGGCGCAAGGTAACCTTTGAACCAGGAGATTGGGTATGGGTCCACATGCGCAAGGAATGGTTTCCTTCCAAAAGAAAATCTAAATTGGATGCTCTTGGTGATGGACCATTTCAAATTATTGCTAAGATCAATGACAATGCATATAAAGTTGATCTTCCTGGTGAGTATGCTATTTCTAGTACCTTTAATGTATCTGACCTGTCTAATTTTGTTTTGATGAAGGTGAAGATTAGAGGATGAATCATTTTCAGGGGAGGGGAAATGATACAAATGATGTTCAAGATGCTACAAGAAGCAATTTAGGTGATTTAGACCTGATTCCAAATATGGAAAGTTTTTGGGTTCTAAATAAGGAAACTTCACCAGTTTTGGAACATGGAGCTAAAGTGCATGGAGATGCCATGGGAAATCATATTGAGGCTGTTCAAGAAAAACAAGATCATTCAAGTGCCAACGTAGAAGGTTTCTCCAATAAGGAAAGTTTTGTCGGTCCGGTGACAAGGTCCCGAGCAAAGCGTCTAAAGGAGCAACTCCAAATTTATGTGCAAAACCATGTTGAAAGCAATGATCAGAATACCATTCCGTACCAGACGATACCGGCCGGAACACTCCGTTCCGGCTAGAATCCGGTACCGGAATGAGCCAAAACTTACCGGTCAAAAATTCCAGCCGGTACTGGCCGTTTTCGGTCTGTACTGGCTGGAGCCATAAATTCCTGTATTTTTCGGACAATTTCGCAAAAAAAAAAGGTTAGGGACCATTTTGCAAAATTAAAAATGGTCTCTCTTCATCGCCGATGTCTCTCTCTCTCACTCACCTCTACCGACTCTGGACTCTCCCTCTCAGATTTTGTCTCTCTTCAACGCCGTCTGTCGCTGTTAGAGGAGATGGTGAATATAGCCGTGAAGGTGGAGAGGCAACTCAAGTACAAAAGCTTCAACAAGGCTTCTTACCCAAGCTCTACTACAAATTGGAACTCGAAATGGTCCAAGAAGAATGAGAAGGACAAAGACAAGCTAAAGGAAGAGAAGAACAACGCAGATCCAAAAGGTACTTTTAAAACTCCAAGTTCTTCTAGTTCCAATTCTGAAAAGCATAGGACTATTAAATGCTTTAAATGTCTTGGTATTGATCATATTGCTTCTCAAAGCCCAAACAAGAAAACAATGTTTGTGAGAGGAGGAGAAGTTGTGTCTGAGGAGGAAGAAGATGATTTGGCTTCCATGCCTGAGTTGAAAGATTGTTCTGATGTGGAAGTTGAGGATGCACCTAGGGGTGAATTATTTGTTACTAGGCGAGTTTTGAATGCTCAAGTGAAGGAAGATGGAATTGAGCAAAGGGAAAATATTTTTCATTCCAGATGCCTAGTGAATGAGAAGATTTGTAGCTTGATCATTGATGGGGGAAGCTGCACTAATGTGGCTAGTACATTGATGGTGGAAAAACTATGGTTGGAGTGCGTCAAACACCCTAGGCCGTATAGACTACAATGGCTGAATGTCATGGGGGAAATCAAGGTAAATAAACAAGTCCTTGTATCTTTCACCATTGAAAAGTATTTTGATCAAGTACTTTGTGATGTTGTACCTATGCATGCTAGTCATTTATTGCTCGGTCGACCTTGGCAATACAATCTTTACCTACTATACAATTTCCATTTCAAATTTCCCCTGTAATTCAACAAAGACAATCTTTTTCAGATATTTCATCTTCTTCAAACCCTTTGATACAACGATCACAATCATTAAAAATTGAAAGACCTCTAAAATTAAATCTCAAATTAAAGAATTATCAACATATATAAAACATACTTTATGAGTATAGCTCAAGAAATACAAGAATTAAAAGACCAAATGATCGAATTATTAAAACAACAAACAATAACTCTATAATTACTCAATGACTTACAAATACAAAATATAGAAATTGCGCTCCAATTGGTATCAGAGCTTCTAAAGCCAAAACCTATAATTATAGAAAGACCATTGAAATAAATTTAGAAGACTATTCAGCCCCTATAAATGTTGAATCATTAGAAACAATAGAAAGAAATATTCAAAATCAATTAATAGATATTACACAAATGGTTAAAAAATTAACGTTACAACCAGAGGAACAAATAAATAAAATAACCGATAAAGAAGAATTCATTTTAGATTTCAATTCTGATGAAGAATCATTTGTAGACCAAGATCAACCTGAAGTAGCAAAGTTAAAAATGAACAACCATCTCCAAGAGCAAATAAAAGAAAATCAAATTATCCTTTAGTCGATACAGAATTTATAAGTAAACATGGTTATTTTCAAAGAGGTACAAAAATTCGCAAATATCCTTCCGAATATGCACCTAAACATATAACAGTAGGTTCAAGTGATACACTAAACATAGATTGCGTTGCAAGCAGTGAAGAGTTAATTCTAGATTGGGTAGATAAAATGCAATTAATATTACAAATAGATAGACCTTTTGGCGATATAACTAACAAAAATTCATTATGGAATTTTATTACTTATAAAACGAAAGGTATAGCTCATAATTTTTTACTTGAAAATGAAACAGGATTGAAAAATACTACAAAATATCAAGAAGCTAATACAGATACATCAACTTTCTATGTTATAGTAGCATAAATTTATAAAGAATTTATCGGAAAGGATATCTTATATCACAATGAAGAAACCAAAGAACAAGATAGAAAACAAGCTCTATGGCATTTAAATCATCTTCAAATTTTTAATCTTTATTATTTAGAAAGTTATATCTGTGAATTTCAAAATATTATTATGAATTATATGGAAATGAACAAGAAATGTATTTACATGTTTTATACTGAAAATTACCATATCCTATAAACTTTAAAGTAGAGGAACAATTTCATAAATTAAAAATAAAAATAAAATAGCAAACAATTTAGGTGGAGTTATAACAATTACAAGGAAAATATTCGCAGAACAATGTTTAGATGAAACATTTAGTAGAAAATTGAAACATACAAACATTAGACAATGTTGTGTTACCAACCTAGAAGTACCACAACAATGGGGATGTGAAACAAAAACAAGATATAAAAAATCTAAATATTCCTAGTACAAACCTTATAAATCTTATAGATGGAAGAAATATCCAACTCATTATTATAAACAACGACCCTATAAACCATATAGGAAACATTTCAGACGAAGAAAATATAGACACTTTAAACCTAAAAAGCAAGAATGTCCATAAAAAAAGAAAAATTGTAGATGTTGGTTATGTAAAGAAGAAGGGCATTATGCTAACACATGTCCAAAAAGAAAAAATCCCAAATATACAGACAAACTTCATATATTACAATTGGCTATAGAAGAAGATCTAGAACCTATCGAATCTGAATATAATACTGATTCTACAATCTCCTCAATTTATCAATATGAATCTTATACAGAAAAATCGAATCCTCAAATCAATCAATGCAACGCTTATTCCAGCTTCGATTCAAAAACTAAAATAAAAGTTAATGCAAATATTGACACAGAGCAACGATTTGTATTACCTCCAAACAATTATTAACCAATTGGAAAAAATTAGAAAACCTTTACAAATAAGAATCATTGATGGAAGTTTTAAATCCATATGTTATGTAAGCTATTATAATTATCTCATTATAGAAAAGTATACTTTTATAGTACCTTCAATATATCAATGAGAATCGGATTACCATTAATTATAGGCTATAACTTTTAAAATTATACAATCCTTTTGTCAATATTTGCACTATATTACATTAAAACACCATAAATAAAAACAATAAACCAAAAATCTATAATTATCAAAATTCCAATCTATCATACTACAAATTACCAAAATTGCAAAAATTACAGCTAAATTATATGAACTTCATTTTTATATATTAAATAATATGTCAATACAATTAGAAATTGAAACATTATTAGAACAAGTTTGTAGTGAAAACCCTCTAGATCCAAAGAAAAATCGAACAAACAACTAATTGAAATCAAATTAAAAGATCCAACACAAGAAATTAATATAAAAAATAATATACCTTATACACAAAATGATGTATAATAATTTATAACTGAATGTACTGATTTATCAAATAAACAATTGATTAGTCCAAGTACTAGTAAACATTCTGCACCTACTTTTTATGTAAACAATTCAGCTGAACAAAAATGTGGAAAAAGAAGAATGGTTATAAATTATAAGAAAATGAATCAAGCTACCATAGGAGACACATATAAATTACTTCGCAAAGATTACATTATCAACAAATTAAAAGGACATACATGGTTTACAACCTTAGATGCCAAATATAGTTACTGGCAACTAAGACTACATGAAAATACAAAATCTTTAACTGCTTTTACCTGTCTTCCATAAAAACATTATCAATGGAATGTATTACCTTTTGGATTAAAACAAGCTCCTAGTATTTATCAACGTTTTATGGATACTATTCTAATTGGATTAGAAGATTTTACTTTTGTATATATAGATGATATAATTATTTATTCTAATCAAGATAAAAATGATTATTTAAAAAAGTGAAAATAGTTCTTCAGAGGTGTAGTGATAAAGGCTTAATTTTAAGTAAAAAGAAAGCACGACTTGCCCAACAAACAATTGAATATTTAGGCATTGAATTACAACAAAATGGATTTATCAAATTACAACCTAATATATTAAAAAAGTTAGTTGATTTCCCTGATCAATTATCTAGTAGAA
Organism: Erythroxylum novogranatense; assembly: GCA_029891385.1. Lineage (NCBI taxonomy): Eukaryota > Viridiplantae > Streptophyta > Magnoliopsida > Malpighiales > Erythroxylaceae > Erythroxylum > Erythroxylum novogranatense. The sequence goes on along the minus strand of CM057226.1, from coordinate 59,368,726 downwards.
CTCATGTACAACAGTTTTTAGGACTTTTAAACTATATCTCTGATCAAGGTTTTTAAAAAATCTTGCAAAAGAAAGAAAATTATTGCAAAAGAAATGCAGTACCTCTGTTCAATGGTTTTGGAATGATGCAGATACCAATGCTGTGAGGAAACTCAAAGCATTATGTACACATTTACCAAATTTATATAATTCCCTACCGAAGGATAAACTACTCGTGCAAATAGATGCAAGTATGGATACATGGGCAGATGCCTTCTAGCAAAATCTCCCAACAAATGCAAATATCTTTTACGCAAATATATCAATGGAACATTCAGTTCCTCCTAATATAAATATCTTATTCATGAAAAAGAGACCTTAGCCTGTCTCAAGACATTGAGAAAATGGAAAATTGATTTATTACCAGTTTCATTTATTTTTCAAACGGATTCTACATATCTTTGTAGTTATCCTAAAATTAATATAAAAGCTAATTATAATCAAGGAAGACTCATCATATGGTAATTGGAATTCAACCAATATCAATTTGAGATTCATTATATCAAATCAACTGACAATTTTCTTGCAAATATATTAACCAAAGAATGGAAGCAACAATACAAAATCTAGAAGAAACCTTTGCGCAAAGGAAGATAGATTTAATTAATCAACAGCAAATGGTTCGAGCTGTTACTAAAGACATTAACCAATTGGAGACAACTATTCAAGTTCGTAGACAAAACACTACAAAAACTAAAAAGCACTTATTGAATCCACTTCTATACCTACCTCTGTACCTATTCCTACACCTTCAACTCCTTCAATTACCACTCCTACTCTTATCACTCCAACTCAAATCACCCAAATGCAAACACCTATATCCCAAAAGCAACAAGATGACAATGATGGAAAAACCTATGTTATCTACAATGGACCAATGGCAGGTATCTATGATGCTTGGCACAAGGCAGCCAGTCACATTATCGGCCGACCAGGTATATTGCACAAAAGTTTTAAAACTAAAATTGATGCAGAAAAATCTCTTGCAGAATATATAGACAGCAACAACCTGAACTTAGACCTCTTTATAAATAGGTTTTGGAAGCACCTGCAACTTCGTCTACAAAGACAGTATTTTGTAAAATTCCCAATATGGACCGGATCAATTCCATACCTACAAAAACCATCCAGATAGAAGCCCGTAAACTCACTTCAGAAATGTTTTTTGATTGTTTCCAAAATATAGACAATTGGACCGATGCACTCAAAATCCAACAATACTATCCTTTGAATAGAGGAAAGTATGGACCTAAAGCCATTGTTTTACCAGATGCAGACCCATTGCCCACATACCTACTTTTTCAAAGTGGGCTTATAGACACATTATATATAACCACTTTAACCATCCTCTCAGAATTCCCTAGTGGATTTCTCCAAGCAGTCAAGAACTATAAAGAGAGATTGGCCAAAGATAGAGAAATGTATTTAAAAATCTGGAGCAGTTATCCCATATTTGCATAAGGACCTTCTATCAAAGATGTAGATATTTTGCTACCAAGAATTGCATTTGTCACCATTGGAATCAGTAATGGTATTTATCCAGCAATTGATGCACCACCAAATCATGAATTCACATGGAACACTATCAATCTGTTCAATCTGAACTGTCTTGAAGGAATTTTTATCCAAGCTAATAGACTCAATGCAGAATCAACTATCTGAGTAAATTACAAAGGTTTTCATCTACTCATGATTTCATTAAACAAGTAAACAACAGCACCTGAACAATTCCAGATCATTCAGAAGTTCAAAAATCTATTTATGACTATGGAACACATTTTTGAAGAGCTCACAAAGCTAGATGGAAATATGCTATTTGTTAGCAAATGCAAAATCAGATAGAACATAAATGCAAATATTGTCCATCTACCACCACAAAAGAAAAAGGCACCGATGAAACAGACTCATTGGAGCCCATTATTGACGAATAACAAGGCACCGACACATATAGACACAATGTAGACAAGTCCATGATATGGACTAAAGGCAGAACATCTCTGCTTTTCTGTAAATTATTGTACTAGACTAGAATCTTGCTTTTTGCTTTTTCATCTTATTGGTTACTTTTTGCTTTCACTTTTTAGTTGTCGTCCACTACCCTTTTGGACGATTCTCTTTTGTGTGCCTATATAATGTAACTCGAGCCTTTGCTCAAGATATAGAATAAACACTCTCTTACCTTATCTTCTCTCTCTATTGCGTTCAGCCTGCGTGTGGCGTTTAAGCATACTAAGAGACGAATCAGGTTAGTGACTATGTTTAAGTTTATTATCTATCTCTTTATATAATCTATTTCTTTTATTCAACTCTTTAGGTATCATCATAAAAGTACTTTTTTACCTTATTTTGATCATCGTAGACATTTAAAAGAATTAATAAACATATGTGATCAACGAACTAAACATTATAATCATGTTATTGAACAAAATAGTTTATATATTCAACAAAGTCCAGTCAATCCTTTAAACCAAGATGATATAATTCATAGATTTTATATTATTCAGTATTTTCAACATTTAAAAATGTTTAACTATGAAAAACGAAATGAATATCTTCAAGCTATTTCTGAACTTATTGATTAATTTTATTAGTTTATCTTTTTCAGATATGAATTCCTCATATTTTGAATGCAAACGTTATATCAATCAAGTTATCAAAAACACTTATACATGAGAAGCCAAATTGGATGAAATGATTGAACGATGTCATGCACTAAACAAACTTGCTCATAACAATCCAGAAATATCAAGAAATGATAGACGCAACTCGAATGATTCGAATGGCAACTAATTTAAAATGGTTATTGTATGAAACTAGAAAGTTTTATCGTAATAGTATTCATAAACTTATTGATTAAGGTTTGTACTCAGTTGTTCTAAGCAATAAATTTTTTTCAATTATGCATCATTTCGATCTTAAAGAATTACTTAAATCTCATATTAAAAATAGTCGAGAAACTACAGAAAATCATAAGTATTGGATTAAGAAACTTCAAATTAAATTAGACAAAGCCAAACAAATTAATGATCAACAACGTATCATCAAATTGAACAAAATTTATGTATTGTCGGACATGTACAATATAATAATCTTCAAAATTTAAAAGAGATTTAAAGGACATTTCTAAATTAATTAGTTAAATGGAAGATCAATATATTAGACGAATCTTTGAAGGTATTTATGTCCTTTGAATTAGATGGACCTCTTAATAAAGTAAAAGAATTAAAAGAAGTTTCGATAATTATATTGATATGATTGATGAAGATATGGAATATGACCGAGGATAGCATAGATAATATAAGAGAATGTAATCGTAAAATTGAACTCATTATTCATATAATCGAAAAATTAAATGAATTTATTACCAAAGATTCTTTATCATGATTCTATTATCTATTTTCTTTAAATTTATATATCTCTATTCAAGTTATGTTCAAATTTATTCAATTCTTTAATTGGCTGCAATCATTACTTATCTTTTATTTAGTACCATGCACGCTTGCTTTCCTTCTTTTCAATTAACCGATTATTTCTTGTCTTATCATTACTATGGATTTACTTCTTTTATGATTCAACATCTGTTAGATAAATTATTTAAACCAACTACAAATTATCATAATATAGAAGACGATTATTATTAATAATGTCTTCGCACTATTATCACTATTTTAATTGTTCTATTTGTCGACCTCTAATTGTTGTGTTTGTCAACAATTAGAAGAACAAATAGAATATTTACAATATATGCAATATCAACATTTTATACAAATAGAATATTTGTTAGATCTTCAAACATTAAATACCCATCCGAATCTTTACAATCTATATAACAAAATTTAGAATTAGAAAGACAATTTCATCAATTTTACAATCAACAACGTAATCATATAGAAAATCTTCTTGCAGATCATAAAATACATAATCCTTGGCATCGTTATGACTAACGAAGAAAAATATAGAGAAATTGAAAACATCATCGATGTACATAATTTAGAATTACAAGAAGCACAAGGAACTTTTCATATAATACACTTTTATCCGGAGATAAACAACAATAGATAGCTAAAACACAATTAGATTTAAAATCTGGATAAGATATTTATAAACCATCTTTTTGGATCAATTGATAAATCGCAAAAATATTATTTATTATGGGAAAATAGTACATGAAGAACCTATTAGAATAGATCAATGTAATGGACATATTAGAATTAGTTTAATCGATCAAGAAAAATTCACCAAACATTTACAACAAATTCCATTAGAAAACGACTTAAAATAGGATACATTCATCTTTCAACTATTCAAATATTATTAAAATCCACTTTTCTAGAAGACACTATAACCATAGCATACAAATTCTATAGAAATGATTTAATGATTCCAGGACAATATTCTTTTTCGATCACCTACCAAATTAGTTATGCTTTAACTAATTCTCATCATAATATTGAATTCAAAAACACTGATAGAATCTATATTGATCAACTCTTTAAAAATGTTGCCAAAGTAGGAACAACCTCTAGGACCAATTTACCATCTTTACCTACTATACAATTTCGATTTCAAATTTCCCCTGTAATTCAACAAAGACACACTTTTTCAGATATTTCATCTTCTTCAAACCCTTTGATACAACGATCACAATCATTAAAAATTGAAAGACCTCTAAAATTAAATCTCAAATTAAAGAATTATCAACATATATAAAACATACTTTATGAGTATAGCTCAAGAAATACAAGAATTAAAAGACCAAATGATCGAATTATTAAAACAACAAACAATAACTCTACACTTACTCAATGACTTACAAATACAAAATATAGAAATTGCACTCCAATTGGTATCAGAGCTTTTAAAGCCAAAACCTATAATTATAGAAAGACCATTGAAATAAATTAAGAAGACTATTCCTCCCCTATAAATGTTGAATCATTAGAAACAATAGAAAGAAATATTCAAAAATCAATTAATAGATATTACACAAATGGTTAAAAAATTAACGTTACAACCAGAGGAACAAATAAATAAAATAATCGATAAAGAAGAATTCAGTTTAGATTTCAATTCTGATGAAGAATCATTTGTAGACCAAGATCAACCTGAAAGTAGCAAAGTTAAAAATGAACAACCATCTCAAGGAGCAAATAAAAGAAAATCAAATTATCATTTAGTCGATACAGAATTTATAAGTAAACATGGTTTTTTCAAAGAGGTACAAAAATTCGCAAATATCCTTTCGAATATGCACCTAAACATATAACAGTAGGTTCAAGTGATACAATAAACATAGATTGTGTTGCAAACAGTGAAGAGTTAATTCTAGATTGGGTAGATAAAATGCAATTAATATTACAAATAGATAGACCTTTTGGCAATATAACTAACAAAAATTCATTATGGAATTTTATTACTTATAAAACGAAAGGTATAGCTCATAATTTTTTACTTGAAAATGAAACAGGATTGAAAAATACTACAAAATTTCAAGAAGCTAATACAGATACATCAACTTTCTATGTTATAGAAGCAGAAATTTATAAAGAATTTACTGGAAAGGATATCTTATATCACAATGAAGAAACCAAAGAACAAGATAGAAAACAAGCTCTATGGCATTTAAATCATCTTCTGATACAACTCACCAAGGCAATGGAGACTTGAGGATGCCAATGGGTCCAATTACAAGGTCATGCTCCAACAAGCTCAAAGCACAACTTCAGATTTATGTATAAGCTTTTGTTTCGAAAGAACTTCAAGAAGTTTTCTTGATCAAGCTTGGGGAAGAGCATAGGAAGACATCTAAGTGTGTGTGCACATTGGAGGCATCAAACCAAGAGGGCTAACACTTAGCCAATTTTCACAAGCACAAGTCTAATCAATGGGCTTGGGCTTATTTTATCTTATAAAGGGCATGTGGACTTCTTTTGGGCTTTTTCATGGGCTGATTTGCATTAAGTGTGTATGTGCTTCATTAAAAAAGTCATGTGCATGTTTTATTTTAAGGAACCAAGCTTGTGGGCCTAGTTTAAAAGCCCAATTCGCCCCTCTTAAGTTAGTCTTCTATTTTTATGGTTTCTTATCCTATTTGGACTAGGACTAGTCAATTTTAATTAGTTTTGAAGCCCAAATCTATGTGGGATTTGTTCTTGGGCAGATTTGTTTCAAGAAGGCCTTTTTGATACTTTGGGCTTTTTTTTAGGGTTTTTAGGTTATCTTTGTTAGGGTTTACATTGCAAAGGATATTTAAACCCTTGCTTTAGGCATGAACAGGAGTTGTAGAGAGATAAAAAAATTAGAAAGCATTCTTCAAGAGAGAATTGAGAATCTTGCTTGTTTTACTTTAAGAATTGATTCAACTTATCAAGTAAGTTCTAACTTGTGGCGTTAATTCAATTCCTACAATCTTATACTCTTTGTTACCAATTCCTTGCTATTTTGGGGGTGAAGGGTCTTGTTAGATTGATTGAATTTAGGTTTGGGAACATATGCGTATGATACATATGTACAATATAAGTATGTATTACTATGGTACCATTTGTAGCATATGTGTACCATATAGCATGTACACCATGCATACACTATACATAACAATGGAGCACCATAGTATAGCATGTACTATACATATGTACACATGCATGGTATACATTACAATGCTATTACCATATGTATGTACCATATACCATGATATTACCACTATTATATATCACATGGTCACGTAAGTGTATAGTATAGTCATCTATAGTACACTAATACTTAAAAATGTTATGTGTAGTACCATGTACACAATAACATGGTATTGCATATAGTCGTAGTATAACACGTATCTACACTTACCGCCCTCACTTCAATTGTGCCACATATGTATTAGTTATGCACTAATACATACTAGTATAGCATGTATAGTATAATGCACATTACCATGGTATATACTATAGACTATGTTATATACTATAGGATATGTACCATTATTTACATACGTATGCATATGTGCTGACCAATTACATATGCATAGTATGTAAATACATCACTATCAAAGTGTTTGCACCCTATTGCGTTCATACATATACACCATGTATACCAATAGTGTATGTATACTTTATCACACCATTATGTACACTGTAGTACACATGCAATTGGGTACATGTACTTGCACATAACTGATTATACTAGACAATGTGTATGGTACTGATTATACTAGTGTCGGTACATATGTGCATATGTTTGTAATGCATAAACATATTACATATGTACCATAGCATATGTGCATATTCATGCATTGGGTACATGTACTTCCACATGGTACAGTATAGGGTATACCATGCATAGTACTGACATAGTGTACATAACTAGTCTAGTGACCATACATGTATACCATGGTGAGTATATTATACCCTTTATACATACAATTATATAGATACAATTGTATGTATAACATGTAGCCATTGAGTATTATTATATAATGTAATTGGTTAGTATATAGTTATACGTGCATATGCACTAGTATACTTGTATTATGTGTATATAGTATATGCATATGGTATCTATAGTGTTACATGGACGGGAGAGACAACTCCCGAACCCAGATTTCCGCCATTTTCAACCTTAAATCCTTCCCTTTCTCAACTACAACACATCTAACTCATAAATCAAGTCATATACTTCCATTCTAAACTCATTCTAATACAAAAATCACCAACAAACACAACAACCCATGCGAATCGACCAAAGTTTTCCCATAAACCCTAAACCAACGATTTCTACTCAATCCATGCAAATCTAGGGTTTGATTCAACCCAAACAAGAGTAGAAGAGTTAAACAAACCTGAAAAATGCTTCGAATCTGTCGGAAAACGCTTGAAACCTAGCTTCCTCTTTTTCTCTTGTTCTTCTTCTCTCTCCCGACTCTCTTCTTCGTTTCTTCTCTTCTTCTTTCTATTTCTTCTTCCTTTTCTTTTCTTCTTTTAATTTCTTAAACCTAAAAAGATAGCACAAGTACTCAAATGCCCTCGTTGATAAGCCTTAACCATCATAACTCAAGTGCCTTGCCCATTTTGCCCTTATGTATATTTTTACCCTTTCATAATCATTTATTCCACACTAAACTCAATTAAATCCAAATTTTCCATTAATATTTCCAATTAATCAAACTATGCCATAAATAACACAATCAAATTAATTCATACTTAATAACATCAAGAAAAATAAATTTGGGGACCAACATATAGACACAATACTAGTGCATATGTATATGGTACCCTATATGTGCATATGTATTACATGGTACATATGGTACATATGCACACTATGTAGTGGTAATAATGTATTATTACCATGGTATATATGTGCATATGGCTATATATTATATAGTATTGTATTGCATAGTTATGCACATGCTATAGTTACCATAGTCTAGTGGTTATAACGTTACATGACTCATTAATTAGTGTACCATAGTATAAGTGGCATATGGTACAACAGAGTATGTATACCATACATAGCGTACCCACATATGCATGTAAATGTATACCATTGCATGACCTACCATAGGTATTACATGTATGGTAGTATGGGTTAATAGACATGTACACACACATACATGCATATGTGGGTACACCACATGTATGGTATGTACACCATGTGTTACCATGGTACATACTATATGCATATGCATGTACTATGTTACCTTGCTTGTATTTCACAACATATGGGAATGTCTCTATGAACTCCAACCACTTAGCATGTCTTTTATTTAACTTACCTTGGCCCTTAAGATGCTTCAAACTCTCATGATCAGTGTGAATCACGAATTCCTTTGGCCATAGATAATGTTGCCAAGTTTGTAGAGCTCTTACCAATGCATATAGCTCCTTGTCATAAGTGGAATACTTCATTTGAGCACCATTCAACTTCTCACTAAAATAGGCAATGGGACGCCTTCCCTGCAATAAAACAACACCAAAACCTATCCCAGAGGCATCACATTCAATCTCAAAAGTAGAAGAAAAATTAGGTAAACTCAAAATAGGTGCAGAACAAAGTTTTTCTTTCAATGTGTTAAAAGCAATTTCCTGCGCCTCTCCCCACTTAAATCCTACCTCCTTTTTAACAATCTCAGTCAATGGAGCTGCAATGGAACTAAAATCTTTCACAAACCTCCTATAGAAACTAGCAAGTCCATGAAAAGATCTCACCTGAGTAACACTTGTACGTCTCGGCCACTCCCTAATTGCCTTGAACTTTTCTTGGTCCACCTCAATTCCATTAGAAGAAACAACATAACCAAGAAATATGACACGATCCATGCAAAATGTACACTTCTTTAACTTAGCATACAACTTTTCTGCCCTAAGTGCATCTAAGACAAGCCTAAGATGCTCAATATGCTCATTAATGCTTTTGCTATAGATCAATATGTCATCAAAGTATACCACAACAAACTTACCAATAAATGACCTCAAAACATGATTCATCAAACGCATAAATGTACTAGGAGCATTAGTTAAGCCAAAAAGCATCACAAACCACTCATATAAACCATGTTTTGTTTTAAAAGCAGTTTTCCATTCATCACCAATTTTCATTCTAATCTGATGGTAACCACTCGTAAGATCAATTTTGGTAAACACACATGCACCATGCAATTCATCAATCATATCATCCAATCTAGGTATAGGATGGCGATACTTTACCGTTATCTTGTTAATGACTCTGCAATCCACACACATCGCCAACTCCCATCCTTCTTTGGAACCAATATCAACGATACGGCACAAGGACTAAGACTCTCCCTAATGTGTCCCTTTGTAGCAATTCTTCCACTTGCTTTTGAGTTCCTTAGTTTCTTGAGGATTAGTCCTATAAGTTGGTCTATTTGGAATATCGCCCGAGCATGAAGTCAATCGATGTTCTATTCCTCTAATAGGCGGCAATTCCTTAGGCAACTCCTCATGGAAAACATCTCCATACTCCTGCAAAGAGAAACAACACTACTAGGCAAACAAGGGTCAAGGTCGATTCATTAAAATAAGCTTGCTTGCAAAAAGTACAAACAAACATCTCCTTTCCACACAAGCAACCCTTACATCTCTCATTTTGCATAGAAGTTTTGTTTCTTTCCACCCTCTCTCTCATTTGGGCCTTTTAATTGAATTTCTTTTGAGGCCTCTTTCCCCACTTTTCTTCTCTCACTCTCGGCCTCACTTTCATCTTTTCTTTTGATTTAGATTTCTGCTCCCCTTTGCAAGGTTCTCAACCTTCCCTCAATTTTGTATTGTCATGCTTTTCTTGAAGTTTTTGTCCTGTCTTTGTTGCATTCCTCCATACTCCTTTTAATTGCATTTGGTCCTCATATACCTCTTTTGGTGCCAATGGAGCAAGAACAAATTTCTGATCTCCCATAGTAAATGAATACCTATTCTTAAAACCATCATGTAACACTCTTCTATCATATTGCCAAGGTCGACCGAGCAATAAATGACAAGCATGCATAGGTACAACATCACAAAGTACTTGATCAGAATACTTTCCAATGGAGAAAGATACAAGGACTTGTTTATTTACCTTGATTTCTCCCATGTCATTCAGCCATTGTAGTCTATACGGCCTAGGGTGTTTCACGCACTCCAACCCTAGTTTTTCCACCATCAATGTACTAGCCACATTAGTGCAGCTTCCCCCATCAATGATCAAGCTACAAATCTTCTCATTCACTAGGCATCTGGAATGAAAAATATTTTCCCTTTGCTCAATTCCATCTTCCTTCACTTGGGCATTCAAAACTCGCCTAGTAACAAGTAATTCACTCATAGGTGCATCCTCAACTTCCACATCAGAACAATCTTCCAACTCAGGCATGGAAGTCAAATCATCTTCTTCCTCCTCAGACACAACTTCTCCTCTTCTCACAAACATTGTTTTCTTGTTTGGGCATTGAGAAGCAATATGACCAACACCAAGACATTTAAATCATTTAATAGTCCTATGCTTTTCAGAATTGGATCTAGAAGAACTTGGAGTTTTAAAAGTACCTTTTGGATCTGCCTTATTCTTCTCTTCCTTTAGCTTGTCTTTGTCCTTTTCATTTTTCTTGGACCATTTCGAGTTTCAATTTGTAGTAGAGCTTGGGTAAGAAGCCTTGTTGGAGCTTTTGTACTTGAGTTGCCTCTCCACCTTCATGGCCATATTCACCATCTCCTCTAACTCCACATAATGGTGCAATTCAATAACATTGGCAATGTCTTTGTTCAAACCAGCCAAGAAACGTGCCATGGTGGCTTCTCTTTCTTCTTCTACATTAGCCCTAATCATGGCTATCTCCATCTCCTTATGGTACTCTTCTACACTTTTGGTGCCTTGTCTCAAGGTTTGGAGCCTTTGATGGAGCTCCCTATAGAAGTAACTAGGCACAAACCTCTTCTTCATGACCCTCTTCATTTCAGCCCAAGTATCAATAGGATCCTCTCCATTCCTTCTTTTGTTCAAAACAAGTTGATCCCACCAAATAAGTGCATAATCATGAAATTCCACGGCAGCAAGCTTCACCTTCTTCTCCTCAGAATAGTTATGGCATTCAAAAATCATCTCTACCTTTCTTTCCCATTCTAAGTAAGCTTCTGGATCATTCTTACCTTGGAAAGATGGTATTTTCATCTTGATACTGCCCAAGTTTCTATCCACACGCTTGACCCTGTCTTCTCCCCTTGCATCGTCTCGGCCTCTATAACCTCTTCCTCTTCCTCTATCATTCCGTCCCCTAAACCCAAAGAGTTGAAGAAAAGACTAAACTAGGAATTAAACTCAACCCTAAACCCAAATTAACAAGAACATTCCAATCTGCCCCAATTACTCAAGAACTTAAAGATAAGCAATTATATCAAAGACACATTTTGAGCAAAGAACATAAATCTTGAAACAAGAAAGTGTTTGTTGGTGCAAGAAAACAAGTCTGGATGAGTTTCTTTAATGAAGGATGTGTTCTTGAAGAATCTTGAATAATAAAGAAATGAAATTAAAGAATTCTTGAATGATCAGATTCGTTCTTGATGAATCTTGCAAGCAAATCAACTCAAACTCACAAAGATTCACAATCTTGATTTTTTTTAACTTCTTTCTTTCTTTCTTTTCTTCTTTTTCTTTCTTTCTTTCTTTCTTTTCTTTCTTTCTTTCTTTCTTTCTTTCTTTCCTTTCTTTCTTTTCTTTTCTTTTCTTTCTTTCTTTCTTTCCTTTCTTTCTTTTCTTTTCTTTTCTTTCTTTCTTTCTTCTTTTTTTTTCGAATTTTAATGATGAACTAACTATAATAATCAAGAACAAACAGAAAATTAAAGATAAAGATTGAATTTAAAACCTAGGCTCTGATACCAAAGATGATACGGCAACAACCTAGAATCAATGTCTAGATCACCTCCGTTTCAATGATTGTTCCCAAACCTAAATTCAATCAATCTAACAAGACCCTTCACCCCCAAAACTGCAAGAAATTGGTAACAAAGAGTATAAGATATTAGGAATTGAATTAACGCCACAAGTTAGAACTTACTTGATAAGTTGAATCAATCCTTAAGGTAAAACAAGCAAGAATCTCAATTCTCTCTTAAAGAATGCTTTCTAATTTTTTTGATCTCTCCAAAACTCGTGTTCATGGCTAAAGCAAGGGTCCAAATAGGATAAGAAAACCACAAAATAGAAGACTAACTTAAGAGGGGCGAATTGGGCTTTTAAACTAGGCCCACAAGCTTGGTTCCTTAAAATAAAATATGCACATGACTTTTTTAATAAAGCACATGCACACTTAATGAAAACCAGCCCATGAAAAAGCCTAAAAGAAGTCCACATGCCCTTTATAAGATAAAATAAGCTCAAGCCCATTGATTAGACTTGTGCTTGTGAAAATTGGCTAAATGTTAGCCCTCTTGATTTGATGCCTCCAATGTGCACACACACTTAGGTGTCTTCCTAAGCTTTTCCCCAAGCTTGATCAACAAAACTTCTTGAAGTTTTTGTGAAACAAAAGCTTGTACATAAATCTGAAATTGTGCTTTAAGCTTGTTGCAGCGTGACCTTGTAATTGGACTCATTGGCATCCTCAAGTCTCCATTGCCTTGGTGAGTTGTATCACACACTATACTGGTTTATGCACATCATAGTATGCATGTACACATGCATTATAGTAGTACATTACCATGTAGCATAGTGGCATGCTACACATGTATAGTGTGGTACATACATATGTATGTGTGCACATGCATGTAGACAAGTATAGTATTATGATGTATACTATATTGTAAATATGTACCATTATACACATGCATATATTACATGTACTAATAGTATGCATAGCTTTTACAGATAAAGTTATTACCAAACGCTAGATGATGTGTACCATAGTAATGTACCAATATTATTTTTGTTTGAACATTTGGACTATACATGTTATACTAGTACAATAATTTATGTACATAATGGTACACATACATTTGTACTATTATTACACATCACATAGTAGACCAAGTCATCTAAAAGGAAACTATGGTTTGCCAATGCACCACTAATAAGGTGATTGCATGTACATATATGTACTACCATACTAAATACACGCATATACACGTACTAGTATAATACATGTTATAGTGTGTATCCCATACACACTATATCTAATGCATGGTAGTAGGATATGCCTAGTAACAATTATGTGTACATAGTATGCATGTATTATTATGATGAGTATATACAATTGGTACCCACTCACCACTATGGGATGCATATGGCTCATAATGGTACTAGCATTATGTGTACATAGTTATGCACACTATGTAATGCATACGTGTGCTCATACATGTACGTACCATGCATATATATGGTATACACATACAGACATGCACGTATTGGTATAACTACAGTAAAGTAGCATATATTACACATGTATAGTATGGTATGTAAATCACATACTAGTGCACATACACAGGTACATATGGTACCATTGGTATTACATAGCATGGGTTATCCCATATTATTAATACCATACATGTCCATAGTAGTACGTACTATGCATGTGTGCATATGGTACATCATATACATTAATAGTATGCTATACTGTACACAATGATAATGCACCATTGTATACAAATATGTGCATAGTGTACATGTACATAACTAATATTACACTCATGGTGTTATGCATAGTTAAAATGTTCATATAGTTACATATGTATTTAGTGTAGCCATGTACCAATGCACATGGTACAGTATAAGTATGGTTATTACGATGGTATAGTACACTACGTGCATAGGTATGTATGTATTATAATGTATTATACCAATACTACCATGGTTATTATCTGTGTGTATATACTAGTACATATGATATTTTGTATATGAATAGGTAAATGTATACCATACCAACTAATGTACACACATTAAGCATATGGTGTTATGCATGTACAATTGCTATGAAAGCATGCATATGGTATAGTTATGAATACATATAGCAATTGTCATGCTCATGGTGTTATGCATAGTCACAATGTTTATATAGTTACATATGTATTTAGTGTAGCCATGTACCAGTGCACTTAGTACAGTATAGGGTATACCATGCGTAGTATTGACATAGTGTATGCATGGTATATACTATATGTATATACATTATACACATATGCATTGTATATGTGTACAATGCATATGTGTATAATGTATATACACATAGTGTTCATTACATACCGTATTATGGCATTATGTACCATGGTTGGCACGGTATATGCATAGTGCACATAATTATAGGTGTATATATGCTATGCATGTGCACATATAGTTATATACTATTATATAACATATGGTAGTTGCCAGTTGACAAGTATTACATACCATATGCACCATAGTGCACACTATACATAATACCATACATATGGGATTGCCATAGTACCATTGGTATATGCATATACATGTACATTATAGTGTGTATGGGACATCATGTAGTACTATTGAGGGTACAACATGCTTATGCATATAGTACAAATATATACATTAATATATGCACAATTTTACTATATATTATTGTATATATGTGTACTAACTATGTCACATACAATACCATGCATGTATTTTTTCCATGTGCACACTATGTACATGGTATATATACCATAGTGTACACAATTGCATGTATAGTACTTGCACTAGGATGCAAGAAAGTATGTATTAACTATATCTAACGCATAGTTAGACATGTATAAAAGTGTAGAACCATATGGTACTAGTTACATATGGTTATACACATGTGTAACCATTACATACACTATAGTACACATGCAATTATAATTGATACAACTCACCAAGGCAATGGAGACTTGAGGATGCCAATGGGTCCAATTACAAGGTCACGCTCCAACAAGCTCAAAGAACTATTTCAGATTTATGTACAAGTTTTTGTTTCACAAGAACTTCAAGAAGTTTTGTTAATCAAGCTTGGGGAAGAGCTTAGGAAGACACCTAAGTGTTGGACCCCGAATTATTTTATGATGTCATTAAGCATCAATTGTGTTAATTATGTGTTTATGCCCTAAGTTGATGAATTTGGATGTATTAGTGGATAATTGAGATTTAATTGATTTTAATATGACGTGACATGCGAGAGAAGCGTTCGTCGCGACGTGCGAATAGGGCGACGTCGCGACGTGCGAAGAGGTTTGGCACGCCGCGGCGAGCATCCAATTTTTTTGAAGGGGATTTTTGGGCATATCTTAGGTTGTAGATGTCCAATTGAGGTGATTTTGGATTCGTTGTGACCTAGAAATAGAGAGCTACAAGTTTTGTGAAGAAGGGAAGTTCGGAATTTGCCTCTAAGGGTTCAGGAATTGAGATGGAAGCCGGATGTAGACTCTTAGTGTTTTTACTTTTGATTTGAATATTTCTTTGAATATTGCTTGATGAGAATTTGGTTTGTTATAGGAAACCAAGCCGACCTGACCCAATCGCAAGAGGAAGGACAGCAGTGAGCTTGGATTCTCGAGTGATATTAGGTGGGTAATATACTTATAGTTATTGTTTGATTAGGCAAATTCTTGCCTATGTGTGAATATATGTATGATGAAGTGCATGAATTTTGAACGAACATGTGATTAACTATTTAGCATGAATTGTTATGAGATTTGAAGAAGCATGAGAACTGATAGAAATAAATTTGATTTTGAGCATGTTATGCCTCGACTTCGGTCATGGCATTTTGAATAAATGAAAAGTATGAAAGCATATCATATGATAAAATGATTCTTAGCATGATCATATGCTTTTATTTGGGCGAGAGTGGAACCATTTCGTTCGTCACGTGCACGTTGACAAGAGCCTTCTCCCGACTGCCCACTTGTGGCTTATGAGCTCCGAATGGACTCATTTTGTTCAGGGTGTAAACTTCGGTTTCTCCCTTTTGTTTCCATGGAACCCTCGAGTCATGTGATGTGCATTGCATTCTCGATTTGTTTACTATGAAGCATATTTGTGACATGTTTTGTGAGTTGCATTAATTATGCTGAATGTGCTAGAATTGTTGCTTGTATATACATATATACATACATATGCCTGATTTTGTGCTAGTTACCGATGGCTATAATTATATTAGCCACTGAGCTGTGTAGCTCAGCCTATTATTCTTTCCCTCCTCAGGTGCAGAACAGGACAATCACTGATCTTGTAAGGCATCGGAAACTTCAAGCTAGTTAGGAGTTTTATATTAAGTTAGTACTTTGGTTGGCTCTCCGAGCATTTCATCATGGAGCATTTTTCATGTATTTTGTCTTTAGATTTTCTTCTGTATTGTGTATGGATATGAATACAATTTGTAATGGCATGAAACCCCTTAGTTTATGGGGTGTTTGATTATGTTTTAATGTGTGCGACATTAGCATGTATGAGTATGTGTTTGTATCGAATTATGCATGGATGTTGGGATCGGGTCCGATAGGTTTAGGAGTGCGTCGCTGGTGCAGTTCGAGGGGCTGCCTCTGGAATGGGGATCCGGGACTCGAGCCCAACATGTTTGGTATCAGAGCGCCTAGGTTTAGTGTCCTCGGCTTAGAATGCATATAGGATGAACTGTGTGATATATGATTGATTGTTGCATTGATTGATTGATTAAGTGATATGCATATCATGCATACATGTAGAGTGACCTGTAGCTAATCCTTAGTGTTTCCATTTGAAAGAGTACGATGCCACCTCGTAGAAGGACACAAGGAGTTATGCAAGGATCTATTGCACCTGACTCTCCGACGGGAGAGGAGAGGACTGATGAGTCAGTAGCTCCAAAAAATGATGAGGCTTCTGTAGGGATAGGTAGTGAGCCTATGCCATCGCACACTCAGGAGTCGCCAGTTCCGCAGGAGCAGGTGCCTTCATTAGATCCGAGGCTGTTTCAGGAGTTCACTCAGGCGTTTGTTTAAGCTATGGGTCAGATGCCCTAGCCTTCTGCTTCAGCCCCAGCTAAGAAGGGAAAGCGGTTTGATAAGTGGAGAAAGTATGGGGCAGTCGATTTCTTTGGGACAACAGATCCAGAAGAAGCTGAGACATGGCTGAGAAAGACAGAGAGAGTGCTAGATCAGATGGAGTGTGAGGATGATGAGAGAGTTATGTATGCTGCAAGTCTGCTTTAGGGAGATGCTTTGCACTGGTGGGAGACTGTGCCAGGCAGTCAGATGAGGTTAGTAGGGTTGGTATGACAGGACTTCCTTGCTGCCTTCTGGAAGAAATATCTGTCTGAGGTATACATTCAGCAGAAGCAGAGGGAGTTCCTTAGTTTGACTCAGAGGGAGATGTCGGTCAGTGAGTATGAGCGTCGGTTCACTCAGTTGGCGATGTATGCTTCGGATTTGATGCTGAGCGAGGCTGCTAGATGTCGCCGGTTTGAATCAGGTCTGCACTTGGCCATCAGAGAGAAAGTGATCGTGTAAAACTTTTGTGATTTTCAGCAGTTGGTTGAGGCAGTTTTGAGGGTGGAGAACATAGAGAATATCAAGAGTGCAGTGAACAAGAAGAGAAAGGGAAAAGAACAGTTCAAGAGGGGTGGTAGTACTAGTACTCCTATGCCATACAGGAGTGCCAGGAGCTTCCCTGTTCAGTCTGAGGAGAGGAACAGTGGTGCGAGCAGACCTAGACCTTTGAGGACTTCTATTGTTTCTCACCAAGCTTCCACTATGGGCGGCAACAGAAGGGGAGATGGGGACAGGTCATCCGTCCCTAAATGTGAGCATTGTGGCAGTTTTCATAGAGGCGAATGTTACAGATTAACAGGAGTCTGCTTCAACTGTGGACAGAAAGGGCACTTGGCTAGAGAGTATCCCAAGCCGTCTAGAAGAGAGGGAGCTCAGATACAAGCTTCTAGGAGAGTAGAGACTGTGGGTCAGAGGACTTCTACAGAAGTGGGAAGTTCTGATGCGGCGAAGAGAGTGAGTATTTCGGGGAGACCGAGGGGACAGGCACCAGCTAGTGTGTTTGGGATGACTCGGAAGGATGTAGAGACCGCTCCTGATGTAGTTACTGGTATGGCTCGACTCTTTTCTGATGATATCATTGCCTTGATTGATCCAGGTTCTACTCATTCGTTTGTTTCCTCGAGTAGACCCGTGTGTCATAGAATTGTGAGCCCTTTGGATACTCCGCTGATGGTGAGTACTCCAATCGATCAGTATATCATTGTGAGTCAAGTATTTAGAGGTTGTGAGTTGTGTATTGGTGGAGAACTTCTGGTGGTAGATTTAATGCCACTGAAGATGGGAGGATTAGATGTGATTTTGGGCATGGATACGTTAAAGAAGTACAATGCCCGTTTGGATTGTAAGTGAAAGACAGTAAAATTTGAATTGGATAGTGGCAGGAGAGTGGTGTTTGTGGAGGGCAGAAAAGCAGGTCTGCCCAGAATTGTTTCAACTGTGACAGCAGAGAAGATGATGAGTAAGGGGTGTGAGGCATTTTTGGCCTATGTGGTAAACTCCAAAGCAGATAGAGGGATGTTGGAGGATATTCCAGTACTCAGGGAATTCTCGGATGTCTTTCCCGAAGAATTGCCAGGACTACCGCCAGCTAGGAAAATTGAGTTTCCCATTCTGCTTCTGTCAGATACAGCGCCGATTTCAATTTCGCCTTACTGGATGGCTCCGGTGGAGTTCATGTGGATCCAAAGAAGATAGAAGCTGTGGTGAATTGGGAAGCACCGAAGAATGTAGCAGAGGTGAGGAGTTTTTTTGGGTTTGGCAGGTTATTACCGGAGATTCGTGGAGGGATTCTCCATGATAGCCGCTCGATTAACTAAGTTGTTGAGGAAGAATCTGAAGTTTATCTGGACTGATAGGTGCCAGAGGAGCTTTGAGGAGCTCAAGCATAGATTGACGAGTGCTCCGATTATGATTTTGCCTTCTGGAAATGAGAGTTATACTGTGTACAGTGATGCTTCCAGGAAGGGTCTCAATTGTGTATTGATGCAAGAAGATAGGGTAATTGCTTATGTTTCGAGGCAGTTGAAACCTTATGAATTGAATTATCCGACGCATGATTTGGAGTTGGCAGCTGTGATCTTTGCTTTGAAAATTTGGAGGCATTATCTGTATGGAGTTCAGACGAGGATCTTTACTGATCATAAGAGTCTAAAGTACTTGCTGAGTCAGAAGGAATTGAATTTGAGACAACGAAGGTGGATAGAGTTGCTTAAGGATTATGATTTGCTGATTGAGTATCATCCGCTCAAGGCCAATGTAGTGACGGATGCCTTGAGTAGAAAGTCTTCGATAGCTCATGTTTGATCGGTTTATCTTCCTTTATTGGAAGAGATGGCCAAGCTTAAGATAAGCTTGAAGTAGGAGGAATCAGATTGTCTTCTAGCTAACTTCCAAGTTAGACCGATACTCAGGGAGAAAGTTAGAGAGTTGCAGGTTCAAGATGCAGATTTGATTAAGCTTCGAGATGAAATTCAGAATGGTAAGATTTCTGAAGTAGAGGTGAGAGATGATGGACTTATGACAATGGGGAACAGGTTGTGTATTCCCGATGTGCAGGAGGTTAAGGACGAGATATTGATGAGGCACACAATGCGCCTTACGCCATGCATCCCGGTAGCACCAGGATGTACAGAGACTTGAGAGAGCATTTTTGGTGGAAAGGCATGAAGAGGGATGTAGCAGAGTTTGTCAGTAAGTGTCTAGTGTGTCAGCAAGTTAAGGCTGAACACCAGGCACCTTCAGGCAAGTTGAGGTCGTTGCCTATTCCGGAGTGGAAGTGGCAAAGGGTGACCATGGATTTTCTGATGGGATTGCCTAAAACTAGTAGAAAGCACGATGTCATTTGGGTTATTGTGGATCGGTTGACGAAGTCAGCTCACTTTTTGGCGATTAGACAGACTGATTCTTTGCATGTGTTAGCAAAGAAGTATATTGATGAGATAGTGAGATTGCATGGGATTCCAGATTCGATTGTATCTGATAGGGACCCTCAGTTTACTTCGAGGTTTTGGGGTAGTTTGCAGGAAGCTTTAGGAACTAAGCTGAATTTTAGTACGTCGTTTCACCCTCAAACGGATGGTCAATCTAAGAGGACCATTCGGACACTTGAGTTGATGCTTCGGGCTTGTGTGATGGATTTTCGAGAAGCATGGGATGAGCATTTGCCGTTGGTCGAATTTGCTTATAATAATCCGTACTATTCGAGCATTCAGATGGCTCCATATGAGGCTTTGTATGGGAGGAGATGTAGGACTTCGATCTGTTAGGATGAAGAAGGCGAGAGGAAATTGGTAGGACCAGAATTGATTCAGACGACAGTTGAAAAAGTCAATCTGGTTAAGCAGCAGTTTAAGGCAGCCCAGGATAGGATGAAGAGTTACATTGATGCACATCGAAAGGAGATGGAGTTTGAAGTCGGTGAGAAGGTATTTCTCAAGACGTCTCCTTGGAAAGGAGTGATGAGATTTGGCAAGAAAGGTAAGTTGAGTCCGAGGTTTGTGGGTCCTTATGAGATCCTTGAGAGGATTGGACCACTTGCGTACAGGTTGGCATTATCTCTGGAATTGTCTCAGATTCACGATGCCTTCCATGTGTCTATGTTGAGGAGGTATAGATTGGTGGAGATCTTGGATACAATGAAAAAAGTTCTCAGGAATAAGACGGTTCAGCTAGTCAAAGTTCTGTGGAGGAACCATTCGGTAGAGGAGGCTACATGGGAGCCCTTGGAAGCCATGAGGGAGAAGATCTATATCTCTTCGATGACTCAGGTAATAATTTCAAGGACGAAATTTCTTTTAAGTGGGGGAGAAATGTTAGACCCTGAATTTTTTTTATGATGTCTTTAAGCATTAATTGTGTTAATTATATGTTTATGCCCTAAGTTGATTAATTTGGATGTATTAGTGGATAATTGAGGTTTAATTGATTTTAATGTGGCGTAAATGAGAATTATAAGATAAGAATATATGAGGACATTTTGGGAAGTTTACTTAGGTTGGAGTGGTATAAGCTTTGCTAAGAGGGGTAAGTTAGGCTTTAGACATAAGAAAGAGTTAGAGAAATTAGAAGAAAGAAAAGAGAAAGAAGAGGAAAGAAGAAGGGGAGTTGCCGTAGGTGGAGAAGGAAGAAGAGAAAAGTGGGTTTTGTGATTCTAGCGCTTTCCGACAGATTCGAAGTGTTTTCGGGTAAGTTTCTCTTCGTTTAATCTTATTTCGGTTCGATTAAACTCTAGAATCGTTGTGAAGATGGTAGAATCGGTGGTTTTAGGGTTTTAAGGCAAAAATGGTTAGATTTCATGGGTTGATGTGTTTATGACTGATTTTGAGTTGCTGCTGGGTTAGAAATGTAGTATAAGACATGATCTAAGGCTTAGGTGTGTTGCATTTGAGTTTGGAAATGATTGAAGTTAGAAAATGCTGAAAATCGGGTTTCAGAGTCGAGCTCCAGACCCACTAATTGCGGCTCTGTCGATTCGACCTTACGATCGACCCTCAGAAACCGGTCAAAAATAATAATTTCCAAGATTGCGGTATAGGTTGCAACCTCGGGTTGTCTTACTTAATTGGAACCAAATGAAAAAGATCTAATCTAGCCTAAATGTAAAAAATTTGCAATAGAAGTTGATAAAATGGGGTTTGGTCATTGAAAGAACTAGTAACGGTAATTAAAATTGGAGAAAAAGTGTAAAAGAATGTTTTTTGGATTTTTAATAAAATAAAAGAACTTGAAATTTTTTGGTAATGAGCAAATGATAATAAATCCTCTTGAAAATGGGCATAGGCTATCACGGTTCAAAAATTATTTGTCGGGGATAGAATCCACTAAGTTTCGAAAGATTAACCCTAAAAGAGTCTTTAGGTCCAAAAATTTAATTAATGAACTCCATTATTTAAATCTTTGTTAAAAATCTTAGTGTGAAAATTGGACAAGTAAATGCAATCGGTCAATCGAATAAAAAACACAACCATCTAAATCAAACACATCTAGGCAGATTTTGAGAGTCAATGCAATAACCGAATGACATATATGAGACTTCATATATTAAGCATGAAAATTCTACAACTAACTTTGTCCAAATCGCAGCATAGTGTTCAGCACACGGTTAAACTGTTAACTATGCTAATCTAGCTATACATATGCAATCTCTAACTCATAGTTTATACAAATATAACTAAACTTCAGACACTATATGATTACTCCCCTTTGAAGCTTCCGGTGAACTCAAGCCATTGCTACTTCAAGAGAAAATGTGACTTAGCTATGCATAACTCCGGTCTGTCTCTCGACTGCTGAAGATTGAGCGATACTCATGGTGGCAGAAGATATTGACGGTGGCGATGATGGTGGTGATGGTCGAAGATGATGGAAACTGGAAATGATGGTGGATACGAGAGCAGACTTGGATACGAGAGACGCTTCGGAGGCAGCAGAGACCATCACCACCATCATTTCCAATTTTTATATAATGGATGCGGGTTGGGTCAGAGTAGTGAGGCAAACTTTTCATTTCAGGTCGGATATCCGCTCGTACATCGCAGCGTGTGAATAAATATTCGTCGGGACGTGTGGAATTGATTGCTTGTCGCGACGTACGAATTAATATTCATTGCGACGTGTGGAAGTGATTTGCTCGTCGTGACGTGCGGATTAATATTCGTCGCGACGTGCGGATAGGACCTCATGAGCTATTGACTTTCTGATCGGTTGACTCTTTTGCTCCTGCAATAAAATAATAATTTGCAGTATCAATTGTCCTCATGAAAATTATAGAGAAATTAGTATCAAATCATGACAATTTACTGACAAATTGCAAATTAAAAGAACTCGGTATGAGGAACCAATTTAAGCACAAAAATCATTAATTAGGAGTCAACGAATGCATAAGCAGTTATGAAAATGCAGCCAATTTATAACGTAAACTTGGCTCAATCAAATTACCCCACACTTAGACCTTTGTACTCCTGGACAAAGTTTACAAGAGTCAAAAAGAATACAAGAGGGAAAGAAAATATCTGCCATGCTCAAAACAATAAAAGGAAATTGACACAATTCACTTCCTCATAATTCAACCCCAGAAAATTGAAAGAGTGCTAATAAAACAAACACTGAAAGAATTCAAGTATAAGAGATTGAACGAAAGAGAATCACTCAGGATAAAGTGTTTAAGCTCATCTCACTTGTGTTTAGGGATATTTTTGCTCTCAGTCTGCTTAATCCATCTCCTACCATAGGCTTGTGTCAAATCTATTTCTCCACTACAAGAACTATCATTTCAAAGATCAAGAGGACTTTTAGGGTTGTAATGTACGGAAGTTGAATGAAGGGATGAAGTGAAAGAAAGAAAGAATAGTATGAGCACATGCACTAAACAAGGAACTGATGTCAATAGTTTTCTGAAACTAAACACTTACATAAACAGAATGTATACAATTTTTTTTACATGCAATATATATTGCATAAATTGTTATTGCTCTTTCTTTTCTTCTTTCGTTTCTCTTCTCTCTTTTTTATTATTAATTGAAAAACACTTTCTGTCCCTTTTTGGAATTTTTTTTGCAGAAGCAAAATAACTAATGACACCATAAAAATATGAATGCAAATGCTCATAACAAGAGGGCTCAAAGGGCTAGCAAGGGATAAGTATGTAAGGGACTGTGTTTGAGAAAAGGGGTTGAGGAAAGAACGCCTCTATCACATCAACAAAAATCCAGTCCATCAAGCTTCAAGTAAGAATTTAAACAAGTTCTAGAGAAGAATGAAATAAGCAAATGCACACAAAGATAAAAGAAAATATTTGGCTCAAATATCCTTTCAACAAGGGTATTGTCTCTATGAACAATCTCAAGTCTCAAAAACTTAAAATGCCACTTTGTTAGCATGCTTCTATTCACTGTGTTTTGAAAACATAAAGAGAAAAATGTTGCCAATTCCAACTATCATTAAAAGGATGGGAGGTGTTTTCAAAAACTCAAGCATCAATTTGAAACTAGTAGAAGCTTTGAAGACAACAGCCACAAAAATCCAGTGCAGAAAATGTTTGATTGAATGGAAAAATTAGGCAAAAATCATTCATGCATAAATGTGACGTCACGACGTGCAGAAGCAGACGTCGTAACGTGCGGACGTCGCGACGTGTGATCGCTCGTCATAGCGAAGAGATGCAGAATGACAGAAAAGTGTAAAATTTACCAAGTTAATCAACAGAATGCACCAATAGCCAGCAATTCATAATCATACTGTCAACAGTCGTCCAATATGAAAGATAAATGGGGAAACGGCTGCTCCCCCACACTTAAAGCACACATTGACCTCAATGAAAATGCAGGAAGGAAAAGATAAGAAGAACAAGGCATAAAAAGAGGGAAGACTGTTAGCCCCAAAATTTTTTAGGATTAATCATGATTATATTAAATTGATTAAGTTAGATTAGCATTAATTAAGGTGTCATAAATTAATATATGATAGCATTAATGAGTTAGGTGAAGAATTTATGAAGTTAAATATGTTAGTTGGACTTAGGTGAGTTAGGTGTAATTAATGTATTAATTGGGCTTTGGGTCCAAATGAAGTAAGAAAGAAGAGAGGAATTTAATGCAATGGGCTTGAAGGAAAAGAGTTAGTGGGCTTGAGTAAGTAAGGAGGAGAAATGAAAAAGAAGAAGAAGAAAGAAGAAGGAAGTAAGTTGGGCTTAGGCTTATTGGGCTTAAGTAATTTAGAAAGGAGTATATAAGGAAGGAGATAAGTGATTTTTGTAGGAAAAGAAGATAGAAACGAAATTTGGAGGGAGAGGAAAGAAGAGTGTCGTGAAAGGAGGGAGGAAAAGGAGAAAGAAGAGGCTTGTTAGGGTTTGGCATTTCCATGAAAGTGAGTGGGTTTTTGAAGAATGACCAAGAAGAAAAAGTGTGGAGGAGAGTCTAAGCTTCACTTTGAACCAAGAAACCACTTGGTTGGTTAAGGATTTAAGGTAAGTTCTTGGTTTAAGGTTAAGTTTTTGTTTGGGTTTTTGGTTAGAAAGATGAAGAATAAGATGGGTCTAGTGATTCTCTTATGAATTTCATGATTTAGATTTTTAGGTATTTCAATTTCTAAACCCTATGTTGATATGGGGTTATTTTCTTGTTATGCTTGAAGGAGGACAAGAAAGAGGAGAAGAACAAGGAGAGGAACTTCCTTAGGCAAGTTTAAGCAAGGATAAAAGGTGGGTTTCATATTTATCTTTATGTATATAAGCTACAAATGTAAATAAATGCATGACATTAATGAGCTTTGATCACTTGGTTGTTGTATTAAATGTGTGTGATGGAATGATGAATGTGAGTGTATTAAATGCTTGATGATGATTGAAACTGTCATGAAGAAACTTGTTGAATGAATATAATGAAAGGCATGAACGATGTATGAAAAGATGATTTCAAAGAAACAATGAATTGGATAAGAACAGTCAATTTCCTTGTATGATTCATGATTGCTATGTTATGTGGGTAAGGTATTGTCCTAAGAACTGTCACGTGCACGTTGACCATGAAGCCTTCGCCCGGCTGCCCGATTGTGGCATAGGATGATCCAACATTTTGGACTCCTAAAGATTTGCCCATATAGTCTATGAAATGAGACTATATGGTTGCCAAGAATAAGGACTTACCGAGCCATTTGATGTGTTTCATATGTGATTACATGAAAATGCAAGAATGATGAATGTTTGAATTGTGAGAAATTATGTTTGAGTATTGATGAACATTGCATGATGCAGGTATTATGATTGTATTGAAAGATTGCTAAAAGTATGAATAACTAATAGGACTGCTTGATATATAAATATAAATGTGTTACCCACGGAGCAAGCTTAAAGGCATTTACTCCAAGATTTTCTTTTGATTTTGTATTTGAAATGATTTTTGTAAAACAATGCTTTAGTTGCATTTTGAGAAGATATTGTATTTTGAAACTTCATTGTAATTGGGCTTGAAATGCCCACTAAAGCATTGTATGAATATGACATGATTTGATGAAGATGGAATGAATGAATTATGAAAGCAAAATGTTCGCTTTTAATGTATTTTGAGAAATCCATGTATGTTTAAGATAATTGAATCATTGTTATAGTTTGGATATGATAGATGATTAAGAGTGTGGCTGTTGCTTCGAATGGTGTTTGAAGATACCTTAGGGTTTAATCATGTTATATGAGGTTGTATGATAAGTTTTATGCAGGTGGAAATCTTAGAATTGAAAATTGGGTAGTTGCATTTTAAGGGGGATGTGCTGTCAAATTTTCCTAAAATTTGACAGTACTTCGCCTCAATATTAGACCCTCTTCGGGTATGAATTAGATCAATATAAATTATGAGAAAATTACAAAGGTTACAACATGTTCACAACATGTTCCATGAATTGTTTCAGGATTTATTTCCAATAAAAACTCATCCAACCTCAGCAACAAAGCCAATGTAGAATCTGTGTTCCTCAACACAGTTATTCCCAGCAGAACACAATAAATTCTCAAATAAATAGTAAATAACCTCAAAAAAAATTTCATTCTCATAGACATTCATAAACACATTAGAGACATGTCGGTGAAAGAAAATCCAAAAAATAATTTTTCTACAATTTATTCTCGAATTTATAAGCATGCCTGTTCATTTAATGTGCACAAAGACAGCAACCAGAACATTGGGGAATAAATTAGCAAAACCATATCAAATCACATTGATAAATTCCGAGCTTCCACAGCATATGCAACATCTTGTGAACATATCTGGGCATGAAAATTTTGAAAAAAATATTTCTATACTGAATTCGAAATTCACACAATCAACATGCATCATCGTCACAAGCAATAGGTAACTCCGACCTAGTCATCGTTTCTTCGTTATATACGACACAAGTGGCTCTGATACTACTGTAGGAAAATCCCGGTGTGAGCATCACATGCCCACGGTATGGAAAACAAAAATTTTTATTTTGGGACCTTCCCGAAAGCCAGGATCCATGTGTCTATACAACAAACTCAAACCATAACGGCCAAAGAAGACCGTCTCTAACGGTATCCACGCAGAGACCAGAGAACCTAACCTGGACAAACCCTTTGACCCGAGAATAGCTAGAACAAGTTGAAGACTGCTAGATCTTACCTTGTTCTTGGAGAGCTTGGAAAATAACGATGGAGAAGATGAAGAAGCTTGAAGAGGAGAGGAAGATCGTTGGTGAGAAGAGAGGAAAACTTGTTCTTCTTCTGTTTCATAACCAACGATCATCATCTTCTTTCATCCTTCATTATTTTGTCCTTTTGTCATTAATTGCAACTTATGACAAGGATAAAGAAGAAGTTTCTAATCCCTTCTTCTCATCATCCACGTTGCAACATATATATATATATATATTATTTAATTAATTAATAACATATATATATGTATATATAAATGTTGAAGTGGTCCAGTCACACTGGGGTCGGTCCTACCGGCCTACCGGGTCCTGGTATGGAAAAATCATCGAAAACCCTTTTTAGCAATATCGATGTCGCGATCTCATCGGGACATATCTGGATCTCATCGGGATCCATTTAATCCTTTTGCTCTCCATATATTAGAACTCTGTCCAAAACTATTTTACGAATTCTCCGAGACACTCTTATGCGTGTGACCCATTAGGTTCCCGGTTATGTTAGCCACTTAGATTAACACTTAATCCAAGCAAGTCATGAGCGGTATCTAGCAACACATCATGACCTCCAATTGACCGGAAAGTAATTGGTTTGACGAATGAACATGTATTCATCATAAACCATATCACGAACCTTTCCATAGACAATCACCGTGCAATTCGTCCTTTCACCATGCTATACCCCACTTGGTTATGAGTATGGGCAATGTGTCAACTCTTACTAGACTGACTATGTCAAATCTAGTCCAAGTGATATCAGTTCTTGTCCTGGGACTCATTACTTTATATGTCAATGAAGACATTCTTCATGACATATATGCTCCGGCCAGAGACTTCCAAGTAATGACCCTGACAAGAGGCCATGGGTATCATCTTCTGCTATCACAGAAGTGGTGAATCCTCTATTGGCTACTCAATTATCTTCGAATACCTCAAGCTGTACCCAATCACCACCCTATGAGCGACCTCTCAGAAGGCAACAAGGAATGGAGTCAAAGCACGAATCAAGATCCAAGATATCCTTGAGCACCTCGAGTCTAAGGATACTTGCACCATTGCTATGATGAGATTATCACGACATTAGAATAGGACATCCATGTGATGATCTCATAGCGAGTCATCCAATGTCTTGACTACCTCTAGTAAGCATCCACATCTCAACCCTAAATATCTCATATTTACAGCTTCTGAGATCCACTGCTTGATCAAATCAAGGAGCTTGAGATGTACTAGTCTCTCCGGATTACCGATGTCCAGTCTCAGTAATCCTATGACTATGGATAATTTAGATACTGACATAATTGTACATGATAGGAATCTCAGTAGTATGATCACATCATAATTTCCTTCATGCTATGTCATATATCATGGACTTCATTAATTTGCTTATTGATCAATATCAGTTCATAAATAATGAACAGCAAGTTAATGAAATATGCCTTTCTTTATTTATTCATAAAGTATGTACACAACTTTGTACAAAATGGGCTAAAGGCGATTGCCTTCAGGGCACTACTCTAATAGATGTTTGTTTGTATTTTTGTACAAGCAAGCTTTGATACAAGAAGCCATGGCAATGGAGATCAAGGTGCAACACATCAAGACAAGCTTACTTTGCCAAGTGGACCTATTACAAGACAACGTGCAGCAAGGCTTAAACAAGCACTTAAAGGGTTTGTTCAAAGTCACATTACATCTCACCTTGATGACAAGACTGAACCATCCGTGAAGAATTCAAGTGGAGTAGTCAAGCCTGTGATTCTTTTAGAGAGGGCATGTGGAGGGGCTAATACTTGGCCAAATTTCAAGACAAGTTCAATTATTTTTATGGACTTATTTTAGTACATTGAACTTGTTATTTATCCTTTGTTTATTAGGCCCAAAGAGACTTGTTATGGGCTAGGTATTTATTAGTATTTGCCTTAGTTTATTTAAAACTAGTTTTGGACAACCAAGTGTGCGGGCCTAAGTAGAGTAATCCATTAGGCCCATCCACCTCCCTTAGGTTTATTTAAGTTATTTTGGTCTTATTTAAGTTAGTTTAGCCCAATCCTAAGTGGAATAGGATCAGATTGCATTATTGGGCTATAAACTCCTAAACTAGTTAGGATTAGGCTTGTTTTAGCATTAAAGGGTCTTGTAACCTATTCCTTTTAGGTTTAGGTCATGGGCAAGGGTATAAATACCTTATTTTATCCTTGTAAACATTAGATTTTGGTTGATTAACGAAATTGAGAGTTCTCTTCAAGTAAGGTGTGTTCTTCTTATTGTTACTTCAAGGATTGCATCACTTATCAAGGTAATCACTTGTGGCGTGTTTAATTCTTCAATTTTCTTTGGGTTTGGGTCTCAATTCTGTATAATTGGGGTTTGAACTAGCATGTTCTTAGAATAGAAAGATTGAGGTTTTGATTCAATAGGATTAGGGGGTTTCAAGAACCTTGTTTTTTGGGGTTTCCGTATCAAGCTTGTTTTAATGAATCTGACCTTGACCCTTGTTTGCCTAGTAGTGTTGTTTCTCTTTTGCAGGAGTACGGAGATGTTTTCTCTTAGGAGTTGCCTAAGGAAATGCCACCTATTAGAGGAATAGAACATCAGATTGACTTCATGCCTAGGGCGCAGATTCCAAATAGACCAGCTTATAGGGCTAATCCTGAAGAAACTAAGGAACTCCAAAAGCAAGTGGAAGAATTGCTACAAAAGGGACACATCAGGGAGAGTCTTAGTCCTTGTCTTGTGCAGTGATATTGGTTCCAAAGAAGGATGGGAGTTGGCGCATGTGTGTGGATTGCAGAGCTGTTAACAAGATAACGGTAAAGTATCGCCATCCTATACCTAGATTGGATTGATGAATTGCATGGTGCATGTGTATTTACCAAAATTGATCTTATGAGTGGTTACCATCATATTAGAATGAAAATTGGTGATGAATGGAAAACTGCTTTAAAAACAAAACATGGTTTATATGAGTGGCTTGTGATGCCTTTTGGCTTAACTAATGCTCCTAGTACATTTATACGTTTGATGAATCATGTTTTGAGGTCATTTATTGGTAAGTTTGTTGTGGTATATTTTGATGACATATTGATCTATAGCAAAAGCATTAATGAGCATATTGGGCATCTTAGGCTTGTGTTAGATGCACTTAGGGCAGAAAAGTTGTATGCTAAGTTAAAGAAGTGTACATTTTGCATGAATCGTGTCATATTTCTTGGTTATGTTGTTTTTTCTAATGGAATTGAGGTGGACCAAGAAAAGGTCAAGGCAATTAGGGAGTGGCCGAGACCTACAAGTGTTACTCAGGTGAGATCTTTTCATGGACTTGCTAGAGACATTCCCATATGTTGTGAAATACAAGCAAGGTAAAGAAAATATGATCGTTGATGCATTGTCTAGGAGGTATGCTCTAATCTCTTCTCTTAGTTCTAAGTTGATTGGGTTTGAGTATATAAAAGATTTGTACAAATCAGATTCTGACTTTGCTAATGTGTATGATGCATGTGAACAAGTTGCTTTTCAAAAGTTTTATAGGAATGATGGATATTTGTTTAGAGATAATAAACTATGTATTCCTACTTGTTCTATGCATGAGACGCTTGCTAGGGAGTCTCATGATGGAGGTTTAATAGGACATTTTGGCATTGCTAAAACACTTGACATATTACAGGAGCATTTTTATTGGCCTAACATGAAAAAGGATGTTGAAAGAGTTTGCTCTAGTTGGGTAGCGTGTAGGCAAGCCAAGTCCAAGGTGCAACTACATGGGTTGTACACGCCTCTACCTATCCCTATTAGTCCTTGGATTGATATATCTATAGATTTTGTGTTAGGATTGCCTAGGACTAGGAAAGGACGTGATAGCATCTTTGTTGTAGTTGATAGATTTAGTAAAATGGCTCATTTTCTTGCATGTCATAAATCTGATGATGCTACACATGTTGCTGATTTGTTTTTTAAGGATATTGTTAGGTTGCATGGCATTCCTATAACCATTGTTTCAGATAGGGGTTCTAAGTTTTTAAGTCACTTTTCGCGTGTTCTATAGAATAAATTAGGAACAAAACTTTTCTTTTCTACAACTTGTCATCCCCAAACAGATGGACAAATTGAAGTGGTTAATAGAACCTTCGGATCTTTATTGCGTGCTGTTGTGGGTAAAATTTTGAAAGCTTGGGAAGATTGTTTGCCTTTGATTGAGTTTGCATATAATAGAAGCATTCATTCTTCTACAGGTTATTCTCCATTTGAAATTGTGTATGGTTTTAACCCATTAACTCCATTGGATTTGTTGCCTTTATCCTTGAATGAGATTGTTAATGAAGATGGGCAGCAAAGGGCCGAATTGGTTAAGACAATACTCAAGAAAGCTAGGCAGCACATTGAGGAAAAGAACAAGAAGTATGCTCAAAGAGCCAATCAAGGGCGTAGGGTGATGAAGTTTGAACCTGGAGACTGGGTTTGGGTGCACTTCAGGAAGGAGAGATTTCCTAAGCAAAGGAAGTCTAAGCTTGATCCTAGTGGGGATGGTCATTTTCAAGTGCTTGAACGGATTAATGACAATGCCTATAGGGTGGACTTGCCAGGTGAGTATGGTGTTAGTGCTACGTTTAATGTTTCTAATTTATCTCCCTTTGATAATGTAGGTCTTGATTCGAGGACGAATCCTTTTGAGGAGGGAGGGAATGATACAACTCACCAAGGTAATGGAGACTTGAGGATGCCAATGGGTCCAATTACAAGGTCACGCTCCAACAAGCTTAAAACACAATTTCAGATTTATGTACAAGCTTTTGTTTCACAAGAACTTCAAGAAGTTTTGTTGATCAAGCTTGGGGAAGAGCTTAGGAAGACACCTAAGTGTGTGTGCACATTGGAGGCATCAAATCAAGAGGGCTAACACTTAGCCAATTTTCACAAGCACAAGTCTAATCAATTGGCTTGGGCTTATTTTATCTTATAAAGGGCATGTGGACTTCTTTTAGACTTTTTCATGGGTTGATTTGCATTAAGTGTGCATGTGCTTCATTAAAAAAGTCATGTGCATGTTTTATTGTAAGGAACCAAGCTTGTGGGCCTAGTTTAAAAGCCCAATTCGCCCCTCTTAAGTTAGTCTTCTTTTTTGTTGGTTTTCCTATCCTATTTGGACAAGGACTAGTCAATTTTAATTAGTTTTGAAGCCCAAATCCATATGGGATTTGTTCTTGGGCAGATTTGTTTCAAGAAGGCCTTTTTGATATTTTGGGCTTTCTTTAGGGTTTTCAGATTATCTTTGTTAGGGTTTACATTGCAAAGGGTATTTAAACCCTTGTTTTAGACATGAACAGGAGTTTTGGAGAGAACAAAATTTTTTGAAAGTATTCTTAAAGAGGGAATTGAGATTATTGCTTGTTTTACCTTGAGGATTGATTCAACTTATTAAGTAAGTTCTAACTTGTGGCGTTAATTCAATTCCTACAATCTTATACCCTTTGTTACAAATTCCTTGCTGTTTTGGGGGTGAAGGGTCTTGTTAGATTGATTGAATTTAGGTTTGGGAACAATCATTGAAACGGAGGTGATCTAGACATTGATTCTAGGTTGTTGCCGTATCAATTTTGGTATGACTAAAATACTTAACATATTACAGGAGCATTTTTATTGGCTTAACATGAAAAAGGATGTTAAAAGAGTTTGCTCTAGTTGTGTAGCGTGTATGCAAGCCAAGTCCAAGGTGCAACCACATGGGTTGTACACGCCTCTACCTCTCCCTATTAGTCCTTGGATTGATATATCTATGGATTTTGTGTTAGGATTGTCGAGGACTAGGAAAGGACGTGATAACATCTTTGTTGTAGTTGATAGATTTAGTAAAATGGCTCATTTTATTGCATGTCATAAATCTGATGATGCTGCACATGTTGCTGATTTGTTTTTTAGGGATGTTGTTAGGTTGCATCGCATCCCCAGAACCATTGTTTCAGATAGGGATTTTAAGTTTTTAAGTCACTTTTGGCGTGTTTTATGGAATAAATTGGGAACAAAACTTTTGTTTTCTACAACTTGTCATCCCCAAACAGATGGACAAACTGAAGTGGTTAATAGAACCTTAGGATCTTTATTGCGTGCTGTTGTGGGTAAAAATTTGAAATCTTAGGAAGATTGTTTGCCTTTGATTGAGTTTGCATATAATAGAAGCATTCATTCTTCTACAGGTTATTCTCCATTTGAGATTGTGTATGGTTTTAACCCATTAACTCCATTGGATTTGTTGCCTTTACCCTTAAATGAGATTGTTAATGTAGATGGGCAGCAAAGGGTCGAATTGGTTAAGACAATACATGAGAAAGCTAGGCAGCACATTGAGGAAAAGAACAAGAAGTTTGCTCAAAGAGCCAATCAAGGGCGTAGGGTGATGAAGTTTGAACCTGGAGATTGGGTTTGGGTGCACTTCAGGAAAGAGAGATATCCTAAACAAACGAAGTCCAAGCTTGATCCTAGAGGGGATGGTCCTTTTCAAGTGCTTGAACGCATCAATGACAATGCCTATAGGGTGGATTTGCCAGGAGACTATCGTGTTAGTGCTACTTTTAATGTTTCTGATTTATCTCCCTTTGATAATGTAGGTCTTGATTCGAGGACGAATCCTTTTGAGGAGGGAGGGAATGATACAACTCACCAAGGCAATGGAGACTTGAGGATGCCAATGGGTCCAATTACAAGGTCACGCTCCAACAAGCTTAAAACACAATTTCAGATTTATGTACAAGCTTTTGTTTCACAAGAACTTCAAGAAGTTTTGTTGATCAAGCTTGGGGAAGAGCTTAGGAAGACACCTAAGTGTGTGTGCACATTGGAGGCATCAAACCAAGAGGGCTAACACTTAGCCAATTTTCACAAGTGATACAACTCACCAAGGCAATGGAGACTTGAGGATGCCAATGGGTCCAATTACAAGGTCACGCTCCAACATGCTTAAAGAACAATTATAGATTTATGTACAAGCTTTTGTTTCACAAGAACTTCAAGAAGTTTTGTTGATCAAGCTTGGAGAAAAGCTTAGGAAGACACCTAAGTGTGTGTGCACATTGGAGGCATCAAATCAAGAGGGCTAACACTTAGCCAATTTTCACAAGCACAAGTCTAATCAATGGGCTTGAGCTTATTTTATCTTATAAAGGGCATGTGGACTTCTTTTAGGCTTTTTCATGGGCTGGTTTACATTAAGTGTGCATGTGCTTTATTAAAAAAGTCATGTG
The DNA here is from genome assembly GCA_029891385.1 of Erythroxylum novogranatense. Taxonomy (NCBI): domain Eukaryota; kingdom Viridiplantae; phylum Streptophyta; class Magnoliopsida; order Malpighiales; family Erythroxylaceae; genus Erythroxylum; species Erythroxylum novogranatense. Next base: position 59,333,814 of record CM057226.1, on the reverse strand, counting down.
CATGTTTTATTTTAAGGAACCAAGCTTGTGGGCCTAGTTTAAAAGCCCAATTCGCCCCTCTTAAGTTAGTCTTCTATTTTGTGGTTTTCTTATCCTATTTCGACAAGGACTAGTCAATTTTAATTAGTTTTGAAGCCCAAATCCATGTGGGATTTAGTCTTGGGCAGATTTGTTTCAAGAAGGCCTTTTGATATTTTGGGCTTTCTTTAGAGTTTTTAGGTTATCTTTGTTAGGGTTTACATTGCAAAGGGTATTTAAACCTTTGCTTTAGCCATGAACACGAGTTTAGAGAGATCAAAAAAATTAGAAAGCATTCTTCAAGAGAGAATTGAGATTCTTGCTTGTTTTACCTTAAGGATTGATTCAACTTATCAAGTAAGTTCTAACTTGTGGCGTTAATTCAATTCCTACAATCTTATACTCTTTGTTACCAATTCCTTGTTGTTTTGGGGGTGAAGGGTCTTGTTAGATTGATTGAATTTAGGTTTGGGAACAATTATTGAAACGGAGGTGATCTAGACATTGATTCTAGGTTGTTGCCGTATCAACAAGCACAAGTCTAATCAATTGGCTTGGGCTTATTTTATCTTATAAAGGGCATGTGGACTTCTTTTAGACTTTTTCATGGGCTGATTTGCATTAAGTGTGCATGTGCTTCATTAAAAAAGTCATGTGCATGTTTTATTGTAAGGAACCAAGCTTGTGGGCCTAGTTTAAAAGCTCGATTCGCCCCTCTTAAGTTATTCTTCTATTTTTGTGGTTTTCCTATCCTATTTGGACTAGAACTAGTCAATTTTAATTAGTTTTGAAGCCCAAATCCATATGGGATTTGTTCTTGGGCAGATTTGTTTCAAGAAGGCCTTTTTGATATTTTGGGCTTTCTTTAGGGTTTTTAGGTTATCTTTGTTAGGGTTTACATTGCAAAGGGTATTTAAACCCTTGCTTTAGGGTTGAACACGATTTTTAGAGAGATCAATAAAATTGGAAAGCATTCTTCAAGAGAGAATTGAGATTCTTGCTTGTTTTACCTTAAGGATTGATTCAACTCATCAAGTAAGTTCGAACTTGTGCCGTTAATTCAATTCCTACAATCGTTATACTCTTTGTTACCAAATCCTTGCTATTTTGGGGGTGAAGGGTCTTGTTAGATAGACATTGATTCTAGGTTGTTGCCGTATCATAAATGAATAAAAAGAAATTCGTGAAAAAAAAAGGAGAAAAAAGAAAAAACTCGACAAAAAAAGAGAAAAAAAAATAATCAGAATGTGTGATGCAAGTTTTAGAGAAGTGGAGTAAAAGTTTGCTAGTTTCCTAATTGCAAGTACTTTCCTATCTTGTATTGCTTGGAACTTGCTTGCTTTCCTATTTGCTTCACTTTCTTATTTCAGTTACTTTCCTATTTTGCTTTTTAGTTTCCTATTTCCTTTCTCGCCTCATTCATCTTATGATGCTTCAAACTATCATGATCAGTGTGAATCACGAATTCAGGGAAAATATCTCTATACTTGTACAAAAGAGAAAAAACAATACTAGGCAAACAGGGGTCAAGGTCAGATTCATTAAAATGAGATTGCTTGTACAAAAGTACAAACAAACATCTCCTTTCCACACAAGCAACTCTTACATCTCTCATTTTTGCATAGAAGTTTTGTTTCTTTCTACCCTCTCTCTCATTTGAGCCTTTTAATTGAATTTCTTTTGAGGCCTCTTTCCCCACTTTTCTTCCCTCACTCTCAGCCTCACTTTCTCTCTTTTTCTTTTGATTTAAAATTTTGCTACCCTGTTTCAAGGTTCTCAACCTTCCCCTCAATTTTTGTATTATCATGCTTTTCTTGAAATTTTCGTCCTTTCTTTGTTGCATTCCCTCCATACTCTTTTTTAATTGCATTTGGTCCTCATGTACCTCTTTTGGTGCCAATGGAGCAAGAACAATTTTCTGATCTCCCATAGTAAATGAATACCTATTCTTAAAACCATCATGTAACACTCTTCTATCATATTGCCAAAGTTGACTGAGCAATAAATGACTAGCATGCATAGGTACAACATCACAAAGTACTTGATCAGAATACTTTCCAATGGAGAAAGATACAAGGACTTGTTTATTTACCATGATTTCCCCCATGTCATTCAGCCATTGTAGTCTGTATGGCCTAGGGTGTTTCAAGCACTCCAACCCTAGTTTTTCTACCATCAATGTACTAGACACATTAGTGCAGCTTCCCCCATCAATGATCAGGCTACAAATCTTCTCATTCACTAGGCATCTGTAATGAAAAATATTTTCCCTTTGCTCAAGCTCCTTGATTTGATCAAGCAGTGGATCTCAGAAGCTGTAAATATGAGATATTTAGGGTTGAGATGTGGATGCTTACTAGAGGTAGAAAGTACATTGGATGACCTGCTATGAGATCATCACATGGATGTCCTATTCTAATGTCAGTGATAATCTCATCATAGCAATGGTGCAAGTATCCTTAGACTTGAGGTGCTCAAGGATATCTTGGATACTGATTCTGTGCTTTGACTCCATTCCTTGTTGCCTTATAGAGGTCGCTCATAGGGTGGTGATTGGGTACAGCTTGAGGTATTCGAAGGTAATTGAGTAGCCAATAGAGGATTCACCACTTCTGTGATAGCAGAAGATGATAACCATGGCCTCTTGTCAGGGTCATTACTTGGAAGTCTCTGGCCGGAGCATATATGTCATGAAGAATGTCTTCATTGACATATAAAGTAATGAGTCCCAGGACGAGAATTGAAATTACTTAGACTAGATTTGACGTAGTCAGTCTAGTAAGAGTTGACACATTGCCCATACTCATAACCAAGTAGGGTATAACATGATGAAAGGACGAATTGCACGGTAATTGTCTATGGAAAGGTTCGTGATATGGTTCATGATGAATACATGTCCATTCGTCAAACCAATTACTTTCCGGTCAATTGGGGTCATGATGTGTTGCTAGATACCGCTCATGACTTGCTTGGATTAAGTGTTAATCTAAGTGGCCAACATAACCGGGAACCTAATGGGTCACACGCATAAGAGTGTCTCGGAGAATTCGTAAAATAGTTTTGGACAGAGTTCCAATATATGGAGAGAAAAAGGATTAAATGGATCCCGATGAGATCGAAATATGTCCCGATGAGATGGCGACATCGATATTGCTGAAAAACGTTTCCGGGTGTTTTTCCCATACTGGGACCCGGTAGGCCGGTAGGACCGACCCCAGTGTGACTGTACCACTTCAGCATTTATTTAAAGAAGCTTCTCCATTCTTTCTTAGTCATCAAAAGCATTTAATTGCTAAAAGACAAAAGAAAGAAAGGATGAAGGGTGATGATCGTGGCTTATAGTAAAAAGCAAGAAAAGTAAGAGTTTCTTTTGTCTTAGAGGTTGATCTTCGTGGCTTTGGGAGGAGGCTTATGAAAAGAGTTTTCAAGTTGCTTTCAAAGGAAGCTCACGATCATCTCTCTAGTTCTCCAAGTTTCTCCTTCCTTCATTGTTGGTTTCCAAGCTCTCCAAGAACAAGGTAAGATCTAGCAGTCTTCAACTTGTTCTAGCTATTCCCAGGTCAAAGGGTTTGTCCTGGTTAGGTTCTCCGATCTCTGCGTGGATACCGTTAGAGACGGTCTCCTTTGGCCGTTATGGTTTGAGTTTGTTATATAGACACATGGATCCTGGCTTTTGGGAAGGTCCCGGAACAAAAATTTTTATTTTTCGCACTGTGGGCATGTGATGCTCACACCGAGATTTTCCTACAGTGGTATCAGAGCCACTTGTGTCGTATATAACGAAGAAACCATGACTAGGTCGGAGTTGCCTATTGCTCGTGACGATGATGCATGTTGATTGTGTGAATTTCGAATTCAGTATAGAAATATAGTTTTTGAAATTTTCTTGCCCAGATATGTTCACAAGATGTTGTTGCATATGTCTGTGGAAGCTTGGAATTTATCAATTTGATTTGATATGGTTTTACTAATTTATTCCCCAATGTTCTGGTTGCTGTCTTTGTGCACATTCAATGAACAGGCATGCTTATAAATTCGAGAATAAATTGTAGAAAAATTGTTTTTCAGATTTACTTTCACCAACATGTCTCTAAGATGTTTATGAATGTCTATGAGAATGAAAAAATGTTTTCGAGGTGATTTACTATTTATTTGAGAATTTATTGTGTGTTGCTGGGAATAACTGTGTTGAGGAACACAGATTCTACATTGGCTTTGTTGCTGAGGTTGGATGAGTTTTTGTTGGAAATAAATCCTGAAAAAATTCATGGAACATGTTATGAACATGTTGTAACCTTTGTAATTTTCTAAGAATTTATTGAAGTTGTTTCAATGAGTTTTTCAAGCAAAACACAGAGCTTGGCAGTTTTGAGAAAGTTGTTGGAGCTGTTTTGTTTGGAATGATAAATTGTGTATTTCTCAATTCCAATGCCTTGCATCATTTTTAATGTGATTAAAAATGTGTTATATTTATGTTGTATGCTTTACAAATTGAATTTCTTGAAATTGGGTTTCCAAATATTTTTCGGATGTCAAATGTGTCACATTAGCGTCTCGTTAGTGTATTTCGTTGTCTTGATTATTTTGGCCGTCACAAATTTTGTGACATGTGTCGAAGTAATTTTGATAAAGTTTAGACTACCTAGAGATACCTAGGGTGATAGTTTGATATTCTTAAATTATTTGGAGATCTGAATGAATAAGAGTGTATTCATTAATTTCAAGTTTTCATGTATAGTTTGACTATATATGGTAAGCATGGAACAATGAAAGTGTTTCATTGGTACATCATAATAAAGGATATTACACTTGGTATTTTGAATTGGAACTGCACGGATTGAGAAATTAGCCGATTAGATAGCAATTCCACATGGATAAGTCGACTAATAAAGATACAAGTCGACTTGTCCGTGCACTGTAGACGCATAAGTCGACTTGCGCAATGGTACAAGTCGACTTGTTCGTGCACAGCTGCATAAGTCGACTTACACATGCATAAGTCGACTTATACATGCATAAGTCGACTTATACATGCATAAGTCGACTTACACACTAACATAAGTCAACTTACACATACACAAGTCGACTTACAACATGCAAAGGTGGGATGATGGATGATTTTAGGTATAGACTCAATGTTATTGATGAAATGCCCTAAATCATTCCATATAGTCATGGTGACTATAATCCTACGGCTTGGAGAAGAAGAAGATGAGACCTGAAAACCCTCACACTTCATATGAAAACTGACGCCTTCCATTAATATGGGAAGAATCAGAGTTCTTATAGAGTTGGGTTGTTGGGTAAACCCAAGCTCACTCTATACGGATATGTTCGAACCATGAAAATAAGATTTTCGGATTAATGGGTCAATTTTCACTAGAAGCATTGATTTGTTGAGTAAACTCAAGGTCAACGTGGACAGAGGCGAAATTGGGTAGTGTACATCAGATGTACGCGCATCAAGAGTTGATAACCCAATGTGTGTGCATACATCACGAGTTGATAGCACTAGATGATAGTTGCATCTATGAAGCAAATGGTATGACTGATACCTGCCGATAGATCTAAGGAGGCTTGTTGGGTAAACCCAAGGTTATTTTAGTAATGTCGGATATCTATGATGCAATTGGTATGACCAATACCTACCGATTGACCTAAGGTGGCTTGTTGGGTAAACCCAAGGTCATTTTAGTAATGTCGGATATCGACCCACTAGGACATTTTGTCATAATGTTTCTTGGATTCGTACTGAGAGTTATGGATTCTTTGAAACTAGTGGGAGCCATATGCATGTCATGCAAGTCCTTATGATCATGCATGTAATTCTACTCTAACATTCTTTCTCTCTTTCCCTATAGGTTATTGAAGATGACTTCCAGTGTGAACTTGCGCTCGCTTATGGACTCGAACAAATTAACTGGACCTAACTTTCTAGATTGGCTGAGAAATCTGAGAATTGTTCTCAGGTCTGAGGAACTAGGATATGTCCTAGATGTTCCACTTCCTGATCCACCTGCTGCTGATGCTTCTGATGAGGATCTGATGAGGATCAGAAAGCATATCGTAAGCATCTTAAAGACAGTGACATGGCTACCTGCATTATGCTTGCCTCGATGTCACCAGAGCTGCAGAAGCAGCATGAGTCTATGGATGCTAATACCATAGTGTTTCATCTTAGGAGCTATTTGATGAGCAAGCTCGGTCTGAAAGGTTCGAGACCTCGAGGCTACTCTTCACTACTAAGATGACTCCAGGTTCATCTGCAGTGCAGTATGCACTGAAGATGAATGGGTATATTGAGAGGTTGGCCTTCTTAGGTTTTGTTATGGATTATGAATTAAGTGTTGACTTAATTCTGGTTGAATTGTCTGATAGTTATTCATAGTTTGTGTTAAACTATCGGATGAACCAAATATCCACGACAATCCCTGAGTTGATCAATCTGCTCAAGACAGCAGAGCAAGCTATCAAGAAGGATAGGAGCAAGTGCTTATGGTGGACTCTTCTTCTGGTTCAAAGAAAAAGAATCTGAAGAAGAAAAGGTCTAAGAAACCAAAAGGAAGTGTAGCCAAGAAGAAAACCAAAGAGACTGTACCAAAAGGAGCTTGCTTCCATTGTGGCAAGACTGGCCACTGGAAGCGAAACTGTAAAGTCTATTTGGAAGAATTGAAGCAGAAGAAGGCATCAGATGCCTCGACTTCTTCAGGTATGTTTGTCATTGAGGTTAATACTGTTTCTGACCATAATATATGGGTATTAGATACCGGTTGTGGCTCACACATATGCAATGATATCTGAGGGCCTCGGGGACGATGAATGACTCATGAAGGGAGAGATAGACCTGCGTGTGAGAAATGGAGCAAGAGTTGCTGCATTAGCCGTAGGCACTTACTTTTTGTCACTCCCCACTGGGCTTGTAATTAAATTGGATAAATATTATTTTGTACCTGTATTAACAAAGAACATATTGTCTGTTTCTTGTTTAAATAGAGCTGGTTTCCATTTGACTTTTAGTAACAATGGATGTTCTATTAGTTTGAATGGAATGCTTTATGGTACTGGTACATTATGCAATGGAATTTACATATTAGATATGTCACATCCAATTATGAATATCAATGACACGAAAAGACATAAACGAGATAATTTAAAATCAACTTACTTATGGCATTGTCGCCTTGGCCATATAAATGAGAGACGCATAGCTAAGCTCCATAAGAGTGGAAGTTTAGGGTCATTTGATTATGAATCATATGACACATGCGAATCTTGTTTATTAGGCAAGATGACTAAATTACCCTTTAAGGGAAAGGGTGAACAAGCGACTGGAGTATTAGACCTAATACATTCAGATGTATGTGGTCCGATGTCCATCCATGCCAGAAGTGGTTGTCTTTACTTCATTACCTTTATCGATGATTATTCTCAATATGGGTACTTGTATCTGATGAGATACAAATCTAAAGCATTTGAAAAGTTCAAACAATTCAGAAATGTAGTAGAAACCAACTTGAGAAAAGTATCAAGACATTACGATCAGATCGTGGTGGGGAATACTTAGACCAAGAGTTTTTGGATTATCTCAAAGATAATGGGATATCTCAATGGACTCCTCCTTACACACCACAGCATAATGGTGTGGCAGAAAGGAGAAATCGAACCTTGTTAGACATGGTACGATCAATGATGGGCTTTGCAAAGTTACCAAAATCCTTTTGGGGTATGCACTTGAGACAGCTGTTTACTTGTTAAACAAAGCTCCATCAAAGACAGTTGATGTTACTCCATATGAGATGTGGACTAACAAAAGACCCTATCTTACTCATTTGAAAGATTGGGGTTGTGATGCGAATCAGCTTGGTCAAGAGCAAGGACGTGAGGAGCATGAAGAGATGATCTCCAATCCAATTGTTTTGCCAAGAGGTCCAATTACTAGATCACGAGCCAAAAAGATTCAGCAAGCATTAAATTGCCATTTACAAGGCTTGGTGACTTTGGCTAGCAATGGCTTGCATGGACTGCATGGGATGCCACATTTGGAGACAAGGGCTGAAGATGTCAACTTTAATTTGTTACAAGTTGGCATTCACGAATGAGGCTTGATTTAGTGTTTAACCACGTTTTTATTAAGTTTTCCATATCATAATAGGTTTCCTATTCAATTTTCCATATCAGAATAGGTTTCCTATTTATTAAGTTTTCCATATCAGAATAGGTTTCCTATTTTATTAAGTTTTCCATATCAGAATAGGTTTCCTATTCTATTAAGTTTTCCATATCAGAATAGGTTTTTTTAATGTTATGTAAAGGCTATATATATGCCTAGGACCTAATTGTTATGGGTTCTTTTGGATGAAATTTTAACCTAAAAGCCGTTTTGCTTTTATCTTTGTGTTCTTGCGTGAATACATGCTTCAGAAACATTCAAGTAGTTTGATCAACTTTCTTGTGGAGTGTTTCAAATCTAGGATTAGAGGCTGAATTGTTTGAATCTTAGATCTAGATCAATTCAAGGTAATCTGAATTCTAACCTTCATCCTTGAGGTTGTCTTGAATTCGACTAGGGTTTTCAGTCAGTATTTGGGTTCGTAATTAAGGAGTTCTCAAAGTCTATTCTTGGAGGTTCCGTATCATTTGGTATCGAGCTCGACTCTAGATCAGGTTTTATCCTATCAATTTCGTTTCGTTTCTAAATTTGATCTTGTTCTGGTCTTGTTCTTTGCTATCCTTGTTTCGTTGGGGTGAATTGAGGTTGTCTTCAAAGAGATAGTGAGAGGGAGCAAAAAAAAAAACAAAAGTACAAAATCCCTTCTACAAAAAATTTTCATTCTCCTTGCTATTTAGGAGATAAGGATCGAATTTAGGTGGGTTAGAATCAATATAATTTTCAGTCCGAAATTTTCACCATTGATGGGGCTGTTTGAACCGACTTGATTAGTGAGGCATTGGGAATTTTAGGTTCGGGATACATCACGAGGAAGGCTATTGGAATTGTTTCATAAAGTGTGATTCTCCTAAGAACATAAAAGAAATCAGCTTGAGAGGTGTGAGCTGAACCTTGAGCGAAAACATCAATTGAGTGAAACACGAGTGAACAACCTTCATTATTTGAGTGTAAACACGCGAGGGAGTGTTGTGAGGCCTATATTTGTTTGTACTAACCTTTTCTTGCAGGTATAATGTCTAATCAAGGTGATGATGAAAGGAGAGTTCAGATTGATCCGGATAGGTTGCGTGAGGCTCAACAAGCGAGAATTTACACGTTTATACCGAGCCATGGAGAATATAAACGAAACCTTGGAACGTATGAATTTAAGGTTGCGGAATGTTGAAAGAGCAACTCCGGAACGACAAGGAAGACAAGTTGGTGGTCGAAATCAGGTGCAACAACCAGAATTTGAGGAAGATGACCATGAGCTTGAGGAGGAAGATGCAGCTGATGTTGAACTAATTTTCCCTAGAGGTGGAGGAAGAAGAGGCCGTGGTGCTGGAAGGGGTAGGGGAAGGCCGAATAATAATGTTAACTATGGCAGAAATCATAGAGGTGAAGATGGTGCGGATAGAAGCTTTGGGAGCATCAAGCTTAAAATACCAAATTTTCGAGGTACATCAGATCTAGAAGTTTATTTGCAATGGGAGAAACAAGTTGAACTTATTTTTGAGTGCCATAGATGTATTGAAGAAAAGAAGGTCAAGCTTACTGTTACTCAATTCACAGATTATGCAATAGCCTGGTGGGATCGATTAGTGACTAGTAGGAGAAGGAATTTGGAGTACCCAATTGAAGCGTGGGCTGATCTAAAATCAGTCATGAGGAAGCGGTTTGTTCTAGACATTTCCATAGGAAATCATGCAAAGACTTCAGGTTCTTAAGCAAGGAAGTAAGAGTGTTGATGATTACTACAAAGAAATGGAGATGTTGATGACTAGGGCTGACTTAGAAGAGGATGTGGAGACGACCATGGCACATTTCTTGGCTGGTTTGAATCAAGACATAGCTGACCGAGTGGATTTACAGCCATATGTGGAATTAGAAGAAATGGTGCACATTGCCATCAAAGTAGAAAGGCAAATTCAAAGAAAAGGAACAGCAAGGTATTATTCCAAACCTATTTCTAATGCAAATTCTTCTTGGAATAGGGATGGAAAACGTGATTTTAAAGGTGGCAGCAAGGCTGTTCAAGATGGTGGTAAAGCGAAGGCCGAATCAAGTTCTAAGGGCAAGTCCAAATTCGATGAGCCAAGGCAGCGAAATCGAGATATTAAGTGTTGGAAGTGTCAAGGTGTGGGACATATCAGCAAAGAATGTCCAAACAAGAGAGTTATGACTATGAAAAATGGTGAGATAGTGACTGATGAAGAAGAAAGTGATGATGAGAGTGATGGTGGTGAGATGCCAGAATTGGAAGACTATAGTGATGGGAGCATTGAAGAACCAATAAAGGGAGATTTGCTGGTTACTAGGCATGTTCTTAACATGCAATTGAAGGAGGAAAACCATGAGGATCAGCGAGACAACTTGTTCCATACAAGATGTCATGTTCAAGGGAAGGCTTGCATTGTGATTGTGGATGGTGGTAGCTGTACCAGTGTGGTAAGTACACTCTTGGTTGATCGATTGGGGCTGTCTACACAACCTCATCCACGACCTTACAAACTTCAGTGGCTGAATGAATGTGGAGAGGTTAAGGTAAATCGGCAATCTATAGTTTCTTTTTCCATTGGTAAATATCATGATGACGTGTTGTGTGATGTGGTGCCAATGCATGCTGGAGAGATTTTGCTTGGGCGTCCATGGCAGTATGATAGGCGAGCTATACATGATGGATACCTCAATCGGTATTCATTCACTAAAGATGGACGAAAGACGATTCGACACGCTCTCTTCCAAAGAAGTATATGAAGATCAATGTAAAATGGAAAGAATGAGACTTGAATTTGAAAGAAAGAAAAAAAAGTGAAAAGAGAGAAAAAAGAGTGAACAAAACTGAATGAAACGAGAGAAAAGAGAGTGAACAAAATTGAGTGAAAAGAAAGAGAAAAGCGCAACAAAAGCAAATCCAGATTGAAAAAATAAAAGAGGAGAGAAAATGTGAGTTTGTTAGCTAGTACAAGTGAGGTTAAACATGTTTTCTTCTCCAAACAGCCTATGTTTGTGCTTTTGTGCAAAGGGCCTTGTTTGGAAACTACTAATGCTAACCAATCTTTGCCCAGTGTGTTTGTTGATCTTTTGAAGGAATATGCTGATTTGTTTCGAGGAAATGCACGATGGGTTGCCACCAATCCGAGGCATAGAGCATCAAATTGACTTCATTCCGGGGGCTGCCATTCCCAATAGGCCAGCATATCGAGCTAATCCTTTCGAGACAAAGGAGATACAGAGACAAGTGGAGGAATTGCTAGCTAAGGGATATGTGAGAGAAAGCTTAAGTCCTTGTTCGGTTCTGTTATTCTTGTGCCAAAGAAGGGCGGGACGTCAGGATGTCGTGGACTGTCGAGCCATCAATAAAATCACTATAAAGTATCGACATCCTATTCCTAGATTAGATGATATGCTTGATGAATTACATGGTTCTTGTTTGTTCACAAAATTGATTTGAAATCTGGTTATTATCAAATTCGAATGAGTGTGGGTGATGAGTGGAAAACAGCGTTTAAGACTAAATATGGGCTGTATGAGTGGTTGGTTATGCCGTTTGGTCTTACTAATGCACCTAGTACATTCATGCGCTTGATGAATCATGTGTTGCGTGAGCACTTGGGTAAATTTGTTGTTGTGTATTTTGATGATATTCTTGTTTACTCTAAGTGTTTGGATGATCATGTCATGCATGTGCGTATTGTGTTAGGCGTTCTTAGGCGTGAGAAGCTGTATGCTAACCTTAATAAGTGTAGTTTTGCATGGATAAGGTTCATTTTCTTGGTTTTGTGGTGACTAGTGATGGTATAGAGGTTGATGAGGACAAGGTCAAGGCTATTAGAGATTGGCCGAGTCCTACGAGTGCTAGTGAGGTGAGGAGTTTTCATGGACTTGCTGGTTTCTATAGGAGGTTTATTAGAAATTTCAGCACCATAGCTGCACCTTGAATGAGTTAGTTAAGAAAAATGTCACATTTGTTTGGGGAGAGGCCCAAGAACATGCATTTAATGAACTGAAAGATAAATTGTGTAATGCACCTTTGCTTGCTTTGCCTAATTTTGATAAGACTTTTGAGATTGAATGTGATGCAAGTGGCATAGGAATTGGAGCTGTTTTGTTACAGGGATCAAAGGCCATTGATGTTCTTTAGTGAAAATTAAGTGGGGCAGCTTTGAAGTATCCAACGATGACAAAGAGTTATATGCATTGTATCGAGCTTTGCATACATGGCAGCACTATTTGTGGTCAAAGGAGTTTGTGATACATACTGACCATGAGAGTTTGAAACATTTGAAGGGGCAAGATAAGCTGAACCGTAGACATGCCAAATGGGTGGAGTTCATAGAAACATTTCCATATGTGATTAAATACAAGAGAGGTAAGGAAAATGTTGTGGCTGATGCGTTATCACGAAGGTATGTGTTACTTAATTCTCTTAGTGCTAGATTGCTAGGCTTTGAGCATATTAAGGAATTGTATGCCAGTGATGAGGATTTTGGTGACATATATAATTCATGTGGTGATGTGGCTGTTTTGAGAGAATTTCATTTGTTTGATGGTTTCTTGTTTAAGAAAAGTAGGTTGTGTATTCCTAAGTGTTCCATGAGAGAATTGTTAGTTAAGGAAGCACATGGAGGAGGATTGATGGGTCATTTTGGGTAAGTAAAACCTATGATATGCTGATAGAGCATTTTATTGGCCTGGTATGAAACATGATGTGCATAAAGTTTGTGAGCATTGCATTACATGTAGAGAAGCTAAGTCTAGGCTGAAACCACATGGTTTGTACACACCACTTCCTGTTCCTAATGGACCTTGGACTGATTTGTCTATGGATTTTGTGCTTGGTTTGCCTAAAACTAGGAAAGGTAGTGATAGTATTTTTGTTGTGGTTGATAGATTTAGTAAAATGGCTCATTTTATACCGTGTCATAAGACTGATGATGCTAAGATGATTGCTGATCTGTTCTTTAAAGAGGTCGTGCGTTTGCATGGTATACCTAAAAGCATTATTAGTGATAGAGATGTTAAATTTTGAGCCATTTCGGCGTGTTCTGTGGGAAAGTTGGGAACTAAGTTGTTGTTTTCAACAACTTGCCATCCTCAAACCGATGGCCAAACCGAGGTTGTGAATCGAACATTGATTACTTTACTTAGGGCTGTGTTAGAAAAGAACATTAGGGCGTGGGAGGATTGTTTACCATTTGTGGAGTTTGCTTATAATAGGGCTGTTCATAGCACTACTCATTGTTCTCCTTTTGAAATTGTGTATGGTTTCAATCCGCTTACTCCTTTGGATATATTACCCTTGCCATCTAATGATTTTGTGAGTGTTGATGCTAGTTCAAAGGCAGATTATGTGAAGAAGTTACATCAGCAAGTTAAGGAGAGGATTGAGAAGCAAAATGTCAAAGTAGCTTCTAGGGTGAATAAAGGAAGGAAACCAATGTTGTTTAAACTCGGTGATTGGGTTTGGGTTCATTTTCGCAAAGAACGATTTCATGAAGCAACGAAAGTCTAAACTAAATCCACGAGGAGCTGGTCCTTTTCAAATCCTTGAACGGATTAATGATAATGCATATAAAGTGGATTTGCCAGGTGAGTATAATGTGAGTGCTTCATTTAATGTTGCTGATTTCAGTCCTTTTGATGTAGGTGATGCTTATGATTCGAGGACGAATCCTTTTGAGGAGAGGGGAAATGATGCGAATCAACTTGGTCAAGAGCAAGGACGTGAGGAGCATGAAGAGATGATCTCCAATCCAATTGTTTTGCCAAGAGGTCCAATTACTAGATCACGAGCCAAAAAGATTCAGCAAGCATTAAATTGCCATTTACAAGGCTTGGTGACTTTGGCTAGCAATGGCTTGCATGGACTGCATGGGATGCCACATTTGGAGACAAGGGCTGAAGATGTCAACTTTAATTTGTTACAAGTTGGCATTCACGAATGAGGCTTGATTTAGTGTTTAACCACGTTTTTATTAAGTTTTCCATATCATAATAGGTTTCCTATTCAATTTTCCATATCAGAATAGGTTTCCTATTTATTAAGTTTTCCATATCAGAATAGGTTTCCTATTTTATTAAGTTTTCCATATCAGAATAGGTTTCCTATTCTATTAAGTTTTCCATATCAGAATAGGTTTTTTTTTATGTTATGTAAAGGCTATATATATGCCTAGGACGAATTGTTATGGGTTCTTTTTGGATGAAATTTTAACCTAAAAGCCGTTTTGCTTTTATCTTTGTGTTCTTGCGTGAATACATGCTTCAGAAACATTCAAGTAGTTTGATCAACTTTCTTGTGGAGTGTTTCAAATCTAGGATTAGAGGCTGAATTGTTTCGAATCTTAGATCTAGATCAATTCAAGGTAATCTGAATTCTAACCTTCATCCTTGAGGTTGTACTGAATTCGACTAGGGGTTTTCAGGTCAGTATTTGGGTTCGTAATTAAGGAGTTCTCAAAGTCTATTCTTGGAGGTTCCGTATCAGGTTGTCCTGCTTATGTGAAGCGGACACAGTCAGATAAACTTGATGCAAAGTCTGACAAGTGTTTGTTCGTAGGATATCCTAAAGAAACAATGGGATATCAATTCTACCTTGTTGAGGAACTAAAGGTGTTTATTTTGAAGCATGTTGTTTTTTAGAGAAAAAGTTTCTTTTACAAGAAGACAGTGGGAGCAAAATTGAGCTTGAAGAAGTTCAGGATGCTCGAACAGACGCAGATCAACTGCCTGAACCTGAAACTGTGACTCATACAGATGAAGTAACAGTTCAACCTTCTACAACACACGAAGTTCGTAGGTCACGTAGGATACGCTCTGTTCCCGAGAGATATGGATTTCTTGTGAATAAACAGAATGACGTATTACTCATAAAAGATGATGAGCCTACCACCTATGAAGAGGTTCTGAAGAGTTCAGAGTCTGAGAAATAGCTTCATGCCATGCAGACTGAAATGGATTCCATGTATGAAAACCAAGTATGGACTTTGGTTGAGGCACCCGAAGGAATCAAACCCATAGGGTGCAAATGGGTTTTCAAAAAGAAAACCGACATGGATGGTAATGTAATTACCTATAAAACAAGGCTTGTGGCTAAAGGCTTTCGTCAAAGTTAAGGAGTTGACTACGACGAGACCGTCAGCCCAGTAGCAATGCTTAAATCCATTAGAATATTCCTAGCCATTGCCACTCATTATGATTATGAGATATGGCAAATGGATGTGAAGACAGCTTTCCTAAATGAAAATCTAGCTGAGGATGTGTATATGACAGGACCTGAGGGCTTCACCTCCTATGATAGCAAAAAGGTATGCAAGCTTCAGAAATCCATCTATGGATTGAATCAAGCATTAAGGAGTTGGAATATCCGTTTTGATGAGGTAATCAAAGAGTTTGGTTTCTCACAAAATCCGGAGGAACACTGTGTGTATAAGAAGGTTAATGGGACTACAATCGTATTCCTTGTGCTGTATGTAGATGACATATTATTGCTAGGAAACGATGTCTCGATGCTACAATCGGTGAAGATTTGGTTGTCCAAACAATTTGTCATGAAAGACCTTGGTGAAGCAACTTATATCCTCGGCAAGGCTTAAACAAGCATTTCAAGGATTTGTTCAAATTCACATTACATCTCACCTTGATGACAAGACCGAACCATCCATGGAGAATTCAAGTGGAGTAGTCAAGCTTGTGATTCTTCTAGAGAGGGCATGTGGAGAGGCTAATACTTAGCCAAATTTAAAGACAAATCTAATTATTCTTATGGACTTATTTTAATACATTGGGCTTGTTATTCATCCTTTGTTTATTGGGCCCAAAGAGACTTGTTATGGGCTAGGTATTTATTAATACTTGCCTTAGTTTATTTAAAGCTAGTTTTGGACAATCAAGTGTGTGGGCCTAAGTAGAGTAATCCATTAGGCCCATCTAACCCCTTAGGTTTATTTAAGTTATTTTGCTCTTATTTAAGTTAGTTTAGCCCAATCCTAAGTGGATTAGGATCAAATTGCATTATTGCGCTATATACTCCTAAACCAGTTAGGATTAGGTATATTTTAGGATTAAAGGGTCTTGTAACCTATTCCTTTTAGGTTTAGGTCGTGGGAAAGGGTATAAATACCTTATTTTATCCTTGTAAACATTAGATTTGGTTGATTAACGAAATTTAGAGATATTTTCTTCAAGTAAGGTGTGTCCTTCTTTCATTCAAGAACATATCAAGAAATGATTTCTTTGAATCTTTTGTCCAATTCTTGGAACTCTGGGTAGATTGGAATAATAAAATAAAAAATAAAAATTTTTTGGTCTTGGGTTCGGTGAGTGTTGTCATATTTTTGTGTGTCTTTCTTTGTTTCCTAGTTTATTTCTTGTTTTAGTACCTATCTTTGCTTCTCTACATTGATTTGAACAATTGTTGCACTCATAATTGTTCAATTGACACAAGAATCGTTGCCTACACTACTCTTCATCCGTGTATTGGCACTTTGATTTCTTTTCTGTCCTTACAATATTTTGCTTCTAGATTTGTTTCATCTATTCGTTTTTCTTTGTTAGGCTTGTTATCTTTGTGCTTTCTACTTGAACTTGTTGCTTTGTTGATTTCCTTGATCTTGTTGAAGTGATCCTGAAAAGTAACATAAAGGAGGCACTTGAGTGGAAAAAGGCAAGAGTGTGAGATTATATAGTGAAAAGCCATTTTATTGTGTGAAACACGAGTGGAAAATTTTGTTCTAGAGAGAAACACGTAAGGGAGTGTTGTGAGGTTTCTAACGTTTTCTTGCAGGAATTGATCATGTCTCATAATAGCAATAAAGATGGAAAGAGTGATGGGAGTGAAGAGGACCAACGAAATACATTCTTTACTCTTGAAGCAATGCAAAATCAGTTCAAGAGAATAGAGACTACGTTCCTTGAAATCAAAGACAAGTTCGAGCAACAAGATAGAAACTTTGAAAGACAAGATAGACTTCTTAGAACTATTAAAGCTAAATCTTCAGGGAATAATGGGGCAAGAAGAGAGAACCCTCCACTTCATAATCATTATCACTATGAGGAGGAGCAAGATGAAGATGGATTTGATGAGGAAGAGTGGTATGGAGACTGAAACAATGCAAGAGGTGGTAGAGGAGATAGAGGCTGAAATAGAGGTAAAGAGCCAATGTGTTAGAGCTTCATCAATACTTAGAGTTGGAGGACATGGTAAGCATGACTATGAAGATTGAAAAGCAATTGAAGGGAAAAAGTTTCAGCAAGGGCAATACCTTAGGATCTTGAAATTCTTGGGGTCCTAAATGGCCAAAGAAGGAGGAAAAGAGCAAGGATAAGTCCTATGATAATAAGGACAAGTCGAAGGAAAAGTGGATAGCCTCTAAAGGTGCACCTACATCTAATGATCAAAATCCTAACACTAAGCAAAGAGACATCAAATGCTTCAAGTGTTTGGGTTTGGGTCATAGAGCAAACCAATGTCTCAATAGGAAGATCATGTATTTGCGAGATGGGGTAATTGAATCAGAAGATAGTGATGGAAGTGATATGCCTGAGTTGGAGGATTGCACTGATGAAGAAGTTGAGCAACCAGTCCAAGCCGAAGCATTAGTAGTGAGGCGAGCTCTCAATGTACAAGAAAAGATAGAGCTTTAGGAACAAAGGGAGAATATATTCCACACCAGATGTTTAATTAAGGTTAAGATGTGCAGTTTAATAATTGATGGAGGCAGTTGCACCAATGTTGCAAGCACAATTTTAGTTGAGAAATTGGGGCTGCCTCTCATTAAGCACTCTAGTCCTTACAGTGGGATTGGTACTTTGGATATGTTAGTACCAATCCCACTGTAATTATGTGCATGTGTAGATACTATACAATGCATGGTACGTGTATGGTATAGTACACTATATTACATGTGTACCATTGTACTATACCATGTGTGCATATACCATGATGTACCACTATGTATATAACCACTATACACACAGATAGTACCAAACCTTATTACACGCACGTATTACACATTAATGTGCACATATGGTACATATGCTGCATGGTATACATTTACCTACATACTACTATGTTATGGGTACACATATATGGTGCGCAATGGCACCATAGTGCACATATATGAGATGCATACATATTTATACATATTATTGTACTGTATGTATGTATACTATACTAGTACATAGTTCATAATGTATATACCAACTATGATGCCATAGTTGGTTGGTATACACAGTATATGTGATACCTTGTTCCAAAAAGTTGAATCCCTAACCCCAAGGGCCCCCAGTCGCAGGCCCGACGACCACTGGAGGATTGAATCACGGTATGATCTTGGTCAACCCCCTAGCAGAGCGGTCCACTGCCTCTCGTTATCAAGAGTCGAACCTAGGACCTTGTTCCAATTGACCCTGTTAGTTGGCCAACCAAGCTACCCGTGTATGCATAGTGTATAGTGCACATATCTGCTATAGATTGTTACATTGTCACATATACACTATAATGCCACAGTGTAACTAGTATATGCACTAGTATTGTGTACCATGTGTACCTATGTGGTACCAATTGTGTGCATAAGTAACATAGTAAGGTAATAGTATATACATGGGCATGCACATATTATTATGTATAGTGCATGTGCTATATTACGTGTGGTATAGTAACATACCGTATGCATTTACTACCATGTGCACACATAGGGTATACAATGTACATGCATGCACTATGGTAACTACTATAGTTAACATAATGCATGTATAGCATAATTGATACATATAGTACACTAATGCATGGTCCTATACATGGTTATAGGTTCCAATAACTAGGTGCATATATACTAATTTAATACATGCATAATATATGAGTATTATCACATGTAACACAATGCATATGCATGGTACATATGCATGCCGTGCATTTTTATAGTACTACCATTGTGTCACATCAATTGGTACACCGTGTATATTATAGTATTGTATTGATATATGTATACAATTGTTATACATATATCTACAGGTTATGCGTACATGTACCATGCATATAATAGTAATATAGTATAATTACCATGGTACTATGTACACATACATTTTACCATATGTAGCATGTACATAGTATAATTACCATGGTATACGTGTGTACCATATATATGGCACCATAGTCACATCAACTATAGTACACAGGTATTACATTAATACACTAGTGGTGCACACCATAGTTACATGCAATGTTATGTGTACTTTGTGTACACATAACATAGCAGTATGTACCATGTACATTATTGCCATAGTACTATACACACACAATGTTTACACCATTGGGTACATGTACACTAATGACTAGTGTACCAATATGCATAGTATACATGGTACATATGCATATGCATATACTATATAGTGTGCACTTGCTACTATGCACATGTTATGTGTAGACATCATGTACCATACGTGATGCGAAACCCCGAGACCTTTAATCGTCCCTTAGAACTCGTTACCAATCAAATCAGAATTTATTTCTCAACAAAGCAATCAGGATAATATTTGTTCTTACACCCAAGAACAGTTATGACAAGAACCCAAGTTAATTTGCAGAAATCCCCTTGAACCCCAATCAGTTATGTACTCAAGAACACAAGAAATAGGAATTAAAATTGATACACAAAGATAAACTCAATTGCAATCAATAAGAACACCTTGTGCATAAACATAAAAGAAAGCAAACTCTCTCTTCAATGTTGAGAGGGAGGCGGCTGCTGGAGAGAATAAGATGGAGATCTGAATATGAGAGCCACCAAAACCCTAAAACATGCTTAATTTATACCTAAACCTAATGGATTTCGAAATGGGCTTAAGTAGAATAACAAGGGCCCATGTATTCTAACTTTAAAAGCTAAATTAAACCCATAAACCAAGTTTGAAATAGAAGAGATTAAAACCAATGTGGCCCTCTTGAAATGTGGCCCATTTCACTTGTTCTAACCCCAAAAGAGACAAATAAAACAACCCATAACAAACAAACCCAAATTTGCCCCAAAACAAACTCAAAACACAAACATCCCAAACTAGTCTGTTAGCCCAATTATGTAGACATACTTAGGTTCAGATACATTAAAGGTACTAGAAACAGCATACTCACCAGGAAAATCAACTTTGTATGCATTGTCATTGATCTTAGCAATGATTTGAAATGGTCCATCACCACGAGCATCCAATTTAGATTTTCTTTTGCAAGGAAACCGTTCCTTGCGCATGTGCACCCATACCCAATCTCCTGGTTCAAAGGTTACCATGCGTCTTCCATTGTTCACTTGGGTAGCAACTTGTTGATTTCTCTTCTCAATCCTTTCTCGTGCTTTATTGTGAATGACCTTAACCATTTCAGCCTTTTTAAGCCCATCTAAGTTAGAGATCTCACTTAAAGGAATAGGCACAAGATCCAAAGGGGTTAGTGGTTTAAAACCATACACAATCTCAAAAGGAGAAAATCCAGTAGAATGCACACTTCTATTATAAGCAAACTCAACAAATGGTGAAAGTTCTTCCCAAGTCTTTAGATTGCTTCTAATTAAAGCACGCAAAAAGGTACCAAGAGTCTTGTTTACTACTTCAGTCTGACCATCAGTTTGAGGGTGTGATGAAGTAGAAAATAACAACTTAGTCCCCAGTTTAGATCAAAGTACACGCCAAAAATGACTAAGAAACTTAACATCTCCGTCAGATACAATAGTCTTAGGAATGCCATGCAAACGTACTACCTCGCGGAAAAACAAATCGGCAATGTGAGATGCATCATCAGTTTTATGACATGGAACAAAATGAGCCATTTTAGAAAAACGATCCACTACAACAAAAACTGAATCTCATCCTTTCTTAGTCCATGGTAACCCCAAAACAAAGTCCATAGAAATATCAACCCAAGGATGAGTAGGAACAGGTAATGGCATGTATAACCCATGTGGTTGAACTCTAGACTTAGCTTGCCTACATGATATGCAACGTGAATAGATTTTCTCAAAGTCTTTGCACATATTTGGCCAAAAGAAATGCTCATGCAACATACTCAATGTCTTGTCCATACCAAAATGTCCCATGAGCCCCCCACTATGTGCTTCACGAACAAGCAATTCTCGAATTGAACTATTAGGCACACATAATTTCCCTTTCTTAAATAGAAATCCTTCATGCCTATAAAAATCATTGAATGCAGCATGTTCACAAGCAACAAACACATTTGAAAAATCAGCGTCATGTGCATACAATTCTTTCATGTGCTCCAATCCCAACAACTTAGAAGAAAGAGTTGAAATCAAAGAATACCTTCTAGAGAGTGCATCAGCTACAACATTCTCTTTTCCTTGCTTGTATTGTATCACATATGGGAAGGATTCAATGAATTCCACCCATTTCGCATGTCGCTTATTCAACTTGCTTTGCCCCTTCAGATGGCGCAATGATTCATGGTCAGTGTGAATTACAAATTCTTTAGGCAGCAGATAATGTTGCCATGTCTCTAATGACCTCACCAACGCATATAGCTCTTTGTCATAAGTTGAGTAGTTGAGTTGTGCTCCATTTAGCTTCTCACTAAAATAAGCAATTGGTCTTTTTTCCTGCATCAAAACAGCACCTATACCAATCCCGGAAGCATCACATTCTATTTCAAAAGTTAATTCAAAATTAGGAAGCCTCAAAAATGGTGCATTACTTAACTTATCCTTTAATAATGCAATTGCATGCCCTTGCTCTTTTCCCCAAATAAACCCTTTATCTTTTTTCATGATTTCAGTCAATGGGGCAGCAATTGCACTAAAATCTTTGACAAATCTCCTATAGAAACTTGCCAAACCATGAAAACTCCTTACCTCTTTAACATTCTTAGGTTTCGACCATTCATGTATAACTTTTACCTTTTCGCTATCTACTTCAATTCCTTTTGCACTCACTACATATCCCAAGAAAATGATGCGATCAATGCAAAATGTACATTTTTTCATGTTAGCATACAATTGAAATTTGTGCAACACATCAAACACACATTTTAAATGAATGACATGTTTTTCAATAGATTTGCTATACACTAGAATGTCATCAAAATAGACAACTACAAACTTGCCAATAAATTCTCGTAAAACATGGTTCATTAAACGCATAAAGGTACTTGGTGCTTTAGTTAAGCCAAATGCCATTACCAACCACTCATACAATCCATGTTTAGGTTTAAAGGCAGTTTTCCATTCATCACCCTGTTTCATTCTAATTTGGTGATAACCGCTCTTCAAGTCAATTTTAGAAAAAATGCATGCGCCATGTAACTCATCCAACATATCATCAAGTCGAGGTATAGGATGTCGATATTTTACTGTTATTTTGTTGACAGCTCTGCAATCCACACACATACGCCAACTTCCATCGTTCTTTGGTACCAACAAAACGGGTACTGCACAGGGGCTTAAGCTCTCTCTTATGTGTCCCTTCTCCAAAAGTTCTTCCACTTGCTTTTGCAATTCTTTAGTCTCCACAGGATTGCTTCGATAGGCTGGTCTATTTGGTATGGCAGCCCCAGGAATGAGATCGATTTGATGTTCAATTCCTCACAAAGGTGGTAAACCTTGAGGTAGATCATCGGGAAAGACATCACTATATTCCTGCAAAACATCAATCACAACACTAGGCAAAGTAGGGTCAAGATCGTTAGTTGAAAAAGAAGCCTCTTTATACAAAAGTACAAACATTGGCATGTTTGTCATCAAAGCTCTCTTCACATCCCTCACTTTTGCATAGAAATTCACTTTTCTTTCTTCTTTTTTCTCATTTCTGTCTTCTTTTCTCTCATTGGCTGAATTATCTTCATTCTTTTTCTCTTTAGATTTGCCTTCTGTTTTTCTCTCACTCTCCTTTTTCTCTTTCTTTTCTCTTTCTTTCTCATTTTCTTTTCTTTTTCTCTCAGCCTCTTTTTGTGCAAATTCATCATAGGATTTTTTCAAGTTGCATTTGGTCTTCAAAAATTTGTTTTGGTGTCAAAGGTAAAAGTGTATACCTTTTGCCCTCTTTCTCCACTACACACCTATTTAAATACCCATCATGCATTACTCTTCTATCCCATTGCCATGGTCTACCCAACAACATATGACTAGCTTGCATTGGAATCACATCACATGTAACTTCATCACTATACTTCCCAATAGTAAATGGCACCCTCACTTGTCTTTGGACTCTCACTTCCCCACTATTATTAAGCCACTGTAATTTGTAAGGTCTGGGATATTTAGTGGTTTCTAGTCCCAATTTATCAACAAATAATGTACTAGCCACATTCACACAACTAACCCCATCAACAATCACACTACACTCTTTCCCACTAACTAAGCATCTAGTATGAAAGATATTTTGTCGTTGGAGTCTCACTCCCTCTTGGTCTTCTTTATATTGTGCACTCAAAGCATGCCTAGTCACCATCAATCTACCCTCCATAGGCAACTCCCCATCACTACCATCCTCCAAGGAAGGCATCTCATCATCGACATCACTCTCATCGTCGGTTTCAACCTCACCACCACGCATCACCATTACTCTTTTGTTTGGGCATTGTGAAGCTATATGACCAAATCCCAAACATTTAAAACATTTGATATCTCTATTTCTGTTAATGTGAGAAGTAGAAATACCTTTGTTTTTGTTGTCGAATGGTTCTTTTGACTTGGTTTTGTCTTCTCTTTTGAATTGGGCAGCCTTGTTATCATTCCTCCAATTCGACTTCCATTGGGAATTTTGAGTCGAAATATGTGTTGGCTTGCCTCGCAATTCCCTTTCGCTTCAATTGCTTTTCTATTTTCATGGCCATATGTACCATGTCTTCTATCTCCACATAATGTTGAAGCTCTACCACATTAGCAATATCTCTGTTGAGTCCATTGAGAAACCTTGCCATGGTGGCTTCTCTATCTTCCTCCACATTTGCCCTTATCATTGCTATCTCCATCTCTTTATAGTAGTCCTCTGCACTCTTTGATCCTTGAACAAGGCTTTGCAATTTTTGATGCAATTCCCTATAATAGTGGCTAGGAACAAAACGTCTTCTCATAATGGCTTTCATCTCCTCCCATGTTTGGATAGAACGTTCTCTATTTCTCTGTCTACTCATAATCAATTGGTCCCACCACACAATGGCATACTCACTAAACTCTACGGCAGCAAGCTTTACCTTCTTTTCTTCTGAGTAATTATGACACTAAAAAATGAGCTCCACCTTTCTTTCCCATTCCATGTATGCCTCAGGATCATTTTTGCCCAGAAATGATGGATTTTTCATTTTGATACTTCCTAGGTTTCTGTCAAGATCATTTCGACCCCTCCTTGCTCCTCCATAGTTTCTACCTTCATTTATCATGGTGGCTTGATCATCAAGCTCTTCATTATATTCATCTGCAATTGGACGTGTTGGTTGTCTTCTCGGACTTGGAACATGTTGGCCAGAACCCTTGTCAATTCTTTCACTCATGTCCCTCATCATGATTTGCATTCTTTGGATCTCTTGTTGCATGGCTTTTAGAATGAAAGCTTGATCTTGTTTCTCAACCCCACTTTCTAGAGAATCCATGGCCAATCTGAAAATTTCAACAAGGATAACAAAAAAGTATTCCTCACAAACACTCCCTCACGTGTTTACTCTCGAAGTAACGACACACCTCTCGTGTTTTCACTCAAACTTGGCTTTTTCCCTCTTTTGAGCTCACACACTCTTGCCTTTTACCACTCAAGCAATCTTTGAATGTTTATACTTAAGGGACAAATCAAACAGCAATCAGATATCTTAATGCAACCAATTTTAATTGAGAATTTGCAAGGAAAAACCTAAACAAAGAAGGAAAACATGCGAAATACTAGAAGCAAAAATGACGCAAACAACAAAACTGAAAGCACACACTTGAATTACCAATAAGTGTATGATGATTTTTTTTTTCTTTTGTAAGGCAGCAATGAATCAATATTACAGGCTTTCTAATGTAATAGATGCAAATGGGCAGATTCAATAACAGAAAACTAAAGGATGCAAGCAAATGGGAGATAGATTGTTATAAAGGAATTTTTGGATGGATTGACTACCAATGATACAGGTAAAGTAAAGGATTGCTTGACTTTATAAAAGAAAGGATTCAAGACTGACTCAAGCAAGGATTTGCTCCATAGGCCAAAATCAAGCATTTTGAGATACTTGTTACAGGAACGAAGTCCTATACTGTCAAGTAGAGTAACGACCAAGAACGCGAAAGAGCTTTATAACAAATTAGAGTAAGGGCACGCTAAGACTTTCCTTTTATCACTCAAAACACTCAAACAAAAACAAAATGTAAAGTATGGATTTGGCCAGCAACTAAACTCAATTGAAAAGAATTAGAAACGAACAGTACCAAAATTTCGCTATTTATACCTAAACTATTCTGAAATTTCAAACACCCAAACAGCAGCTATAATCATGTTTTCCCTTGAACTTTTAATGTTTTCCAGAAGATTTGAAACCTACAAAAATCGAAAATAACAGTTGTTCAGCTCAATTGCTCAATTTTGTAAATGTAAGATATGGAAATTTTATGTTTGAAACAAACAGCCTATAAGAACGATTTTTTTTGTTTTTCAATCAAAACGGAATAAATACTTACTTGATTGGAACCAATGCTCTGATACCAAATGATGCGGAACCCCGAGACCTTTAATCGTCCCTTAGAACTCGTTACCAATCAAATCAGAATTTGTTTCTCAACAAAGCAATTAGGATAATATTTGTTCTTACACCCAAGAACACTTATGATAAGAACCCAAGTTAATTTGCAGAAATCCCCTTGAACCCCAATCAGTTAAGTACTCAAGAACACAAGAAATAGGAATTAAAATTGATACACAAAGATAAACTCAATTGCAATCAATAAGAACACCTTGTGCATAAACATAAAAGAAAGCAAACTCTCTCTTCAATGTTGAGAGGGAGGTGGCTGCTAGAGAGAATAAGATGGAGATCTGAATAGAGAGCCACCAAAACCCTAAAACATGCTTAATTTATACCTAAACCTAATGGATTTCGAAATGGGCTTAAGTAGAATAACAAGGGCCCATGTATTCTAACTTTAAAAGCTAAATTAAACCCATAAACCAAGTCTGAAATAGAAGAGATTAAAACCAACGTGGCCCTCTTGAAATGTGGCCCATTTCACTTGTTCTAAACCCAAAAGAGACAAATAATACAACCCACAACAAAAAAACCCAAATTTGACCCAAAACAAGCTCAAAACACAAACACCCCAAACTAGTCTGTTAGCCCAATTATGTAGACATACTTAGGCTCCAAAACATTTCCATATATGGACTTGCCATACTTGGATAGCCCACTTTCAACATGGTTTTGCACATAAGTTTGGAGTTGCTCCTTCAGACGCTTTGCTCGGGACCTTGTGACTGGACCGACAAAACTTTCAATCATATAATTGTATGTACATAATGTGGTACACATATATACCATGTGCACACTATCACTATAGTTATGTATGTACACATGCAAATAATGTAATATAATACAAGGTACACTATTATACCATTGCATTTGTCGCACTACTATATGCATGGTGCATATGCATTACCATGTGTCCATCATAGTTATGGATGCATACACGAAATAAGTAAACAATTTACATTTTTACTTATTGTACATGCATGTTACCATAACAATGGTAACATACATAACTAGTGATACGGCAACAACCTAAAATCAATGTCTAGATCACCTCCGTTTCAATGATTGTTCTCAAACCTAAATTCAATCAATCTAACAAGACCCTTCACCGCCAAAACAGCAAGGATTTGGTAACAAAGAGTATAAAGATTGTAGGAATTGAATAAACGCCACAAGTTAGAACTTACTTGATAAGTTAAATCAATCCTTAAGGTAAAACAAGCAAGAATCTGAATTGTCTCTTGAAGAATGTTTTATAATTTTTATTCATCTCTTATAAACTCGTGTTCATGGCTAAAGCCCAAAATATCAAAAAGGCCTTCTGGAAACAAATCTGCCCAAGAACAAATCCCACATGGATTTGGGCTTCAAAACTAATTAAAGAAGTCCACTTGCCCTTTATAAGATAAAATAAGCCCAAGCCCATTGATTAGACTTGTGCTTGTGAAAATGAGCTAAGTGTTAGCCCTCTTGATTTGATGCCTCCAATGTGCACACACACTTAGGTGTCTTCCTAAGCTCTTCCCCAAGCTTGATCAACAAAACTTCTTGAAGTTCTTGTGCAACAAAAGCTTGTACATAAATCTGAAATTGTGTTTTGAGCTTGTTGGAGCGTGACCTTGTAATTGGACCCATTGGCATCCTCAAGTCTCCATTGCCTTGGTGAGTTGTATCATTTCCTCCCTCCTCAAAAGGATTCGTCCTCGAATCAAGACCTACATTATCAAAGGGAGATAAATCAGAAACATTAAAAGTAGCACTAACACTATACTCACCTAGCAAATCCACCCTGTAGGCATTGTCATTGATGCGTTCAAGCACTTGAAAGGACCATCCCCTCTAGGATCAAGCTTAGACTTCCTTTGTTTAGGAAATCTCTCCTTCCTAAAGTGCACCCAAACCCAATCTCTATGTTCAAGCTTCATCACCCTATGCCCTTGATTGGCTCTTTGAGCATACTTCTTATTCTTTTCCTCAATATGCTGCCTTGCTTTCTCATGTATTGTCTTAACCAATTCGGCCATTTGCTGCCCAGCTACATTAACAATCTCATTCAATGGAGCTGCAATGGAACTAAAATCTTTCACAAACCTCCTATAGAAACTAGCAAGTCCATGAAAAGATCTCACCTGAGTAACACTTGTAGGTCTCGGCCACTCCCTAATTGCCTTGACCTTTTCTTGGTCCACCTCGATTCCATTAGAAGAAACAACATAACCAAAAAATATGACATGATCCATGCAAAATGTACACTTCTTTAACTTAGGATACAACTTTTCTACCCTAAGTGTGATGGCAGACCCAATAGGAACTTGTCCTAGAGAACCTTCAACAAGATGGAACTATGCTCGGGAGTAGATAGAATCAAGCAAACACATGGAATCACAAGAAACCAAAGTTGAAAAGATAGAAACAGAACACAAAGAAAATGGGAGGTGAGAAGAATGTTGATCGATGAAAAGAACCCTAAAAGAACTTGTCTCTTAGAACTCTAGCAAGAATGTTGGTCAATGGAAAGAACCCTATGAGGAAACTAAATAAACTTATAAAGGTGTTGACTAGATCACCTTATTTAGAGGAAACAAAAAAGGAAACTAAATAAAATGTGATCTCAACATGTTGGACCATAGGGATCACGTCCATATCCTTATTTTTAAGTGGCACATGCTTGTCACATGGTACTTTAAGTGAGTTCTCCCAATTGGACTCCATGTGGGCCTTTGGACACTTTATGTGGGGCTTCAAGGAGTAAGACAATGCTTCTTGGACCTTTATGAGATGAAATCTGACTCAACAATATGGGCTCTATCTCTTGAAGGTCTTGGATTAAACACTTCATTGCTTTGGCCCTAGCTCTTGTCATTGGGCCTCCAACATCTTGTAATGGATCTTTAGGAACATTAGACTTGAATGTTGGGCCTTTGATTTGGGAATTTCGTTCATCCCCTTGCCTTGAATATTTAGACTTCAAAGCTGATCCAATTTCAGCTCCTAAGCCTCCTTTTGCAAGCTCATGTCCATGCAAGTCACGTCCTAGGCTTCCTTGAGGCGAATCACGCCATGGATGCTTCTCTTCTTGTCTTTCACATGCCCATGGTTCTTCATCATTCCCTCCCTTCTCGAAAAGATTCGTCCTCAAATCTGCAACATCAAAGAGGGATAAATCAGATACATTGAATGTAGCACTCACATTACTATAGGAGCTAGGCAAATCAATTTTATAAGCATTATCATTAATCCTTTCTAAAACTTGAAAAGGGCCATCTCCTCTTGGTTGTAGCTTAGATTTCCTTTTTTTTGGAAACCTCTCCTTTCTCAAGTGCACCCAAACCCAATCACCAGGTTCAAATATGACACGCCTTCGACTTTTATTAGCTTGCTTTGCATATTGTTCATTTCTCCTCTCAATGTTGGCTCTAACTTTAGCATGCAACTCTTGAACAAATTTAGCTTTTTTCATACCGTCAAAGTTAGTAAACTCATCAGAAGGCAATGGAAGAATTTGCAAAGGAGTCAAAGGATTAAACCCATAAACAATCTCAAAAGGAGAAAATTGAGTAGAAGAATGAAGAGCACGATTATAAGCAAACTCAATGTGTGGGAGACACTTTTCCCAATTCTTCAAGTTCTTTTGGATGATCGCACGCAACAATGTTATCAAAGTTCTATTTACCACTTCAGTTTGACCATCCGTTTGAGGATGTGCAACAGTAGAAAACAAGAGTTTAGTGCCAAGTTTATTCTATAGAGTTCTCCAAAAGTGACTAAGAAATTTCACATCTCTATCACTCACAATAGTCTTTGGCAACCCATGCAATCTTACAACCTCTTTAAAGAACAAGTCAGCAACATGAACAGCATCATTGGTTTTAGAACAAGCAATAAAGTGAGCCATCTTTCTAAATCGATCAACCACCACAAAGATACTATCCTTTCCACTAGATGATCCAGGCAATCCAAGCACAAAGTCTATAGATAAATCAACCCAAAGATGAGAGGGGACGGGTAATGGAGAATATAAACCATGTGATTGAACCTTAGATTTTGCATGCCTACAAGTAATACATTTAGCACAAATAGAAACAACATCCTTTCTCATGTTAGGCCAATAAAAATGTTCATGCAAAAGATCTAAAGTTTTCTCAACACCAAAGTGACCCATCAATCCACCTCCATGTGTCTCTCTAACAAGTAATTCATGCATAGAGAAAGATGGAATGCAAAGTTTATCGTTTTTGAATAGAAATCCATCAAATCTATAGAAATTATCATTACCATGTTTTTCACAAGATTTCCAAATTTCTGCAAAGTCACAATCAGATTCAAACATGCCTTTCAACATCTCAAAACCAAGTAATCTAGCATGCATAGAGCTAAGAAGAGAGTATCTCCTAGAAAGAGCATCAGCCACAATGTTTTCTTTCCCTTGTTTATGTTTAATAA
This sequence comes from Erythroxylum novogranatense, assembly GCA_029891385.1. Lineage (NCBI taxonomy): Eukaryota > Viridiplantae > Streptophyta > Magnoliopsida > Malpighiales > Erythroxylaceae > Erythroxylum > Erythroxylum novogranatense. The sequence continues at coordinate 59,303,485 of CM057226.1, read as the reverse complement.
CATAAGGAAAAGTTTCAACAAATTCCAACCACCTAGCATGTCTCTTGTTCAATTGATACAACTCACCAAGGCAATGGAGACTTGAGGATGCCAATGAGTCCAATTACAAGGTCACACTCGAACAAGCTCAAAGCACAATTTCAGATTTATGTACAAGCTTTTGTTTCACAAGAACTTCAAGAAGTTTTTTTGATCAAGCTTGGGGAAGAACTTAGGAAGACACCTAAGTGTGTGTGCACATTGGAGGCATCAAACCAAGAGGGCTAAAAGTTAGCCAATTTTCACAAGCACAAGTTTAATCAATGGGCTTGGGCTTATTTTATCTTATAAAGGGCATGTGGACTTCTTTTAGGCTTTTTCATGGGCTGATTTGCATTAAGTGTGCATGTGTTTCATTAAAAAAGTCATGTGCATGTTTTATTTTAAGGAACCAAGCTTGTGGGCCTAGTTTAAAAGCCCAATTCGCCCCTCTTAAGTTAGTCTTCTATTTTTGTGGTTTTCTTATCCTATTTGGACTAGGACTAGTCAATTTTAATTAGTTTTGAAGCCTAAATCCATGTGGGATTTGTTCTTGGATAGATTTGTTTCAAGAAGGCCTTTTTATATTTTGGGCTCTCTTTAGGTTTTTTAGATTATCTTTGTTAGGGTTTACATTGCAAAGGGTATTTAAACCCTTGCTTTAGACATGAACACGAGTTTTTAGAGAGATCAATAAAATTAGAAAGCATTCTTCTAGAGAAAATTGAGATTCTTGCTTGTTTTACTTTAAGGATTGATTCAACTTATCAAGTAAGTTCTAACTTGTAGCGTTAATTCAATTCCTACAATCTTTATACTCTTTGTTACCAAATCTATGCTGTTTTGGAGGTGAAGGGTCTTGTTAGATTGATTAAATTTAGGTTTGGGAACAATCATTGAAACGGAGGTGATCTAGACATTGTTTCTAGGTTGTTGCCGTATCATCTTTGGTATTAGAGCCTAGGTTTTAAATTCAATCTTTATCTTTAATTTTCTGTTTATTCCTGGAGGCTATGCAACATCAATTCCAAAGGATTGAGAACATGTTCAGGGATGTCAGTGGTAAATTCGATAGACAAGATCAAGCCATTAGGAATTTACAAAGAGAGGCTTCATCTAATGGTGCAACAAGGAGGCAAAATGCTAGGGAGCCAACCCCTGTGCGCTATGATTATGAAGATGAATATGATGATGGGGGAGATGAAGAAGATTGGCATAGGGCCAGATTGATACGGAAACCCCCAAGAAAACAAGATTCTTGAAACCCCCTAATCCTATTGAATCAAAACCCCAATCTTTCTATTCTAAGAACATGCTAGTTCAAACCCAATTATACGAAATTGAGACCCAAACCCAAAGAAAATTGAAGAATTGAACACGTCACAAGTGATTACCTTGATAAGTGATGCAATCCTTGAAGTAACAATAAGAAGAACACACCTTACTTGAAGAGAACTCCCAATTTCGTTAATCAACCAAAATCTAATGTTTACAAGGGTAAAATAAGGTATTTATACCCTTGCCCACGACCTAAACCTAAAAGGAATAGGTTACAAGACCCTTTAATGCCAAAACAAGCCTAATCCTAACTAGTTTAGGAGTCTATAGCCCAATAAAGCAATCTGATCCTATTCCACTTAGGATTGGGCTAAACTAACTTAAATAAGACCAAAATAACTTAAATAAACCTAAGGGAGGTGGATGGGCCTAATGGATTACTCTACTTAGGCCCATACACTTGGTTGTCCAAAACTAGTTTTAAATAAACTAAGGCAAATACTAATAAATACCTAGCCCATAACAAGTCTCTTTGGGCCTAATAAACAAAGGATAAATAACAAGTCCAATGTACTAAAATAAGTCCATAAGAATAATTGAACTTGTCTTGAAATTTGGCTAAGTATTATCCCCTCCACATGCCCTCTCTAGAAGAATCACAGGCTTGACTACTCCACTTGAATTCTTCACGGATGGTTCAGTCTTGTCATCAAGGTGAGATGTAATGTGACTTTGAACAAACCCTTGAAGTGCTTGTTTAAGCCTTGCTGCACGTTGTCTTGTAGTTGGTCCACTTGGCAAAGTAAGCTTGTCTTGATGTGTTGCACCTTGATCTCCATTGCCATGGCTTCTTGTATCACAGATTTGGTGGAAGAGGGGGACGGTATGATAGAGGAAGAGGAAGAGGTTATAGAGGCCGAGACAATGCAAGGGGAGAAGACAGGGTCGAGCGTGTGGATAGAAACTTGGGCAATATCAAGATGAAAATACCATCTTTCCAAGGTAAGAATGATCCAAAAGCTTACTTAGAATGGGAAAGAAAGGTGGAGATGATTTTTGAATGCCATAACTATTATGTGGAGAAGAAGGTGAAGCTTGCTGCCGTAGAATTTCATGATTATGCACTTATTTGGTGGGATCAGCTTGTTTTGAACAAAAGAAGGAATGGAGAGGATCCTATTGATACTTGGGCTGAAATGAAGAGGGTCATGAAGAAGAGATTTGTGCCTAGTTACTTCTATAGGGAGCTCCGTCAAAGGCTCCAAACCTTGAGACAAGGCACCAAAAGTGTAGAAAAGTACCATAAGGAGATGGAGATAACCATGATTAGGGCTGGTTTGAACAAAGACATTGCCAATGTTATTGAATTGCACCATTATGTGGAGTTAGAGGAGATGGTGAATATGGCCATGAAGGTGGAGAGGCAATTCAAGTACAAAAGCTCCAACAAGGCTTCTTACCCAAGCTCTACTACAAATTGGAACTCGAAATGGTCTAAGAAGAATGAGAAGGACAAAGACAAGCTAAAGGAAGAGAAGAACAAGGCATATCCAAAAGGTACTTTTAAAACTCCAAGTTCTTCTAGTTCCAATTCTGAAAAGCATAGGACTATTAAATCCTTTAAATGTCTTGGTGTTGGTCATATTGCTTCTCAATGCCCAAACAAGAAAACAATGTTTGTGAGAGGAGGAGAAGTTGAGTCTGAGGAGGAAGAAGATGATTTGACTTCCATGCCTGAGTTGGAAGATTGTTCTGATGTGGAAGTTAAGGATGCACCTAGGGGTGAATTACTTGTTACTAGGCGAGTTTTGAATGCTCAAGTGAAGAAAGATGGAATTGAGCAAAGGGAAAATATTTTTCATTCCAGATACCTAGTAAATGAGAAGATTTGTAGCCTGATCATTGATGGGGGAAGCTGCACTAATGTGGCTAGTACATTGATGGTAGAAAAACTAGGGTTGGAGTGCTTGAAGCACCCTAGGCCGTATAGACTACAATGGCTGAATGACATGGGGAAAATCAAGGTAAATAAACAAGTCCTTGTATCTTTCTCCATTGGAAACTATTCTGATCAAGTACTTTGTGATGCTGTACCTATGCATGCTAGTCATTTGTTGCTCGGTCGACCTTGGCAATATGATAGAAGAGTGTTACATGATGGTTTTAAGAATAGGTATTCATTTACTATGGGAGATCAGAAATTTGTTCTTGCTCCATTGGCACCAAAAGAGGTATATGAGGAGCAAATGTAATTAAAAAGGAGTATGGAGGCAATGCAACAAAGACAGGATGAAAAACTTCAAGAAAAATATGATAATACAAAAATTGAGGGGAAGGATGAGAACCTTGCAAAAGGGGAGCAGAAACCTAAATCAAAAGAAAAGAGAGAAAGCGAGGCCGAGAGTGAGAGAAGAAAAGTGGGGAATGAGGCCTCAAAAGAAATTCAATTAAAAGGCCCAAATGAGAGAGAGGGCAGAAAGAAACAAAACTTCTATGCATAAGTGAGAGATGTAAGGGTTGCTTGTGTGGAAAGGAGATGTTTGTTTGTACTTTTGTACAAGTAAGCTCGTTTTAATGAATCTGACCTTGACCCTTGTTTGCCTAGTAGTGTTGTTTCTCTTTTGCAGGAGTACGGAGATGTTTTCCCTGAGGAGTTACCTAAGGAATTGCCACCTATTAGAGGAATAGAACATCAAATTGACTTCATGCCTGGGGCACAGATTCCAAAAAGACCAGCTTATAGGGCTAATCCTGAAGAAACTAAGGAACTCCAAAAGCAAGTGGAAGAATTGCTACAAAAGGGACACATCAGGGAGAGTCTTAGTCCTTGTGTCGTGCCAGTGATATTGGTTCCAAAGAAGGATAGGAGTTGGTGCATGTGTGTGGATTGCAGAGCTGTTAACAAGATAACGGTAAAGTATCGCCATCCTATACCTAGATTAGATGATATGATTGATGAATTGCATGGTGCATGTGTGTTTACCAAAATTGATCTTATGAGTGGTTACAATCAGATTAGAATGAAAATTGGTGATGAATGGAAAACTGCTTTTAAAACAAAACATGGTTTATATGAGTGGCTTGTGATGCCTTTTGGCTTAACTAATGCTCCTAGTACATTTATGCGTTTGATGAATCATGTTTTGAGGTCATTTATTGGTAAGTTTGTTGTGGTATATTTTGATGACATATTGATCTATAACAAAAGCATTAATGAGCATATTGAGCATCTTAGGCTTGTGTTAGATGCAGTTAGGGTAGAAAAGTTGTATGCTAAGTTAAAGAAGTGTACATTATGCATGGATCGTGTCATATTTCTTAGTTAATTTGTTTTTTCTAATGGAATTGAGGGGGACCAAGAAAAGGTCAAGGCAATTAGGGAGTGGCCGAGACCTATAAGTGTTACTCAGGTGAGATCTTTTCCATTGCAGCTCCATTGACTGAGATTGTTAGAAAGGAGGTAGGATTTAGGTGGGGACAGGCGCAGGAAATTGCTTTTAACACTTTGAATGAAAAACTTTGTTCTGCACCTATTTTGAGTTTACCTGATTTTTCTTCTACTTTTGAGATTGAATGTGATGCCTCTGGGATAGGTATTGGTGCTATTTTATTGCAGGGAAGGCATCCCATTGCCTATTTTAGTGAGAAGTTGAATGGTGCTCAAATGAAGTATTCCACTTATGACAAGGAGCTATATGCATTGGTAAGAGCTCTACAAACTTGGCAACATTATCTATGGCCAAAGGAATTCGTGATTCACACTGATCATAAGAGTTTGAAGCATCTTAAGGGCCAAGTTAAGTTAAATAAAAGACATGCTGATGAAGAACCATGGGCATGTGAAAGACAAGAAGAGAAGCATCCATGGCGTGATTCGCCTCAAGGAAGCCTAGGACGTGACTTGCATGGACATGAGCTTGCAAAAGGAGGCTTAGGAGCTGAAATTGGATCAGATTTGAAGTCTAAATATTCAAGGCAAGGGGATGAACGAAATTCCCATATCAAAGGCCCAACATTCAAGTCTAATGTTCCTAAAGATCCATTACAAGATGTTGGAGGCCCAATGACAAGAGCTAGGGCCAAAGCAATGAAGCAAGCATTGAATTGTTTAATACAAGACCTTCAAGAGATAGAGCCCATATTGTTGAGTCAGATTTCATCTCATAAAGGTCCAAGAGGCATTGTCTTATTCCTTGAAGCCCAACATAAAGTGTCCAAAGGCCCACATGGAGTCCAATTGGGAGAACTCACTTAAAGTACCATGTGACAAGCATGTGCCACTTAAAAATAAGGATATGGACGTGATCCCTATGGTCCAACATGTTAAGATCACATTTTATTTAGTTTCCTTTTTTGTTTCCTCTAAATAAGGTGATCTAGTCAACACCTTTATAAGTTTATTTTGTTTCCTTTTAGGGATTGATTTGTTTCCTTTTATTTAGTATCTTCTTTAGGACATTAAGTTAGGAAATTTTCCCTATAAATAGGCACCCTCTATGTACTTTGAAAGAGGTCTTTGATTCAGAAATAATATTGAGAGCTTTCTTGCTTTCTTTGTATTCTTTGAGAATACTTGACTTATCAAAGGAGTGGTTTTCCTTTGTGGCGTCTTAAGGTTAGAGTTCTAAGAGACAAGTTCTCTTAGGGTTCTTTCCATTGACCAACATTCTTGCTAGAGTTCTAAGAGACAAGTTCTCTTAGGGTTTTTCATCGATCAACATTCTTCTCACCTCCCATTTTCTTTGTGTTCTATTTCTATCTTTTCAACATTGTTTCTTGTGATTCCATGTGTTTGCTTGATTCTATCTACTCCCGGGCATAGTTTCATCTTGTTGAAGGTTCTCTAGGACATATTCCTATTGGGTCTGCCATCATTTGGTATCAGAGCGCTTTGGTTGCTAGATAACTATCCTTTTGTTGTTTCTTTTTCGTTATTCATTTCTGTCCATTTTTGCGTCTACTAGTTCGTGTACCTATTTGCTTGAGTTTTGGCAAAATAATAGGAATTTCTTCAAGTTCAAAATCTCTTCTTTATTTTCGCCTTGGGATCACTCAAATCCAAGCTTTCTAGAGCAAGTTACACAAAATCTAAATTGAGAGCATCCACTTCGAAAAAAAGTAGAAGTCAAAAAAGAAAAAAATTGTCGAAAAAAAGAAACAAAAAAAGTAGAAGTGAAAAAATTCGTCAAAAAAAGAAAAAATCGACAAAAAAAAGATAGAAAAAAGAAAACAATCGAGTGTGTGATGCAAGTTTTAGAGAAGTGGAGTCCAAGTTTGCTACTTTCCTAATTGCAAGTACTTTCCTATCTTGTATTGCTTGGAACTTGCCATATTACTTTCCTATTTGCTTCACTTTCCTATCTTGTATTGCTTGGAACTTGATTGCTTTCCTATTTGCTTCACTTCCTTATTTCAGCCACTTTCCTATTTTATTTTTCGCTTCCTATTTCATTTCTTCCTTATTAATCTTTCCTTAGCTTCAAGTTTGACTTTCCAAGGTAATCACTTCCTTAATTCATTCCTTATACTATTTTTCACACTCTATTTCCCTTTTGGATTCTTTGAGAATTTTATCTTTGGATTCTAATCTTAGTGTCACTTGGTTTGATTACTTCTATTTGATTGTGTCTTGTTTCAATAAGAATACTATAAAAAGCAAGTTAAGTGGAAAAGGCAAGAGTGTTTACATTATAGAAAAAGCCAATTTTTGTGTGAAACACGAGTTGTTTGACTTCCGTTGAGTGTATACACGTGAGGGAGAGTGGTAAGGTCCATTTTTTTTTTGTTGTTCGCTAACATTTTAGAATGCATAAATATGTCTCAAGAAGATGAATCAGCTGAGCAAGATCTTAAAGTCTTTATGAAGGCTGTGCAAGACCAATTCCAGAGGTTGAATGCTAGGTTGGATGACATCCAATCCACGTCAAACTCCAAAGGTCCTAGAAGAGTGTTCTATGGAGAAGATGAAGATGTGCAATCCGATGATGAAGGCCCCAACATTAGGAGAGGTAGACAAGCTTCTTCTCGTAATGAACTGGAAAACATAAAACTGAAAATCCCTTCCTTTCACGGGAAAAATGATCCTGAATTATATTTAGAGTGGGAGAGGAAAATTGAACATGTATTTAAGTGTCATACATATAGTGAAGAGAAAAAGATAAAACTTGCTGTCGTTGAATTGTGTGACTATGCTAGTATTTGGTGGGATCAATTGCAAATAAATAGAAGACGAAATCTTGAAAGACCAATCCGTACATGGCAAGAAATGAAAGCCATCATGAGAAAGCGCTTTGTTCCAAGTCATTACTATCGAGACTTGTTCAAGCGACTACAAAGATTGAGGCAAGGATCTATGAGTGTTGAAGAGTACCACCAAGAGATGGAGATCATCATGATTAGGGCCAATGTTGAGGAAGACATGGAAGCTACCATGAGAAGATTTCTTGATAGTTTGCGCCCTGAAATTGTTTCCATTGTAGAACTGCAAAATTTTCTTGACATGGATGAGTTGTTACATAAGGCCATTATGGTAGAAAAGCAATTAAAGATCCAAAATGGTGCTGGGTCGAGTTCTTGGAAGAAAACCTTGAAGGAGTCCAAAACTTCATTCAAATCCAAAGGAGACATTCAGCCAAAAGAAGAAAGTAAGCCTAAATTCTCTACTCCAAATCCTAAGGGTAAACATGACTCTAAACCCTCTTCTTCTTCTAATCCTTCTTATAAAGTTAAGTGCTTTAAATGTCAAGGTTTTGGTCATATTGCTTCTCAATGCCCTAACAAAAGAACTATGATTTTACTTGAGAATGGTGATGTTGCTAGTGAAAGTAGTGACAAATGATGACTATGATGATGTGGCTCCATTGACGGATGCTTCCGATGTTGATTGTGATGCTGAGGTTGGTGAAGCACTTGTGGCTAGGCGTGCTCTTAATATCCAACCAAAAGAAGATCTTGATGAAGAGCAACGTGAGCACATCTTTCATACAAGGTGTCTCATTAACGGTAAAGTTTGTAGCATGATCATAGATGGTGGAAGTTGTACCAATGTTGCTAGTACTTTACTCGTTGACAAGCTTAATTTGCCTATTTTGAAACATCCTAGACCATATAAATTACAATGGTTAAATGATTGTGGTGAGGTGAAAGTCACCAAACAAGTGATGGTTGCATTTTCTGTTGGTAAGTATCATGATGAGATTTTATGTGATGTTGCACCAATGTATGCCGGACATGTTTTGCTTGGTAGGCCATGGCAATTTGATAGAAAAGTTAGGCATGATGGATATAAAAATTGTTATTCTTTTCCTTTTCATGGTAAAAATATGGTGTTGAAACCTCTTAGGCCCATTCAAGCTTATGAGGATCAAGTGAGGATTGAGAAAGAATGCAAATTGAAGGCAAAAGAAAAGAAAGAGAGAGACGTCGAAAAGAAAGAAAAAGGGAGAGAAAGTAAAATGAGTGAAAAAATGAAGAAAGAGAGTGACTTTATTTGCTGGAAAAGTGAGATCAAAAGAGCTTTAAAATGTGAAGAATCTTATATACTTTTATATAAAGATGTTTTCTTAACTATTAATGAGCTTGATCCATCTTTGTCGTCTAGTGTTTTGTCTTTGTTGCAGGACTTCAACGACTTATTTCCGGAGGACATTCCTGATGGATTGCCCCCTTTGAGAGGCATTGAGCAATCGTATAGACTTCCTTCCGGGGCTTCAATTCAATAGGCCTGCGATAGAGCCAATCCGGAAGAAACTAAGGAGATCCAAAGACAAGTTGAAGAGCTTATGAAAAGGGCTTTGTGAGAGAAAGCTTGAGCCCGTGTCTTGTGCCGCTTATACTTGTTCCTAAGAAAGGTGGCAAATGGAGAATGTGTGTTGACTGTAGAGCCATCAATAAAATCACGGTGAAATATCGTTACCCTATCCCTCGTTTAGATGATATGCTTGATGAGTTGCATGGTGCTTGTATATTTTCAAAAATTGATCTTAGAAGTGGGTATCATCAAATTCGCATGAAAAAGGGTGATGAGTGGAAAACTGCTTTCAAAACTAAGTTTGGGTTGTATGAGTGGTTAGTTATGCCTTTTGGCTTGACTAATGCACCTAGTACTTTCATGAGTTTGATGAATCATGTGTTTCGTCCTTTTATTGGAAAGTATGTGGTCGTCTATTTTGATGATATTCTAGTGTATTCTAGGAGTTTAGACGAACATGTTAAACACTTGAATGATGTGTTTGAACTTTTAATAGAAAATAAGCTTTACGCCAATTTAGAAAAATGTTCCTTTTGCATGGATACTGTTGTGTTTCTTGGTTTTATTGTAGGTGCTAAAGGACTTCAAGTTGATGAAGAGAAAGTGAAAGCAATTAGAGAATGAGGTTCGAAGCTTCCATGGCTTGGCTAGCTTCTATCGGAGATTTGTGAAGGATTTCTCTACCATTGCAGCCCCTTTGAATGAATTGGTAAAAAAGAATGTGATTTTTAAATGGGGTGATTCACAAGAGGTTGCTTTTAATAGCTTGAAAGAAAAATTGACCAATGCTCCTCTTCTTATTCTTCCTGATTTTTCTAAAGTTTTTGAGGTTGAATGTGATGCTTCTGGAATAGGCATTGGTGCTGTTTTAATGCAAGATTCTAAACCCATTGCTTATTTTAGTGAAAAACTAAGTGGTGCTGCTTTGAATTACTCCACTTATGATAAAGAGTTGTATGCTTTAAAAAGGTCTTTAGAGACTTGGCAACATTACTTGTGGCCAAAAGAATTTATCATTCACTCTGATCATGAAAGTTTGAAATTTCTAAAGTCCCAAGGTAAATTGAACAAGAGACATGCTAGGTGGTTGGAATTTATTGAAACTTTTCCTTATGTTATTAAACATAAACAAGGGAAAGAAAACATTGTGGCTGATGCTCTTTCTAGGAGATACTCTCTTCTTAGCTCTATGCATGCTAGATTACTTGCTTATAATCGTGCTCTTCATTCTTCTACTCAATTTTCTCCTTTTGAGATTGTTTATGGGTTTAATCCTTTGACTCCTTTGGAAATTCTTCCATTGCCTTCTAATGAGTTTACTAACTTTGACGGTATGAAAAAAGCTAAATTTGTACAGGAGTTGCATGCTAAAGTTAGAGCCAACATTGAGAAGAGAAATGAACAATATGCAAAGCAAGCTAATAAAAGCCAAGGCGTGTCATATTGAACCTGGTGATTGGGTTTGGGTGCACTTGAGAAAGGAGAGGTTTCGAACAAAGGAAATCTAAGCTACAATCAAGAGGAGATGGCCCTTTTCAAGTTTTAGAAAGGATTAATGATAATGCTTATAAAATTGATTTGCCTAGCTCCTATGGTAATGTGAGTGCTACATTCAATGTATCGATTTATCCCTCTTTGATGTTGCAGATTTGAGGACTAATCTTTTGAGGAGGAGGAAAGATGAAGAACCATGGGCATGTGTAAGACAAGAAGAGAAGCATCCATGGCGTGATTCGCCTCAAGGAAGCCTAGGACGTGACTTGCATGGACATGAGCTTGCAAAAGGAGGCTTAGGAGCTGAAATTGGATCAGATTTGAAGTCTAAATATTCAAGGCAAGGGGATGAACGAAATTCCCATATCAAAGGCCCAACATTCAAGTCTAATGTTCCTAAAGATCCATTACAAGATGTTGGAGGCCCAATGACAAGAGCTAGGGCCAAAGCAATGAAGCAAGCATTGAATTGTTTAATCCAAGACCTTCAAGAGATAGAGCCCATATTGTTGAGTCAGATTTCATCTCATAAAGGTCCAAGAGGCATTGTCTTATTCCTTGAAGCCCAACATAAAGTGTCCAAAGGCCCACATGGAGTCCAATTGGGAGAACTCACTTAAAGTACCATGTGACAAGCATGTGCCACTTAAAATAAGGATATGGACGTGATCCCTATGGTCCAACATGTTAAGATCACATTTTATTTAGTTTCCTTTTTTGTTTCCTCTAAATAAGGTGATCTAGTCAACACCTTTATAAGTTTATTTTGTTTCCTTTTAGGGATTGATTTGTTTCCTTTTATTTAGTATCTTCTTTAGGACATTAAGTTAGGAAGTTTTCCTTATAAATAGGCACCCTCTATGTACTTTGAAAGAGGTCTTTGATTCAGAAATAATATTGAGAGCTTTCTTGCTTTCTTTGTATTCTTTGAGAATACTTGACTTATCAAAGGAGTGGTTTTCCTTTGTGGCGTCTTAAGGTTAGAGTTCTAAGAGACAAGTTCTCTTAGGGTTCTTTCCATTGACCAACATTCTTGCTAGAGTTCTAAGAGACAAGTTCTCTTAGGGTTGTTTTCATCGATCAACATTCTTCTCACCTCCCATTTTCTTTGTGTTCTGTTTCTATCTTTTCAACTTTGTTTCTTGTGATTCCATGTGTTTGCTTGATTCTATCTACTCCCGGGCATAGTTTCATCTTGTTGAAGGTTCTCTAGAACAAATTCCTATTGGGTCTGCCATCACATGCTAAGTGGCTGGAGTTCATAGAGACATTCCCATATGTTGTGAAATACAAGCAAGGTAAAGAAAATGTGAGCGCTGATGCATTGTCTAGGAGGTATGCCCTAATCTCTTCTCTTAGTTCTAAGTTGATTGGGTTTGAGTATATAAAAGATTTGTACAAATCAGATTCTGACTTTGCTAATGTGTATGATGCATGTGAACAAGTTCCTTTTCAAAAGTTTTATAGGAATGATGGATATTTGTTTAGAGATAATAAACTATGTATTCCTACGTGATAGCATCTTTTTTGTAGTTGATAGATTTACTAAAATGGCTCATTTTATTGCATGTCATAAATCTGATGATGCTACACATGTTGCTGATTTGTTTTTTAGGGATGTTGTTAGGTTGCATGGCATTCCTAGAACCATTGTTTCAGATAGGGATTCTAAGTTTTTAAGTCACTTTTGGCGTGTTCTATGGATTAAATTGGGAGCAAAACTTTTGTTTTCTACAACTTGTCATCCCCAAACAGATGGACAAACTGAAGTGGTTAATAGAACCTTAGGATCTTTATTGCGTGCTGTTGTGGGTAAAAATTTGAAAGCTTGGGAAGATTGTTTGCCTTTCATTGAGTTTACATATAATAGAAGCATTCATTCTTCTACAAGTTATTCTCCATTTGAGATTGTGTATGGTTTTAACTCATTAACTCCATTAGATTTGTTGCCTTTACCCTTGAAAGAGATTGTTAATGTAGATGGGCAGCAAAGGGCCGAATTGGTTAAGACAATAAATGAGAAAGCTAGGCAGCACATTAAGGAAAAGAACAAGAAGTATGCTCAAAGAGCCAATCAAGGGCGTAGGGTGATGAAGTTTGAACCTGGAGATTGGGTTTGGGTGCACTTCAGGAAGGAGAGATTTCCTAAACAAAGGAAGTCGAAGCTTGATCCTAGAGGGGATGGTCCTTTTCAAGTGCTTGAACGCATTAATGACATTGCCTATAGGGTGGACTTGCAAGGTGAGTATGGTGTTACTGCTACTTTTAATGTTTCTGATTTATCTCTCTTTGATAATGTAAGTCTTGATTCGAGGAAGAATCCTTTTGAGGAGAGAGGGAATGATACAACTCACCAAGGCAATGGAGAGAGGATGCCAATGGGTCCAATTACAAGGTCACACTCCAACAAGCTCAAAGCACAATTTCAGATTTATGTACAAGCTTTTGTTTCACAAGAACTTCAAGAAGTTTTGTTGATCAAGCTTGGGGAAGAACTTAGGAAGACACCTAAGTGTGTGTGCACAGTGTGTGTTCACAAGCACAAGTTTAATCAATGAGCTTGGGCTTATTTTATCTTATAAAGGGCATGTGGACTTCTTTTAGGCTTTTTCATGGGCTGATTTGCATTAAGTGTGCATGTGCTTCATTAAAAAAGTCATGTGCATGTTTTATTTTAAGGAACCAAGCTTGTGAGCCTAGTTTAAAAGCCCAAGTATAATTGGCATAGCACACGAGCTCAACGCAGGCCTATTCAGAATTGAAGCTTCGGGAAGGAAGTCTATACGGTGCTCAATGCCTCTCAAAGGGGGCAATCCATCAGGAATGTCCTCCGAAAATAAGTCGTTGAAGTCCTGCAACAAAGACAAAACACTAGACGACAAAGATGGATCAAGCTCATTAATAGTTAAGAAAACATCTTTATATAAAAGTGTATAAGATTCTTCACAATTTAAAGCTCTCTTGATCTCACTTTTTTCAGCAAATAAAGTCACTCTCTTTTCTTCATTTTTTTCACTCGTTTTACGTTCTCTCCCTTTTTCTTTCTTTTCGACGTCTTTCTCTTTCTTTTCTTTTGCCTTCAATTTGCATTCTTTCTCAATCCTCACTTGATCCTCATAAGCTTGAATGGGCCTAAGAGGTTTCAGCACCATATTTTTACCATGAAAAGGAAAAGAATAACAATTTTTATATCCATCATGCCTAACTTTTCTATCAAATTGCCATGGCTTACCAAGCAAAACATCTCCAGCATACATTGGTGCAATATCACATAAAATCTCGTCATGATACTTACCAACAGAAAATGCAACCATCACTTGTTTGGTGACTTTCACCTCTGATACGGCAACAACCTAGAATTAATGTCTAGATCACCTCCGTTTCAATGATTGTTCTCAAACCTAAATTCATTCAATCTAACAAGACCCTTCACCCCCAAAACAGAAGGGAATTGAGCAAAGGGAAAATATTTTTCATTCTAGATGCCTAGTGAATGAGAAGATTTGTAGCCTGATCATTGATGGGGGAAGTTGCACTAATGTGGCTAGTACATTGATGTTGGAAAAACTACAGTTGAAGTGCTTGAAACACCCTAGGCCGTATAGACTACAATGGTTGAATGACATGGGGGAAATCAAGGTAAATAAACAAGTCCTTGTATCTTTCTCCATTGGAAAGTATTCTGATCAAGTACTTTGTGATGTTGTACCTATGCATGTTAGTCATTTGTTGCTCGGTCGACCTTGTCAATATGATAGAAGAGTGTTACATGATGGTTTTAAGAATAGGTATTCATTTACTATGGGAGATCAGAAATTTGCTCTTGCTCCATTGGCACCAAAAGAGGTATATGAGGACCAAATGCAATTAAAAAGGAGTATGGAGGTAACAAAGAAAGGACAATTTGAGAACCTTGCAAAAGGGGAGAAAAAATTTAAATCAAAAGAAAAGAGAGAAACTGAGGCCGAGAGTGAGAGAAGAAAAGTGGAAAAAGAGGCCTCAAAAGAAATTCAATTAAAAGGCCCAAATGAGAGAGAGCGTAGAAAGAAACAAAACTTCTATGCAAAAAAGAGAGATGTAACGATTGCTTGTGTGGAAAGGAGATGTTTGTTTGTACTTTTGTACAAGCAAGCTTATTTCAATGAATCGGACCTTGACCCTTGTTTGCCTAGTGGTGTTGTTTCTCTTTTGCAGGAGTATAGAGATGTTTTCCCTGAGGAGTTGCCTAAGGAATTGCCACCTATTAGAGGGATAGAACATCAGATTGACTTCATGCCTGGGGCGCAGATTCCAAATAGACCTGCTTATAGGTCTAATCCTAAAGATCTAAGGAACTCCAAAAGCAAGTGGAAGAGGGACACATTAGAGAGAGTCTTAGTCCTTGTAACGTGACAGTGATTTGGCTCCAAAAAAGGATGGGAATTGGCGCATGTGTGTGGATTGCAGAGCTTTTAACAAGATAACGGTAAAGTATCGCCATCCTATACCTAGATTGGATAATATGATTGATGAATTGCATGGTGCATGTGTGTTTACCAAAATTGATCTTATGAGTGGTTACCATCAGAATAGAATGAAAATTGGTGATAAATGGAAAACTGTTTTTTTTTTAACATGGTTTATATGAGTGGCTTGTGATGCCTTTTCACTTAACTAATGCTCCTAGTACATTTATGCGTTTGATGAATCATGTTGTGAGGTCATTTGTTGGTAAGTTTGTTGTGGTATATTTTGATGACATTGATCTATAGAAAAAGCACTAAGGAGCATAAAAAGCACAAAGTTAAAGAAGTGTACATTTTGCATGGATCGTGTCATATTTATTGGTTATGTTGTTTCTTCTAATGGAATTGAGATGGACCAAGAAAAGGTCAAGGCAATTAGGGAGTGGCCGAGATCTACAAGTGTTACTCAGGTGAGATTTTTACATGGACTTGCTTACAAGATGTTGGAGGCCCAATGACAAGAGCTAGGGCCAAAGCAATGAAACAAGCATTGAATTGTTTAATCCAAGACCTTCAAGAGATAGAGCCCATATTGTTGAGTCAGATTTCATCTCATAAAGGTCCAAGAGGCATTGTCTTACTCCTTGAAGCCCAACATAAAGTGTCCAAAGGCCCACATGGAGTCCAATTAGGAGAACTCACTTAAAGTACCATTTGACAAGCATGTGCCACTTAAAAATAAAGATATGGACGTGATCCCTATGGTCCAACATGTTGAGATCACATTTTATTTAGTTTCCTTTTTTGTTTCCTCTAAATAAGGTGATCTAGTCAACACCTTTATAAGTTTATTTAGTTTCCTTTTAGGGGTTGATTTGTTTCCTTTTATTTAGTATCTTCTTTAGGACATTAAGTTAGGAAGTTTTCCCTATAAATAAGCACCCTCTATGTACTTTGAAAGGGGTCTTTGATTCAGAAATAATATTGAGAGCTTTCTTGCTTTCTTTGTATTCTTTGAGAATACTTGACTTATCAAAGGAGTGGTTTTCCTTTGTGGCGTCCTAAGGTTAGAGTTCTAAGAGACAAGTTCTCTTAGGGTTCTTTCCATTGACCAACATTCTTGCTAGAGTTCTAAGAGACAAGTTCTCTTAGGGTTCTTTTCATCGATCAACATTCTTCTCACCTCCCATTTTCTTTGTGTTCTGTTTCTATCTTTTCAACCTTGTTTCTTGTGATTCCGTGTGTTTGCTTGATGCTATCTACTCCCGGGCATAGTTCCATCTTGTTGAAGGTTCTCTAGGACAAGTTCCTATTGGGTCTTCCATCATTTGGTATCACTTATATTGTACATATCTATCTTACACACATGTACCCTATAACTCATGTAATAATAGTTATTACATTAGTGCATACACATATGTACACTATAGTACATATGCATTTGTACTATAGTGTACATATGGTAGTATTATGTGTATCTAGTGTCATCACATAGCACTATATGCATGTATTAAGTATTCACACATAATATTGTTACTACCATGTATTATACTAGTACGTGTACATGCATGTATTTAGTATGGTAGTACATATATGTACATGCAATCACCTTATTAGTGGTGCATTGGTAAACCATAGTTTCGCACTAGATGACTTAGTTCACTATGTCATGTGTAATAATAGTACAAATGTATGTGTACCATTATGTACATAAATTATTGTACTAGTATAACATGTATAGTACAAATGTTCATTAAAAATAATATTGGTACATTGCTATGGTACACATCATCTAGCGTTTGGTAATAACTTTATCTATAAATGCTATTCATACTATTAGTACATGTAATATATGCATGTGTGTAATGGTACATATGTACAATATAGTATTCATCATAATACTATACTTGTCTACATGCATGTGTACACATACATATGTACAATATAGAATTCATCATAATACTATACTTGTCTACATGCATGTGTACACATACATATGTACAATATAGTATTCATCATAATAATATACTTGTCTACATGCATGTGTACACATACATATGTACAATATAGTATTCATCATAATACTATACTTGTCTACATGCATGTGTACACATACATATGTACAATATAGTATTCATCATAATACTATACTTGTCTACATGCATGTGTACACATACATATGTATGTACCACACTATACATGTGTAGCATGCCACTATGCTACATGGTAATGTACTACTATAATGCATGTGTACATGCATACTATGATGTGCATAAACCAGTATAATGTAACCAATCCTTTATACAATTTATTAATGGTATGTGCACTAGGGTTCCATATGCAAGTACACTAACACTAATGCATGTAGTACCATTAGTGTACATATGTGCCATTGAGTATACACATGTGTGCACAAGTACATATGTATACGGTATAGATGACACATGCGTATAGCGTTTAGTATGGAATAGTAGTAGTGTACATATGGTACTATATTAGTTGACATGGTATCACCATTACTATATGGCACCATTAGTGTATGGTACACTAATGGTGCCATATAGTAATGGTGATGAGCTATACATATGTAGGATAAGTGTGCCAGTACTATTGATTTGCATGTGTACACATGCATTATAGCATGGTTGCTAGTACATATGATGTTAAAGCATGTCAACTAATATATGCATGTATAACAAATTGATTGAGCCCAAGTTTATCTTATTAATTGGCTACACTTTCATAACTGTTAATGCACTTTTTGACTCCTATTTGTAACTTTTGTGCTTAAATTAGTTCCTTATATTGAGCTCATATGATTTGCAATTTGTTAGTAAAATTGTCGCAAATTGATATTAATTGCATTATAATTTTTCTAAGGACAATTAATACTGCAAATGGCTATTTTGTTTTCCAAGAAAACAAGGGAGTCAACTCATCAGAAAGTCAACAGGACGTGAGCCTTCCATGCACGTCACGGCGCATCCAGCAGAAAGCACGTTGCGACGTCAAACAATTCCTACGTCACAGCGTATGATCGAGCAACAGCACATCGCAATGTCTAACAATTCACTCACCGCGGTGAGAGAACAAGTAGTTGCGCGTCGCGACGTGCAGACGGATACCCGGACTCCAAATAGAAAATTTTCTCACTTTACCGACCCGGCCCGTGACCCATCCTTTAAATCTTACCGAATTAGGTTAGAACAGTGATCTTTTGGGGGATCGACATTCATTCGGGGAGAAAAAGGAGACCGACGAGCGAAGAGAGAAGAATTTCTTTTCCATTTTCACCGTCGAGTCCCAGGGTTCCCTTCGGGGTTCCTTGAGGACAATTTCACATAGGATTTCTTTTCCATTTTCACCGCCGACTCCATCATGGGTAGCTTGGATTCGTCACGAGTTGTGAAGTTTCCGATTACAATGCGCGGTTAGGCATTCATTTTCTCCTGAAGATGCAGCGATGGTTGGAGTTCACCGAACTTCAAAGCGGAGTAGCTTAATCCGTAGTTTAGCTATGATTTATGAATGCCTAGGTCTAGGATTTGTAACTTGTAGTGAAGCTACTCGATTATAGCTTAATTAAATGTTGGACATTTAATGTGTTGTTTGGATTAGTAGTTTACGTTGTCACGTTTAACTACTTTGTTATGAACATCCGAGTTGGGGTTTATTGTTTTGTAGTTAGATTTGCTTAATTAGAGTTTAATTAATCGTTGAACAATGAAAGGTGTTGTGGATTTATTTATGTAGAATTATGTGCTTAAATATATGAAGTCTCATATATGTCAACTTGTGATCTTGTTGATTCTCTTTTATCTGCCTAGTTGTGTTTGATATTAATTTGATGCTAGATTTCATTTGACCCATTGCATTGGCAAATCCACCGCACACACTAAGATGCTTTTAACAAGGTTTTAAGCAATGGAGTTCATTGATTAAAGCCTTGGACTTAAAGAATCCTTTAAGGTTCTGAGGCTCAAGAGCGCTCAATGGGATCTTGAGAAATGGAGTTCATTGATCAAGATCCTGGAGTTAAAAAGAGTCCTTTAAGGTTTATCATTTCAAACTTAGTGATTTTTAATCCACCGCACACACTAAGATAAACAAAGGATCTTGAGCAATGGAGTTCATTGATCAAGATCCTGGACTTAAAGAGTCCTTTAAGGTTCTAAGGCTTAAGAGCGCTTAATGGGGTCTTGAGAAATGGAGTTCATTAATCAAGATCCTGGACTTAAAGAGAGTCCTTTAAGGTTTACCATTCAAACTTAGTGATTTTTAATCCCATCAAATTAGTTTTGAATGGTGATAGCCAAAGCTCATTTTTCAAGGGGATTTTATCACTTGTTTTAATCTTTTCATTTTCTTTTCCAAAACCAAAAAATACTTTTCACAATGCATTTTAGTGTAGTTAATGTTTTCAAAAAACAAAACCCCCTTTCCTTACTAAGTTATAGGCTAGCTTAGGTCCATTTCATTAGGTTCCAATTAAGTGAGACGACTCGAGATTGCAACCTATACCAATCTTGGAATTTATTATTTTTGACTGATTTCCAAGGATCGATCTTAAGATCGAATCGATGATGTGATCACAAATACATGCACCACATATACTAATCGTTATATGTGCATACCCACATGTATACAAGGTAACGTTGGTGTTTATGCATATGCATGGTACATATGAATGCATGTATTGTGTTACTTTCACAATAGCATGCATATATGTGTAATACATGTACTACCATGTATATGCACATGGTATGTTGTACTTACCACATGGTACGTGTATGGTATAGTACACTATATTACCAATCTATGAATGGTATATATACCATGTACAATATGCATTTAACATTATTTGCATGTGTACATGGTATATATGTGTAACATGAATTGGAATGCATAGCTAATGGGTATATGTACCATGCACATGCATATGCATATAGTACCAATTGTATGTACACTACATAGTACATACTTTTGTTATACCATGTTTACACATCAAGTGTACATGTACACATATGCACACAAGTATTACAATAATGTATATAACTAAAGTCACTACCATAGTGGTACACATACACGCATGGTACATAGTACACATGTACCTTACGTATGTGTATATTTACATATAAATAAACTATACAATGGTACAAATGTGATATGTGCCATAACATTTACATTCCTAGTAAATGTATGCATACTATGGTACCTATAGTAAACTTATATACTATGGGTGCACATACATATAGCGTGCATGATGCATAGTACACCATGCACATAGTTATAGGTATAGTGTTGTACATATGTTACATGGTGTTGTACCATATGCATGGTACTATGTCATATGCATAGTTGTCATTGTGACATATGTACCGCACAGCATGGTACATGTGCACCATGGTAGCGTGCATAGTAGTAGTGTAACACTAGTGTATGTACACTATAGTACACCATGCACGCACTCACCATGGTAACACCATTGTGTATATAATATACTATAATGTCACCACTATATGGCATAGCACATACTATACACCAATTATACTATATAACTATAGTATCTTGCACTGTATAAATATGCATACGCATATACTATAATATGCACTATGCATACATATTATAGTGTGTTCATGTGTGCATTCCTAGTGGTAACAGATATTATACACTAGGGTACATATAATTGGTATCCCAAATGATATGTACCATATTACTAATTATTGTACACATAGCCATTGTACTAGTATGTGTATGTTAATGTGTACACATATGTGGTGTAACATAATTATGCAAAGTAACTAGTTATACTATTACATGGTAGCAATTATCCCATAATTAGCATGCATAGATACTAATCGTACATATGTACATTACTATAATAGTGTACCATGCATATGTGCATACTATTACTATAGATACCATATGTATGCATGTGTGTATGGTAACTATATACTAACCAATGTGCTATAATATGTATGCATATGTATTATGTATATATAATGCCACTATTGATGGCAGACCCAATAGGAACTTGTCCTAGAGAACCTTCAACAAGATAGAACTATACCCGAGAGTAGATAGAATCAAGCAAACACACGGAATCACAAGAAACAAGGTTGAAAAGATAGAAACAGAACACAAAGAAAATAGGAGGTGAGAAGAATGTTGATCGATGAAAAGAACCCTAAGAGAACTTGTCTCTTAGAACTCTGGCAAGAATGTTGGTCAATGGAAAGAACCCTAAGAGAACTTGTCTCTTAGAACTCTAACCTTAGGACACCACAAAGGAAAACCACTCCTTTGATAAGTCAAGTATTTTCAAAGAATACAAAGAAAGCAAGAAAGCTCTCAATATTATTTCTGAATCAAAGACCCCTTTCAAAGTACATAGAGGGTGCCTATTTATAGGGAAAACTTCCTAACTTAATGTCCTAAAGAAGATACTAAATAAAAGGAAACAAATCAATCCCTAAAAGGAAACTAAATAAACTTATAAAGGTGTTGACTAGATCACCTTATTTAGAGGAAACAAAAAAGGAAACTAAATAAAATGTGATCTCAACATGTTGGACCATAGGAATCACGTCCATATCTTTATTTTTAAGTGGCACGTGCTTGTCACATGGTACTTTAAGTGAGTTCTCCCAATTGGACTCCATGTGGGCCTTTGGACACTTTATGTTGGGCTTCAAGGAGTAAGACAATGCCTCTTGGACCTTTATGAGATGAAATCTGACTTAACAATATGGGCTCTATCTCTTGAAGGTCTTGGATTAAACAATTCAATGCTTGCTTCATTGCTTTGGCCCTAGCTCTTGTCATTGGGCCTCCAACATCTTATAATGGATCTTTAGGAACATTAGACTTGAATGTTGGGCCTTTGATATGGGAATTTCGTTCATCCCCTTCCCTTGAATATTTAGACTTCAAATCTGATCCAATTTCAGCTCCTAAGCCTCCTTTTGCAAGCTCATGTCCATGCAAGTCACGTCCTAGGCTTCCTTGAGGCGAATCACACCATGGATGCTTCTCTTCTTGTCTTTCACATGCCCATGGTTCTTCATCATTCCCTCCCTCCTCAAAAAGATTCGTCCTCGAATCTGCAACATCAAAGAGGGAGAAATCAGATACATTGAACGTAGCACTCACATTACCATAGGAGGTAGGCAAATCAATTTTATAAGCATTATCATTAATCCTTTCTAAAACTTGAAAAGGGTCATCTCCTCTTGGTTGTAGCTTAGATTTCCTTTGTTCTGGAAACCTCTCCTTTCTCAGGTGCACTCAAACCCAATCACCAGGTTCAAATATCACACGTCTTCAGCTTTTATTAGCTTGCTTTGCATATTGTTCATTTCTCCTCTCAATGTTGGCTCTAACTTTAGCATGCAACTCCTGTACAAATTTAGCTTTTTTCATACCGTCAAAGTTAGCAAACTCATTAGAAGGCAATGGAAGAATTTCCATAGGAGTCAAAAGATTAAACCCATAAACAATCTCAAAAGGAGAAAATTGAGTAGAAGAATGAAGAGCACGATTATAAGCAAACTCAATGTGTGGGAGACACTTTTCCTAATTCTTCAAGTTCTTTTGGATGATCGCACGCAACAATGTTGTCAAAGTTCTATTTACCACTCCATTTTGACCATCCATTTGAGGATGTGCAACAGTAGAAAACAAGAGTTTAGTGCCAAGTTTATTCCATAGAGTTCTCCAAAAGTGACTAAGAAATTTCACATCTCTATCACTCACAATAGTCTTTGGCAACCCATGCAATCTTACAACCTCTTTAAAGAACAAGTCAGCAATATGAACTGCATCATTGGTTTTAGAACAAGCAATAAAGTGAGCCATCTTGCTAAATCGATCAACCACCACAAAGATACTATCTTTTCCACTAGATATCTAGGCAATCCAAGCACAAAGTCCATAGATATATTAACCCAAGGATGAGAGGGGACGGGTAATGGAGAATATAAACCATGTGATTGAACCTTAGATTTTGCATGCCTACAAGTAATACATTTAGCACAAATAGAAACAACATCCTTTCTCATGTTAGGCCAATAAAAATGTTCATGCAAAAGAGCTAAAGTTTTCTCAACACCAAAGTGACCCATCAATCCACCTCCATGTGTCTCTCTAAGAAGTAATTCACGCATAGAGCAAGATGGAATGCAAATTTTATCCTTTTTGAATAGAAATCCATCAAATCTATAGAAATTATCATTACCATGTTTTTCACAAGATTTCCAAATTTCTGCAAAGTCACAATCAGATTCATACATGCCTTTCAACATCTCAAAACCAAGTAATCTAGCATGCATAGAGCTAAGAAGAGAGTATCTCCTAGAAAGAGCATCAGCCACAATGTTTTCTTTCCCTTGTTTATGTTTAATAACATAAGGAAAAGTTTCAATAAATTCCAACCACCTAGCATGTCTCTTGTTCAATTTACCTTGGGACTTTAGAAATTTCAAACTTTCATGATCAAAATGAATGATAAATTCTTTTGGCCACAAGTAATGTTGCCAAGTCTCTAAAGACCTTTTTAAAGCATACAACTCTTTATCATAAGTGGAGTAATTCAAAGCAGCACCACTTAGTTTTTCACTAAAATAAGCAATGGGTTTAGAATCTTGCATTAAAACAGCACCAATGCCTATTCCAGAAGCATCACATTCAACCTCAAAAACTTTAGAAAAATCAGGAAGAATAAGAAGAGGAGCATTGGTCAATTTTTCTTTCAAGGTATTAAAAGCAACCTCTTATGAATCACCCCATTTAAAAATCACATTCTTTTTTACCAATTCATTCAAAGGGGGCTGCAATGGTAGAGAAATCCTTCACAAATCTCCGATAGAAGCTAGCCAAGCCCTGGAAGCTTCGAACCTCATTCGCATTCTTGGGAGTTGGCCATTCTCTAATTGCCTTCACTTTCTCTTCATCAACTTGAAGTCCTTTAGCGCCTACAATAAAACCAAGAAACAAAACAGTATTCATGCGAAAGGAACATTTTTCTAAACTGGCGTAAAGCTTATTTTCTCTTAAAAGTTCAAACACATCATGCAAGTGTTTCACATGATCGTCTAAACTCCTAGAATACACTAGAATATCATCAAAATAGACGACCACATACTTTCCAATAAAAGGACGAAACACATGATTCATCAAACTCTTGAAAGTACTTGGTGCATTAGTCAAGCCAAAAGGCATAACTAACCACACATACAACCCAAACTTAGTTTTGAAAGCAGTTTTCCACTCATCACCCTTTTTCATGCGAATTTGATGATACCCACTTCTAAGATCAATTTTAGAAAATATACAAGCACCATGCAACTCATCAAGCATATCATCTAAACGAGGGATAGGGTAACGATATTTCACAGTGATTTTATTGATGGCTCTACAGTCAACACACATTCTCCATTTGCCATCTTTCTTAGGAACAAGTATAACTGGCACAGCACACGGGCTCAAGCTTTCTCTCATAAAGCCCTTTTCCATAAGCTCTTCAACTTGTTTTTGGATCTCCTTAGTTTCTTCCGGATTGACTCTATACGCAGGCCTATTCAGAATTGAAGCTCCGGGAAGGAAGTCTATATGGTGCTCAATGCCTCTCAAAGGGGGCAATCCATCAGGAATGTCCTCCGGAAATAAGTCGTTGAAGTCCTGCAACAAAGGCAAAACACTAGACGACAAACATGGATCAAGCTCATTAATAGTTAAGAAAACATCTTTATATAAAAGTATATAAGATTCTTCACATTTTACAGCTCTGTTGATCTCACCTTTTCCAGCAAATAAAGTCACTCTCTTTTCTTCATTTTTTTTCACTCGTTTTACTTTCTCTCCCTTTTTCTTTCTTTTCGACGTCTCTCTCTTTCTTTTCTTTTGCCTTCAATTTGCATTCTTTCTCAATCCTCACTTGATCCTCATAAGCTTGAATGGGCGTAAGAGGTTTCAGCACCATATTTTTACTATGAAAAGAAAAAGAATAACAATTTTTATATCCATCATGCCTAACTTTTCTATCAAATAGCCATGGCCTACCAAGCAAAACATGTCCAGCATACATTGGTGCAACATCACATAAAATCTCATCATGATACTTACCAACAAAAAATGCAACCATCACTTGTTTGGTGACTTTCACCTCACCACAATTATTTAGCCTTTGCAATTTATATGGTCTAGGATGTTTCAAAATAGGCAAATTAAGCTTGTCAATGAGTAAAGTACTAGCAACATTGGTACAACTTCCACCATCTATGATCATGCTACAAACTTTACCATCATAGTCATCACTGTCACTACTTTCAGCATCACAATCAACATCGGAAGCATCTGTCAATGGAGCCACATCATCATAGTCATCACTGTCACTACTTTCACTAGCAACATCACCATTCTCAAGCAAAATCATAGTTCTTTTGTTAGGGCATTGAGAAGCAATATGACCAAAACCTTGACATTTAAAGCACTTAACTTTATAAGAAGGATTAGAAGAAGAAGAGGGTTTAGAGTCATTTTTACCCTTAGGATTTGGAGTAGAGAATTTAGGCTTACTTTCCTCTTTTGGCTTGATGTCTCCCTTGGATATGAATAAAGTTTTGGACTCCTTCAAGGTTTTCTTCCAAGAACTCAACCCAGCACCATTTTGGATCTTTAATTGCTTTTCTACCATAATGGCCTTATGTAACAACTCGTCCATGTCAAGAAAATTTTGCGGTTCTGCAATTGAAGCAATTTCAGGGCGCAAACCATCAAAAAATCTTCTCATGGTAGCTTCCATGTCTTCTTCAACATTGGCCCTAATCATGATGATCTCCATCTCTTGGTGGTACTCTTCAACACTCATAGATCCTTGCCTCAATCTTTGTAGTCGCTTGAACAAGTCTCGATAGTAATGACTTGGAACAAAGCGCTTTCTCATGATGGCTTTCGTTTCTTGCCATGTGAGGATTGGTCTTTCAAGATTCCGCCTTCTATTTATTTACAATTGATCCCACCAAATACTAGCATAGTCACACAATTCAACGGCAGCAAGTTTTATCTTTTTCTCTTCACTATATGTATGACACTCAAATACATGTTCAATTTTCCTCTCCCACTCTAAATATAATTCAGGATCATTTTTCCCTTGAAAGGAAGGGATCTTCTTGAGAAATATTTATGAATTGTAAAATGTTAGCGAACAACAAAAACAATATGGACCTTACCACTCTCCCTCACGTGTATACACTCAACGGATGTCAAACAACTCGTGTTTCACACAAAAGGTGCCCAAGCTTGATCAACAAAACTTCTTGAAGTTCTTGTGAAACAAAAGCTTGTACATAAATCTGAAATTGTGCTTTAAGCTTGTTGGAGCGTGACCTTGTAATTGGTCCCATTGGCATCCTCAAGTCTCCATTGCCTTGGTGAGTTGTATCAAGGCACAAAGAGTGTGGAAGATTACCACAAGGAGATGGAGATAGCTGTGATAAGAGCTAACATAGAGGAGGATAGAGAGGCTACAATGGCTCGATTCCTTGCTGGTCTAAATAAAGAGATAGCCTATGTGTTAGAGCTTCATCAATACTTAGAGTTGGAGGACATGGTAAGCATGGCTATGAAGATGGAAAATCAATTGAAGGGAAAAAGTTTCAGCAAGGGCAATACCTCAGGATCTTCAAATTCTTGGGGGTCCTAAATGGCCAAAGGAGGAAAAGAGCAAGGATAAGTGCTATGACAATAAGGACAAGTCGAAGGAAAAGTGGACATCCTCTAAAGGTGCGCCTACATCTAACGATCAAAATGCTAGCACTAAGCAAAGAGACATCAAATGCTTCAAGTGTTTGGGTTCGGGTCATAAGGCAAACCAATGTCCCAATAGGAAGAACATGTATTTGCGAGATGGGGTAATTGAATCAGAAGATAGTGATGGAAGTGATATGCCTGAGTTGGATGATTAAACTGATGAAGAAGTTGAGCAACCAGTCCAAGCCGAAGCATTAGTAGTGAGGCAAGCTCTCAATGTACAAGAAAAGATAGAGCTTGAGGAACAAAGGGAGAATATATTCCACACCAGATGTTTAATTAAGGGTAAGATGTGCAGTTTAATAATTGATGGAGGTAGTTGCACCAATGTTGCAAGCACAATTTTAGTTGAGAAATTGGGGCTGCCTCTCATTAAACACTCTAGTCCTTATAAGTTGCAATGGCTTAATGAGTGTAGAGAGGTTAGGGTGAAAAGGCAAGTGCTAGTGGGGTTCTCAATTGGGAGATATTCTGATGAAGTGTTGTGTGATGTAGTTCCTATGAATGCTGGTCATTTACTATCGGGGAGACCATGGCAATATGACAGGCGTGTACTACATGATGGATTCAAAAATAGATATTCATTCAAGATGGGGGAGAAACACTTCACATTGGCATCCCTTTCACGAAAAGAAGTTCATGAGGATCAGTTAAGACTTGCAAAAGCCATGGAAGAACAAAAACTTGGAGAGGCTGAGAGTTTAAAAAGAAAAAAAAAAGGTCATTCAAGAAAATAAGAACAAAGGCCCAACTGAGAGTAATTGCTTTAGTGAGCAAAAGAAAGAGAGTGGTGCAGTTGAAAAAGGAGAGAAGATTGAAAAGAAGAGTGGAATACATTAAAAAGTACGTTCTTTGCAGGAATACTCTGATGTCTTTCCAGATGAGTTGCCCAAGGGACTACCACCATTGAGGGGCATTGAACATCAAATTGATTTGCCAGGTGAGTATCAAGTATCTGTTACATTTAATGTTGTTGATCTCCCTCCATTTGATAATGCAGGGGCTGATTCGAGGACGAATCCTTTTGAGGAGGGAGGGAATGATACAAGAAGCCATGGCAATGGAGATCAAGTTGCAACACGTCAAGACAAACTTACTTTGCCAAGTGGACCTATTACAAGACAACGTGCTGCAAGGCTTAAACAAGCACTTCAAGGGTTTGTTCAAAGTAGCATTACATCTCACCTTAATGACAAGACCGAACCATCCGTGGAGAATTCAAGTGGAGTAGTCAAGCCTGTGATTCTTCTAGAGAGGGCATGTGGAGGGGCTAATACTTAGCCAAATTTCAAGACAAGTTCAATTATTCTTATGAACTTATTTTAGTACATTGGGCTTGTTATTTATCCTTTGTTTATTAGGACCAAAGAGACTTGTTATGGGCTAGGTATTTATTAGTACTTGCCTTAGTTTATTTAAAGCTAGTTTTGGACTACCAAGTGTGTGGGCCTAAGTAGAGTAATCCATTAGGCCCATCAACCTCCCTTAGGTTTATTTAAGTTATTTTGGTCTTATTTAAGTTGGTTTAGCCCAATCCTAAGTTGAATAGGATCAGATTGCATTATTGGGCTATAAACTCCTAAACTAGTTAGGATTAGGCTTGTTTTAGCATTAAAGGATCTTGTAACCTATTCCTTTTAGGTTTAGGTCGTGGGAAAGGGTATAAATACCTTATTTTATCCTTGTAAAGGGGAGATTTGGTTGATTAACGAAATTGAGAGATATTCTCTTCAAGTAAGGTGTGTTCTTCTTATTGTTACTTCAAGGATTGCATCACTTATCAAGGTAATCACTTGTGGCGTGTTCAATTCTTCAATTTTCTTAGGGTTTGGGTCTCAATTTCGTATAATTGCCGTTTGAACTAGCATGTTCTTAGAATAGAAAGATTGGGGTTTTGATTCAATAGGATTAGGAGGTTTCAAGAACCTTTTTTTCTTGGGATTTCCGTATCAGTTGGTATCAGAGCTTTGGCTTAATTCTATTGAACTCATACGTATCTTTCATTGTTTTCTTTGTTGAATTCCTTAGAAAAGTTAAAAAAAAGGTTTAAATTGCTTGGAATGAATCTGCCATTATTGTTTCTTTATGTTCTTGTTTCCTTAATTGATTCTTTGTTTTCTTGATCAACAATTAAAAAAACAAAAAAAACAAAAAAAGTGAAAATAGTCAAAAAAAAGTGAACAGTAGAAAGAAAAGAAAAAAATTTCAAGATTGATCAAGAAACATCCAAGATTCTTTCATTCAAGATTTGTTCTTATCATTCAAAATTCATTAAGATTGTCCTTCTTTCATTCAAGAACCTATCCAAAAATGATTTCTTTGAATCTTTTTTTCAATTCTTGGAACTCTGGGTTGATTGGGATATTTTTTTTAAAAATAGTCTTGGGATTCGGTGAGTTTTGTCATAGTTTTGTGTGTCTTGCTTTGTTTCCTAGTTTATTTCTTGTTTTGGTACCTATCTTTGCTTCTCTACATTGATTTGAACAATTGTTGCACTCATAATTGTTCAATTGACACAAGAATCGTTGCCTGCACTATTCTTCATCCGTGTATTGGCACTTTGATTTATTTTCTGTCTGTACAATATTTTGCTTCTACATTTGTTTCATCTATTCGTTTTTTCTTTGTTAGGCTTGTTTTCTTTGTGTTTTCTTCTTGAACTTGTTGCTTGTTGATTTCCTTGATCTTGTTGAAGTGATCCTGAAAAGTAACATAAAGGAGGCACTTGAGTAGAAAAAGGCAAGAGTGTGAGATTATATAGTGAAAAGTCATTTTATTGTGTGAAACACGAGTAGAAAATTTTGTTCTAGAGAGACACGTGAGGGAGTGTTGTGAGGTTTCTAACATTTTCTTGCAGGAATTGATCATGTCTCATAATAGCAATAAAGATGGAAAGAGTGATGGGAGTGAAGAGGACTAACGAAATACATTCTTTACTCTTGAAGCAATGCAAAATCAGTTCAAGAGAATAGAGACTATATGTTCCTTAAAGTCAAAGACAAGTTTGAACAGCAAGATAGAAACTTTGAAAGACAAGATAGACTTCTTAGAACTGTTCAAGCTGAATCTTCAGGGAATAATGGGACAAGAAGAAGAAAGAACCCTCCACTTTATAATCATTATCACTATGAGGAGGAGCAAGATGAAGATGGATTTGATGAAGAAAAGTGGTATGTAGGCTGAAACAATGCAAGAGGTGGTAGAGGAGATAGAGGCTAAAATAGAGGTGGTTATAGAGGAAGAGCTGAAAGAGGCAGAGAGGAGGAAGAGACTGAAAGAGTAGATAGAAACATTGGCAGCATCAAAATGAAGATGCCACCATTTCAAGGAAGGAATGATGCTAATGCCTACTTGGAGTGGGAAAGGAAAGTAGAGATGATATTTGTCTGCCACAATTATTCTGAGGAGAAGAAGGTGAAGTTAGCGGCAGTTGAGTTCTCTGATTATGCTGCTGTTTGGTAGGATCAATTGATGGTTAGTAGAAGACGAACTGGAGAAAGACCGGTTGAAACCTGGGATGAGATGAAACGCATCATGAAAAGGAGATTCGTGCCAAGTTACTACTATAGGGAGTTGCAGCAAAAACTCCAAACATTGAGTCAAGGCATCATACGACAACAACCTAGAATCAATGTCTAGATCACCTTCGTTTCAATGATTGTTCCCAAACCTAAATTCAATCATTCTAACAAGACCCTTCACCCCCAAAACAGCAAGGATTTGGTAACAAAGAGTATAAAGATTGTAGGAATTGAATTAACGCCACAAGTTAGAACTTACTTGATAAGTTGAATCAATCCTTAAGGTAAAACAAGCAAGAATCTCTATTCTCTCTTGAAGAATGCTTTCTAATTTTATTGATCTCTCCAAAAACTCGTGTTCATGGCTAAAGCAAGGGTTTAAATACCCTTTGCAATGTAAACCCTAAGTTCAGATTAATTAAAGACCAATTGCAAAGGTTTTCACTAAATCCTTAGGTTGTTTTTAATCATTGAAAACGAATTATATCTTAGATTGGAAAATTAGGGTTCATCAAGCAAAGATAGATTAACAAGAGCATTAAGATTAAAATCAAGTTTGCTAAACCTAAGTTAACTTTCAAAAAAGCTAGCATGCATAAAATTAACCTATGTCTTGATCCAACTAATTAAAACCTACATACAAGCTTCAATTTTAATTAGTTGATGCTACTGAACCTAATCAATTTATTGTCTAGCAATTAAATTAATCAGACAGCATACAAATTATTCATGTAAAATTCGAATTCATGACTTCGAATTCACATGCATAATTCGGCAATCATGTCCAGATCAAGAGCACAAATTTCCAATCATAGATTCATCAATTATATGCACATGCTTCTCATAAAAACAACCATGAATTTAGCCAATAGACTCAACAATTGGAAAAGAGAATTTAGTTCATAATTCTAACTAAAACAAAGCCAAAAATCATAATAGAAAACATAGTGAAGAATTTGGGTATAAGAAGAAGAATAGAAAGAAATAAAACTAGGGTTCTACCTAGGGAGAGAGAAAAAACGTAAAAGAGAAAGAAAAGAAGAGAAATTCACATCCAAAGAAGATAAAAAAACGTGAATCTCCAAACTAATGCTAAAGGACCCTACATTTCTCCCAATCTACATGTCCCTTGACCGTCTAGATTATTCCTGGATCCATTTCTTGCAGTGTCGAACAAGAATCTTCCAAAATGTAGAAATCCTAGTTGAAGTAGGATTCCTTATTGGATTAGGATTTCTGCAACTTTGGTCACCTCAGGGTATTTTGACCTCCTCACTTTGAAAATAATATCCAAAAGTCCTAAATCTCCCTCCTTAGCATGATTTTCTTCATTTGACACCTAAAACACTTTAAATGACAAAATCAATGTAAGCTACGTGATTTAGACATCAAATGAGAATAAAAACTAAGTGTAAAAGTATAAAAAGATAAGAAAATATGAGTGCATCAAGCTTACTTTGCCAAATGGACCTATTACAAGGCAACGTGCAGCAAGGCTTAAACAAGCACTTCAAGGATTTGTTCAAAGTCACATTACATCTCACCTTGATGACAAGACCGAACCATCCAAGGAGAATTCAAGTGGAGTAGTCAAGCTTGTGATTCTTCTAGAGAGGGCATGTGGAGAGGCTAATACTTAGCCAAATTTCAAGACAAATCTAATTATTCTTATGGACTTATTTTAATACATTGGGCTTGTTATAAATCCTTTGTTTATTAGGCCCAAATAGACTTGTTATGGGCTAGGTATTTATTAGTACTTGCCTTAGTTTATTTAAAGCTAGTTTTGGACAATCAAGTGTGTGGGCCTAAGTAGAGTAATCCATTAGGCCCATCCACCTCTCTTAGGTTTATTTAAGTTATTTTGCTCTTATTTAAGTTAGTTTAGCCCAATCCTAAGAGGATTAGGATCAAATTGCATTATTGCGCTATATACTCCTAAACCTGTTAGGATTAGGTTTGTTTTAGGATTAAAGGGTCTTGTAACCTATTCCTTTTAGGTTTAGGTCGTGGGAAAGGGTATAAATACCTTATTTTATCCTTGTAAACATTAGATTTGGTTGATTAACGAAATTTAGAGATATTTTCTTCAAGTAAGGTGTGTCCTTCTTTCATTCAAGAACATATCAAGAAATGATTTCTTTGAATCTTTTGTCCAATTCTTGGAACTCTGGGTAGATTGGAATATTAAAATAAAAAATAAAAAAATTTTGGTCTTGGGTTCGGTGAGTTTTGTCATATTTTTGTGTGTCATCCGTGTATTGGCACTTTGATTTCTTTTCTGTCCTTACAATATTTTGCTTCTAGATTTGTTTCATCTATTTGTTTTTCTTTGTTAGGCTTGTTATCTTTGTGCTTTCTACTTGAACTTGTTGCTTGTTGATTTCCTTGATCTTGTTGAAGTGATCCTGAAAAGTAACATAAAGAAGGCACTTGAGTGGAAAAAGGCAAGAGTGTGAGATTATATAGTGAAAAGCCATTTTATTGTGTGAAACACGAGTGGAAAATTTTGTTCTAGAGAGAAACACGTGAGGGAGTGTTGTGAGGTTTCTAACGTTTTCTTGTAGGAATTAATCATGTCTCATAATAGCAATAAAGATGGAAAGAGTGATGGGAGTGAAGAGGACCAACAAAATACATTCTTTACTCTTGAAGCAATGCAAAATCAGTTCTAGAGAATAGAGACTACGTTCCTTGAAATCAAAGACAAGTTCGAGCAGCAAGATAGAAACTTTGAAAGACAAGATAGACTTCTTAGAACTATTAAAGCTAAATCTTCAGGGAATAATGGGGCAAGAAGAGAGAACCCTCCACTTCATAATCATTATCACTATGAGGAGGAGCAAGATGAAGATGGATTTGATGAGGAAGAGTGGTATGGAGACCGAAACAATGCAAGAGGTGGTAGAGGAGATAGAGGCTGAAATAGAGGTAAAGAGCCAATGTGTTAGAGCTTCATCAATACTTAGAGTTGGAGGACATGGTAAGCATGACTATGAAGATTGAAAAGCAATTGAAGGGAAAAAGTTTCAGCAAGGGCAATACCTTAGGATCTTGAAATTCTTGGGGTCCTAAATGGCCAAAGTAGGAGGAAAAGAGCAAGGATAAGTCCTATGACAATAAGGACAAGTCAAAGGAAAAGTGGATAGCCTCTAAAGGTGCACCTACATCTAATGATCAAAATCCTAACACTAAGCAAAGAGACATCAAATGCTTCAAGTGTTTGGGTTTGGGTCATAGAGCAAACCAATGTCTCAATAGGAAGATCATGTATTTGCGAGATGGGGTAATTGAATCAGAAGATAGTGATGGAAGTGATATGCCTGAGTTGGAGGATTGCACTGATGAAGAAGTTGAGCAACCAGTCCAAGCCGAAGCATTAGTAGTGAGGCGAGCTCTCAATGTACAAGAAAAGATAGAGCTTTAGGAATAAAGGGAGAATATATTCCACACCAGATGTTTAATTAAGGGTAAGATGTGCAGTTTAATAATTGATGGAGGTAGTTGCACCAATGTTGCAAACACAATTTTAGTTGAGAAATTGGGGCTGCCTCTCATTAAGCACTCTAATCCTTATAGTGGGATTGGTACTATGGATATGTTATTACCAATCCCACTGTAATTATGTGCATGTGTAGATACTATACAATGCATGGTACGTGTATGGTATAGTACACTATATTACATGTGTACCATTGTACTATACCATGTGTGCATATAGTATACCATGATGTACCACTATGTATATAACCACTATACACACAGATAGTACCAAACCTTATTACATGCACGTATTACACATTAATGTACACATATGGTACATATGCTGCATGGTATACATTTACCTACATACTACTATGTTATGGGTACACATATATGGTCTGCAATGGCACCATAGTGCACATATATGAGATGCATACATATTTATACATATTATTGTACTATATGTATGTATACTATACTAGTACATAGTTCATAATGTATATACCAACTATGATGCCATAGTTGGTTGGTATACACAGTATATGTGATACCTTGTTCCAAAAAGTTGAATCCCCAACCCCAAGGGCCCCCAGTCGCAGGCCCGACCACCACTGGAGGATTGAATCACGGTATGATCTTGGTCAGCCTCCTAGCAAAGCGGTCCACTGCCTCCCGTTATCAAGAGTCGAACCTAGGACCTTGTTTCAATTGACCCTGTTAGTTGGCCAACCAAGCTACCCGTGTATGCATAGTGTATAGTGCACATATATGCTATAGATTGTTACATTGTCACATATACACTATAATGCCACAGTGTAACTAGTATATGCACTAGTATTGTGTACCATGTGTACCTATGTGGTACCAATTGTGTGCATAAGTAACATAGTAAGGTAATAGTATATACATGGGCATGCACATATTATTATGTATAGTGCATGTGCTATATTACGTGTGGTATAGTAACATACCGTATGCATTTACTACCATGTGCACACATAAGGTATACAATGTACATGCATTCACTATGGTAACTACTATAGTTAACATAATGCATGTATAGCATAATTGATACTTATAGTACACTAATGCATGGTCCTATACATGGTTATGGATTCCAATAACTAGGTGCATATATACTAATTTAATACATGCATAATATATGAGTATTATCACATGTAACACAATGCATATGCATGGTACATATGCATGCCGTGCATTTTTATAGTACTACCATTGTGTCACATCAATTGGTACACCGTGTATATTATAGTATTGTATTGATATATGTATACAATTGTTATACATATATCTACAGTTATCTTGATACATGTACCATGCATATAATAGTAATATAGTATAATTACCATGGTACTATGTACACATACATTTTACCATATGTAGCATGTACATAGTATAATTACCATGGTATACGTGTGTACCATATATATGGCACCATAGTCACATCAATTATAGTACACAGGTATTACATTAATAACTAGTGGTGCACACCATAGTCACATGCATTGTTATGTGTACACAAAGTACACATAACATAGCAGTATGTACCATGTACATAGCACACAATGTTTACACCATTGGGTACATGTACACTAATGACTAGTGTACCAATATGCATAGTATACATGGTACATATGCATATGCATATACTATAGTGTGCACTTGCTACTGTGCACATGTTATGTGTAGACATCATGTACCATACGTGATGCGGAACCCCGAGACCTTTAATCGTTCCTTAGAACTCGTTACCAATCAAATCAAAATTTATTTCTCAACAAAGCAATCAGGATAATATTTGTTCTTACACCCAAGAACACTTATGAGAAGAACCCAAGTTAATTTGCAGAAATCCCCTTGAACCCCAATCAGTTAAGTACTCAAGAACACAAGAAATAGGAATTAAAATTGATAAACAAAGATAAACTCAATTGCAATCAATAAGAACACCTTGTGCATAAACATAAAAGAAAGCAAACTCTCTCTTCAATGTTGAGAGGGAGGTGGCTACTGGAGAGAATAAGATGGAGATCTGAATATGAGAGCCACCAAAACCCTAAAACATGCTTAATTTAAACCTAAACCTAATGGATTTCGAAATGGGATTAAGTAGAATAACAAGGGCCCATGTATTCTAACTTTAAAAGCAAAATTAAACCCATAAACCAAGTCTGAAATAGAAGAGATTAAAACCAACGTGGCCCTCTTGAAATGTGGCCCATTTCACTTGTTCTAACCCCAAAAGAGACAAATAAAACAACCCATAACAAACAAACCCAAATTTGACCCAAAACAAGCTCAAAACACAAACATCCCAAACTAGTCTGTTAGCCCAATTATGTAGACATACTTAGGCTCCAAAACATTTCCATATATGGACTTGCCATACTTGGATAGCCCACTTTCAACATGGTTTTGCACATAAGTTTGGAGTTGCTCCTTCAGACGCTTTGCTCGGGACCTTGTGACTGGACCGACAAAACTTTCCATACTGGGAAAACCTTCCATGTTGGCATTTGAATGATTTTGTTTTGCTTGTTTTGCTTGAACAGCCTCAATATGATTTCCCATGACATCGCCTTGCACTTTAGCTCCATTTTCCAAATTGCTGCTTGTAGCATTTTGAATTCCATTTGTATCATTTCCCTTCCCCTCAAAATGATTCGTCCTCGAATCTTCACCTTCATCAAAATCAAAAAGAGATAGGTCAGATACATTAAAGGTACTAGAAACAGCATACTCACCAGGAAGATCAACTTTGTATGCATTGTCATTGATCTTAGCAATGACTTGAAATGGTCCATCACCACGAGCATCCAATTTAGATTTTCTTTTGCAAGGAAACCGTTCCTTAGCATGTGCACCCATACCCAATCTCCTGATTCAAAGGTTACCATGCGTCTTCCATTGTTCACTTGGGTAGCAACTTGTTGATTTCTCTTCTCAATCCTTTCTCGTGCTTTATTGTGAATGGCCTTAACCATTTCAGCCTTTTTAAGCCCATCTAAGTTAGAGATCTCACTTAAAGGAATAGGCACAAGATCCAAAGGGGTTAGTGGTTTTAAACCATACACAATCTCAAAAGGAGAAAATCCAGTAGAAGAATGCACACTTCTATTATAAGCAAACTCAACAAATGGCAAAAGTTCTTCGCAAGTCTTTACATTGCTTCTAATTAAAGCACGCAAAAAGGTACCAAGAGTCCTATTTACTACTTCAGTCTGACCATCAGTTTGAGGGTGTGATGAAGTAGAAAATAACAACTTAGTCCCCAGTTTAGACCAAAGTACACGCAAAAAATGACTAAGAAACTTAACATCTCGGTCAGATACAATAGTCTTAGGAATGCAATGCAAACGCACTACCTCGCGGAAAAACAAATCGGCAATGTGAGATGCATCATCAGTTTTACGACATGGAACAAAATGAGCCATTTTAGAAAAACGATCCACTACAACAAAAAACTGAATCTCGTCCTTTCTTAGTCCTTGGTAACCCCAAAATAAAGTCCATAGAAATATCAACCCAAGGATGAGTAGGAACAGGTAATGGCATGCATAACCCATGTGGTTGAACTCTAGACTTAGCTTGCCTACATGATATGCAACGTGAATAGATTTTCTCAACGTCTTTGCGCATATTTGGCCAAAAGAAATGCTCATGCAACATTGAGGCCAAAAGAAATGCTCATGCAACATACTCATTGTCTTGTCTATACCAAAATGTCCCATGAGCCCCCCACTATGTGCTTCACGAACAAGTAATTCTGGAATTGAACTATTAGGCACACATAATTTCCCTTTCTTAAATAGAAATCCTTCATGCCTATAAAAATCATTGAATGCAGCATGTTCACAAGCAACAAACACATTTGAAAAATCAGCGTCATGTGCATACAATTCTTTCATGTGCTCAAATCCCAACATGATACGGAAACAACCTAGAATCAATGTCTAGATCACCTCCGTTTCAATGATTGTTCCCAAACCTAAATTCAATCAATCTAACAAGACCCTTCACCCCCAAAACAGCAAGGAATTGGTAACAAAGAGTATAAGATTGTAGGAATTGAATTAGCATACAAGTTAGAACTTACTTGATAAGTTGAATCAATCCTTAAGGTAAAACAAGCAAGAATCTCAATTCTCTCTTGAAGAATGCTTTCTAATTTTATTGATCTCTCTAAAAACTCGTGTTCATGGCTAAAGCAAAGGTTTAAATACCCTAAAGAAAGCCCAAAATATCAAAAGGCCTTCTTGAAACAAATCTGCCCAAGAATAAATCCCACATGGATTTGGGCTTCAAAACTAATTAAAATTGACTAGTCCTTGTCCAAATAGGATAAGAAAACCACAAAATAGAAGACTAACTTAAGAGGGGCGAATTGGGCTTTTAAACTAGGCCCACAAGCTTGGTTCCTTAAAATAAAACATGCACATGACTTTTTAATGAAGCACATGCACATAATGCAAATCAGCCCATGAAAAAGCCTAAAAGAAGTCCACATGCCCTTTATAAGATAAAATAAGCCCAAGCCCATTGATTAGACTTGTGCTTGTAAAAATTGGCTAAGTGTTAGCCCTCTTGGTTTGATGCCTCCAATGTGCACACACACTTAGGTGTCTTCCTAAGCTCTTCTCCAAGCTTGATCAACAAAACTTCTTGAAGTTCTTGTGAAACAAAAGCTTGTACATAAATCTGAAATTGTGCTCTAAGCTTGTTGGAGCGTGACCTTGTAATTGGACCCATTGGCATCCTCAAGTCTCCATTGCCTTGGTGAGTTGTATCATTCCCTCCCTCCTCAAAAGGATTCGTCCTCGAATCAAGACCTACATTATCAAAGGGAGATAAATCAGAAACATTAAAAGTAGCACTAACACCATAGTCACCTGGCAGGTCCACCCTTTAGGCATTGTCATTTATGCGTTCAAGCACTTGAAAAGGACCGTCCCCTCTAGGATCAAGCTTAGACTTCCTTTGTTTGGAAAATCTCTCTTTCCTGAAGTGCACCCAAACCCAATCTCCAGGTTCAAACTTCATCACCCTACGCCCTTGATTGGCTCTTTGAGCATACTTCTTGTTCTTTTCCTCAATGTGCTGCCTAGCTTTCTCATGTATTGTTTTAACCAATTTGGCCCTTTGCTGCCCATCTACATTAACAATCTCATTCAAGGGTAAAGGCAACAAATCCAATGGAGTTAATGGGTTAAAACCATACACAATCTCAAATGGAGAATAACCTGTAGAAGAATGAATGCTTCTATTATATGCAAACTCAATCAAAGGCAAACAATCTTCCCAAGCTTTCAAATTTTTACCCACAACAGCACGCAATAAAGATCCTAAATTTCTATTAACCACTTCAGTTTCTCCATCTGTTTGGGGATGACAAGTTGTAGAAAACAAAAGCTTTGTTCCCAATTTATTCCATAGAACACGCAAAAAGTGACTTAAAAACTTAGAATCCCTATCTGAAACAATGGTTCTAGGAATGCCATGCAATCTAACAACATCCCTAAAAAACAAATCAGCAACATGTGTAGCATCATCAGATTTATGACATGCAATAAAATGAGCCATTTTACTAAATCGATCAACTACAACAAAGATGCTATCACGTCCTTTCCTAGTCCTAGGCAATCCTAACACAAAATCCATAGATATATCAATCCAAGGACTAATAGGGACAGGTAGGCGTGTACAACCCATGTGGTTGCACCTTGGATTTAGGCGTGCCTCAGGCTACACAACTAGAGCAAACTCTTTCAACATCCTTTTTCATGTTAGGCCAATAAAAATGCTCCTGAAGTATGTCAAGTGTTTTAGCAATACCAAAATGTCCCATTAAACCACCATCATGAGACTCCCTAGCAAGCATCTCACGCATAGAACAAGTAGGAATACATAGTTTATTATCTCTAAACAAATATCCATCATTCCTATAAAACTTTTGAAAAGCAACTTGTTCACATGCATCATACACATTAGCAAAGTCAGAATCTGATTTGTACAAATCTTTTATATACTCAAACCCAATCAACTTAGAACTAAGAGAAGAGATTAGAGCATACCTCCTAGACAATGCATCAGCGATAACATTTTCTTTACCTTGCTTGTATTTCACAACATATGGGAATGTCTCTATGAACTCCAACCACTTAGCATGTCTTTTATTTAACTTACCTTGGCCCTTAAGATGCTTCAAACTCTCATGATCAGTGTGAATCACGAATTCCTTTGGCCATAGATAATGTTGCCAAGTTTGTAGAGCTCTTACCAATGCATATAGCTCCTTGTCATAAGTGGAATACTTCATTTGAGCACTATTCAACTTCTCACTAAAATAGGCAATGAGACGCCTTCCCTGCATTAAAACAGCACCAATACCTATCCCAGAGGCATCACATTCAATCTCAAAAGTAGAAGAAAAATCAGGTAAACTCAAAATAGGTGCAGAACAAAGTTTTTCTTTCAAAGTGTTAAAAGCAATTTCCTGCGCCTCTCCCCACTTAAATCCTACCTCCTTTTTAACAATCTCAGTCAATGGAGCTGCAATGGAACTAAAATCTTTCACAAACTTCCTATAGAAACTAGCAAGTCCATGAAAAGATCTCACCTGAGTAACACTTGTAGGTCTCGGCCACTCCCTTATTGCCTTGACCTTTTCTTGGTCCACCTCAATTCCATTAGAAGAAACAACATAACCAAGAAATATGACACGATCCATGCAAAATGTACACTTTTTTAACTTAGCATACAACTTTTCTGCCCTAAGTGCATCTAACACAAGCCTAACATGCTCAATATGCTCATTAATGCTTTTGCTATAGATCAATATGTCATCAAAATATACCACAACAAACTTACCAATAAATGACCTCAAAACATGATTCATCAAACGCATAAATGTACTAGGAGCATTAGTTAAGCCAAAAGGCATCACAAGCCACTCATATAAACCATGTTTTGTTTTAAAAGCAGTTTTCCATTCATCACCAATTTTCATTCTAATCTGATGGTAACCACTCATAAGATCCATTTTGGTAAACACACATGCACCATGCAATTCATCAATCATATCATCCAATCTAGGTATAGGATGGCGATACTTTACCGTTATCTTTTTAACAACTCTGCAATCCACACACATGCGCCAACTCCCATCCTTCTTTGGAACCAATATCACTGGCACGGCACAAGGACTAAGACTCTCCCTGATGTGTCCCTTTTGTAGCAATTCTTCCACTTGCTTTTGAAGTTCCTTAGTTTCTTCAGGATTAGCCCTATAAGCTGGTCTATTTTGAATCTGCGCCCCAGGCATGAAGTCAATCTGATGTTCTATTCCTCTAATAGGCGGCAATTCCTTAGGCAACTCCTCAGGGAAAACATCTCCATACTCCTGCAAAAGAGAAACAACACTACTAGGCAAACAAGGGTCAAGGTCAGATTCATTAAAATAAGCTTGCTTGTACAAAAGTACAAACAAACATCTCCTTTCCACACAAGCAACCCTTACATCTCTCATTTTTGCATAGAAGTTTTTTTTCTTTCTATCCTCTTTCTCATTTGGGCCTTTTAATTGAATTTCTTTTGAGGCCTCTTTCCCCACTTTTCTTCTCTCACTCTCGGCCTCACTTTCTCTCTTTTCTTTTGATTTAGATTTCTGCTCCCCTTTTGAAAGGTTCTCAACCTTCCCCTCAATTTTTGTATTGTCATGCTTTTCTTGAAATTTTTTGTCCTGTCTTTGTTGCATTCCCTCCATACTCCTTTTTAATTGCATTTGGTCCTCATATACCTCTTTTGGTGCCAATGGAGCAAGAACAAATTTCTGATCTCCCATAGTAAATGAATACCTATTCTTAAATCCATCATGTAACACTCTTCTATCATATTGCCAAGGTCGACCGAGCAATAAATGACAAGCATGCATAGGTACAACATCACAAAGTACTTGATCAGAATACTTTCCAATGGAGAAAGATACAAGGACTTGTTTATTTATCTTGATTTCCCCCATGTCATTCAGCCATTGTAGTCTGTAGGGCCTAGGGTGTTTCAAGCACTCCAACCCTAGTTTTTCTACCATCAATGTGCTAGCCACATTAGTGCAGCTGCCCCCATCAATGATCAGGCTACAAATCTTCTCATTCACTAGGCATCTGGAATGAAAAATATTTTCCCTTTGCTCAATTCCATCTTCCTTCAGTTGAGCATTCAACACTCGCCTAGTAACAAGTAATTCACCCCTAGGTGCATCCTCAACTTCCACATCAGAACAATCTTCCAACTCAGGCATGGAAGCAAAATCATCTTGTTCATCTTCAGACACAATTTCTTCATCTTCCACATCATTATATTGATCTTCATACTCATAGCACACAGGAGTTGGCCCCCTAGCATTTTGCCTCCTTGTTGCACCATTAGATGAAGCCTCTCTTTGTAAATTCATAATGGCTTGATCTTGTCTATCAAATTTATCAAATTTGGAATTGATGTTGCATAGCCTTCAAAGTAAAGAATGTGTGTTGATTAGCCTCACTATTCTTTTCATCCTTGTCACTACCTTTACTATCCTTTGAATTGGACATGATGTAAAACCTGCAAAAACACGTTAGAATAGCTCCTCACACACTCCCTCACGTGTTTCTCTCTAAATCAGAATGGATACCCTCGTGTTTCACTCAAGAAGATGGGTTTTACCCTGAAATGAGCTTACACACTCTTGCCTTTTACCACTTTAGATTCTAGCACAGTTTTACTTGTCCGGATCAATCACTACTAACCAAATAAGCACAACAGCAACGTAATTCAAAAGGAAAGCAACGAATACCTAAATAAAGGAAGAAAAACACAAAGCTAGATGCAATTTAATGTAAAGAAAACAATGAAGACGAAAATAAACACATACTAGATGGAGAAAACGTATGTGAACGATTTTTGGTGCCAATTGAGCAATATGAAACATGATTACTCAATTCAAGTGTAATGGAAACAAAAAGGACAGAAACAAAAAAAAAACCAAAGAGTTGAAGAAAAGACGAAACTAGGAATTAAACTCAACCCTAAACCCAAATTAACAAGAACATTCCAATCTGCCCCAATTACTCAAGAACTTAAAGATAAGTAATTATATCAAAGACACACGTTTTGAGCGAAGAACATAAATCGTGAAACAAGAAAGTGTTTCTTGGTGCAAGAAAACAAGTCTGGATGAGTTTCTTTAATGAAGGATGTTTCTTGATGAATCTTGAATAATAAAGAAACGAAATTAAAGAATTCTTGAATGATCAGATTCGTTCTTGATGAATCTTGCAAGCAAATCAACTCAAACTCACAAAGATTCACAATCTTGATTTTCTTTTTTTTTTTAACTTCTTTCTTTCTTTTCTTTCTTTTCTTCTTTTTCTTTCTTTCTTTCTTTCTTTTCTTTCTTTCTTTCTTTCTTTCTTTCTTTCTTTCTTTCTTTTTCCTTTTTTTTTGAATTTTAATGATGAACTAACTATAATAATCAAGAACAAACAGAAAATTAAAGATAAAGATTGAATTTAAAACCTAGGCTCTGATACCAAAGATGATACGGCAACAACCTAGAATCAATGTCTAGATCACCTCCGTTTCAATGATTGTTCCCAAACCTAAATTCAATCAATCTAACAAGACCCTTCACCCCAAAACAGCAAGGAATTGGTAACAAAGAGTATAAGATTGTAGGAATTGAATTAGCATACAAGTTAGAACTTACTTGATAAGTTGAATCAATCCTTAAGGTAAAACAAGCAAGAATCTCAATTCTCTCTTGAAGAATGCTTTCTAATTTTATTGATCTCTCTAAAAACTCGTGTTCATGGCTAAAGCAAAGGTTTAAATACCATTTGCAATGTAAACCCTAACAAAGATAACCTAAAAACCCTAAAGAAAGCCCAAAATATCAAAAGGCCTTCTTGAAACAAATCTGCCCAAGAATAAATCCCACATGGATTTGGGCTTCAAAACTAATTAAAATTGACTAGTCCTTGTCCAAATAGGATAAGAAAACCACAAAATAGAAGACTAACTTAAGAGGGGCGAATTGGGCTTTTAAACTAGGCCCACAAGCTTGGTTCCTTAAAATAAAACATGCACATGACTTTTTTAATGAAGCACATGCACACTTAATGCAAATCAGCCCATGAAAAAGCCTAAAAGAAGTCCACATGCCCTTTATAAGATAAAATAAGCCCAAGCCCATTGATTAGACTTGTGCTTGTAAAAATTGGCTAAGTGTTAGCCCTCTTGGTTTGATGCCTCCAATGTGCACACACACTTAGGTGTCTTCCTAAGCTCTTCTCCAAGCTTGATCAACAAAACTTCTTGAAGTTCTTGTGAAACAAAAGCTTGTACATAAATCTGAAATTGTGCTCTAAGCTTGTTGGAGCGTGACCTTGTAATTGGACCCATTGGCATCCACAAGTCTCCATTGCCTTGGTGAGTTGTATCACAACAACTTAGAAGAAAGAGTTGAAATCAAAGAATACCTTCTAGAGAGTGCATCAGCTACAACATTCTCTTTTCCTTGCTTGTATTGTATCACATATGGGAAGGATTCAATGAATTCCACCCATTTTGCATGTCACTTATTCAACTTGCTTTGCCCCTTCAGATGGCGCAATGATTCATGGTCAGTGTGAATTACAAATTCTTTAGGCAGCAGATAATGTTGCCATGTCTCTAATGACCTCACCAACGCATATAGCTCTTTGTCATAAGTTGAGTAGTTGAGTTGTGCTCCATTTAGCTTCTCACTAAAATAAGCAATTGGTCTTTTTTTCTGCATCAAAACAGCACCTATACCAATCCCGGAAGCATCACATTCTATTTCAAAAGTTAATTCAAAATTAGGAAGCCTCAAC
This sequence comes from Erythroxylum novogranatense, assembly GCA_029891385.1. Taxonomy (NCBI): domain Eukaryota; kingdom Viridiplantae; phylum Streptophyta; class Magnoliopsida; order Malpighiales; family Erythroxylaceae; genus Erythroxylum; species Erythroxylum novogranatense. The sequence goes on along the minus strand of CM057226.1, from coordinate 59,258,778 downwards.
AATGGTGCATTACTTAACTTATCCTTTAATAATGCAAATGCATGCTCTTGCTCTTTTCCCCAAATAAACCCTTTATCTTTTTTTTCATGATTTCAGTCAATGGGGCAGCAATTGCACTAAAATCTTTGACAAATCTCCTATAGAAACTTGCCAAACCATGAAAACTCCTTACCTCTTTAACATTCTTAGGTTTTGGCCATTCATGTATAGCCTTTACCTTTTCGCTATCTACTTCAATTCCTTTTGCACTCACTACATATCCCAAGAAAATGATGCGATCATTGCAAAATGTACATTTCTTCATGTTAGCATACAATTGAAATTTGCGCAACACATCAAACACACATTTTAAATGAATGACATGTTTTTCAATAGATTTGCTATACACTAGAATGTCATCAAAGTAGACAACTACAAACTTGCCAATAAATTCTCGTAAAACATGGTTCATTAAACGCATAAAGGTACTTGGTGCATTAGTTAAGCCAAATGGCATTACAAACCACTCATACAATCCATGTTTAGTTTTAAAGGCAGTTTTCCATTCATCACCCTGTTTCATTCTAATTTGGTGATAACCGCTCTTCAAGTCAATTTTAGAAAAAATGCATGCGCCATGTAACTCATCCAACATATCATCAAGTCGAGGTATAGGATGTCGATATTTTACCGTTATTTTGTTGACAGCTCTGCAATCCACACACATACGCCAACTTCCATCCTTCTTTGATACCAACAAAACGGGTACTGCACAGGGGCTTAAGCTCTCTCTTATGTGTCCCTTCTCCAAGAGTTCTTCCACTTGCTTTTGCAATTCTTTAGTCTCCACAAGATTGCTTTGATAGGCTGGTCTGTTTGGTATGGCAGCCCCAGGAATGAGATCGATTTGATGTTCAATTCCTCGCAAAGGTGGTAAACCTTGAGGTAGATCATCGGGAAAGACATCACTATATTCCTGCAAAACATCAATCACAACACTAGGCAAAGTAGGGTCAAGATCGTTAGTTGAAAAAGAAGCCTCTTTGTACAAAAGTACAAACATTGGCATGTTTGTCATCAAAGCTCTCTTCACATCCCTCACTTTTGCATAGAAATTCACTTTTCTTTCTTCTTTTTTCTCATTTCTGTCTTCTTTTCTCTTATTGGCTGAATTATCTTCATTCTTTTTCTCTTTAGATTTGCCTTCTGTTTTTCTCCCACTCTCCTTTTTCTCTTTCTTTTCTCTTTCTTTCTCATTTTTTTTCTTTTTCTCTCAGCCTCTTTTTGTGCAAATTCATCATAGGATTTTTTTCAAGTTGCATTTGGTCTTCAAAATTTTGTTTTGGTGTCAAAGGTAAAAATGTATACCTTTTGCCCTCTTTCTCCACTACTAGCTTGCATTGTGATACAACTCACCAAGGCAATGGAGACTTGAGGATGCCAATGGGTCCAATTACAAGGTCACGCTCCAACAAGCTTAAAGCACAATTTCAGATTTATGTACAAGCTTTTGTTTCACAAGAACTTCAAGAAGTTTTGTTGATCAATGATGCAGACCCAATAGGAATTTGTCCTAGAGAACCTTCAACAAGATGAAACTATGCCCGGGAGTAGATAGAATCAAGCAAACACATGGAATCACAAGAAACAAAGTTGAAAAGATAGAAACAGAACACAAAGAAAATGGGAGGTGAGAAGAATGTTGATCGATGAAAAGAACCCTAAGAGAACTTGTCTCTTAGAACTCTAGCAAGAATGTTGGTCAATGGAAAGAACCCTAAGAGAACTTGTCTCTTAGAACTCTAACCTTAAGGCATACAAAGGAAAACCACTCCTTTGATAAGTCAAGTATTCTCAAAGAATACAAAGAAAGCAAGAAAGCTCTCAATATTATTTCTGAATCAAAGACCTCTTTCAAAGTACATAGAGGGTGCCTATTTATAGGGAAAACTTCCTAACTTAATGTCCTAAAGAAGATACTAAATAAAAGGAAACAAATCAATCCCTAAAAGGAAACAAAAAAAACTTATAAAGGTGTTGACTAGATCACCTTATTTAGAGGAAACAAAAAAGGAAACTAAATAAAATGTGATCTTAACATGTTGGACCATAGGGATCACGTCCATATCTTATTTTTAAGTGGCACATGCTTGTCACATGGTACTTTAAGTGAGTTCTCCCAATTGGACTCCATGTGGGCCTTTGGACACTTTATGTTGGGCTTCAAGGATGAGATGAAATCTGACTCAACAATATGGGCTCTATCTCTTGACGTCCATATCTTATTCTTGGACCTTTATGAGATGAAATCTGACTCAACAATATGGGCTCTATCTCTTGAAGGTCTTGTATTAAACAATTCAATGCTTGCTTCATTGCTTTGGCCCTAGCTCTTGTCATTGGGCCTCCAACATCTTTTAATGGATCTTTAGGAACATTAGACTTGAATGTTAGGTCTTTGATATGGAAATTTCGTTCATCCCCTTGCCATGAATATTTAGACTTCAAATCTGATCCAATTTCAGCTCCTAAGCCTCCTTTTGCAAGCTCATGTCCATGCAAGTCACGTCCTAGGCTTCCTTGAGGCGAATCACGCCATGGATGCTTCTCTTCTTGTCTTTCACATGCCCATGGTTCTTCATCATTCCCTCCCTCCTCAAAAAGATTCGTCCTCGAATCTGCAACATCAAAGAGGGATAAATCAGATACATTGAATGTAGCACTCACATTACCATAGGAGCTAGGCAAATCAATTTTATAAGCATTATCATTAATCCTTTCTAAAACTTGAAAAGGGCCATCTCCTCTTGATTGTAGCTTAGATTTCCTTTGTTCGAAACCTCTCCTTTCTCAAGTACACCCAAACCCAATCACGGGTTCAAATATGACACGCCTTGGCTTTTATTAGCTTGCTTTGCATATTGTTCATTTCTCTTCTCAATGTTGGCTCTAACTTTAGCATGCAACTCCTGTACAAATTTAGCTTTTTCATACCGTCAAAGTTAGTAAACTCATTAGAAGGCAATGGAAGAATTTCCAAAGGAGTCAAAGGATTAAACCATAAACAATCTCAAAGGAGAAAATTGAGTAGAAGAATGAAGAGCACGATTATAAGCAAACTCAATGTGTGGGAGACACTTTTCCCAATTCTTCCAGTTCTTTTGGATGATCGCACGCAACAATGTTGTCAAAGTTCTATTTACCACTTCAGTTTGACCATCCGTTTGAGGATGTGCAACAGTAGAAAACAAGAGTTTAGTGCCAAGTTTATTCCATAGAGTTCTCCAAAAGTGACTAAGAAATTTTACATCCCTATCACTCACAATAGTCTTTGGCATCCCATGCAATCTTACAACCTCTTTAAGGAACAAATCAGCAACATGAACAGTATCATTGGTTTTAGAACAAGCAATAAAGTGAGCCATCTTGCTAAATCGATCAACCACCACAAAGATACTATCCTTTCCACTAGATGATCTAGGCAATCCAAGCACAAAGTCCATAGATATATCAACCCAAGGATGAGAGGGGACGGGTAATGGAGAATATAAACCATGTGATTGTACCTTAGATTTTGCATGCCTACAAGTAATACATTTAGCACAAATAGAAACAACATCCTTTCTCATGTTAGGCCAATAAAATGTTCATGCAAAAGAGCTAAAGTTTTCTCAACACCAAAGTGACCCATCAATCCACCTCCATGTGTCTCTAACAAGTAATTCACGCATAGAGCAAGATGGAATGCAAAGTTTATCCTTTTTGAATAGAAATCCATCAAATCTATAGAAATTATCATTACCATGTTTTTCACAAGATTTCCAAATTTTTGCAAAGTCACAATCAGATTCATACATGCCTTTCAACATCTCAAAACCAAGTAATCTAGCATGCATAGAGCTAAGAAGAGTATCTCCTAGAAAGAGCATCAGCCACAATGTTTTCTTTCCCTTGTTTATGTTTAATAACATAAGGAAAAGTTTCAATAAATTCCAACCACCTAGCATGTCTCTTGTTCAATTTACCTTGGGACTTCAGAAATTTCAAACTTTCATGATCAGAGTGAATGATAAATTCTTTTGGCCACAAGTAACGTTGCCAAGTCTCTAAAGACCTTTTTAAAGCATACAACTCTTTATCATAAGTGGAGTAATTCAAAGCAGCACCACTTAGTTTTTCACTAAAATAAGCAATGGGTTTAGAATCTTGCATTAAAACAGTACCAATGCCTATTCCAGAAGCATCACATTCAACCTCAAAAACTTTAGAAAAATCAGGAAGAATAAGAAGAGGAGCATTGGTCAATTTTTCTTTCAAGCTATTAAAAGCAACCTCTTGTGAATCACCCCATTTAAAAATCACATTCTTTTTTACCAATTCATTCAAAGGGGCTGCAATGGTAGAGAAATCCTTCACAAATCTCCGATAGAAGCTAGCCAAGCCATGGAAGCTTCGAACCTCATTCGCATTCTTGGGAGTTGGCCATTCTCTAATTGCTTTCACTTTCTCTTCATCAACTTGAAGTCCTTTAGCACCTACAATAAAACCAAGAAACACAACAGTATCCATGCAAAAGGAACATTTTCTAAATTGGCGTAAAGCTTATTTTCTCTTAAAAGTTCAAACACATCATTCAAGTGTTTCACGTGTTCGTCTAAACTCCTAGAATACACTAGAATATCATCAAAATAGACGACCACATACTTTCCAATAAAAGGACGAAACACATGATTCATCAAACTCATGAAAGTACTAGGTGCATTAGTCAAGCCAAAAGGCATAACTAACCACTCATACAACCCAAACTTAGTTTTGAAAGCAGTTTTCCACTCATCACCCTTTTTCATGCGAATTTGATGATACCCACTTCTAAGATCAATTTTGAAAATATACAAGCACCATGCAACTCATCAAGCATATCATCTAAGCGAGGGATAGGGTAACGATATTTCACCGTGATTTTATTGATGGCTCTACAATCAACACACATTCTCCATTTGCCATCTTTCTTAGGAACAAGTATAACTGGCACAGCACACGGGCTCAAGCTTTCTCTCACAAAGCCCTTTTCATAAGCTCTTCAACTTGTCTTTGGATCTCCTTAGTTTCTTCCGGATTGGCTCTATACGCAGGCCTATTCGGAATTGAAGCTCCGGGAAGGAAGTCTATACGGTGCTCAATGCCTCTCAAAGGGGGCAATCCATCAGGAATGTCCTCCAGAAATAAGTCGTTGAAGTCCTGCAACAAAGACAAAACACTAGACGGCAAAGATGGATCAAGCTCATTAATAGTTAAGAAAACATCTTTATATAAAAGTATATAAGATTCTTCACATTTTAAAGCTCTCTTGATCTCACTTTTTCCAGCAAATAAAGTCACTCTCTTTTCTTCATTTTTTTCACTCGTTTTACTTTCTCTCCCTTTTTCTTTCTTTTCGACGTCTCTCTCTTTCTTTTCTTTTGCCTTCAATTTGCATTCTTTCTCAATCCTCACTTGATCCTCATAAGCTTGAATGGGCCTAAGAGGTTTCAACACCATATTTTTACCATGAAAAGGAAAAGAATAACAATTTTTATATCCATCATGCCTAACTTTTCTATCAAATTGCCATGGCCTACCAAGCAAAACATGTCCAGCATACATTGGTGCAACATCACATAAAATCTCATCATGATACTTACCAACAGAAAATGCAACCATCACTTGTTTGGTGACTTTCACCTCACCACAATCATTTAACCATTGCAATTTATATGGTCTAGGATGTTTCAAAATAGGCAAATTAAGCTTGTCAACGAGTAAAGTACTAGCAACATTGGTAAACTTCCACCATCTATGATCATGCTACAAACTTTACCGTTAATGAGACACCTTGTATGAAAGATGTGCTCACGTTGCTCTTCATCAAGATCTTCTTTTGGTTGGATATTAAGAGCACGCCTAGCCACAAGTGCTTCACCAACCTCAGCATCACAATCAACATCGGAAGCATCCGTCAATGGAGCCACATCATCATAGTCATCACTGTCACTACTTTCACTAGCAACATCACCATTCTCAAGTAAAATCATAGTTCTTTTGTTAGGGCATTGAGAAGCAATATGACCAAAACCTTGACATTTAAAGCACTTAACTTTATAAGAAGGATTAGAAGAAGAAGAGGGTTTAGAGTCATGTTTACCCTTGGGATTTGGAGTAGAGAATTTAGGCTTACTTTCTTCTTTTGGCTGGATGTCTCCTTTGGATTTGAATGAAGTTTTGGACTCCTTCAAGGTTTTCTTCCAAGAACTCGACCCAGCACCATTTTGGATCTTTAATTGCTTTTCTACCATAATGGCCTTATGTAACAACTCATCCATGTCAAGAAAATTTTGCAGTTCTACAATGGAAACAATTTCAGGCACAAACCATCAAGAAATCTTCTCATGGTAGCTTCCATGTCTTCCTCAACATTGGCCCTAATCATGATGATCTCCATCTCTTGGTGGTACTCTTCAACACTCATAGATCCTTGCCTCAATCTTTGTAGTCGCTGAACAAGTCTCGATAGTAATGACTTGGAACAAAGCGCTTTCTCATGATGGCTTTCATTTCTTGCCATGTACGGATTGGTCTTTCAAGATTTCGTCTTCTATTTATTTGCAATTGATCCCACCAAATACTAGCATAGTCACACAATTCAACGACAGACAAGTTTTATCTTTTCTCTTCACTATATGTATGACACTCAAATACATGTTCAATTTTCCTCTCCCACTCTAAATATAATTCAGGATCATTTTCCCGTGAAAGGAAGGGATTTTCAGTTTATGTTTTCCACTTCATTACGAGAAGAAGCTTGTCTACCTCTCCTAATGTTGGGGCCTTCATCATCGGATTGCACATCTTCATCTTCTCCATAAAACACTCTTCTAGGACCTTTGGAGTTTGACGTGGATTGGATGTCATCCAACCTAGCATTCAACCTCTGGAATTGGTCTTGCATAGCCTTCATAAAGACTTTAAGATCTTGCTCAGCTGATTCATCTTCTTGAGACATATTTATGAATTCTAAAATGTTAGCGAACAAAAAAAAAAACAATATGGACCTTACCACTCTCCCTCACGTGTATACACTCAACGGAAGTCAAACAACTCGTGTTTCACACAAAAATTGGCTTTTTCTATAATGTAAACACTCTTGCCTTTTTCCACTCAACTTGCTTTTTTATAGTATTCTTATTCGAAACAAGACACAATCAAATAGAAGTAATCAAACCAAGTGATAGCTAAGATTAGAATCCCAAGATAAAATTCTGAAAGAATCCAAAAGGGAAAATAGAGTGTGAAAAAATAGTATAAGGAATGAATTAAGGAAGTGATTACCTTGGAAAGTCAAACTTGAAGCTAAAGAAAGATTAATAAGGCAAGAAATGAAATAGGAAACGAAAAGCAAAATAGGAAAGTAACTGAAATAAGGAAATGAAGCAAATAGGAAAGCAATCAAGTTCCAAGCAATACAAGATAGGAAAGTGAAGCAAATAGGAAAGTAATATGGCAAGTTCCAAGCAATACAAGATAGGAAAGTACTTGCAATTAGGAAAGTAGCAAACTTGGACGCCACTTCTCTAAAACTTGCATCACACACTCTGATTGTTTTCTTTTTTTTTCTACCTCTTTTTTTTGACGAATTTTTTTTTTACTTCTAGTTTTTTTTTTCAGAAGCTGGATGCTCTCAATTTAGATTTTGTGTAACTTGCTCTAGAAAGCTTGGATTTGAGTGATCCCAAGACGAAAATAAAGAAGAGATTTTGAACTTGAAGAAATTCCTATTATTTTGCCAAAACTCAAGCAAATAGGTACACGAACTAGTAGACGCAAAAATGGACAGAAATGAATAACGAAAAAGAAACAACAAAAGGATAGTTATTTGAAATCTAGCAACCAAAGCTCTCTGATACCAAATGATGGCAGACCCAATAGGAATTTGTCCTAGAGAACCTTCAACAAGATGAAACTATGCCCAGGAGTGGATAGAATCAAGCAAACACATGGAATCACAAGAAACAAAGTTGAAAAGATAGAAACAGAACACAAAGAAAATGGGAGGTGAGAAGAATGTTGATCGATGAAAAGAACCCTAAGAGAACTTGTCTCTTAGAACTCTAGCAAGAATGTTGGTCAATGGAAAGAACCCTAAGAGAACTTGTCTCTTAGAACTCTAACCTTAAGACGCCACAAAGGAAAACCACTCCTTTGATAAGTCAAGTATTCTCAAAGAATACAAAGAAAGCAAGAAAGCTCTCAATATTATTTCTGAATCAAAGACCTCTTTCAAAGTACATAGAGGGTGCCTATTTATAGGAAAACTTCCTAACTTAATGTCCTAAAGAAGATACTAAATAAAGGTAACAAATCAATCCCTAAAAGGAAACAAAATAAACTTATAAAGGTGTTGACTAGATCACCTTATTTAGAGGAAACAAAAAGGAAACTAAATAAAATGTGATCTTAACATGTTGGACCATAGGGATCACGTCCATATCCTTATTTTTAAGTGGCACATGCTTGTCACATGGTACTTTAAGTGAGTTCTCCCAATTGGACTCCATGTGGGCCTTTGGACACTTTATGTTGGGCTTCAAGGAATAAGACAATGCCTCTTGGACCTTTATGAGATGAAATCTGACTCAACAATATGGGCTCTATCTCTTGAAGGTCTTGTATTAAACAATTCAATGCTTGCTTCATTGCTTTGGCCCTAGCTCTTGTCATTGGGCCTCCAACATCTTTTAATGGATCTTTAGGAACATTAGACTTGAATGTTAGGTCTTTGATATGGAAATTTCGTTCATCCCCTTGCCTTGAATATTTAGACTTCAAATCTGATCCAATTTCAGCTCCTAAGCCTCCTTTTGCAAGCTCATGTCCATGCAAGTCACGTCCTAGGCTTCCTTGAGGCGAATCACGCCATGGATGCTTCTCTTCTTGTCTTTCACATGCCCATGGTTCTTCATCAATCAAGCTTGGGGAAAAGCTTAGGAAGACACCTAAGTGTGTGTGCACATTGGAGGCATCAAATCAATAGGGCTAACACTTAGCCAATTTTCACAAGCACAAGTCTAATCAATGGGCTTGAGCTTATTTTATCTTATAAAGGGCATGTGGACTTTTTTTAGGCTTTTTCATGGGCTGGTTTGCATTAAGTGTGCATGTGCTCTATTAAAAAAGTCATGTGCATGTTTTATTTTAAGGAACCAAGCTTGTGGGCCTAGTTTAAAAGCCCAATTCGCCCCTCTTAAGTTAGTCGTCTATTTTGTGGTTTTCTTATCCTATTTGGACAAGGACTAGTCAATTTTAATTAGTTTTGAAGCCCAAATCCATGTGGGATTTATTCTTGGGCAGATTTGTTTCAAGAAGGCCTTTTTGATATTTTGGGCTTTCTTTAGAGTTTTTAGGTTATCTTTGTTAGGGTTTACATTGCAAAGGGTATTTAAACCCTTGCTTTAGCCATGAACACGAGTTTAGAGAGATCAATAAAATTAGAAAGCATTCTTCAAGAGAGAATTGAGATTCTTGCTTGTTTTATCTTAAGGATTGATTCAACTTATCAAGTAAGTTCTAACTTGTGGCGTTAATACAATTCCTACAACCTTATACTCTTTGTTACCAATTCCTTGCTGTTTTGGGGGTGAAGGGTCTTGTTAGATTGATTGAATTTAGGTTTGGGAACAATCATTGAAACGGAGGTGATCTAGACATTGATTCTAGGTTGTTGCCGTATCACATTGGAATCACATCACATGTAACTTCATCACTATACTTCCCAATAGTAAATGGCACCCTCACTTGTCTTTGGACTCTCGCTTCCCCACTATTATTAAGCCACTGTAATTTGTAAGGTCTGGGATGTTTAGTGGTTTCTAGTCCCAATTTATCAACAAATAATGTACTAGCCACATTCACACAACTAACCCCATCAACAATCACACTACACTCTTTCCCACTAACTAAGCATCTAGTATGAAAGATATTTTCTCGTTGGAGTCTCACCCCCTCTTGGTCTTCTTTATATTGTGCACTCAAAGCATGCCTAGTCACCATCAATCTACCCTCCATAGGCAACTCCCCATCACTACCATCCTCCAAGGAAGGCATCTCATTATCGACATCACTCTCATCGTCGGTTTCAACCTCACCACCACGCATCACCATTACTCTTTTGTTTGGGCATTGTGAAGCTATATGACCAAATCCCAAACATTTAAAACATTTGATATCTTTATTTCTGTTAGTGTGGGAAGTAGAAATACCTTTGTTTTTGTTGTCGAATGGTTCTTTTGACTTGGTTTTGTCTTCTCTTTTGAATTGGGCAGCCTTGTTATCATTCCTCCAATTCGACTTCCATTGGGAATTTTGAGTCGAATATGTGTTGGCTTGCCTCGCAATTCCCTTTCGCTTCAATTGCTTTTCTATTTTCATGGCCATATGTACCATGTCTTCTATCTCCACATAATGTTGAAGCTCTACCACATTAGCAATATCTCTGTTGAGTCCATTGAGAAACCTTGCCATGGTGGCTTCTCTATCTTCCTCCACATTTGCCCTTATCATTGCTATCTCCATCTCTTTATAGTAGTCCTCCACACTCTTTGATCCTTGAACAAGGCTTTGCAATTTTTGATGCAATTCCCTATAATAGTGGCTAGGAACAAAACGTCTTCTCATAATGGCTTTCATCTCCTCCCATGTTTGGATAGAACGTTCTCTATTTCTCCGTCTACTCATAATCAATTGGTCCCACCACACAATGGCATACCCACTAAACTCTACGGCAGCAAGCTTTACCTTCTTTTCTTCTGAGTAATTATGACACTCAAAAATGAGCTCCACCTTTCTTTCCCATTCCATGTATGCCTCAGGATCATTTTTTCCCAGAAACGATGGAATTTTCATTTTGATACTTCCTAGGTTTCTATCAAGATCATTCCGACCCCTCCTTGCTCCTCCATAGTTTCTACCTTCATTTATCATGGTGGCTTGATCATCAAGCTCTTCATTATATTCATCTGCAATTGGACGTGTTGGTTGTCTTCTCGGACTTGGAACATGTTGGCCAGAACCCTTGTCAATTCTTTCACTCATGTCCCTCATCATGATTTGCATTCTTTGGATCTCTTGTTGCTTGGCTTTTAGAATGAAAGCTTGATCTTGTTTCTCAACCCCACTTTAGAGAATCCATGGCCAATCTAAAAATTTCAACAAGGATAACAAAAAAGTATTCCTCACAAACACTCCCTCACGTGTTTACTCTCGAAGTAACGACACACCTCTCGTGTTTTCACTCAAACTTGGCTTTTTTCCTCTTTTGAGCTCACACACTCTTGCCTTTTGCCACTCAAGCAATCTTTGAATGTTTATACTTAAGGGCCAAATCAAACAGCAATCAGATATCTTAATGCAACCAATTTTAATTGAGAATTTGCAAGGAAAAACCTAAACAAAGAAAGAAAACATGCAAAATACTAGAAGCAAAAATGACGCAAACAACAAAACTGAAAGCACACACTTGAATTACCAATAAGTGTATGATGATTTTTTTTTCTTTTGTAAGGCAGCAATGAATCAATATTACAGGCTTTCTAATGTAATAGATGCAAATGGGCAGATTCAATAACAGAAAACTAAAGGATGCAAGCAAATGACGAATTCTGGAATTTTATATCAGAAACTTGACATTCCCAAATGGGAGATAGATTGTTATAAAGGAATTTTTAGATGGATTGACTACCAATGATACAGGTAAAGTAAAGGATTGCTTGACTTTATAAAAGAAAGGGATTAGCGCACTGACTCAAGCAAGGGATTTGCTCCATAGGCCGAAAATCAAGCATTTTTTAGATACTTGTTACAGGAACGAAGTCCTATACTGTCAAGTAGAGTAACGACCAAGAACGCGAAAGAGCTTTATAACAAATTAGAGTAAGGGCACGCTAAGACTTTCCTTTTATCACTCAAAACACTCAAACAAAAACCAAATGTAAAGTATGGATTTGGCCAGCAACTAAACTCAATTGAAAAGAATTAGAAACGAACAGTACCAAAATTTCGCTATTTATACCTAAACTATTCTGAAATTTCAAACACCCAAACAGCAGCTATAATCATGTTTTCCCTTGAACTTTTAATGTTTTCCAGAAGATTTGAAACCAACAAAAATCGAAAATAACAGTTGTTCAGCTCAATTGCTCAATTTTGTATATGTAAGATCTGGAAATTTTATGTTTGAAACAAGCAGCCAACAAGAACGATTTTTTTTGTTTTTCAGTCAAAACGGAATAAATACTTACTTGATTGGAACCAATGCTCTGATACCAAATGATGCGGAACCCGTGACCTTTAATCGTCCCTTAGAACTCGTTACCAATCAAATCAGAATTTGTTTCTCAACAAAGCAATCAGGATAATATTTGTTCTTACACCCAAGAACACTTATGACAAGAACCCAAGTTAATTTTTCAGAAATCCCCTTGAACCCCAATCAGTTAAGTACTCAAGAACACAAGAAATAGGAATTAAAATTGATACACAAAGATAAACTCAGTTGCAATCAATAAGAACACCTTGTGCATAAACATAAAAGAAAGCAAACTCTCTATTCAATGTTGAGAGGGAGGTGGCTGCTGGAGAGAATAAGATGGAGATCTCAATATGAGAGCCACCAAAACCCTAAAACATGCTTAATTTATACCTAAACCTAATGGATTTCGAAATGGGCTTAAGTAGAATAACAAGGGCCCATGTATTCTAACTTTAAAAGCTAAATTAAACCCATAAACCAAGTCTGAAATAGAAGAGATTAAAACCAACGTGGCCCTCTTGAAATGTGGTCCATTTCACTTGTTCTAAACCCAAAAGAGACAAATAATACAACCCACAACAAACAAACCCAAATTTGACCCAAAACAAGGTCAAAACACAAACACCCCAAAACATTTCCATATATGGACTTGCCATACTTGGATAGCCCACTTTCAACATGGTTTTGCACATAAGCTTGGAGTTGCTCCTTCAGACGCTTTGCTCGGGACCTTGTGACTGGACCGACAAAACTTTCCATCATATAATTGTATGTACATAATGTGGTACACATATATACCATGTGCACACTATCACTATAGTTATGTATGTACACATGCAAATAATGTAATATAATACAAGGTACACTATTATACCATTGCATTTGTCGCACTACTATATGCATGGTGCATATGCATTACCATGTGTCCATCATAGTTATGGATGCATACACGAAATAAGTAAACAATTTATATTTTTACTTATTGTACATGCATGTTACCATAACAATGGTAACATACATAACTAGTGATACGACAACAACCTAAAATCAATGTCTAGATCACCTTCGTTTCAATGATTGTTCCCAAACTTAAATTCAATCAATCTAACAAGACCCTTCACCGCCAAAACAGCAAGGATTTGGTAACAAAGAGTATAAAGATTGTAGGAATTGAATAAACGCCACAAGTTAGAACTTACTTGATAAGTTAAATCAACCCTTAAGGTAAAACAAGCAAGAATCTGAATTGTCTCTTGAAGAATGCTTTATAATTTTTATTCATCTCTTATAAACTCGTGTTCATGGCTAAAGCCCAAAATATCAAAAAGGCCTTCTTGAAACAAATCTGCCCAAGAAAAAATCCCACATGGATTTGGGCTTCAAAACTAATTAAAGAAGTCCACTTGCCCTTTATAGGATAAAATAAGCCCAAGCCCATTGATTAGACTTGTGCTTGTGAAAATGAGCTAAGTGTTAGCCCTCTTGATTTGATGCCTCCAATGTGCACACACACTTAGGTGTCTTCCTAAGCTCTTCCCCAAGCTTGATCAACAAAACTTCTTGAAGTTCTTGTGAAACAAAAGCTTGTACATAAATCTGAAATTGTGTTTTGAGCTTGTTGGAGCGTGACCTTGTAATTGGACCCATTGGCATCCTCAAGTCTCCATTGCCTTGGTGAGTTGTATCATTCTCTCCTTCCTGAAGTGTGCACCCAAACCCAATCTCTATGTTCAAACTTCATCACCCTATGCCCTTGATTGGCTCCTTGAGCATACTTCTTGTTCTTTTCCTCAATATGCTGCCTTGCTTTCTCATGTATTGTCTTAACCAATTCGGCCATTTGCTGCCTAGCTACATTAACAATCTCATTCAATGGAGCTGCAATGGAACTAAAATCTTTCACAAACCTCCTATAGAAACTAGCAAGTCCATGAAAAGATCTCACCTGAGTAACACTTGTAGGTCTCGGCCACTCCCTAATTGCCTTGACCTTTTCTTGGTCCACCACGATTCCATTAGAAGAAACAACATAACCAAGAAATATGACATGATCCATGCAAAATGTACACTTCTTTAACTTAGGATCCAACTTTTCTGCCCTAAGTGTGATGGCAGACCCAATAGGAACTTGTCCTAGAGAACCTTCAACAAGATGGAACTATGCCCGGGAGTAGATAGAATCAAGCAAACACACGGAATCACAAGAAAACAAAGTTGAAAAGATAGAAACAGAACACAAAGAAAATGGGAGGTGAGAAGAATGTTGATCGATGAAAAGAACCCTAAAAGAACTTGTCTCTTAGAACTCTAGCAAGAATGTTGGTCAATGGAAAGAACCCTAAGAGAACTTGTCTCTTAGAACTCTAACCTTAGGACGCCACAAAGGAAAACCACTACTTTGATAAGCCAAGTATTCTTAAAGAATACAAAGAAAGCAAGAAAGCTCTCAATATTATTTCTGAATCAAAGACCCCTTTCAAAGTACATAGAGGGTGCCTATTTATAGGGAAAACTTCCTAACTTAATGTCCTAAAGAAGATACTAAATAAAAGGAAACAAAATAAACTTATAAAGGTGTTGACTAGATCACCTTATTTAGAGGAAACAAAAAAGGAAACTAAATAAAATGTGATCTCAACATGTTGGACCATAGGGATCACGTCCATATCCTTATTTTTAAGTGACACATGCTTGTCACATGGTACTTTAAGTGAGTTCTCCCAATTGGACTCCATGTGGGCCTTTGGACACTTTATGTGGGGCTTCAAGGAGTAAGACAATGTTTCTTGGACCTTTATGAGATGAAATCTGACTCAACAATATGGGCTCTATCTCTTGAAGGTCTTGGATTAAACAATTCAATGCTTGCTTCATTGCTTTGCCCCTAGCTCTTGTCATTGGGCCTCCAACAGCTTTTAGTGGATCTTTAGGAACATTAGACTTGAATGTTGGGCCTTTGATTTGGGAATTTCGTTCATCCCCTTGCCTTGAATATTTAGACTTCAAATCTGATCCAATTTCAGCTCCTAAGCCTCCTTTTGCAAGCTCATGTCCATGCAAGTCACGTCCTAGGCTTCCTTGAGGCGAATCACGCCATGGATGCTTCTCTTCTTGTCTTTCACATGCCCATGGTTCTTCATCTTTCCCTCCCTTCTCGAAAAGATTCGTCCTCGAATCTGCAACATCAAAGAGGGATAAATCAGATACATTGAATGTAGCACTCACATTACTATAAGAGCTAGGCAAATCAATTTTATAAGCATTATCATTAATCCTTTCTAAAACTTGAAAAGGGCCATCTCCTCTTGGTTGTAGCTTAGATTTCCTTTGTTCTGGAAACCTCTCATTTCTCAGGTGCACCCAAACCCAATCACCTGGTTCAAATATGACACGCCTTCGACTTTTATTAGCTTGCTTTGCATATTGTTCATTTCTCCTCTCAATGTTGGCTCTAACTTTTGCATGCAACTCTTGCACAAATTTAGCTTTTTTCATACCGTCAAAGTTAGTAAACTCATCAGAAGGCAATGGAAAAATTTGCAAAGGAGTCAAAGGATTAAACCCATAAACAATCTCAAAAGGAGAAAATTGAGTAGAAGAATGAAGAGCATGATTATAAGCAAACTCAATGTGTGGGAGAAACTTTTCCCAATTCTACAAGTTCTTTTGGATGATTGCACGCAACAATGTTGTCAAAGTTCTATTTACCACTTCAGTTTGACCATCCGTTTGAGGATGTGCAATAGTAGAAAACAAGAGTTTAGTGCCAAGTTTATTCTATAGAGTTCTCCAAAAGTGACTAAGAAATTTCACATCTCTATCACTCACAATAGTCTTTGGCAACCCATGCAATCTTACAACCTCTTTAAAGAACAAGTCAGCAACATAAACAGCATCATTGGTTTGAGAACAAGCAATAAAGTGAGCCATCTTTCTAAATCGATCAACCACCACAAAGATACTATCCTTTCCACTAGATGATCCAGGCAATCCAAGCACAAAGTCTATAGATATATCAACCCAAAGATGAGAGGGGACGAGTAATGGAGAATATAAACCATGTGATTGAACCTTAGATTTTGCATGCCTACAAGTAATACATTTAGCACAAATAGAAACAACATCCTTTCTCATGTTAGGCCAATAAAAATGTTCATGCAAAAGAGCTAAAGTTTTCTCAACACAAAAGTCACCCATCAATCCACCTCCATGTGTCTCTCTAACAAGTAATTCATGCATAGAGCAAGATGGAATGCAAAGTTTATCCTTTTTGAATAGAAATCCATCAAATCTATAGAAATTATCATTACCATGTTTTTCACAAGATTTCCAAATTTCTGCAAAGTCACAATCAGATTCAAACATGCCTTTCAACATCTCAAAACCAAGTAATCTAGCATGCATAGAGCTAAGAAGAGAGTATCTCCTAGAAAGAGCATCAGCCACAATGTTTTCTTTCCCTTGTTTATGTTTAATAACATAAGGAAAAGTTTCAACAAATTCCAACCACCTAGCATGTCTCTTGTTCAATTGATACAACTCACCAAGGCAATGGAGACTTGAGGATGCCAATGGGTCCAATTACAAGGTCACGCTCCAACATGCTCAAAGCATAATTTCAAATTTATGTACAAGCTTTTGTTTCACAAGAACTTCAAGAAATTTTTTTGATCAAGCTTGGGGAAGAACTTAGGAAGACACCTAAGTGTGTGTGCACATTGGAGGCATCAAACCAAGAGGGCTAACACTTAGCCAATTTTCACAAGCACAAGTTTAATCAATGGGCTTGGGCTTATTTTATCTTATAAAGGGCATGTGGACTTCTTTTAGGCTTTTTCATGGGCTGATTTGCTTTAAGTGTGCATGTGCTTTATTAAAAAAGTCATGTGCATGTTTTATTTTAAGGAACCAAGCTTGTGGGCCTAGTTTAAAAGCCCAATTTGCCCCTCTTAAGTTAATCTTCTATTTTTGTGGTTTTCTTATCCTATTTGGACTAGGACTAGTCAATTTCAATTAGTTTTGAAGCCCAAATCCATGTTGGATTTGTTCTTGGGCAGATTTGTTTCAAGAAGGACTTTTTATATTTTGGGATCTTTTTAGGTTTTTTAGATTATCTTTGTTAGGGTTTACATTGCAAAGGGTATTTAAACCCTTGCTTTAGACATGAACATGAGTTTTTAGAGAGATCAATAAAATTAGAAAGCATTCTTCAAGAGAGAATTGAGATTCTTGCTTGTTTTACTTAAAGGATTGATTCAACTTATCAAGTAAGTTCTAACTTGTGGCGTTAATTCAATTCCTACAATCTTTATACTCTTTGTTACCAAATCCTTGCTGTTTTGGAGGTGAAGGGTCTTGTTAGATTGATTGAATTTAGGTTTGGGAACAATCATTGAAACGGAGGTGATCTAGACATTGTTTCTAGGTTGTTGCTATATCATCTTTGGTATTAGAGCCTAGGTTTTAAATTCAATCTTTATCCTTAATTTTCTGTTTATTCTTGATTATTATAGTTAGTTCATCATTAAAATTCGAAAAAAAGAAAAGAAAAAGAAAAGAAAGAAAAGAAAGAAAGAAAGAAAGAAAGAAAAGATTTACGTTCAAATTCATCAAGAACACGTCCTTCATTCAAGAAACTCATCAAGACTTGTTTTCTTGCATCAAGAAACACTTTCTTGTTTCAAAATTTACGTTCTTCGCTTAAAACGTGTGTCTTTGATATAATTGCTTATCTTTAAGTTCTTGAGTAATTGGGGCAGATTGGAATGTTTTTGTTAATTTGGGTTTAGGGTCGAGTTTAATTCGTAGTTTCGTCTTTTCTTGCACTCTTTGGTTGTTTTTTTTTGTTTGTTGTCCTTTTGTTTCCATTACACTTGAATTGAGTAATCTTGTTTCATATTGCTCAATTGGCACCAAAAATCGTTCACATATGTTTTCTCCATCTAGAAACAAATTTGATCATTCAAGAATTCTTTAATTTCGTTTCTTTATTATTCAAGATTCATCAAGAACACATCCTTCATTCAAGAAACTCATCAAGACTTGTTTTCTTGCATCAAGAAACAATTTCTTGTTTCAAGATTTACTTTCTTGTACCCAAAACGTGTGTCTTTGATATAATTGCTTATCTTTCAATTTTTGAGTTATTGGGCAGATCTGAATGTTCTTGTTAGTTCGGATTTAGGGTTGAGTTCAATTCATAGTTTCATCTTTTCTTGCACTCTTTGGTTGCTTTTTATTGTTTGTTGTCCTTTTGTTTCCATTACACTTGAATTGAGTAATCTTGTTTCATATTGCTCAATTGGCACCAAAAATCGTTCACATATGTTTTCTCCAACTAGTATGTGTTTATTTTCGCCTTCATTGTTTTCTTTACATTAAATTGCATCTATCTTTGTGTTTTTCTTCCTATATTTAGGTATTCGTTGCTTTCCTTTTGCATTACGTTGCTGTTGCGCTTATTTGCTTAGTAGTGATTGATCCGGACAAGTAAAACTGTGCTAGAATCTAAAGTGGTAAAAGGTAAGAGTGTGTAAGCTCATTTGAGAGTAAAAGCCATCTTCTTGAGTGAAACACGAGGGTATCCAATCTGATTAGAGAGAAACACGTGAGGGAGTGTGTGAGGGGCTATTCTAACGTGTTTTTGCAGGTTTTACATCATGACCAATTCAAAGGATAGTAAAGATAGTGACAAGGATGAAAAGAATAGTGAGGCTGATCAACACACATTCTTTACTTTGGAGGCTATGCAACATCAATTCCAAAGGATTGAGAACATGTTCAGGGATGTCAGTGATAAATTCGATAGACAAGATCAAGCCATTAGGAATTTACAAAGAGA
Organism: Erythroxylum novogranatense; assembly: GCA_029891385.1. Lineage (NCBI taxonomy): Eukaryota > Viridiplantae > Streptophyta > Magnoliopsida > Malpighiales > Erythroxylaceae > Erythroxylum > Erythroxylum novogranatense. The sequence goes on along the minus strand of CM057226.1, from coordinate 59,239,618 downwards.
GGCTTCATCTAATGGTGCAACAAGGAGGCAAAATACTAGGGAGCCAACTCCTATGCGCTATGATTATGAAGATGAATATGATGATGGGGGAGATGAAGAAGATTGGCATAGGGCCAGATTGATACGGAAATCCCAAGAAAACAAGGTTCTTGAAACCCCCTAATCCTATTGAATCAAAACTCCAATCTTTCTATTATAAGAACATGCTAGTTCAAACCCCAATTATACAGAATTGAGACCCAAACCCAAAGAAAATTGAAGAATTGAACATGCCACAAGTGATTACCTTGATAAGTGATGCAATCCTTGAAGTAACAATAAGAAGAACACACCTTACTTGAAGAGAACTCTCAATTTCGTTAATCAACCAAAATCTAATGTTTACAAGGATAAAATAAGGTATTTATACCCTTGCCCACGACCTAAACCTAAAAGGAATAGGTTACAAGACCCTTTAATGCTAAAACAAGCCTAATCCTAACTAGTTTAGGAGTTTATAGCCCAATAATGCAATCTGATCCTATTCCACTTAGGATTGGGCTAAACTAACTTAAATAAGACCAAAATAACTTAAATAAACCTAAGGGAGGTGGATGGGCCTAATGGATTACTCTACTTAGGCCCACACACTTGGTTGTCCAAAACTAGTTTTAAATAAACTAAGGCAAATACTAGTAAATACCTAGCCAATAACAAGTCTCTTTGGGCCTAATAAACAAAGGATAAATAACAAGTCCAATGTACTAAAATAAGTCCATAAGAATAATTGAACTTGTCTTGAAATTTGGCTAAGTATTAGCCCCTCCACATGCCCTCTCTAGAAGAATCACAGGCTTGACTACTCCACTTGAATTCTTCACGGATGGTTCAGTCTTGTCATCAAGGTGAGATGTAATGTGACTTTGAAAAAACCCTTGAAGTGCTTGTTTAAGCCTTGCTGCACGTTGTCTTGTAATAGGTCCACTTTGCAAAGTAAGCCTGTCTTGATGTGTTGCACCTTGATCTCCATTGCCATGGCTTCTTGTATCACAGATTTGGTGGAAGAGGGGGATGGAATGATAGAGGAAGAGGAAGAGGTTATAGAGGCCGAGACAATGCAAGGGGAGAAGACAGGGTCGAGCGTGTGGATAGAAACTTGGGCAGTATCAAGATGAAAATACCATCTTTCCAAGGTAAGAATGATCCAGAAGCTTACTTAGAATGGGAAAGAAAGGTGGAGATGATTTTTTGATACGGAAACCCCAAGAAAACAAGGTTCTTGAAACCCCCTAATCATATTGAATCAAAACCCCAATCTTTCTATTCTAAGAACATGCTAGTTCAAACCCCAATTATACAGAATTGAGACCCAAACCCAAAGAAAATTGAAGAATTGAACACGCCACAAGTGATTACCTTGATAAGTGATGCAATCCTTGAAGTAACAATAAGAAGAACACACCTTACTTGAAGAGAACTCTCAATTTCGTTAATCAACCAAAATCTAATGTTTACAAGGATAAAATAAGGTATTTATACCCTTGCCCACGACCTAAACCTAAAAGGAATAGGTTACAAGACCCTTTAATGCTAAAACAAGCCTAATCCTAACTAGTTTAGGAGTTTATAGCCCAATAATGCAATCTGATCCTATTCCACTTAGGATTGGGCTAAACTAACTTAAATAAGAGCAAAATAACTTAAATAAACCTAAGGGAGGTGGATGGGCCTAATGGATTACTCTACTTAGGCCCACACACTTGGTTGTCCAAAACTAGTTTTAAATAAACTAAGGCAAATACGAATAAATACCTAGCCCATAATAAGTCTCTTTGGGCCTAATAAACAAAGGATAAATAACAAGTCCAATGTACTAAAATAAGTCCATAAGAATAATTGAACTTGTCTTGAAATTTGGCTAAGTATTAGCCCCTCCACATGCCCTCTCTAGAAGAATCACAGGCTTGACTACTCCACTTGAATTCTTCACGGATGGTTCAGTCTTGTCATCAAAGTGAGATGTAATGTGAGTTTGAACAAACCCTTGAAGTGCTTGTTTAAGCCTTGCTGCACGTTGTCTTGTAATAGGTCCACTTGGCAAAGTAAGCTTGTCTTGATGTGTTGCACCTTGATCTCCATTGCCATGGCTTCTTGTATCATTCCCTCCCTCCTCAAAAGGATTCGTCCTCGAATCAGCCCCTGCATTATCAAATGGAGAGAGATCAGCAACATTAAATGTAGCAGATACTTGATACTCACCTGGCAAATCAATCCTGTAGGCATTATTATTAATCTTTTCAAGGACTTGGAAAGGCCCATCGCCTCTAGGATCCAACTTGGATTTCCTTTGCTTAGGAAACCTCTCTTTCCTAAAATGTAACCAAACCCAATCACCAGGCTCAAATTGCATCAACTTTCTCCCTTGATTAGCTCTTTGTGCATATGCTTCATTCCGTTTCTCTATGTGTTGTCTCGCCTTTTCATGAATGTTAGCACAAATCTGCTTTCTTTTGTCCATCTATACTAGTTATCTCACTTAAAGGTAAAGGACACAAATCTAAAGGTGTTAATGGATTAAAACCATAAACAATCTCAAAAGGTGAATAACCAGTAGTAGAATGTATGCTCCCATTGTATGCAAATTCAACTAATGACAAACATTCTTCCCATGTTTTAATATTTTTACCAACCACAGCACGTAAAAGAGAACCTAAAGTTCTATTAACTACCTCAGTTTGTCCGTCAGTTTGAGGATGGCAAGTAGTAGAAAACAAAAGTTCAATACCTAGCTTACCCCAAAGAACACGCCAAAAGTGGGTCAAAAACTTCACATCACGATCAGAAACAATAGTCTTAGGAACACCATGCAAACGCACAACATCCTTAAAAAACAACTCGGCAATATTTACAGCATCATCAGTTTTATGACATGCAATGAAATGTGCCATCTTGCTAAACCGATCTACTACCACAAATATACTATCTCTACCTTTTTTTGTCCTAGGCAACCCTAAAACAAAGTCCATAGATATGTCAGTCCACGGATGCTTAGGCACAGGCAAAGGTGTATACAAACCATAAGGATGAGTCTTAGATTTCGCTTGTCTACATGCAACACACTTAGAACAAATTTTTTCAACATCTTTTCTCATGTTAGGCCAATAAAAATGTTCACAAAGTATGTCATATGTCTTTTGAACCCCAAAATGACCCATCAAACCCCCACAATGTGATTCACGCACAAGGACTTCCCGCATAGAACATTTAGGCACACATAACTTGTTCTCCCTAAACAGATAGTCATCATGTCTATAAAATCTTTAGAATGCAGCATGCTCACAAGCGCCAAACACATTGCCAAAATCAGAATCCGAAGCATACAAATCCCTAATGTACTCAAACCCTAACAATTTAGAACTTAAAGTAGTGATTAGAGTGTACCTTCTTGAAAGTGCATCAGCAATTACATTCTCCTTACCTTGTTTGTATTGTATCACGTATGGAAAGGTCTCTATGAATTCCAGCCACTTCGCATGCCTCTTGTTCAACTTACCTTGGCCCTTTAGATGTTTCAATGACTCATGATCAGAATGGATCACAAACTCTTTTGGCGGAGATAATGCTGCCAAGTCTCCGATGCTCTCACCAAGGCATAGAGTTCCTTGTCATAAGTGGAATAATTCAATTGTGGCCCATGAAGCTTTTCACTTTGAAGTATGCAATGGGACGCTTACCTGCATCAAAACAGCACCAATACCTAACCGGAGGCATCACATTCTATCTCAAAAGCTTCATTAAAGTTAGGCAAACTCAATACAGTAGAGAACACAATTTATCTTTCAATGTATTAAAAGCAAGTTCTTGTGCCTCATTCCACTTAAATCCGACATCCTTTTTAATTATTTCAGTCAAGGGCGCAGCAATGATACTAAAATCTTTCACAAAACGCCTATAAAAGCTAGCTAAACCATGAAAACTACGCACATCACTAATCCACTTAGGAGTAGGTCAATCTTTAATAGCCTTAACCTTCTCCTCATCAACATGCACACCATGGGCAGAAATAACAAAGCCAAGAAAAACAACTTTATCCATACAAAAAGAACACTTTTTAAATTTAGCATATAGTCTTTCATGCCTAAGTGCTTCAAGTATAGATTTAAGATGCATAACATGCTCATCAAGGCTTTTGCTATAAATTAAAATGTCATCAAAGTATACAACCACAAACTTGCCAATAAAATCACGCAAAACATGGTTCATTAATCTCATAAAAGTGCTAGGTGCATTTGTCAAACCAAATGGCATGACCATCCACTCATATAGACCATATTTTGTTTTAAAGGCTGTTTTCCATTCATCCCCTACTTTCATTCTAATTTGATGATAACCACTCATGAGATCAATTTTTGTAAATAAACAAGCACCATGTAGCTCATCAAGCATATCATCTAGCCTAGGAATGGGGGCGGGGGGCGATACTTTACCATTATCTTGTTTATTGTCCTGCAATCCACGCACATACGCCAAGTTCCATCTTTCTTTGGCACCAATAGCACTGGAACTGCGCATGGGCTTAGACTTTCTCTCACGTGCCCCCTCCCAAGCAACTCTTGCAATTGCCTTTGAAGCTCCTTTGTCTACTCAGGATTGCTTCTATAGGCTGGGCGATTTGGAATTTGAACTCCTGGCACGAGATCAATCTGATGTTCAATGCCCCTCAATGGTGGTAGTCCTTTGGGCAACTCATCCGGAAAGACATCGAGTATTCTGCAAAACAAGTCTCACAACTCTAGGCACAGAAGGGTCAAGGTCAGTCTCACCATAAAACAACTCCTTGTACATAAGCAAAACCAATGGTTTCTGTGTGTACATGGCCTTCCTCAACTCTTTTTCTTTTGCAAAGAAGGTACTTTTTTTTGTTCCACTCTTCTTTTCACTCTTCTCTCGTTTTTCAACTGCACCACTCTCTTTCTTTTGCTCACTAGTGCAATTACTCTCAGTTGGGCCCTTGTTCCTATTTTCTTGAATGGCCTCTTTTCTTTTTTCTTTTAAACTCTCAGCCTCTCAAGTTTTTGTTCTTCCATGGCTTTTGCAAGTCTCAACTGATCCTCATGAACTTCTTTTGGTGAAAAGGGTGCCAATTTGAAGTGTTTCTCCCCCATCTTGAATGAATATCTATTTTTGAATCCATCATGTAGTACACGCCTATCATATTGCCATGGTCTCCCCAATAGTAAATGACCAGCATGCATAGGAACTACATCACACAGCACTTCATCGGAATATCTCCCAATTGAGAATGCCACCAGCACTTGCTTGTTCACCCTAACCTCTCCACACTCATTAAGCCATTACAACTTATAAGGACTAGAGTGTTTAATGAGAGGCAGCCCCAATTTCTCAACTAAAATTGTGCTTGCAACATTGGTGCAACTACCTCCATCAATTATTAAACTGCACATCTTACCCTTAATTAAACATCTGGTGTGGAATATATTCTCCCTTTGTTCCTCAAGCTCTATCTTTTCTTGTACATTGAGAGCTCGCCTCGCTACTAACCATCAATTGATCCCACCAAACAGCAGCATAATCAGAGAACTCAACTGCCGCTAACTTCACCTTCTTCTCCTCAGAATAATTGTCGCAGGCAAATATCATCTCTACTTTCCTTTCCCACTCTAAGTAGGCATCAGCATCATTCCTTCCTTGAAATGACGACATCTTCATTTTGATGCTGCCAATGTTTCTATCTACTCTTTCAGTCTCTTCCTCCTCTCTGCCTCTTTCAACTCTTCCTCTATAACCACCTCTATTTCGGCCTCTATCTCTTCTACCACCTCTTGCATTGTTTCGAGCTCCATACCACTCTTCCTCATCAAATCCATCTTCATCTTGCTCCTCCTCATAGTGATAATTATTATGAAGTGGAGGGTTCTCTCTTCTTCTTGGCCCATTATTCCCTGAAGATTCAGCTTGAATAGTTCTAAGAAGTCTATCTTGTCTTTCAAAGTTTCTATATTGCTGCTCGAACTTGTCTTTGACTTCAAGGAACATAGTCTCTATTCTCTTGAACTGATTTTGCATTGCTTCAAGTGTAAAGAATGTATTTTGTTGGTCCTCTTCACTCCCATCACTCTTGCCATCTTTATTGTTATTATGAGACATGATCAATTCCTGCAAGAAAACGTTAGAAACCTCACAACACTCCCTCACGTGTTTCTCTCTAAAAAAAAATTTTCCACTCGTGTTTCACACAATAAAATGACTTTTCACTATGTAATCTCACACTCTTGCCTTTTTTCACACAATAAAATGGCTTCACAAATCTCTGATAGAAGCTAGCCAAGCCATGGAAGCTTCGAACCTCATTTGCCTTCTTGGGAGTTGGCCATTCTCTAATTGCCTTCACTTTCTCTTCATCAACTTGAAGTCCTTTAGCGCCTACAATAAAACCAAGAAACAAAACAGTATTCATGCAAAAGGAACATTTTTCTAAATTGGCGTAAAGCTTATTTTCTCTTAAAAGTTCAAACACATCATGCAATTGGTAAGAGCTCTATGACAAGGAGCTATATGCATTGGTAAGAGCTCTATAAACTTGGCAACATTATCTATGGCCAAAGAAATTCGTGATTCACAGTGATCATGAGAGTTTGAAGCATCTTAAGGGCCAAGTTAAGTTAAATAAAAGACATGCTAAGTGGCTGGAGTTCATAGAGACATTCCCATATGTTGTGAAATACAAGCAAGGTACAGAAAATGTGATCGCTGATGCATTTTCTAAGAGGTATGCCCTAATCTCTTCTCTTAGTTCTAAGTTGATTGGGTTTGAGTATATAAAAGATTTGTACAAATCAGATTCTGACTTTGCTAATGTGTATGATGCATGTGAACAAGTTCCTTTTCAAAAGTTTTATAAGAATGATGGATATTTGTTTAGAGATAAAAAAACTATGTATTCCTACGTGATAGCATCTTTGTTGTAGTTGATAGATTTACTAAAATGGCTCATTTTATTGCATGTCATAAATCTGATCATGCTACACATGTTGCTGATTTGTTTTTTAGGGATGTTGTTAGGTTGCATGGCATTCCTAGAACCATTGTTTCAGATAGGGATTCTAAGTTTTTAAGTCACTTTTGGCGTATTCTATGGATTAAATTGGGAGCAAAACTTTTGTTTTCTACAACTTGTCATCCCCAAACAGATGGACAAACTGAAGTGGTTAATAGAACCTTAGGATCTTTATTGCGTGCTGTTGTGGGTAAAAATTTGAAAGCTTGGGAAGATTGTTTGCCTTTCATTGAGTTTGCGTATAATAGAAGCATTCATTCTTCTACAGGTTATTCTCCATTTGAGATTGTGTATGGTTTTAACCCATTAACTCCATTGGATTTGTTGCCTTTACCCTTGAAAGAGATTGTTAATGTAGATGGGCAGCAAAGGGCCGAATTGGTTAAGACAATAAATGAGAAAGCTAGGCAGCAAATTAAGGAAAAGAATAAGAAGTATGCTCAAAGAGCCAATCAAGGGCATAGGGTGATGAAGTTTGAACCTGGAGATTGGGTTTGGGTGCACTTCAGGAAGGAGAGATTTCCTAAACAAAGGAAGTCGAAGCTTGATCCTAGAGGGAATGGTCCTTTTCAAGTGCTTGAACGCATTAATGAAGTCATGTGCATGTTTTATTTTAAGGAACCAAGCTTGTGAGCCTAGTTTAAAAGCCCAATTCGCCCCTCTTAAGTTAGTCTTCTATTTTTGTGGTTTTCTTATCCTATTTGGACTAGGACTAGTCAATTTTAATTAGTTTTGAAGCCCAAATCCATATGGGAATTGTTCTTGGGCAGATTTGTTTCAAGAAGGCCTTTTTATATTTTGGGCTCTCTTTAGGTTTTTTAGATTATCTTTGTTAGGGTTTACATTGCAACGGGTATTTAAACCTTTGCCTTAGACATGAACACGAGTTTTTAGAGAGATCAATAAAATTAGAAAGCATTCTTCAAGAGAGAATTGAGATGCTTGCTTGTTTTACTTTAAGGATTGATTCAACTTATCAAGTAAGTTTTAACTTGTGGCGTTAATTCAATTCCTACAATCTTTATACTCTTTGTTACCAAATCCTTGCTGTTTTGGGGGTGTAGGGTCTTGTTAGATTGATTGAATTTAGGTTTGGGAACAATCATTGAAACGGAGGTGATCTAGACATTGTTTCTAGGTTGTTGCCGTATCATCAATTTACCTTGGAACTTTAGAAATTTCAAACTTTCATGATCAGAATGAATGATAATTTCTTTTGGCCACAAGTAATGTTGCCAAGTCTTTAAAGACCTTTTTAAACCATTCAACTCTTTATCATAAGTGGAGTAATTCAAAGCAGCACCACTTAGTTTTTCACTAAAATAAGCAATGGGTTTAGAATCTTGCATTAAAACAGCACCAATGCCTATTCCAGAAGCATCACATTCAACCTAAAAAACTTTAGAAAAATCAGGAAGAATAAGAAGAGGAGCATTGGTCAATTTTTCTTTCAAGGTATTAAAAGCAACCTCCTGTGAATCACCCCATTTAAAAATCACATTCTTTTTTACCAATTCATTCAAAGGGGCTGCAATAGTAGAGAAATCCTTCACAAATCTCGAATAGAAGCTAGCCAAGCCGTGGAAGCTTCGAACCTCATTCACATTCTTGGGAGTTGGCCATTCTCTAATTGCCTTCACTTTCTCTTCATCAAATAAAAGGATGACCACATACTTTCCAATAAAAGGATGAAACACATGATTCATCAAACTCATGAAAGTACTAGTTGCATTAGTCAAGCCAAAAGGCATAACTAACCACTCATACAACTCAAACTTAGTTTTGAAAGCAGTTTTTCACTCATAACCCTTTTTCATGCGAATTTGATGATACCCACTTCTAAGATCAATTTTAGAAAATATACAAGTACCATGCAACTCATCAAGCATATCATCTAAACAAGGGATAGGGTAACGATATTTCACCGTGATTTTATTGATAGCTCTACAGTCAACACACATTCTCCATTTGCCATCTTTCTTAGGAACAAGTATAATTGGCATAGCACACGAGCTCAACGCAGGCCTATTCAGAATTGAAGCTTCGGGAAGGAAGTCTATACGGTGCTCAATGCCTCTCAAAGGGGGCAATCCATCAAGAATGTCCTCCGAAAATAAGTCGTTGAAGTCCTGCAACAAAGATAAAACACTAGACGACAAAGATGGATCAAGCTCATTAATAGTTAAGAAAACATCTTTATATAAAAGTGTATAAGATTCTTCACAATTTAAAGCTCTCTTGATCTCACTTTTTTCAGCAAATAAAGTCACTCTCTTTTCATCATTTTTTTCACTCGTTTTACGTTCTCTCCCTTTTTCTTTCTTTTCGACGTCTTTCTCTTTCTTTTCTTTTGCCTTCAATTTGCATTCTTTCTCAATCCTCACTTGATCCTCATAAGCTTGAATGGGCCTAAGAGGTTTCAGCACCATATTTTTACCATAAAAAGGAAAAGAATAAAAAGTTTTATATTCATCATACCTAACTTTTCTATCAAATTGCCATGGCTTACCAAGCAAAACATCTCCAGCATACATTGGTGCAATATCACATAAAATCTCGTCATGATACTTACCAACAGAAAATGCAACCATCACTTGTTTGGTGACTTTCACCTCTGATACGACAACAACCTAGAATTAATGTCTAGATCACCTCCGTTTCAATGATTGTTCTCAAACCTAAATTCATTCAATCTAACAAGACCCTTCACCCCCAAAACAGCAAGGAATTGAGCAAAGGGAAAATATTTTTCATTCTAGATGCCTAGTGAATGAGAAGATTTGTAGCCTGATCATTGATGGGGGAAGTTGCACTAATGTGGCTAGTACATTGATGGTGGAAAAACTACAGTTGAAGTGCTTGAAACACCCTAGGCCGTATAGACTACAATGGCTGAATGACATGGGGGAAATCAAGGTAAATAAACAAGTCCTTGTATCTTTCTCCATTGGAAAGTATTCTGATCAAGTACTTTGTGATGTTGTACCTATGCATGCTAGTCATTTGTTGCTCGATCGACCTTATCAATATGATAGAAGAGTGTTACATGATGGTTTTAAGAATAGGTATTCATTTACTATAGGAGATCAGAAATTTGCTCTTGCTCCATTGGCACCAAAAGAGGTATATGAGGACCAAATGCAATTAAAAAGGAGTATGGAGGTAACAAAGAAAGGACAAAAAATTTCAAGAAAAGCGTGATAATACAAAAATTGAGGGGAAGGTTGAGAACCTTGCAAAAGGGGAGAAAAAATTTAAATCAAAAGAAAAGAGGGAAACTGAGGCCGAGAGTGAGAGAAGAAAAGTGGAAAAAGAGGCCTCAAAAGAAATTCAATTAAAAGGCCCAAATGAGAGAGAGCGTAGAAAGAAACAAAACTTCTATGCAAAAAAGAGAGATGTAATGATTGCTTGTGTGGAAATGAGATGTTTGTTTGTACTTTTGTACAAGCAAGTTTATTTCAATGAATCGGACCTTGACCCTTGTTTGCCTAGTGGTGTTGTTTCTCTTAGTGCATACACATATGTACACTATAGTACATATGCATTTGTACTATAGTGTACATATGGTAGTATTATGTGTATCTAGTGTCATCACATAGCACTATATGCATGTATTAAGTATTCACACATAATATTGTTACTACCATGTATTATACTAGTACGTGTACATGCATGTATTTAGTATGGTAGTACATATATGTACATGCAATCACCTTATTAGTGGTGCATTGGTAAACCATAGTTTCGTACTAGATGACTTAGTTCACTATGTCATGTGTAATAATAGTACAAATGTATGTGTACCATTATGTACATAAATTATTGTACTAGTATAACATGTATAGTACAAATGTTCATTAAAAATAATATTGGTACATTGCTATGGTACACATCATCTAGCGTTTGGTAATAACTTTATCTATAAATGCTATTCATACTATTAGTACATGTAATATATGCATATGTGTAATGGTGCGTATGTACAATATAGTATTCATCATAATACTATACTTGTCTACATGCATGTGTACACATACATATGTACAATATAGTATTCATCATAATACTATACTTGTCTACATGCATGTGTACACATACATATGTACAATATAGTATTCATCATAATAATATACTTGTCTACATGCATGTGTACACATACATATGTACAATATAGTATTCATCATAATACTATACTTGTCTACATGCATGTGTACACATACATATGTACAATATAGTATTCATCATAATACTATACTTGTCTACATGCATGTGTACACATACATATGTATGTACCACACTATACATGTGTAGCATGCCACTATGCTACATGGTAATGTACTACTATAATGCATGTGTACATGCATACTATGATGTGCATAAACCAGTATAATGTAACCAATCCTTTATACAATTTATTAATGGTATGTGCACTAGGGTTCCATATGCAAGTACACTAACACTAATGCATGTAGTACCATTAGTGTACATATGTGCCATTGAGTATACACATGTGTGCACAAGTACATATGTATACGGTATAGATGACACATGCATATAGCGTTTAGTATGGAATAGTAGTAGTGTACATATGGTACTATATTAGTTGACATGGTATCACCATTACTATATGGCACCATTAGTGTATGGTACACTAATGGTGCCATATAGTAATGGTGATGAGCTATACATATGTAGGATAAGTGTGCCAGTACTATTGATTTGCATGTGTACACATGCATTATAGCATGGTTGCTAGTACATATGATGTTAAAGCATGTCAACTAATATATGCATGTATAACAAATTGATTGAGCCCAAGTTTATCTTATCAATTGGCTACACTTTCATAACTGTTAATGCACTTTTTGACTCCTATTTGTAACTTTTGTGCTTAAATTAGTTCCTTATATTGAGCTCATATGATTTGCAATTTGTTAGTAAAATTGTCGCAAATTGATATTAATTGCATTATAATTTTTCTAAGGACAATTAATACTGCAAATGGCTATTTTGTTTTCCAAGAAAACAACGGAGTCAACTCATCAGAAAGTCAACAGGACGTGAGCCTTCCATGCACGTCACGGCGCATCCAGCAGAAAGCACGTCGCGACGTCAAACAATTCCTACGTCACAGCGTATGATCGAGCAACAGCACGTCGCAACGTCTAACAATTCACTCACCGCGGCGAGAGAACAAGTAGTTGCACGTCGCGACGTGCAGACGGATACCCGGACTCCAAATAGAAAATTTTCTCACTTTACCGACCCGGCCCGTGACCCATCCTTTAAATCTTACCGAATTAGGTTAGAAACGGTGATCTTTACAATGGGGATCAACATTCATTCGGGAGAAAAGGGAGACCGACGGCGAAGAGAGAAGAATTTCTTTTCCATTTTCACCGTCAAGTCCCAGGGTTCCCTTCGGGGTTCCTTGGGGACAATTTCACATAGGATTTCTTTTCTATTTTCACCACCGACTCCATCATGGGTAGCTTGGATTCGTCACGAGTTGTGAAGTTTCCGATTACAATGCACGGTTAGGCATTCATTTTCTCCTGAAGATGCAGTGATGGTTGGAGTTCACCGAACTTCAAAGCGGAGTAGCTTAATCCGTAGTTTAGCTATGATTTATGAATGCCTAGGTCTAGGATTTGTAACTTGTAGTGAAGCTACTCGATTATAGCTTAATTAAATGTTGGACATTTAATGTGTTGTTTGGATTAGTAGTTTACATTGTCACGTTTAACTACTTTGTTATGAACATCCGAGTTGGGGTTTATTGCTTTGTAATTAGATTTGCTTAATTAGAGTTTAATTAATCGTTGAACAATGAAAGGTGTTGTGGATTTATTTATGTAGAATTCTATGCTTAAATATATGAAGTCTCATATATGTCAACTTGTGATCTTGTTGATTCTCTTTTATCTGCCTAGTTGTATTTGATATTGATTTGATGCTAGATTTCATTTGACCCATTGCATTGACAAATCCACCGCACACACTAAGAGGCTTTTAACAAGGTTTTAAGCAATGGAGTTCATTGATTAAAGCCTTGGACTTAAAGAATCCTTTAAGGTTCTGAGGCTCAAGAGCGCTCAATGGGATCTTGAGAAATGGAGTTCATTGATCAAGATCCTGGACTTAAAAAGAGTCCTTTAAGGTTTATCATTTCAAACTTAGTGATTTTTAATCCACCGCACACACTAAGATGCGCTTAACAGGATCTTGAGCAATGGAGTTCATTGATCAAGATCCTGGACTTAAAGAGTCCTTTAAGGTTCTAAGGCTTAAGAGCGCTTAATGGGATCTTGAGAAATGGAGTTCATTAATCAAGATCCTGGACTTAAAGAGAGTCCTTTAAGGTTTACCATTCAAACTTAGTGATTTTTAATCCCATCAAATTAGTTTTGAATGGTGATAGCCAAAGCTCATTTTTCAAGGGGATTTTATCACTTGTTTTAATCTTTTCATTTTCTTTTCCAAAAACCAAAAAATACTTTTCACAATGCATTTTAGTGTAGTTAATGTTTTCAAAAAACAAAACCCCCTTTCCTTACTAAGTTATAGGCTAGCTTAGGTCCATTTCATTAGGTTCCAATTAAGTGAGACGACTCGAGATTGCAACCTATACCAATCTTGGAATTTATTATTTTTGACTGATTTTCAAGGATCGATCTTAAGGTCGAATCGACAGAGCTGCGATCACAAATACATGCACCACATATACTAATCGTTATATGTGCATACCCACATGTATACAAGGTAACGTTGGTGTTTATGCATATGCATGGTACATATGAATGCATGTATTGTGTTACGTTCACAATAGCATGCATATATGTGTAATACATGTACTACCATGTATATGCACATGGTATGTTGTACTTACCACATGGTACGTGTATGGTATAGTACACTATATTACCAATCTATGAATGGTATATATACCATATACAATATGCATTTAACATTATTTGCATGTGTACATGGTATATATGTGTACCATGAATTGGAATGCATAGCTAATGGGTATATGTACCATGCACATGCATATGCATATAGTACCAATTGTATGTACACTAAATAGTACATACTTTTGTTATACCATGTTTACACATCAAGTGTACATGTACACATATGCACACAAGTATTACAATAATGTATATAACTAAAGTCACTACCATAGTGGTACACATACACGCATGGTACATATGTATAATGGTAACATGCAATGGTTAACATATAATAGTACATTATGCATGCATACATAATGTATGTTCCCAAATTGTAGTATGTATACATAAGTATTATGTTACCATGTATTAAATTAGTTATACATGGTATTATTGGTACATACTATATTACATATGTACCATTACATGTACAATAATTATATGTGACTAATTATACCATAGACTAATATAGTATAATTGTTATACTATACATAACTAATACATATACTAATTAGTTATGTATAGTACATATACATAACTAATTAGTATATGTAATGTTTAGTCTATAGTACACATGTACCTTACGTATGTGTATATTTACATATAAATAAACTATACAATGGTACAAATGTGATATGTGCCATAACATTTACATTCCTAGTAAATGTATGCATACTATGGTACCTATAGTAAACTTTATACTATGGGTGCACATACATATAGCGTGCATGATGCATAGTACACCATGCACATAGTTATAGGTATAGTGTTGTACATATGTTACATGGTGTTGTACCATATGCATGGTACTATGTCATATGCATAGTTGTCATTGTGACATATGTACCGCACAGCATGGTACATGTGCACCATGGTAGCGTGCATAGTAGTAGTGTAACACTAGTGTATGTACACTATAGTACACCATGCACGCACTCACCATGGTAACACCATTGTGTATATAATATACTATAATGTCACCACTATATGGCATAGCACATACTATACACCAATTATACTATATAACTATAGTATCTTTCATCGTATAAATATGCATATGCATATACTATAATATGTACTATGCATACATATTATAGTGTGTTCATGTGTGCATTCCTAGTGGTAACAGATATTATACACTAGGGTACATATAATTGGTATCCCAAATGATATGTACCATATTACTAATTATTGTACACATAGCCATTATACTAGTATGTGTATGTTAATGTGTACACATATGTGGTGTAACATAATTATGCATAGTAACTAGTTATACTATTACATGGTAGCAATTATGCCATAATTAGCATGCATAGATACTAATGGTACATATGTACATTACTATAATAGTGTACCATGCATATGTGCATAGTATTACTATAGATACCATATGTATGCATGTGTGTATGGTAACTATATACTAACCAATGTGCTATAATATGTATGCATATGTATTATGTATATATAATGCCACTATTGATGGCAGACCCAATAGGAACTTGTCCTAGAGAACCTTCAACAAGATGGAACTATGCTCGAGAGTAGATAGAATCAAGCAAACACACGGAATCATAAGAAACAAGGTTGAAAAGATAGAAACAGAACACAAAGAAAATAGGAGGTGAGAAGAATGTTGATCAATGAAAAAAACCCTAAGAGAACTTGTCTCTTAGAACTCTAGCAAGAATGTTGGTCAATGCAAAGAACCCTAAGAGAACTTGTCTCTTAGAACTCTAACCTTAGGACGCCACAAAGGAAAACCACTCCTTTGATAAGTCAAGTATTTTCAAAGAATACAAAGAAAGCAAGAAAGCTCTCAATATTATTTCTGAATCAAAGACCCCTTTCAAAGTACATAGAGGGTGCCTATTTAAAGGGAAAACTTCCTAACTTAATGTCCTAAAGAAGATACTAAATAAAAGGAAACAAATCAATCCCTAAAAGGAAACTAAATAAACTTATAAAGGTGTTGACTAGATCACCTTATTTAGAGGAAACAAAAAAGGAAACTAAATAAAATGTGATCTCAACATGTTGGACCATAGGGATCACGTCCATATCTTTATTTTTAAGTGGCACGTGCTTGTCACATGGTACTTTAAGTGAGTTCTCCCAATTGGACTCCATGTGGGCCTTTGGACACTTTATGTTGGGCTTCAAGGAGTAAGACAATGCCTCTTGGACCTTTATGAGATGAAATCTGACTTAACAATATGGGCTCTATCTCTTGAAGGTCTTGGATTAAACAATTCAATGATTGCTTCATTGCTTTGGCCCTAGCTCTTGTCATTGGGCCTCCAACATCTTATAATGGATCTTTAGGAACATTAGACTTGAATGTTGGGCCTTTGATATGGGAATTTCGTTCATCCCCTTCCCTTGAATATTTAGACTTCAAATCTGATCCAATTTCAGCTCCTAAGCCTCCTTTTGCAAGCTCATGTCCAAGCAAGTCACGTCCTAGGCTTCCTTGAGGTGAATCATACCATGGATGCTTCTCTTCTTGTCTTTCACATGCCCATGGTTCTTCATCATTCCCTCCCTCCTCGAAAAGATTCGTCCTCGATTCTGCAACATCAAAGAGGGGGAAATCAGATACATTGAATGTAGCACTCACATTACCATAGGAGCTAGGTAAATCAATTTTATAAGCATTATCATTAATCCTTTCTAAAACTTGAAAAGGGCCATCTCCTCTTGATTGTAGCTTAGATTTCCTTTGTTCTGGAAACCTCTCCTTTCTCAGGTGCACTCAAACCCAATCACCAGGTTCAAATATCACATGCCTTTAGCTTTTATTAGCTTGCTTTGCATATTTTTCATTTCTCCTCTCAATGTTGGCTCTAACTTTAGCATGCAACTCCTGTACAAATTTAGCTTTTTTCATACCGTCAAAGTTAGTAAACTCATTAGAAGGCAATGGAAGAATTTCCAAAGGAGTCAAAAGATTAAACCCATAAACAATCTCAAAAGGAGAAAATTGAGTAGAAGAATGAAGAGCACGATTATAAGCAAACTCAATGTGTGGGAGACACTTTTCCTAATTCTTCAAGTTCTTTTGGATGATCGCACGCAACAATGTTGTCAAAGTTCTATTTACCACTTCAGTTTGACAATCCGTTTGAGGATGTGCAACAGTAGAAAACAAGAGTTTAGTGCCAAGTTTATTCCATAGAGTTCTCCGAAAGTGACTAAGAAATTTCACATCTCTATCACTCACAATAGTCTTTGGCAACCCATGCAATCTTACAACCTCTTTAAAGAACAAGTCAGCAACATGAACAGCATCATTGGTTTTAGAACAAGCAATAAAGTGAGCCATCTTGCTAAATCGATCAACCACCACAAAGATACTATCCTTTCCACTAGATGATCTAGGCAATCCAAGCACAAAGTCCATAGATATATCAACCCAAGGATGAGAGGGGACGGGTAATGGAGAATATAAACCATGTGATTGAACCTTAGATTTTGCATGCCTAATAGTAATACATTTAGAACAAATAAAAACATCCTTTCTCATGTCAGGCCAATAAAAATGTTCATGCAAAAGAGCTAAAGTTTTCTCAACACCAAAGTGACCCATCAATCCACCTCCATGTGTCTCTCTAAGAAGTAATTCACGCATAGAGCAAGATGGAATGCAAAGTTTATCCTTTTTGAATAGAAATCCATCAAATCTATAGAAATTATCATTACCATGTTTTTCACAAGATTTCCAAATTTCTGCAAAGTCACAATCAGATTCATACATGCCTTTCAACATCTCAAAACCAAGTAATCTAGCATGCATAGAGCTAAGAAGAGAGTATCTCCTAGAAAGAGCATCAGCCACAATGTTTTCTTTCCTTGTTTATGTTTAATAACATAAGGAAAAGTTTCAATAAATTCCAACCACCTAGCATGTCTCTTGTTCAATTTACCTTGGGACTTTAGAAATTTCAAACTTTCATGATCGAATGAATGATAAATTCTTTTGGCCACAAGTAATGTTGCCAAGTCTCTAAAGACCTTTTTAAAGCATACAACTCTTTATCATAAGTGGAGTAATTCAAAGCAGCACCACTTAATTTTTCACTAAAATAAGCAATGGGTTTAGAATCTTGCATTAAAACAGCACCAATGCCTATTCCAGAAGCATCACATTCAACCTCAAAAACTTTAGAAAAATCAGGAAGAATAAGAAGAGGAGCATTGGTCAATTTTTCTTTCAAGGTATTAAAAGCAACCTCTTATGAATCACCCCATTTAAAAATCAAATTCTTTTTTATCAATTTATTCAAAGGGGCTGCAATAGTAGAGAAATCCTTCACAAATCTCCGATAGAAGCTAGCCAAGCCATGGAAGCTTCGAACCTCATTCGCATTCTTGGGAGTTGGCCATTCTCTAATTGCCTTCACTTTCTCTTCATCAACTTGAAGTCCTTTAGCGTCTACAATAAAACCAAGAAACAAAACAGTATTCATGCAAAAGGAACATTTTTCCAAATTGGCGTAAAGCTTATTTTCTCTTAAAAGTTCAAACACATCATGCAAGTGTTTCACATGATCGTCTAAACTCCTAGAATACACTAGAATATCATCAAAATAGACAACCACATACTTTCCAATAAAAGGACGAAACACATGATTCATCAAACTCATGAAAGTACTTAGTGCATTAGTCAAGCCAAAAGGCATAACTAACCACTCATACAACCCAAACATAGTTTTGAAAGCAGTTTTCCAGTCATCACCCTTTTTCATGCGAATTTGATGATACCCACTTCTAAGATCAATTTTAGAAAATATACAAGCACCATGCAACTCATCAAGCATATCATCTAAACGAGGGATAGGGTAACGATATTTCACTTTGATTTTATTGATGGCTCTACAGTCAACACACATTCTCCATTTGCCATCTTTCTTAGGAACAAGTATAACTGGCACAGCACACGGGCTCAAGCTTTCTCTCACAAAGCCCTTTTCCATAAACTCTTCAACTTATTTTTGGATCTCCTTAGTTTCTTCCGGATTGGCTCTATACGCAGGCCTATTCGGAATTGAAGCTTCGGGAAGGAAGTCTATATGGTGCTCAATGCCTCTCAAAGGGGGCAATCCATCAGGAATGTCCTCCGGAAATAAGTCGTTGAAGTCCTGCAACAAAGACAAAACACTAGACGACAAACATGGATCAAGCTCATTAATAGTTAAGAAAACATCTTTATATAAAAGTATATAAGATTCTTCACATTTTACATCTCTCTTGATCTCACCTTTTCCAGCAAATAAAGTCACTCTCTTTTCTTCATTTTTTTTTCAGTCGTTTTACTTTCTCTCCCTTTTTCTTTCTTTTCGACGTCTCTCTCTTTCTTTTCTTTTGCCTTCAATTTGCATTCTTTCTCAATCCTCACTTGATCCTCATAAGCTTGAATGGGCCTAAGAGGTTTCAGCACCATATTTTTACTATGAAAGGGAAAAGAATAACAATTTTTATATCCATCATGCCTAACTTTTCTATCAAATAGCCATGGCCTACCAAGCAAAACATGTCCAACATACATTGGTGCAACATCACATAAAATCTCATCATGATACTTACCAATAGAAAATGCAACCATCACTTGTTTGGTGACTTTCACCTCACCACAATCATTTAGCCATTGCAATTTATATGGTCTAGGATGTTTCAAAATAGGCAAATTAAGCTTGTCAACGAGCAAAGTACTAGCAACATTGGTACAACTTCCACCATCTATGATCATGCTACAAACTTTACCATTAATGAGACACCTTGTATGAAAGATGTGCTCACGTTGCTCTTCATCAAGATCTTCTTTTGGTAGTGAGGCGAGCTCTCAATGTACAAGAAAAGATAGAGCTTGAGGAACAAAGGGAGAATATATTCCACACCAGATGTTTAATTAAGGGTAAGATGTGCAGTTTAATAATTGATGGAGGTAGTTGCACCAATGTTGCAAGCACAATTTTAGTTGAGAAATTGGGGTTGCCTCTCATTAAACACTGTAGTCCTTATAAGTTGTAATGGCTTAATGAGTGTGGAGAGGTTAGGGTGAACAAGCAAGTGCTAGTGGGATTCTCAATTGGGAGATATTTTGATGAAGTGTTGTGTGATGTAGTTCCTATGAATGCTGGTCATTTACTATTGAGGAGACCATGGCAATATGACAGGCGTGTACTACATGATGGATTCAAAAATAGATATTCATTCAAGATGGGGGAGAAACACTTCACATTGGCACCCCTTTCACCAAAAGAAGTTCATGAGGATCAGTTGAGACTTGCAAAAACCATGGAAGAACAAAAACTTGGAGAGGCTGAGAGTTTAAAAAGAAAAAAAAAGATCATTCAGGAAAATAAGAACAAAGGCCCAACTGAGAGTAATTGCTTTAGTGAGCAAAAGAAAGAGAGTGGTGCAGTTGAAAAAGGAGAGAAGATTGAAAAGAAGAGTGGAACAAAAAAAAGTACTTTCTTTGCAACATTAAAAAGTACGTTCTTTGCAAAAGAAAAACAGTTGAAGAAGATCATAGTTGTGAGACTTGTTTTGCAGGAATACTCTGATGTCTTTCCAGATGAGTTGCCCAAGGGACTACCACCATTGAGGGGCATTGAACATCAAATTGATTTGCCAGGTGAGTATCAAGTATCTGTTACATTTAATGTTGCTGATCTCTCTCCATTTGATAATGCAGGGGCTGATTCGAGGATGAATCCTTTTGAGGAGGGAGGGAATGATACAAGAAGCCATGGCAATGGAGATCAAGGTGCAACACATCAAGACAAACTTACTTTGACAAGTGGACCTATTACAAGACAACGTGCAACAAGGCTTAAACAAGCACTTCAAGGGTTTGTTCAAAGTCGCATTACATCTCACCTTAATGACAAGACCGAACCATCCGTGGAGAATTCAAGTGGAGTAGTCAAGCTTGTGATTCTTCTAGAGAGGGCATGTGGAGGGGCTAATACTTAGCCAAATTTCAAGACAAGTTCAATTATTCTTATGGACTTATTTTAGTACATTGGGCTTGTTATTTATCCTTTGTTTATTAGGACCAAAGAGACTTGTTATGGGCTAGGTATTTATTAGTACTTGCCTTAGTTTATTTAAAGCTAGTTTTGGACTACCAAGTGTGTGGGCCTAAGTAGAGTAATCCATTAGGCCCATCAACCTCCCTTAGGTTTATTTAAGTTATTTTGGTCTTATTTAAGTTGGTTAAGCCCAATCCTAAGTGGATTAGGATCAGATTGCATTATTGGGCTATAAACTCCTAAACTAGTTAGGATTAGGCTTGTTTTAGCATTAAAGGGTCTTGTAACCTATTCCTTTTAGGTTTAGGTCGTGGGAAAGGGTATAAATACCTTATTTTATCCTTGTAAAGGGGAAATTTGGTTGATTAACGAAATTGAGAGATATTCTCTTCAAGTAAGGTGTGTTCTTCTTATTGTTACTTCAAGGATTGCATCAATTATCAAGGTAATCACTTGTGGCGTGTTCAATTCTTCAATTATCTTTGGGTTTGGGTCTCAATTTCGTATAATTGGGGTTTGAACTAGCATGTTCTTAGAATAGAAAGATTGGGGTTTTGATTCAATAGGATTAGGGGGTTTCAAGAACCTTGTTTTCTTGGGGTTTCCGTATCAGTTGGTATCAGAGCTTTGGCTTAATTATATTGAACTCATACGTATCTTTCATTGTTTTCTTTGTCGAATTCCTTAGAAAAGTAAAAAAAAAAGGTTTAAATTGCTTGGAACGAATCTGCCATTATTGTTTCTTTATGTTCTTGTTTCCTTAATTGATTCTTTGTTTTCTTGATCAACAATTAAAAAAACAAAAAAAAAACAAAAAAGTGAAAATAGCCAAAAAAAAGTGAACAGTAGAAAGAAAAGAAAAAAAATTTCTAGATTGATCAAGAAACATCCAAGATTCTTTCATTCAAGATTTGTTCTTATCATTCAAAATTCATTAAGATTGTCCTTCTTTCATTCAAGAACCTATCCAGAAACGATTTCTTTGAATCTTTTGTTCAATTCTTGGAACTCTGGGTTGATTGGGATATTAAAATATAAAAAATAGTCTTGGGATTCGGTGAGTTTTGTCATAGTTCTGTGTGTCTTGCTTTGTTTCCTAGTTTATTTCTTGTGTTGGTACCTATCTTTGCTTCTCTACATTGATTTGAACAATTGTTGCACTCATAATTGTTCAATTGACACAAGAATCGTTGCCTGCACTATTTTTGATCCGTGTATTGGCACTTTGATTTATTTTCTGTCCGTACAATATTTTGCTTCTAGATTTGTTTCATCTATTCGTTTTTTCTTTGTTAGGCTTGTTTTCTTTGTGTTTCCTTCTTGAACTTGTTGCTTGTTGATTTCCTTGATCTTGTTGAAGCGATCCTGAAAAGTAATATAAAGGAGGCACTTGAGTAGAAAAAGGCAAGAGTGTGAGATTATATAGTGAAAAGCCATTTTATTGTGTAAAACACGAGTAGAAAATTTTCTTCTAGAGAGAAACACGTGAGGGAGTGTTGTGAGGTTTCTAACGTTTTCTTGCAGGAATTGATCATATCTCATAATAGCAATAAAGATGGAAAGAGTGATGGGAGTGAAGAGGACTAACGAAATACATTCTTTACTCTTGAAGCAATGCAAAATCAGTTCAAGAGAATAGAGACTATGTTCCTTAAAGTCAAAGACAAGTTTGAACAGCAAGATAGAAACTTTGAAAGACAAGATAGACTTCTTAGAACTGTTCAAGCTGAATCTTCAGGGAATAATGGGGCAAGAAGAAGAAAGAACCCTCCACTTCATAATCATTATCACTATGAGGAGGAGCAATATGAAGATGGATTTGATGAAGAAGAGTGGTATGGAGGCCGAAACAAAGCAAGAGGTGGTAGAGGAGATAGAGGCTGAAATAGAGGTGGTTATAGAGGAAGAGCTGAAAGAGGCAGAGAAGAGGAAGAGACTGAAAGAGTAGATAGAAACATTGGCAGCATCAAAATGAAGATGCCACCATTTCAAGAAAGGAATGATGCTAATGCCTACTTGGAGTGGGAAAGGAAAGTAGAGATGATATTTGCCTGCCACAATTATTCTGAGGAGAAGAAGGTGAAGTTAGCGGCAGTTGAGTTCTCTGATTATGCTACTGTTTGGTGGGATCAATTGATGGTTAGTAGAAGACGAACTGGAGAAAGACCGGTTGAAACCTGGGATGAGATGAAACGCATCATGAAAAAGAGATTCGTGCCAAGTTACTACTATAGGGAGTTGCATCAAAAACTCCAAACATTGAGTCAAGGCATGATACGGCACAACCTAGAATCAATGTCTAGATCACCTCCGTTTCAATGATTGTTCCCAAACCTAAATTCAATCAATCTAACAATACCCTTCACCCCCAAAACAGCAAGGATTTGGTAACAAAGAGTATAAAGATTGTAGGAATTGAATTAACGCCACAAGTTAGAACTTACTTGATAAGTTGAATCAATCCTTAAGGTAAAACAAGTAAGAATCTCAATTCTCTCTTGAAGAATGCTTTCTAATTTTATTGATCTCTCCAAAAACTCGTGTTCATGGCTAAATCAAGGGTTTAAATACCCTTTGCAATGTAAACCCTAACAAAGATAACCTAAAAACCCTAAAAAACGCCCAAATTATCAAAAAGGCCTTCTTGAAACAAATCTGCCCAAGAATAAATCCCACATGGATTTGGGCTTTAAAACTAATTAAAATTGACTAGTACTTGTCCAAATAGGATAAGTAAACCACAAAATAGAGGACTAACTTAAGAGGGGCGAATTGGGCTTTTAAACTAGGCCCACAAGCTTGGTTCCTTAAAATAAAACATGCACATGACTTTTTTAATAAAGCACATGCACACTTAATGCAAACCAGCCCATGAAAAAGCCTAAAAGAAGTCCACATGTCCTTTATAAGATAAAATAAGCTCAAGCCCATTGATTAGACTTGTGCTTGTGAAAATTGGCTAAGTGTTAGCCCTCTTGATTTGATGCCTCCAATGTGCACACACACTTAGGTGTCTTCCTAAGCTTTTCCCCAAGCTTGATCAACAAAACTTCTTGAAGTTCTTGTGAAAAAAAAGCTTGTACATAAATTTGAAATTGTGCTTTAAGCTTGTTGGAGCGTGACCTTGTAATTGGACTCATTGGCATCCTCAAGTCTCCATTGCCTTGGTGAGTTGTATCATTCCCTCCCTCCTCAAAAGGATTCGTCCTCGTATCAAGACCTACATTATCAAAGGGAGATAAATCAGAAGCATTAAAAGTTGCACTATCACCATACTCACCTGGAAAATCCACCCTATAGGCATTGTCATTGATGCGTTCAAGCACTTGAAAAGGACCATCCCCTCCAGAATCAAACATAGACTTCCTTTGTTTAGGAAATCTCTCCTTCGTGAAGTGCACCCAAACCCAATCTCCAGGTTCAAACTTCATCACCCTACGCCCTTGATTAGCTCTTTGAGCATACTTCTTATTCTTTTCCTCAATGTGCTGCCTAGCTTTCTCATGTATTGTCTTAACTGAATAAGCACAACAGCAACGTAATTCAAAAGGAAAGCAACGAATACCTAAAGAAAGGAAGAAAAACACAAATCAAGATGCAATTTAATGTAAAGAAAACAATGAAAACGAAAATAAACACATACTAGATGGAGAAAACGTATGTGAACGATTTTTGGTACCAATTAAGCAATATGAAACAAGATTACTCAATTCAAGTGTAATGGAAACAAAAAGGACATCAAACAAAAAAAACAACCAAAGAGTTGAAGAAAAGACGAAACTAGGAATTAAACTCAACCCTAAACCCAAATTAATAAGAACATTCTAATCTACCCCAATTACTCAAGAACTTAAAGATAAGCAATTATATCAAAGACACACGTTTTGTGCGAAGGATGTGGTCTTGATGAATTTCTTGAGTGAAGGATGTGTTCTTGATGAATCTTGAATAATAAAGAAACGAAATTAAAGAATTCTTGAATGATCAGATTCGTTCTTGATGAATCTTGCAAGCAAATCAACTCAAACTCACAAAGATTCACAATCTTGGTTTTCTTTTTTTTTTAAACTTCTTTCTTTCTTTCTTTTCTTTCTTTTCTTCTTTTTCTTTCTTTCTTTCTTTCTTTTCTTTCTTTCTTTTCTTTTCTTTTTTTCTTTTTTTTCTTTCTTTCTTCTTTTTTCCGAATTTTAATGATGAACTAACTATAATAATCAAGAACAAACAGAAATTAAAGCCTAGGCTTTGATACCAAAGATGATACGGCAACAACCTAGAATCAATGTCTAGATCACCTCTGTTTCAATGATTGTTCCCAAACCTAAATTCAATCAATCTAACAAGACCCTTCACCCCCAAAATAGCAAGGATTTGGTAACAAAGAGTATAAAGATTGTAGGAATTGAATTAACGCCACAAGTTAGAACTTACTTGATAAGTTGAATCAATCCTTAAGGTAAAAAAAGTAAGAATCTCAATTCTCTCTTGAAGAATGCTCCAAGTAAGAATCAATCCAAACTAGTCTGTTAGCCCAATTATGTAGACATACTTAGGCTCCAAAACATTTCCATATATGGACTTTCCATATTTGGACAGCCCACTTTCAACATGGTTTTGCACATAAATTTGGAGTTGCTCCTTTATACGCTTTGTTCGGGACCTTGTGACCGGACCGACAAAACTTTCCATATCGGGGAAACCTTCCACGTTGGCACTTGAATGATCTTGTTTTTCTTGAACAGCCTCAATATGATTTCCCATGGCATCTTCATGCACTTTAGCTCCATGTTGCAAATTTGGTGAAGTTTCCTTATTTAGAAACCGAAAACTTTCCATACTAGGAATCCGGTCTAAATCGCCTAGATTGCTTCTTGTAGCATCTTGAACGTCATTTGTATCAAATTACCTAGTATGTACATAAATATTGCTAGGTACACTATGCACAGTGTGTGTATGGCAATTGGTGTATACCATGGAACACTAAGTTCATGTTGCAATGCTATACAATTGTGTAACGATGTCTACCAATAGCAATGCATATACTATACTATGCAATAGTATGACCATGCACTATGGTATATACTATAATGGTGCACATAGGTATCAATTGCATAGTGAAATGGTAACCATAACATACATGTACATACATGTAAATGGTATATTAACAACTAGTATTGCATGTGAAAGCATGTACATGCATAATGCATGTGCATACATATGGTACACACCATGAGTATACCATTGTGCATGCATGTAAATTACAATCATATTCTTCATCGAAAGAATAACATTCAAACTCCGGCTCCTCTTCAGACCATACTATGTACTACACATATTGTGCACATATGTATATACCAATACTAGTTGTAGACTTGTAGTGCACGTTTATACACAATACTAGTGCATATGTATATGGTACCCTATATGTGCATTTGTATTACATGGTACATATGTGCATATGTACACTAAGTAGTGGTAATAATGTATTATTACCATGGTATATATGTGCGTATGGCTATATACTATATAGTATTGTATTACATAGTTATGCACATGCTATAGTTACCATAGTATAGTGGTTATAACGTTACATGGTTCATTAATTAGTGTACCATAATATAAGTGGCATATGGTACAGCATAGTATGTATACCATACATAGCGTACCCACATATGCATGTAAATGTATACCATTGCAAGACCTACCATATGGTATTACGTGTATGGTAGTATGGGTGAAAAGACATGTACACTAACACATACATGCATATGGGGGTACACCACACATATGGTATGTACACTATGTGTTACCATAGTACATACTATATGCATATGCATGTACTATACCTACACTATGGTTGTAGCCATTCATAATGTCAATGCATGTACCCATAATGATGCCTCTGGGATAGGTATTGGCGTCATTTTATTGCCGGGAAGGCGTCCCATTGCCTATTTTAGTGAGAAGTTGAATGGTGCTCAAATGAAGTATTCCACTTATGACAAGGAGCTATATACATTGGTAAGAGCTCTACAAACTTGGCAACATTATCTATGGCCAAAGGAATTCGTGATTCACACTGATCATGAGAGTTTAAAGCATCTTAAGGGCGAGGGTAAGTTAAATAAAAGACATGCTAAGTGGTTGGAGTTCATAGAGACATTCCCATATGTTGTGAAATAAAGAAAGGTAAAGAAAATGTGATCGCTGATGCATTGTCTAGGAGGTATGCTCTAATCTATTCTCTTAGTTCTAAGTTGATTGGGTTTGAGTATATAAAAGATTTGTACAAATCAGGTTCTGACTTTGCTAATGTGTATGATGCATGTGAACAAGTTGCTTTTCAAAAGTTTTATAGGAATGGTGGATATTTGTTTAGAGATAATAAACTACGCATTCCTACTTGTTTTATGCGTGAGACGCTTGCTAGGAAGTCTCATGATGGAGGTTTAATGGGACATTTTGGCATTGCTAAAACACTTGACATATTACAGGAGCATTTTTATTGGCCTAACATGAAAAAAGATGTTGAAAGAGTTTGCTCTAGTTGTGTAGCGTGTAGGCAAGTCAAGTCCAAGGTGCAACCACATGGGTTGTACACGCCTCTACCTGTCCCTATTAGTCCTTGGGTTGATATATCTATGGATTTTGTGTTAGGATTGCCTAGGACTAGGAAAGGACGTGATAGCATCTTTGTTGTAGTTGATAGATTTAGTAAAATGACTCTTTTTATTGCATGTCATAAATCTGATGTGTGGAAAGGAGATGTTTGTTTGTGCTTTTGTACAAGCAAGCTTGTTTTAATGAATCTGACCTTGACCCTTGTTTGCCTAGTAGTGTTGTTTCTCTTTTGTAGGAGTATGGAGATGTTTTCCCTTAGGAGTTGCCTAAGAAATTGCCGCCTATTAGAGGAATAGAACATCATATTGACTTCGTGCCTGGGGCGCAGATTCCAAATAGACCAGCTTATAGGGCTAATCTTGAAGAAACTAAGGAACTCCAAAAGCAAGTGGAAGAATTGCTACAAAAGGGACACATCAGGGAGAGTCTTAGTCCTTGTGCCGTGCCAGTGATATTGGTTCCAAGGAAGGATGGAGTTGGCGATGTGTGTGATTGCAGAGTCATTAACAAGATAACGGTAAAGTATCGCCATCCTATACCTAGATTGGATGATATGATTGATGAATTGCATGGTGCATGTGTATTTACCAAAATTGATCTTATGAGTGGTTACCATCAGATTAGAATGAAAATTGGTGATGAATGAAAAACTGCTTTTAAAACAAAACATGGTTTATATGAGTGGCTTGTGATGCCTTTTGGCTTAACTAATGGTCCTAGTACATTTATGCGTTTGATGAATCATGTTTTGAGGTCATTTATTGGTAAGTTTGTTGTGGTATATTTTGATGACATATTGATCTATAGCAAAAGCATTAATGAGCATATTGAGCATCTTAGGCTTGTGTTAGATGCAAAGGGTATTTAAACGCTTGCTTTAGACATGAACACGAGTTTTGGAGAGATCAATAAAATTTGAAAATATTCTTCAAGAGAGAATTGAGATTCTTGCTTGTTTTACCTTAAGGATTGATTCAACTTATCAAGTAAGTTCTAACTTGTGGCGTTAATTCAATTCCTACAATCTTATACTCTTTGTTACCAATTCCTTGCAGTTTTGGGGGTGAAGGGTCTTGTTAGATTGATTGAATTTAGGTTTGGGAACAATCATTGAAACGGAGGTGATCTAGACATTGATTCTAGGTTGTTGCCGTATCATCTTTGGTATCAGATCCTAGGTTTTAAATTCAATCTTTATCTTTAATTTTCTGTTTGTTCTTGATTATTATAGTTAGTTCATCATTAAAATTCGAAAAAAAAAAGAAAGAAAGAAAGAAAAGAAAGAAAAGAAAGAAAAGAAAGAAAGAAAGAAAGAAAGAAAGAAAGAAAGAAAATCAAGAAAAGAAAGAAAGAAAGAAAGAAAAAGAAGAAAAGAAAGAAAGAAAGAAGTAAAAAAAAATCAAGATTGTGAATCTTTGTGAGTTTGAGTTGATTTGCTTGCAAGATTCATCAAGAAACGAATTTGATCATTCAAGAATTCTTTAATTTCGTTTCTTTATTATTCAAGATTCATCAAGAACACATCCTTCATTCAAGAAACTCATCAAGACTTGTTTTCTTGCATCAAGAAACAATTTCTTGTTTCAAGATTTACTTTCTTGTACCCAAAACGTGTGTCTTTGATATAATTGCTTATCTTTCAATTTTTGAGTTATTGGGCAGATCTGAATGTTCTTGTTAGTTCGGATTTAGGGTTGAGTTCAATTCATAGTTTCATCTTTTCTTGCACTCTTTGGTTGCTTTTTATTGTTTGTTGTCCTTTTGTTTCCATTACACTTGAATTGAGTAATCTTGTTTCATATTGCTCAATTGGCACCTAAAATCATTCACATACGTTTTCTCCATCTAGTATGTGTTTATTTTCGTCTTCCTTGCTTTCTTTACCTTAAATTGCATCTAGTTTTGTGTTTTTTCCTTTCTTTAGGTATTCGTTATTTTCTATTGAATTAAGTTGCCGTTGTGCTTATTTGGTTGGTAGTGATTGATCCGGACAAGTAAAACTGTGTTAGAATCTAGAGTGTGTAAGCTCATCTGAGGGTAAAAGCCATCTTCTTGAGTGAAACACGAGGGTATCCAATCTAATTAGAGAGAAATATGTGAGGGAGTGTGTGAGGAGTTGTTCTAACGTGTTTTTGCAGGTTTTACATCATGTCCAAATTAAAGGATAGTAAAGGTAGTGACAAGGATGAAAAGTATAGTGAGGCTGATCAACACACATTCTTTACTTTGGAGGCTATGCAACATCAATTCCAAAGGATTGAGCACATGTTCAGGGATGTCAGTGATAAATTCGATAGACAAGATCAAGCTATTAGGAATTTACAAAGAGAGGCTTCATATAATGGTGCAACAAGGAGGCAAAATGCTAGGGAGCCAACCCCTGTGCGCTATGAGTATGAAGATGAATATGATGTTGAGGAAGATGAAGAAGATTGGCATAGGGCCAGATTTGGTGGAAGAGGGGGACGGAATGATAGAGGAACAGGAAGAGGTTATAGAGGCCGAGACAATGCAAGGGGAGAAGACAGGGTCGAGCGTGTGGATAGAAACTTGGGCAGTATCAAGATGAAAATACCATCTTTCTAAGGTAAGAATGATCCAGAAGCTTACTTAGAATGGGAAAGAAAGGTGGAGATGATTTTTGAATGCCATAACTATTCTGAGGAGAAGAAGGTGAAGCTTGTTGCCGTGGAATTTCATGATTATGCACTTATTTGGTGGGATTAGCTTGTTTTGAACAAAAGAAGGAATGGAGAGGATCCTATTGATACTTGGGCTGAAATGAAGAGGGTCATGAAGAAGAGATTTGTGCCTAGTTACTTTTATAAGGAGCTCCATCAAAGGCTCCAAACCTTGAGACAAGGCACCAAAAGTGTAGAAGAGTACCATAAGGAGATGGAGATAGCCATGATTAGGGCTAATGTAGAAGAAGAAAGAGAAGCCACCATGGCACGTTTCTTGGCTGGTTTGAACAAAGACATTGCCAATGTTATTGAATTGCACCATTATGTGGAGTTAGAGGAGATGGTGAATATGGCCATGAAGGTGGAGAGGCAACTTAAGTACAAAAGCTCCAACAAGACTTCTTACCCAAGCTCTACTACAAATTGGAACTCGAAATGGTCCAAGAAGAATGAGAAGGACAAAGACAAGCTAAAGGAAGAGAAGAACAAGGCAGATCCAAAAGGTACTTTTAAAACTCCAAGTTCTTCTAGTTCCAATTCTGAAAAGCATAGGACTATTAAATGCTTTAAATGTCTTGGTGTTGGTCATATTGCTTCTCAATGCCCAAACAAGAAAACAATGTTTGTGAGAGGAGGAGAAGTTGTGCCTGAGGAGGAAGAAGATGATTTGACTTCCATGCCTGAGTTGGAAGATTGTTCTTATGTGGAAGTTGAGGATGCACCTAGGGGTGAATTACTTGTTACTAGGCGAGTATTGAATGCTCTAGTGAAGGAAGATGGAATTGAGCAAAGGGAAAATATTTTTCATTCCAGATGCCTAGTGAATGATAAGATTTGTAGCCTGATCATTGATGGGGGAAGCTGCACTAATTTGGCTAGTACATTGATGGTAGAAAAACTAGGGTTGGAAAGCTTGAAACACCCTAGGCCGTATAAACTACAATGGTTGAATGACATGGGGGAAATCAAGGTAAATAAACAAGTCCTTGTATCTTTCTCCATTGGAAAGTATTCTGATCAAGTACTTTGTGATGTTGTACCTATGCATGCTAGTCATTTATTGCTCGGTCGACCTTGGCAATATGATAGAAGAGTGTTACATGATGGTTTTAAGAATAGGTATTCATTTACTATGGGAGATCAGAAATTTGTTCTTGCTCCATTGGCACCAAAAGAGGTATATGAGGACCAAATGCAATTAAAAAGGAGTATGAAACAAAACTTCTATGCAAAAGTGAGAGATGTAAGGGTTGCTTGTGTGGAAAGGAGATGTTTGTTTGTACTTTTGTACAAGCAAGCTTGTTTTAATGAATATGACCTTGACCCTTGTTTGCCTAGTAGTGTTGTTTCTCTTTTGCAGGAGTACGGAGATGTTTTCCCTGAAGAGTTACCTAAGGAATTGTCACCTATTAGAGGAATAGAACATCAGATTGACTTCATGCCTGGGGCGCAGATTCCAAATAGACCAGCTTATAGGGCTAATCTTGAAGAAACTAAGGAACTCCAAAAGCAAGTGGAAGAATTGCTACAAAAGGGACACATCAGGGAGAGTCTTAGTCCTTGTGTCGTGCCAGTGATATTGGTTCCAAGGAAGGATGGGAGTTGACGCATATGTGTGGATTGTAGAGCTGTTAACAAGATAACGGTAAAGTATCGCCATCCTATACCTAGATTGGATGATATGATTGATGAATTGCATGGTGCATGAGTATTTACCAAAATTGATCTTATGAGTGGTTACCATCAGATTAGAATGAAAATTGGTGATGAATGAAAAACTGCTTTTAAAACAAAACATGGTTTATATGAGTGGCTTGTGATGACTTTTGGCTTAACTAGTGCTCCTAGTACATTTATGCGTTTGATGAATCATGTTTTGAGGTCCTTTATTGGTAAGTTTGTTGTGGTATATTTTAATGACATATTGATCTATAGCAAAAGCATTAATTAACATATTGGGCATCTTAGGCTTGTGTTAGATGCACTTAGGTGGACCAAGAAAAGGTCAAGGCAATTAGGGAGTGGCCGAGACCTACAAGTGTTACTCAAGTGAGATCTTTTCATGAACTTGCTAGTTTCTATAGGAGGTTTGTGAAAGATTTTAGTTCCATTGCAGCTCCCTGACTGAGATTGTTAAAAAGGAGGTAGGGTTTAAGTGGGGAGAGGCGCAGGAAATTGCTTTTAACACTTTGAAAGAAAAATTTTGTTCTGCACCTATTTTGAGTTTATCTGATGTTTCTTCTTCTTTTGAGATTGAATGTGATGCCTCTGGGATAGGTATTGGTGCTGTTTTATTGCAGGGAAGGCCTCCCATTGCCTATTCTGGTGAGAAGTTGAATGGTACTCAATTGAAGTATTCCACTTATGACAAGGAGCTATATGCATTGCATCTTAAGGGCCAAGGTAAGTTAAATAAAAGACATGCTAAGTGGCTAGAGTTCATAGAGACATTCCCATATGTTGTGAAATACAAGCAAGGTAAAGAAAATGTGATCGCTGATGCATTGTCTAGGAGGTATGCTCTAATCTCTTCTCTTAGTTCTAAGTTTTATAGGAATGATGGACATTTGTTTAGAGATAATAAACTGCGTGAGATGCTTGTTAGGGAATCTCAAGATCGAGGTTTAATGGGACATTTTGGTATTGCTAAAACACTTGACATATTACAGGAGCATTTTTATTGGCCTAACATGAAAAAGGATGTTGAAAGAGTTTGCTCTAGTTGTGTAGCGTGTAGGCAAGCCAAGTCCAAGGTGCAACCACATGGGTTGTACACGCCTCTACCTGTCCCTATTAGTCCTTGGATTGATATATCTATGGATTTTGTACTAGGATTTCCTAGGACTAGGAAAGGACGTGATAGCATCTTTGTTGTAGTTGATAGATTTAGTAAAATAGTTGCATGTCATAAAACTGATGATGCTACACATGTTGCTGATTTGTTTTTTAGGGATGTTGTTAGGTTGCATGGCATTCCTATAACCATTGTTTCAGATAGGGATTCTAAGTTTTTAAGTCACTTTTGGCGTGTTCTATGGAATACATTAGGAACAAAACTTTTCTTTTTTACAACTTCTCATCCCCAAACAGATGGACAAACTGAAGTGGTTAATAGAACCTTAGGATCTTTATTGCGTGCTGTTGTGGGTAAAAATTTGAAAGCTTGGTAAAATTGTTTGCCTTTGATTGAGTTTGCATATAATAGAAGCATTCATTCTTCTACAGGTTATTCTCCATTTGAAATTGTGTATGGTTTTAACCCATTAATTCCATTGGATTTGTTGCCTTTATCCTTGAATGAGATTATTAATGTAGATGGGCAGCAAAGGGCCGAATTGCTTATGACAATACTCAAGAAAGCTAGGAAGCACATTGAGGAAAAGAACAAGAAGTATGCTCAAAGAGCCAATCAAGGGCGTAGGGTGATGAAGTTTGAACCTGGAGACTGGGTTTGGGTGCACTTCAGGAAGTAGAGATTTCCTAAACAAAGGAAGTATAAGCTTGATCCTAGAGGGGATGGTCCTTTTCAAGTGCTTGAACGCATTAATGGCAATGCCTATAGGGTGGACTTGCCAGGTGAGTATGGTGTTAGTGCTACGTTTAAGGTTTCTGATTTATCTCCCTTTGATAATGTAGGTCTCGATTCGAGGACGAATCCTTTTTAGGAGGGAGGGAATGATACAACTCACCAAGGCAATGGAGACTTGAGGATGCCAATGGGTCCAATTACAAGGTCACGTTCCAACAAGCTCAAAGCACAATTTCAGATTTATGTACAAGCTTTTGTTTCACAAGAACTTCAAGAAGTTTTGTTGATCAAGCTTGGGGAAGAGCTTAGGAAGACACCTAAGTGTGTGTGCACATTGAAGGCATCAAACCAAGAGGGCTAACACTTAGCCAATTTTCACAAGCACAAGTCTAATCAATGGGCTGGGGCTTATTTTATCTTATAAAGGGCATGTGGACTTTTTTAGGCTTTTTCATGGGTTGATTTGCATTAAGTGTGCATGTGCTTCATTAAAAAAGTCATATGCATATTTTATTTTAAGGAACCAGGCTTGTGGGCCTAGTCTAAAAGCCCAATTCGTCCCTCTTAAGTTAGTCTTCTATTTTGTTTTTTTCTTGTCCTATTTGGACAAAGACTAATCAATTTTAATTAGTTTTGAAGCCCAAATCCATTTGGGATTTATTCTTGGGCAGATTTGTTTCAACAAGGCCTTTTGATATTTTGGGCTTTCTTTAGGGTAAAGGTTATCTTTGTTAGGGTTTACATTGCAATGGGTATTTAAACCCTTGCTTTAGCCATGAACACGAGTTTTAGAGAGATCAATAAAATTGGAAAGCATTCTTCAAGAGAGAGATTCTTGCTTGTTTTACCTTAAGGATTGATTCAACTTATCAACTAAGTTTTAACGTGTGGAATTAATTCAATTCCTACAATCGTTATACTCTTTTTTACCAAATCCTTGCTGTTTTGGGGGTGAAGGGTCTTGTTAGATTGATTAAATTT
This sequence comes from Erythroxylum novogranatense, assembly GCA_029891385.1. Lineage (NCBI taxonomy): Eukaryota > Viridiplantae > Streptophyta > Magnoliopsida > Malpighiales > Erythroxylaceae > Erythroxylum > Erythroxylum novogranatense. The sequence goes on along the minus strand of CM057226.1, from coordinate 59,204,759 downwards.
AGGTTTGGGAACAATCATTGAAACGGAGGTGATCTAGACATTGATTCTAGGTTGTTGCCGTATCAAAAATGAAAAAAAGAAATTCGTCAAAAAAAAGGAGAACAAAAGAAAAAAAATCGACAAAAAAAGAGAAAAAAAAATAATCAGAGTGTGTGATGCAAGTTTTAGAGAAGTTTAGTAAAAGTTTGCTACTTTCCTAATTGCAAGTACTTTCCTATCTTTTATTGCTTGGAACTTGCTTGCTTTCCTATTTGCTTCACTTTCTTATTTCAGTTACTTTCCTATTTTGCTTTTTAGTTTCCTATTTCATTTCTTGCCTCATTCATCTTATGATGCTTCAAACTCTCATGATCAGTGTGAATCACGAATTCAGGGAAAATATCTCTATACTCCTGCAAAAGAGAAAAAGCAATACTAGGTAAACAAGGGTCAACATCAGATTCTTTAAAATAAGCTTGCTTGTACAAAAGTACAAACAAACATCTCCTTTCTACACAAGCAACTCTTACATCTCTCATTTTTGCATAGAAGTTTTGTTTCTTTCTACCCTCTCTCTCATTTGGGCCTTTTAATTGAATTTCTTTTGAGGCCTCTTTCCCCACTTTTCTTCCCTCACTCTCAGCCTCACTTTCTCTCCCTTTTTTTTAATTAAAAATTTGCTCCCCTTTTTCAAGGTTCTGAACCTTCCCCTCAATTTTTGTATTATCATGCTTTTCTTGAAATTTTTCGTCCTTTCTTTGTTGCATTGCCTCCATACTCTTTTTTAATTGCATTTGGTCCTGATGTACCTCTTTTGGTGCCAATGGAGCAAGAACAAATTTCTGATCACCCATAGTAAATGAATACCTATTCTTAAAACCATCATGTAACACTCTTCTATCATATTGCCAAGGTTGACCGAGCAATAAATGACTAGCATGCATAGGTACAACATCACAAAGTACTTGATCAGAATACATTCCAATGGAGAAAGATACAAGGACTTGTTTATTTACCTTGATTTCTCCCATGTCATTCAGCCATTGTAGTCTGTATGGCCTAGGGTGTTTCAAGCACTCCAACCCTAGTTTTTCTACCATCAATGTACTAGCCACATTAGTGCAGCTTCCCCCATCAATGATCAGGCTACAAATCTTCTCATTCACTAGGCATCTATATTGAAAAATATTTTCCATTTGCTCAATTCCATCTTCCTTCACTTGAGCATTCAAAACTCGCCAAGTAACAAGTAATTCATCCCTAGGTGCATCCTCAACTTCCACATCAGAACAATCTTCCAACTAAGGCATGGAAGCCAAATCATCTTCCTCATCTTCTGACACAATTTCTTCATCTTCCACATCATCATATTGATCTTCACACTTATAGCACACAGGAGTTGGTTCCCTAGCATTTTGCCTCGTTGCACCATTAGATGAAGCCTCTCTTTGTAAATTCCTAATGACTTAATCTTGTCTATCAAATTTATCATTGACATCCTTGAACATGTTCTCAATCCTTTGGAATTGATGTTGCATAGCCTCCAAAGTAAAGAATGTGTGTTGATCAGCCTCACTATTCTTTTCATCCTTGTCACTACCTTTACTATCATTTGAATTGGTGATGATGTAAAACCTGCAAAAGAACATGTTAGAATAGCTCCTCACTCACTCCCTCAAGTGTTACTCTGTAATCAGATTGGATACCCTCGTGTTTCACTAAAGAAGATGGCTTTTACCCTCAAATGAGCTTACAGACTCTTGCCTTTTACCACTCTAGATTCTAGCACAGTTTTACTTGTCCGGATCAATCACTACCAACCACACAAACACAACGGCAACTTAATTCAATAGAAAACAAAGAATACCTAAAGAATGGAAGAAAACACAAAACTAGATGCAATTTAAGGTAAAGAAAGCAAGGAAGATAAAAATAAACACATACTAGATGGAGAAAATGTATGTGAAGGATTTTTGGTGCCAATTGAGCAATATGAAACAAGATTACTCAATTCAAGTGTAATAAAAACAAAAGGATAGCAAACAAAAAACAACAACCAAAGAGTGCAAGAAAAGATGAAACTAGGAATTAAACTCAACCCTAAACCTGAATTAACAAGAACATTCCAATCTGCCCCAATTGCTTCTTTCTTTCTTTTTTTTTTTTTTTTTCTTTTCGAATTTGAATGATAAACTAACTATAATAATCAAGAACAAACAGAAAATTAAAGATAAAGATTGAATTTAAAACCTAGGCTCTGATACAAAAGATGATAGGGCAACAACCTAGAATCAACATCTAGATCACCTCCGTTTCAATGATTGTTCCCAAACCTAATTTCAACGATAACGTCACAAGTTAGAACTTACTTGATAAGTTTTTATACTTTTACACTTAGTTTTTATTCTCATATGATGTCTAAATCACGTAGCTTACATTGATTTTATCATTTCAAGTATTTTAGGTGTCAAGTGAAGAAAATCATGGTAAGGAGGGAGATTTAGGACTTTTGGATATCATTTTCAAAGTGAGGAGGTCAAAATACCCTAAGGTGACCAAAGGTGCGGAAATCCTAATCCTATAAGGAATCCTACTTCAACTAGGATTTCTACATTTCTAAGATTCTTCTTCTAAGACCGCAAGAAATGGATCCAGAACAATCTAGACGGTCAAGGACATGTAGATTGGGAGAAATGAAGATTTTTTAAAAGTCCCACCTCAGAAGGTCTTAATTTGGCAAGGAAAGAAGAAAACCTACTTCTACTTGGAAAAGAAGTCATCTCTTTGTAAAGATCCTAATTCTACAAAAGAAGAAGACCCACTTCTACTTGGAAAAGAAGTCATCTCCTTGTAAAGATCTCATGTCTACTTGGAAAAGAAGTCATCTCATGTCCTTTAGCATTAGTTTGGGGATATTCACGTTTTCTATCTTCTTTGGATGTGAATTTCTCTTCGATTCTCTCTTTTTTACGTTTTCTCTCTCTCCCTAGGTAGAACCCTAGTTTTAATTTCTTTCTATTCTTCTTCTTATACCCAAATTCTACACTATGTTTTCTATTATGTTTTTTTTTGCTTTGTTTTAGTTGGAATTATGAACTAAATTCTCTTTTTCAATTGTTGAGGCTATTAGCTAAATTCATGGTTGTTTTTATGAGAAGCATGTGCATATAATTGATGAATCTATGATTGGAAATTTGTGCTCTTGATCTGGACATGATTGCCAAATTATGCATGTGGATTTGAAGTCATGAATTTGAAAGCATGAATAATTTGTATGCTATCTGATTAATTTAATTGCTAGACAATAAATTGATTAGGTTAAGTAGCATCAACTAATTAAAATTGAAGCTTGTATGTAGGTTTTAATTAGTTGGATCAAGACATAGGTTAATTTTATGCATGCTAGCTTTGTTGAAAGTTAACTTAGGTTTAGCAAATTTGATTTTAATCTTAATGCTCTTGTTATTGTGTTGTTCATGCTAGTTTTGGATTAATACATTAACAAGAAGTTGTTGCATGTCATGCTTGTTTTGAATGCATCTATCTTTGCTTGATGAACCCTAATTTTCCAATCTAAGATATAATTGCTTTCAATGATTAAAACAACCTAAGGATTTAGTGAAAACCTTTGCAATTGGTCTTTAATTAATCTGAATTTTTTACTCAAATTTTCTTAGCAATTTCTCTCTTGAAAACTTTTAGCTTTGTTTTAATTTTCTAAACTTAAATCACGTCTTCTTCTTTCTTTTCTTATTTACTTTTAACATAAACAAACAAATCCCCTAATCGTTGTCGGGGATCAAAGTGTTGATTTTTATCTTTCTTCTATAGTTTGCGTGCTATTTTTCTTTCTTTTTGTGATTTGGTGCATTTAACCTTTTGTTTTGAAGGTTGTATGTCCCAGTCATCTAAAGAGCAACTTTCAGATCAAGAACAAGCCGACATAGATCAATTCTACAAAGATTTCTTGATAAACTCCACACAAACACCAACCCAAACACCGTTGCATGATCCTATCATCCTTGAGCAATGCCATCCACTCTTCCGACCAAACTTTGAGAAGGAGTTATCTTTCACACGTGCACAGCCCATCGATTCATCACCATCCAACAACATCTACGTTGATCTTGTTCCTAAAGACATGGCAGTTGCACAACATGAAGTGAATCACACGTTAATACAATGCTGAGAAAACGATATAAGAATGCATGAGAAGGGGGGTTGAATTGTGTATTCCCCTTTTTGAAATTCTTTCAAAAACTATTTGTTAGAAACACGATTCTTTTACACAACTTCCGATAGATCCTAACTGATCAAAACTTTTTCAAAACTTTGTTTCGAATTAAGTAATGATAAAACTTGAATCTAAAAGAAAGAAAGAGTAAGAGTAGTTGCCACAGAGATTTATCCTGGTGCACCCCAAACCGTGGGCTACGTTTAGTCTTCAGAGTTCTTTCTGAGATTTCACTATCTCTTCAACTTTTACAAGTATTCTTTGTGAGCCTCTTCAGGTCTCTACAATCAGTATTCTTTCACGCTTAGCCTCTGCAGGCTATCTATACTACTTTCTCATAGATAAGTATTTGAACACTTGTTACAGTAACAATAGCTCTCAGCTATTTTGCACAGAATGCTTTTTACGATCACATAGATGTAATTCAGCTAATTTTTCAATTGTTCAACTTTTCAATCTTTTTAACTAACTTTTTCAATCTTCAACTTCGACTTGTATTTATAACCTTCGTCTCCAACTGCTTCTTGAATCTTGTTTCTTGAATCTTGCTTCTTGAATCTTTAACAGGAACAGTTAATCAGTTGAGTTCTGTAACTAACCTGAACTGACTCTTGTGTCTGTTTTTCAATTCTTCTTCTGCGTCTGTTTTTCTATTCACGTCTTCGTCTGTTTTTCTATTCGTGTCTTCGTCTGTTTTTCTACTGTGTTTCCGTCTACATCTGTATTTCTCTTTTGTGTCTTTCGTCTACGTTTTATTGTGCTTCTGCGTCTGTGTTGCTTCGTCTGCTTTGCTTTGTCTGTGTTGTTTCGTCTGCTTTTGTTTTGTCTGTGTTGCTTCATCTGTGTTGCTTTATCTGCTTTTGTTTTTATTTTATTTTGCTCTTTTGTTATACATCAAAATTATATCTAAGTAAAGTCATCTTGACTTAACAGTCTCCCCCTTTTTGATGATAACAAATTATATACAATCAAGAAAACAAAATACAATGTATAAGAAGAAAAAAATTATCTTCATGTTAGAGTAGTGCCCTAAAGGCAATCGCCTTTAGCGCGTTTTGTACAAAGTTGTGTACATACTTTATGATTAAATTAAAAAAGGCATATTTCATTAATTTAATGTTCATTATTCATGAATTGATATTGATCTATAAGCAAATTAATGAAGTCCATGGTACATGACATAGCATGAAGGAAATTATGATGTGATCATACTACTGAGATTCCTATCATGTGCAATTATGTCAGTATCTAAATTATCCCTAGTCATAGGATTACTGAGACTGCACATTGGTAATCCCGGAGAGAGTAGCACATCTCAAGCTCCTTGATTTGATCAAGCAAAGGATCTCGTGTCGTAAATATGAGATATTTAGGTTGAGATGTGGATGCTTACTAGAGGTAGTAAGTACATTGATGACCCGCTATGAGATCATCACATGGATGTCCTATTCTAATGTCGTTGATAATCTCATCATAGCAATGGTGCAAGTATCCTTAGACTTGAGGTGCTCAATGATATCTTGATACCGATTCGTGCTTTGACTCCATTCCTTGTTGCCTTACGGAGGTTGCGATAGGGTGGTGATTGGGTACAGCTTGAGGTATTCGAAGGTAATTGAGTAGCCAATAGAGGATTCACCACTTCTGTGATAGCAGAAGATGATACCATTGGACTCTTGTTAGGGTCATTACTTGGAAGTCTCTGGCCGGAGCATATATGTCATGAAGAATGTCTTCATTGACATATTAAGTAATGAGTCCCAGGACAAGAACTGATATCACTTGGACTAGATTTGACATAGTCAGTTTTGTAAGAGTTGACACTTTGCCCATACTCATAACCAAGTGGGGTATAGCATGATAAAAGGACTAATTGTATAGTAATTATCTATGGAAAGGTTCGTGATATGGTTCATGATGAATACATGTTCATTCGTCAAACCAATTACTTTTCAGTCAATTGGGGGTTAAGTGTTAATCTAAGTGGTTAACATAACCGGGAACCGAATGGGTCACACGCATAACAGTGTCGCGGAGAATTCATAAAATAGTTTTGGACAGAGTTTCAATATATGGAGAGCAAACGGACTAAATGGATCCCGACAAGATCGAGATATGTCCCGATGAGATCGCGACATCGATATTGCTCAAAATGGTTTTCGGTGATTTTTCCATACCGGGACCCGGTAGGCCAATAGGACTGACCCCAGTGTGACTGGACCACTTCAACAGTTATATACACATATATATATGATTAATTAATTAAAGAATTATATATATATATATATACATATATATATATATACATACATATATATATACATACATATATATATATATATATATATATATATATATATATATATATATATATATATATATATATATATATATATATATATATATATATATATATATATATATATATATATATATATATATATATATATATATATATATATATATATATATATATATATATATATATATATATATATATATATATATATATATATATATATATATATATATATATATATATATATATGTATGTATATATATATATGTTGCAACGTGGAAGCAAGGAGAGAAGCTTTGTCATCACTTTCATTTAATGTCTTCAGCTTTGTCAAAAGTAGCTTTAATGGCTTGAAATGCTAAAAGACAAAAATGCTAAAGGAAGGATGATTATCGTGTATCATATATAAAGAGCCTTTAACATGTTAAAGGTTGAAATAAGGGGGATTGATGATCGTTGGACAAGTGAGAGGATAAGTGAAAAAGGTGTTTTTCAAGCTTCCTCTCCAAGACCTACGACTCTTCATCTTCTCCAAGGTTTCATCTTCTCCTTCATTGTTTCTTCCATAGCTCTCCAAGGACAAAGGTAAGAGCTAGCACTCTTTAATTTGTTCTAATTATTCCCGGGTCAAAGGGTTTGTCCCGGTTAGGATCGTCGATCTCTGCGTGGATACCGTTAGAGACGGTCTCCTTTGACCGTTATGGTTTGAGTTTGTTGTATATACACATGGATCCTGGCTTTTGGGAAGGTCTCGGAACAAAAATTTTTGTTTTCCGTACCGTGGGCATGTGATGCTCACACCGGGATTTTCCTACAATCATACTACTGTATCTAAATTATCCCTAGTCATAGGATTACTGAGACTGGACATAGGTAATCCGGAGAGAGTAGCACATCTCAGCTCCTTGATTTGATCAAGCAGTGGATCTCAGAAACTGTAAATATGATATATTTAGGGTTGAGATGTGAATGCTTACTAGAGGTAGTAAATACATTGGATGACCTGCTATGAGATCATCACATGGATGTCCTATTCTAATGTCAGTGATAATCTCATCATAGCAATGGTGCAAATATCCTTAGACTTGAGGTACTCAAGGATATCTTGATACTCGATTCGTGCTTTGACCCCATTCCTTGTTGCCGCATACGTGTCGCCATAGGGTGGTGCTTGGGTACAGCTTGAGGTATTCGAAGGTAATTGAGTGGCCAATAAAGGATTCACCACTTCTGTGATAGCAGAAGATGATACCAGTGGCCTCTTGTCAGGGTCATTACTTGGAAGTCTCTGGCCGGAGTTCATATGTCATGAAGAGTGTCTTCTTTGACATATAAAATGATGAGTCCCAGGACAAGAATTGATAACACTTGGAGTAGATTTGACGTAGTCAGTCTAGTAAGAGTTGACACTTTGCCCATACTCATAACCAAGTGGGGTATAGTATGCTGAAAGGATGAATTGCATAGCAATTGTCTATGGAAAGATTCGTGATATGGTTCGTGATGAACATAAGTTTATTCGTCAAACCAATTATTTTCCGGTCAATTGGGGGTCATGATGTGTTGCTAGATACCGCTCATGACTTGCTTGGATTAAGTGTTAATCTAAGTGACCAACATAACCGGGAACCTATTGGGTCACACGCATAAGAGTGATTCGGAGAATTTGTAAAATAGTTTTGGACAGAGATCCAATATATGGAGAGCAATAGGATTACATGGATCCCGATGAGATCGAGATATGTCTCGATGAGATCGCGACATCGATATTGCTGAAACAGGTCTTCGGTGTTTTTTCTATACCAGACTCAGAGGCCAGAGACCACCCTGTGTGACTAGACCACCTCAGCATTTATATATATATATATATATATATATATGATTAACGTGGAAGGAGGATGAGAAGCTTCTTTTAGCCTTTTCAAAAGTAGCATTTAATGGCTTTAAATGAAGAAGACAAGATGACTAAAAGACAAAAAAAAGCAAAAGGAGTGTTGATGGTCGTTAGTTTTAAGAAAGGTTCTTAAAAATCCAATGCTTTCTTCTCCCTTCTTCATCTTCTTCTTCTCCAAGCTTCATCTTCTTCTTCTCCAAGCTTCATCGTCTTCTCCTTGAGCTCTCCAAGAATAAGGTAAGAGCTAGCACTCTCTCCTTTATTCTAGCTATTCTCGGGTCAAAGGGTTTGCCCCGGTTAGGTTCTCCGACCTCTGCGTGGATACCGTTAGAGATGGTCTCCTTTGGTCGTTTTGGTTTGACATCGTTATATAGACACATGGAGGTCGACTCCGAGACCCGATTTTCAGAAATTTCCAACTTCAATCCTTCCCCAAACGCAAATGCAACACATCTAAACCTTACATCAAGTCTTCTACTCAATTTCTAACCCATTCTAAGCTTCAAATCCATCACAAACACATCAACTCAAGGAAATCTCTACATTTATGCCCTAAAACCCTAAAACCTTCGATTCTCACATATTCAAGCCATCTTAGGGTTTAATCCAACTAAAACAAGCTTAAACAAAACGAGACTTACCTGGAAATGCTTTGAAACTGTCGGAAATCGCAAAGATTAACAATCTCTCTTCTTCTCTTCTTCTTCCACCGACGGCTTCTTCTTCTTCTCTTCTCTTCTATTTCTTTCTTTCTTTTCCTCTTCTTCTTCTCTTTTCTCTAACCTAAGGCATGGGACAAAGACCAATTTAACCCTCTTTACAAGCCTAAACCCATTCTAATTCAAGTAAACTTTCCAAAATGCCCTCATAACTTTTTACCCTTTTAACTCTCATTTCACCACAATTAAACCTTAATTATCCATTAATATTCTCAAATTAATCAAATCAAGGCATAAAACCACAATTATCACAATTCATACTTAATGTCATCATAAAAAAAATTCGGGGTCTAACACTTCTCCCCCTCTTAAAAGAAATTTACCTGAATCATCGAAGAGATGTGGATACTTCTCCCGCATGGCTTCCTCCACAAGACCTTGACTAGCTGAACCGTCTTGTTCCTGAGAACCTTGTCCTTGGTATCCAAAATCTGCACTGGAAGCTCTTCATAGCTCAAATTATCTCTCAACTGGACCTCACTAGCCTGGATGATATGAGAAGGATCCGATCTATACCTTGATGGCAGACCCAATAGGAATTTGTCCTAGAGAACCTTCAACAAGATGAAACTATGCCCAGGAGTGGATAGAATCAAGCAAACACATGGAATCACAAGAAACAAAGTTGAAAAGATAGAAACAGAACACAAAGAAAATGGGAGGTGAGAAGAATGTTGATCGATGAAAAGAACCCTAAGAGAACTTGTCTCTTAGAACTCTAGCAAGAATGTTGGTCAATGGAAAGAACCCTAAGAGAACTTGTCTCTTAGAACTCTAACCTTAAGACGCCACAAAGGAAAACCACCTTTGATAAGTCAAGTATTCTCAAAGAATACAAAGAAAGCAAGAAAGCTCTCAATATTATTTCTCAATCAAAGACCCTTTCAAAGTACATGAGGGTGCCTATTTATAGGAAAACTTCCTAACTTAATGTCCTAAAGAAGATACTAAATAAAAGGTAACAAATCAATCCCTAAAAGGAAACAAAATAAACTTATAAAGGTGTTGACTAGATCACCTTATTTAGAGGAAACAAAAAGGAAACTAAATAAAATGTGATCTTAACATGTTGGACCATAGGGATCACGTCCATATCCTTATTTTTAAGTGGCACATGCTTGTCACATGGTACTTTAAGTGAGTTCTCCCAATTGACTCCATGTGGGCCTTTGGACACTTTATGTTGGGCTTCAAGGAATAAGACAATGCCTCTTGGACCTTTATGAGATGAAATCTGACTCAACAATATGGGCTCTATCTCTCAAGGTCTTGTATTAAACAATTCAATGCTTGCTTCATTGCTTTGGCCCTAGCTCTTGTCATTGGGCCTCCAACATCTTGTAATGGATCTTTAGGAATATTAGACTTGAATGTTGGGCCTTGATATGGGAATTTCGTTCATCCCTTGCCTTGAATATTTAGACTTCAAATCTGATCCAATTTCAGCTCCTAAGCCTCCTTTTGCAAGCTCATGTCCATGCAAGTCACGTCCTAGGCTTTCTTGAGGCGAATCACGCCATGGATGCTTCTCTTCTTGTCTTTCACATGCCCATGGTTCTTCATCATACCTCCTCAACATAGACACATGGAAGACATTGTGAATCTGCGATAACTCCGGAGGTAACGCCAATCTGTAGGCGAGTGGTCCAATCCTCTCAAGGATCTCATAAGGACCCACATACCTCGGACTCATCTCAATACTCCTTTCCAAGGAGACGTCTTAAGGAACACTTTCTCACCGACTTCATACTCCATCTCCTTTCGGTGAGCATCAACATAACTCTTCATCCTATCCTGTGTTGCCTTAAGCCGCTGCTTAACCAAATTAATTTTCTCAATGGTTGTCTGAATCAATTCTGGTCCTTCTAATTGCCTCTCTCCTTCTTCGTCCCAACAGATCGGAGTCCTACACCTCCTACCATACAAAGCCTCATATGGAGCCATCTGAATGCTCGAATGGTACAAATTATTATAAGCAAATTCGACTAATGACAAATGCTCATCCCAAGCTCCTCTGAAATCCATCACACAAGCCCGAAGCATCCCCTCAAGAGTCCGAATAGTCCTCTCGAATTGACCATCCGTCTGAGGGTGAAAGGCTGTACTAAAATGCAGCTTAGTCCCCAAAACATCCTGCAAACTGCCCCAAAACCTCGAAGTAAATTAAGGATCTCGGTCTGATACAATGGAATTTGGAATCCCATGTAACCTCACTATCTCATCAATATACTTCTTTGCCAACACATGCAAAGAATCAGTCTATCTAATCGCCAAAAAGTGGGCTAACTTAGTCAACCTATCAACAATCACCCAAATGGCATCATGCCTCCTGCTGGTCCTAGGCAAACCCATCAAAAAGTCCATCGTCACTCGTTGCCACTTCCATCCCTAATAGGCAACCATCTCAATCTTGCCTGAAGGTGCCTCGTGTTCACCTTGACTTGTCGACACACTAGACACTTCATCGATTTAACTCATATATCCTCTTCATGCCTTTCCACCAAAACTGCTCTCTCAGATCTCGATACATCCTGGTGCTACCTGGATGCATGGCATAAGGCGCATTGTGTACCTCATCCATAATCTCATCCTTAACTTCCTGCACATCAGGAATACACAATCTGCTCCCTACTGTCATAAGCCCATCATCCTGCACATCTATCTCATAAACTCTGCCATTCTGAATCCCATCCCGAAGCTTGCTCAAATCTGCATCTTGAACCTGCAATTCCCTAACCTTTTCTCTGAGAATCGGCCTCACTCGAAAGTTAGCTAGAAGGCACTCCGACTCCTCTTGCTTCAAGCTTATCTTAAGCTTGGCCATCTCTTCCAATAAAGGAAGATAAACTGATCGAGCATGAGCAATCGACGACTTCCTGCTCAAGGCATCCGCCACAACATTGGCCTTGCCCGAATGATACTCAATCAACAAGTTATAATCTTTGAGTAACTCCAACCACCTCCTCTGCCTCAAATTCAATTCCTTATGACTCAGCAAATACTTGAGACTCTTATGATCAGTGAAGATCCGAGTCTAAACTCCATACAAATAATGCCTTCAAATCTTCAAGGCAAAGATCACCACTGCTAACTCCAAATCATGCGTCGGATAATTCAGCTCATAAGGTTTCAACTGCCTCGAAGCATATGCAATCACCCGATCTCTCTGCATCAAAACACATCCAAGACCCTTCCTTGAAGCATCACTATACACCGAATAACCTTCATCTCCCAAAGGCAAAACCAAGATCGGAGCACTCATCAATCTGAGTTTGAGCTCCTAGAAGCTTCTCTGACACTCATCACTCCAAACAAACTTC